>JALXJV020000016.1:6141483-6741483 GCA_024633595.2 Lepomis macrochirus
AACTTGGCCCTACAAGCCTTGCGTTAAGATTAGACTGACATTTGTTTTTGCACTAACACTATCCTACTAGGGAAAGAACAGATGTTCAGGAAGGCATCCAGAGTGGAGGCATCCAGGGCAATTTAATTTCATCCAACCAAAGCATTCAAATATTTTGCTTGCAAACAATTACCGACCAGTGTAGCAGGCGCTCCTCTCGCCAAAGGGACAATTTGACCAAATGTGGTGCTTGGCAGGTGTTCATTTGGTCTGCAAATACCTGAATTCTTGATGGTGTGACCATCACAAAAACATCAAACAAGCTGCTGTAGACACAAGAAGGGAAAGCAAAGTCACACAAGCTGTCAAACAAGAAATGCCAAGACATTTCTCTGAAGGCTGATTCTCAGTTTTAGAGGTCGCATTTAGGTCATGCATCATGTATTTTACGCCGGACTACATTTGCTGAAGGTGACTTATAATGAATCAGTTTTTTGAACACCTGCACCCATCCAACCCACTGTGAAAGCCAATCTGCACCACCTAACCTACAACAATATCCACCCGAACCAGCCATGCAAACCGCTACCTTTCTGCACTGAGTGTCGCAGCGCTCTCCGTGTGCTGATCCTGCTGCCGGGAGCAGCTGGGAAGCTGTCCAGAGCGCTCTTCCTTCTTCCCCACCCACAACAGCAAGCTAAATAATCAAACTGATTATTGCAAACGGTGTTGTTTATTGCTGAATAGGAGCAAAATAAGCAACACTTGATTAAAGAAATGAACTCTGCCTCTCTCACGCGCACAAACAAACAAACGATGCATCCTTCATAGTGAATTTTAACAAAATCTCTGTGTAGAAAAAGGAGCAGTTCCAGGATTTAACCCATTTTGACGCACTTCGAACACACGACCGGCTGAGCTGAAAACACCCTCAATGGATGCGCTTGTTGCTGGAATGCACAGCACCGCTCCAGCCAGAATGGATAGGAAGAGAAGGTGGAAGGTGAATTTAGCATGCAGTGTTTCTGTAAGTTATTAATTATTCTTTATTTAGCACCTTATCCACATGATGTAGCAATTGCGCGTTCATCGGGGCGCAAACAACATTACTGCGTCAATGTCCTCAGGGCATGGAACATAAGGATCATTGATAGATGCTGCTACGTCCACATGGGGCTGTGTGGGGGTGATGGCTGCAGCCCCTTATATACAGCCAGCCAACCACCACAGCGGGATTTGAAAAGCAGTTAGCAGGCAACTCAAAGAAGTAGAAGAAGTTGGCAGCTAACCTACAATATCTGCAAATTGCGACAATGAGGTCCGGGAGCTCCGTACCCTCATAGCTCATCCAACGCACGTGGTATACGCCACACTGGAGACGATGGCGCTGTTGTGTTACACGTCACGCCTCTTTTGCTTCCTGTTTTTTTTTTTTCTTGTTAAGTGTATAAAAGCATAATAACTAGTCTCCTTTACAGCAGTATTGTGGGACGTTTTAAAAGGTTGATGATTATGATGAATTATAAGGAAAGGAAAGTAGCGTTCTATTTTCCAGCGACAATTTATTAGCGCGAGTAGCAGCAGCTGCTGCTCTTGCTGCTGCTGCTGCTGCATGGGTCCACTGACACAGAGCCAGTGCAGCATCTCAGCTGCATGCAGCTTTCCTGAGATGGCACAATGCAGCAGAGCTGAATGAACTTTGCTCACATACACTCACACATAGCCACACGGTCATTTTGGCATGGTACCCTCAGTGCCTGGTCTAAGCTGTTTTCCCCTCTTTAAATTTGTCACCTCAGCAAGTGGAGCAGTACTGCAGCAGCTTCATCATTTATAAAGTAAGGCCTAATGTAGCTGGCCCTTCAATTTCATTTTCATTAGTATTTTGCTAAGGGTGCTCCCGAAAGTGTTTTGTTTTAGCTGAGTCCCGCAACAGGATCTTGCAAATCCTCAATTACTCCCTTTAACCCAGCAAATCAGCAAAATTACCTTTTCCCACACAGCCGCAACACACACCGAATTATTCCGCACAATTTCTTTAAACCAAAAGAGTTTGTCAGCAAAGTGCTTCTCCTGCACTGCTTTTCTGCAAAATTATCCAACTATGCTGCATCGTTTGAAGGAAAATGAGTCTCTTTACACTTGTTTAGGCCAAGTCCCCCCCCACCACCACCACCACCACGGGTACCTGCAAAGGGAAACACCACTCGACTCAAGAGCAAATGTTGATACAGTCATTTTTACACTCATTCATTATTTCAAACAGTCTTTCTTCAAGGCATTGGTGACACCAAAACACGCACACACCCACAAACAAACAACCCTGCAGTGCTACGCAGCAGCTCGTAGCTTGTGTCTCCACGGTTCAAGTGTAGTCTAAGTACAGTTCTGTTGCTAATGTGACTCCATATAACATCACATTATCTTTTGTAGGAGGCCGATGTAGTCCAGTTATTTACTAAGTCAAATACGGGTAAGCGACAATAATTAGTTTGAATGAAGAGATATTTTCAGCCCAGCACTTGACATCCTCCCTGAAGCTTTTCAACTGGGACCTCCTCCTTGAAAATCCCAAGTTTTCCCCTGTTCATCCCACACAACTCCTGAAGACACATAGTGTGTTAAAAATTAAATGTATTGCCAGCAGTTTGAAGAATGTACACTGAGAGTTTTGTGCTATGAGAAAGCCTGTTTAAGTTGTGACACTAATGAACCCTGTGAAATGCCAAAAATATACATTAGACCGGCACAAACGGCTGCTTCGTCAAACGTCATCCCCGTGACCCTTTTGGAGAACAGAAAACCTAAGATCCTATAAGCCTAGATGTCAATTTGTGGTGAATTTGTATTACACTTTTGACAAGTTAACAAATCCTTTGTTTTATGTGCCTAATTATTATATTGTGATTTTGATATTTTGTCAATGATCCAAAGTAGTGTCCAGATATTGCTTTTCCAGACGTCTGATTGAATCACCAGGCTTTGGGCTCAGTGTTGTTTAAGTTAGACTAGGCTGAAATTTAGTTGGGAATGACGTGTGCATGATGTGCTATAGGCCCACTGCGTGACTGTGCAGCCTCCCGCTCAAGCAAGCTATCCATCAGAATAAACTGTCACTGGCATCATTTAGCTATTTACCACGCTAGCAGGGAATATTCGGGTATCTTATAAGCCTCAAATCAGATCATACATTACTTTCTTTTTACAATCTGCTGTGCAACAGCTTTTCTGCATTTTTTCCTTTTCTCTCATTATGTGAAGGGGGATGCGGCCTTGCCGCTTGATGATACTTGAATGTTTGAGGTACTACCACCATTGCATAGTTCAGTTCTTTAATAAAACTCATTTGAAGAATAATTTATTTAAAATGTTTGTGTGTCCGTAAAAAAAAGGTGACAAAAATGACTACAGACTATCCGCTACTATGTCATTATCAGATTCTTAAATATGTCTCAAATATTGATTTTGGGATCTACTTTTAAAAATTCTCTTTCAGTCAGTCAGGATATAGTTTTGACTACAGCTGTTACAAAACTTCTGCTAAGTCGTTATCTGTCTAGGTACGAGGCAATGTGATGGTATAAACCGTGCGTCAGCAGAAACGTGTCCACGGGTAAATATTTGGCGATAGCGTTTTCAGGAGCTATCCTTTAAAGTCTCTGCTATATATTCGGGGGGGCAGGCTATGTGGCAAATCAGGGCTGGTTTCTCGCACTGGTTGAGACTCTTGATTCTCACATGATCTCAACCATAGAGTGACGAGGAGGAGCGTGAAATTGTTAAGACAGAGCAGAAGGAGCTGTTTTAGTTTGTGTGGGATAAAAAAAGTAGAAAAATTTACAGAACAATTATTGTACTGTAATATTTATTGTTACCGTGATATAAAATTCATATACAGTGATAGAAGATTTTGACCATATCACCAACCCTTACTAAGCACAGTCGTTTTTTGAGTGCTGAAAAAAAGTTTCATAATGGTTTAAACCAGTGAAGTTGCGTGTACGATTGTATAATTAACAGAAAGGAATTTGAGGAGTAGTGCCTCCTTGACAGGCAACTCAAACTGTGAGAGTTTGAACAGGACAAGTGCCACTTCAGGGAAACTGGTGGCTCCTTCTGCCTGGAGGTAATAAGCAATGTGTTGAGGGGAAAAAGAAACACCTGCGAAAGATGTCACAGTTTAACACAAAAGAGAAACTCTGGCTACTTTTCTCACATGGCACAGGCATGCAATCTTCACAGATTAAGATGCAATCATTTTTGGCAGAAATGGTAATTATAACAACATTATATTTCATCTTTGATCTTCTTCCCTTCAAGTTAACTAACAGGGGAATCAGATTAAGTCTTAAGGACTTTTGAAAAATCCAGTTGTGACACTTTTAGCTGTCACAAAGCAGCAGCCTGGAGGAAAAAAAGGAGGCACTTCCAAACACCTCGCACTGTTACTGTACGGATACGCAGCCGACGTTTGCTCAATCCTTGTTTCTCTTCTCGCAAACGCGCGTGCAGCGACACGAGCAGATGTGAACGCTGCAGCGTCTACCTGCATGTCACTTCACTATGTAGCAGCAGCTAGCATAGCGTCAACATTAACGTCAGTGTGTCTGAATTGTACACGCTGCGGTCTCCCGGGCAGACCTTCACAGGCACCACTGACAGGGTAAGCTGAGGTAAGATGACAGCCATAAATCCCACTGTCGCGCTTCACACACGCGAGGTGATTTAACAGCGCGTGTTACACAGGTAGAGTAACATGTTTAGGTTAACCGGTGATGTAATTGTGACCGGTGAGTCGCCAGGTCTGCACTGTTCAGGGAGGATTACCAGTCTAATATATTACATAAACACAACCGGAACCCAAATCATGTTAGCAAACCCCGTTTGTTTCATCCTCCGCAGCCCCAAAATAAACAGCCTTACTCACGCTTCGTGTTGTGAGGGAAAGTTAGGATTTCCGGATGCGTTTAAATATTCTCCGCCACTTCACAGCAAGACCCAGATGACTGTTTTCCTCCGCGTCGACGCTGGCGTTGGAGAAAAACGGGCACAGGATGAGTGCGGTTGTAGGGTCGCATGTACTGCAGTGTTCACAGTCTGCTGTCGGCCCTCTTCTTCTGGAAGTGTTGTCGCGGTCGGGAAATGAAACGGTGCGTCACCGCCGCCGAGCGGTGTGGAGTCAGTAGGGCTGGTCTCCCCGCCGCCGGCCAGCGTCGACTAGTGTCGAGTTACCGTCAGTGTAGATGACTTTCCCTCAGGATTTTTAGAATAAAACCGAGAACAGTAAATGTACAACCTGCTGATTAACGGTGAAAATGCAGAATAATCAAAGGCCTGTCTGTTTTAGTCTTAAAAATAATCTCTATAAATCACTTTATTAAGACATAACATTGAGATATGGGCCCAATATGGATCACAAATGCGTCGTTGCGATAATGCTGACAAATCCTACAAAATTAAAGGTTAACTAATCTTTCAGGGTCTTATCAGTGTTTAATCTGGAGAGGTTCGCAAACGACCTATTTTGACTGATTGTTCCAGTTATTTATTTACAAATTATATAGCCTATAAATAGTAGGACTATATTTCACACCATAGCCTGTCATTGTTGCTTCATCTGCGTTTTTCTTTTCATGTTGACTTTTACCTCTATTACAGACAACAACTCCATGGTTTAAAAAACATAAGATATTTAAGATTTCTTTTAAAAGCTAAAGCTCAGAGAATAATGAAAAGGCAAAAACATAGGCCTACTAGATGCTACCAACATATTCTCCGCTCATGTTCACATGTTCAACAGTAGGAATAACTGTAGTTTACTTAGCAAAAGTCAAATAATGTCATTTTTAGAGTACAGTAGAACACCCAGAATAAGCCTTTAGATTAACACATTAAATAATGAGTAAAAATTCAAGGTGTAATTTAAATCAATTAAAATCATATTTAGCAAACATCTTCTGACATAGCCTATATACAGAGTTTTCATTCTGCTTTACATACAACTTCAAAATATACCATCAGGCTTTTACATGACTCCAATATCAAAGTAAAGAATATACCTTTGAGAGTAGAGACACTTGAGTTTCATTAATTTGTAACAGAAGGATCAAGCATGTACATTTTATTTAATCTGAATCTTAAATATCCCCCAAATTCTGTTTCGAATTTTGGTCAATTTAAAACCATAAATTAGAGGATTTATTACAGGAGGTATGACAAGAAATTCTATTGCAATAAAGTTTTGAAGGTTTTGTGGTAAATCCTTTGAACCATATCGAATATGCATAATATCTAAAAGTATAGTCACAACAAAAATTAATAAGGAGGTTAAATGTGGCACACATGTTTGCATGAACTTTGCCCTGTTTTCTATAGAATTCACACATGTTTTGATGAGATACATGTAAGACCAAACTATAAAAAAACCATGACATATGTAAATGATTATTGTAATGTATGCAACTATGTTGTTAACAATAGTTTCATCTGGGAAACAAGCAAGTGTAACAATAGTCCAATTCACACAGAAAAGTCTGGGAATATATGGGCTGCATAACTTTAATCTAGATGTTAGAAATATACTTGTGGCTACAATGCAAAAAGGTGTTACCCAAGAGAACCACACTAACTTTAAGACGCTTTGCTTTGACATGATAGAGTGGTACTCCAGCGGTCGACATATGGCCACATATCTGTCAAATGCCATTACTGAAAGAATAGACAGATCACTGCAGGCAAATGTGTATATTACTAGAGCCTGAACGAGGCATCCAGAATAAGAGATAACATGAACGGGAGACAGCAGATCCCAGAGAAACTTGGGGTAGAAACCTGTTGTTCCATAAAGGCCGTTCATGCAAAAAGTGCACAATAGAATATACATTGGTTCATGCAGGGTTTTATCCATGATGATGGTCACAATAAGAGAAACATTTACCAGCAAAATCACACAGTAACACAGTAAAGTGAGAGAGAAGAGAGTAAATAGGTGGTTCTTTGTTTCATTTAAGCCTGAAAGAAAAAATATAAAAGAAACATTACCCATCATAGCAAGAGCACTTGTAGTTTTTTTTTTCCCCTGTAAATGATAACTCTGTCCTCTGTCTGTTCTCTCTTCTCACTGTCACTAATAATGACTTCATGAACAATTGAGCTGGGAATTAAAACCAGCCAACCAATCAGTTGTCCAGAAGAGCTTTCATCTTTTATCAGATATTGCAATCTTTGAGCACTGTAAAAAAAAAAAAATAAAAGTGGAAAGAAGAGTGGAATTCTCCAACAACATTTTTTTAACTTCTTTATGTAACCAAGTAGTACATATTAATTTTTTCCCTACATGTCCAAGGTTTGGATTTCAAATCTAATCTATTTACTCCACCTTCATTGTCATGGATGATTGCTATAATCTAGAAATTAATCCTATCTCCGGATGACCTATAAAATCTTATTTATTGTTAAATTTGTGTCCAATAAACCCCTAACGTCTGTACCATCAGTCGTGGGTGATGTCCCTTTCTTGCTATGGACTATTTTGTCAAGTTAGGGAACCGTGTTCAGAGCTACAATAAGCACCCATGTGTTAATACCACTTAATAATGGCAGCACCAAAAGTATACCACAGGCCTAAATACAAATCGGTACAAAGTAGTAGAGAGATGGCGCTCAACTTCAGCATTCAGATATAATCAATATTTATAGCAAATAACAGAATTTAACTTGCAGTTACTCAGGACTACATCGGGAAAATGGTTTCCAATTCTCAGTTCTGCAGGTTACTACTTGACTCATGTATGGAGTATGTAATACTTACCGTACCATAAACACAACAACCAACAATTATTGCATGAAGTGAAAACCATATATTGGATAAGCAGTGACTAAAGATTAGGTGAAGGAAAAAGTGTTTTTTGAGGGGACTGAGTGAGTCGTAGCGGAGACGGTTTCAACTAGTGTTGCCAACTTTGTCACTGTGAAATAAGGGACAAAAAGCGGCCTGCTGCAGGTATAGTTTTGAGTGAATATACAGTGTTTTGTTTTAAGCAATTTGTCATAATGACAGGTAATCTCTTAATTAAATATTTGGTAGCTGTAATAATAGTTTATTTACAGCAGGTACCTCTAACACAGTTTTTTAATTGAACCATTACCTGTTACCTTTTATTATTTGTCTAATACAAAACACTTGTGACATATGACAAACTAAGAGGAACATAGCTACTTGTGATGTGTTTAATTTCCAGCTCTTGTTTTTTTAGGCAGTTCAACTATTTGCAGTTTCATTACTATCTTCATAAAAGTCAAGTAACTTTCACCGCACTCCATCAGACACAGACAAATATCTCATGCACACTGGAAACATTTTTACCTTGTTTTAGGCGTCGGTGGCAACAGAGTAAAACAAAGCCATTGTGAAAAATGTATTTAAAAAAACAAATCGCCTCAGGCCACCACTCTTAAAAAGAAAATGAAT
Source organism: Lepomis macrochirus (assembly GCA_024633595.2). NCBI lineage: Eukaryota > Metazoa > Chordata > Actinopteri > Centrarchiformes > Centrarchidae > Lepomis > Lepomis macrochirus. Next base: position 6,149,933 of record JALXJV020000016.1, read on the forward strand.
TTATTTGTCTGATGAATACACTAAACTTTCAATTGGAACTTGTATTAATAATTAAATATAATAATTTAATTAACAAGGTTAATTAACAAGGTTGCCGATATGTTCATTAGAGAATAATCACAGAACAGCATGAACTGTATATCCACAAGCATTTATTGAAAATACAAACAAACATAAAACACACGATGAAACCTAAGTAAAATGTATTAAACTAAAGAAATAAGAATATTTAATTATTGTAGGTTTGATTGATTGTGTGGAAACAGTTGTCGGAGGACACCGGTGTTGTGCCAAATGTGTGTGTTTTCTGTGGAGGCAGCTACAAGCTTCAGAAGAAAGAAAAGTCTAATTTAGTTATTGTACAGAGACAGTTAGTAGCCTGGCTGGTTTATAATAAGTTTGTCTCACTGCTACACAGTTTTGGGTATTGTACTGTGTATGATAGTTATTGGTCTGCAGATAGCAACAGGTTAGCACCATCGCAAGCAGCGAGCTAACGTTGTAGGATAGGCTGTTAACGTTAAGCTTCGAGGGAGACCGTCCTGGCCTGTTTTCATTTTCATCTTTCTGAAAGGATTGCAAAACGTGAGAACAGCGGGAATCATCTGAACGATGCTGTGAAACTGGGCTCAGCATTGCTTAGAGGGGTAAACATCGCTGCCCAACAGGCACTCACCTGAGCAGCACAGCAAACACTGAGGGGCCATAACAAGTCAGGGGACTGTCTGAAAAACTTCAGAGTCATCCAGAAGTTTGCCCAGAGGAACTTTCGCCTTTCTCCTCACGTGAGGCCTCAGCTCTGGTGAGTGAAAGCATTTTTTATCATCCTGACTTTGCTGCTGGTCCCTGCATGGGCAAATTGTTGTGCTGGATCGGTGGAGACTAATCTACGGATTATGGTTGTTGTCATAATGTTGTTGTCATATAGCCACTTTCATACTGCCTTATTATTCGGGATTATTAGGCCAATTTTCTGGCTCGCTGCGCTGTATGAAAGCTACAGAGCTGGACATGGGACTTATATTGGCAGACATTCTTTCCATTATGATCTCTATGGAAGTAGCTATAAAAAGGGTCTAGATCCCTAAAACCTTGTCTGTGCGCCTCCTTGTTGAATTCAGTCCTGTTGAGCTCTCAGCTCTTTGCTTATGGCCCTGTAGGCTCATTTGTTCTGAGCTTGGTTGTGTCTGCTTAAATAATGCATTCCTAATTTAGGTTTGTGACAGGGGTACCGTAACTCAGTGCACACCTCTCTGTCTCTCTCGCTCTCTCTCGTGTTTAGTGTTTTGTGGAGCCATGCTGTTTGTTGACATGTTAAAACACAGTAGCAAGAGACAGTATTGTAGTTTTACTGATATCTATGTTTTGAAATGGTTGGTGGCATTTTTACATATAAATATGACACTGGTCAAATCGGTGGATAAAAAAGTGGGATATTTCAAGAATAACTATCCTAGTTTTTTGTAACAAGGATAACACCAAACTTCTGAAATAGTATGTTAATAAATAATTACAGAACTCTATATAGACACATATTGTATATTTCAAAGAATTATTAAAATAAAAATAAAAGTAAGAATATTTATACTCCATGATGTCTGTAACCTTGAGTAGGCTTGTTCCCAGTAAATGTTTAGTTCCTCCCCGTCAATGCACTCCTACAAGAAAAAGCTGTATTTGTCTTTTAAGAAAAAGGTCTATTTAAAGGCCTATTTAAAGAGCAATTAATTGCCTAACACATACATAAACAGTATTTTAATGTAATGTTAACTGAACATGTTTTAGTCTATGGATGTTAGACAATTTTAACTGTAAAATAAGAAACCAAAGTAATTCAGGCTGTGATTCCTTAGCTCAAATTTAAAATATATATTTTACCTGTACCTGGCTTTTTTTTTGACGAGGCCTTGGGCAATAAGAAAATCTGCAATGCAATGTAAATGTAGAAGAAACATCTGTGTTGTCAAAAAAAAGTAATTTGCCTCTATATAAATAAAGACACTTCTATCATAAATCAGTGCAGGAAATTAAGTGTTTAATGCTCAAAATCTTCTGGGAGAGAAATCCCCAGACCCCCCAAACAACGTTTTTTCTAAATAGTATTAAAATATTTTCTCGTCTTGTTCTCATGACCCCAAACTTGTGCAATGTCACGTCTCGTGGGCTAAGTGTTTCATCACACCCCTAATCTGAGCCCTTACATGTCCCCACCACTACAAAAAGTGACGTCCTTGGGTAGGGTGTGTGACATGATGTAGTGACAATGATGTTGATTAGTTAAATTAATTAAGTAAATTATAACATAATCAAACGCTATCATAAAGTGGGACTGTCACCTACTGCCGGTGATCATTCACTGTCAAACAGCACTGCACAAGCTATGTGTTCAGAAATTGTTAAAAAAATAGTGAGAAATTTCCACAGTTCCAAGATAATAATCCTTTATTTAGGTAGAGTAAATGCAGTGGCTATCAAAATCAATATCAGTATCAATCTGATTTATAGTACACTTAAAACAGCTGTTACTGTACAATAGTCAAGATGAGAAGTTATGAAGGAATTAATCAGCCTCTCTAAATCTTTGGGAGGGAGATAGGCCTTTACCTTGGCTATCTCAACTGGAAGAAGCAAGATCGCACTGTCTAATACTACACCAAGACTCCTCACAGTTGAGCGATGATTTGAACTTAAAGAGTCGAGAGAATCTACATCAAGCAGTTCAGGATGTCCACACAATATGACCCTACATGGCCTACTCCAAATACCAACCTGTCTAAAAGCAGTAATGTGACTTGCATGTCTGCCCCCAGTGAAATCTCTTCTCTACACCACCTCTGCTGAAGTAGCCTTGTTGAACCAACATTAAGTTACAGATTCAGCCAATTGCCGAATTGCAGGCCGGGGTGTGCTGGGGCCCAGGCAGATCCATGGCTGACCCCCAATGGGGTTCTGCTGGGTACTTGGCAAAAATTAAATCGTCAGTGCGCCTGAAATCAGGCGTTCTTGTCATATTTGATGTGTATGAAGGAGTATACTTACAACGCAGAGGATTCTTAAGGATTTTGTAAAACACAGATAGATTATTGGTTTTATGCATCAACTAACATAAAATATAGATTATTATTCATATTCTGTGCCATGAAAGGTCAAAGAGAAGTGTTATTTCAGCCGGATCAAATGTTATCAGCCGGTTGAAGAGCTGTTATCAGTTGTCATCAGAGGTATATACTTTGATTTTAGAAGGTTTAGAAGTTCTGTTGAAATCACTGACTTAAAACTTCTATTTTAACACAAAATATCTTTTCGTCAACATAAAGTATTTTGGTGCCTAAACCTAACCAAACTGCGAGTCTTTCCAGTGTGAACCATGTGTTTATTACTGTTATAAAGGTCAACTGACTTTCCTTCCTGCTTGTCCAAAACTCATAAAATGTGGAATATTTCTGGGTTACTTTCTTACTGCCACAGCAACATGTTGGGACAAACTGACACAATGTTTTTTACACAAAAAAAGAAAAACCTTTTTTGTGAAAGAAGCCAAGACTGGGTCAAGTGCACCCAATGTAAATCCCCCTGGTTCAAGTCTAGTACTAGTTCCAGGGACCGTACCTGGCATTTTTGTGGAGGCCATGGCTATCCAAAGGGCTAATAAATTACCATACACACTGACAATATGTAGTATAACCATTAACTTGTTAGATAGCCCAAAATATTTTAAACCATCAAAGCTCATTATTTTTCAAAAGTCATTACATCCTGTTTTATTTTTTATTTACAATATCAGGGGTTTCATTTTATTTAATTAAAACTATTTTTATTTAAAAATTATCCAAAGTTCCCAATGTTCATTTTTACCCAGTGACTTTTTCATAGAATAACACCACTTTTTATGACAAACTCTTCCTAAAAGCCTTTTGTAATGTTTTATTTCCTTACAACATTGAAAACGGTGGAAATGATTAGTTTAAAAAAAATTGATCAGAAAGAAATATTTACAGTAAATCTCTATGAATTAATTTAAGTTACAGATTAAAACAAAGGAATTGTTTGCATAAGTATTCACTCACTTTACTATGACACACATCATTGCTGCAGCCAGCTGTGTAAAGTGATGATGAAACTCTGAATATAATAAACTCAGAATAGATCAGAACAGGTTCTAACAAAGACAACACAGGTTATTACGTTACTTGTATTTTTAAGGTTTAGTTTGTTGAGCCAGGTTTTGAGCACGTTAACATTCTTAATATACGTACTTTAATTTCTGGTAACTTCAGGCCATACACAACAGGATTTACAATGGGAGGAACAACAACAAACTCAAGTGATAAAATGACAGCTAGAAATGGATTCAGCTCTTCGAGATTAGTTCTGCTGAGAGCAATATCACAAAACACAGTAATGGAATAACTGACAAATGTAGTAATGTGTGGCAGACAGCTTTGTATGACTTTGCCTTTGAACTTTGCGGAGCGTTTCCTAGAAACAAGGAAAATTCGTGCATATGTATACAAGACAAAAACCAGGGGCAGAAAGACGGTGCTTATGGTCATAAACATGCCAACAAGGTTGTTAATCACAGTTGTGACACATGACAGTTTTACAACGGGCCAGTTGGAACAGAATACTTTTGATATCTTATTGCCACACAATGGAAGTCTGGAGGCCAGATAGACAGGGGTTGCAACAGCAATGACTGGATAGAGCCATGCTAAGGCGACCAACTTAGAGACCACCTTGGAGGTTATTTTGTTGTGGTAATGTAAAGGTTGACATACAGCAACATACCGATCAAATGCCATAATGCCTAAAATGCTGAGCTCATAGGATGCATATGTGTAAATGACATAGATCTGAGTGAAACAAGCTGATCGTGAGATCAAATGAGTATCAGACGCAAGGTCTCTGAGAAATCTGAAGATGAAGCCAGCAGAGCCGTACAGAGAGTTAATAGAGAGACACATAATAAAAATATACATGGGCTCATGTAAAGTTTTCTCTCGAGATATTACCACTATTATGATGAGATTAGCTGAGATGATAAAAGCATACAATGTGAAACACAAGACAAATGCTGGGTAGCGGTAGTTCCCAATATTCAATATCACAAACATGGTGAGGTTGAAATAAGTGCTGTTTTCCATTTACCCAACAGACAGACAGCTGGATCCTGTGAACAGTTACCATGCAGCTGCAAGTCCTCCTCAGCTGGGTTGGTTTTAACTTTGAGAGCACTGAACTAAATGAGAGAACAGAGATTTCCAAAGTGAAAATGATACAAAATGATTACAAGTAGGTAAGAAACATATGTTAGACCTGGAATTAACAATAAGCAAGTATGTTTAACCAAAGTGTTAAAGTCTCAGTTATACTTACTGAATAAATGCAGTGGTTTCACCACTACAGAATGATCCTCATGTTGTGCTTTGACAGGAGCAGCTGAGAGCCCCTTTAACTTGTCACCTTTTCAGTCTATGCTTGTCACACACGATGATGTAATTGCAGTGATCACTCCATGGGGAGTTTAATGTGTGCTAAACAACACATTAACCCAAATTTCCCATGCGCATGCATAGCTTTGATGGCAAAAACTTTTGCTGATCACAATAAATATAAATTGCGTATACACAAGTGATATATACATTTTCACTATGTATCCTTTGGACCCACCATCCATCGGAAGATCTGCAGGGGTCGGGTGCGCTGCCACATGGGTGGCTGTGAGGATCAGGGGCCTCGACGGACCAGACCCGGGGCGGCAGAGGCTGGCTCTGTGGATGTAGACTGTCACCTCTCTGTGGGGGAAGGAGCCGGAACTTGTGCCGGAAATTGAGCGCTACCAATTAGATCTGGTGGGGCTGACCTCCACGCACAGTGTCTGTTCTGGAACCGTACTCCTTGAATAGGGGATACTAACAAGTTCCCGGCTGAGCGCCGCTACGTTGGAGTTTACCCCGGTGAACGAGAGGGTCGCCTCCCTACGCCTTCGGGTGGTGGGGGGGGGGGAACTCTGACTGTTGTTTGTGCATATGCACCAAACAGCAGTTCAGAGTACTCAGCCTTCTTGGAGACCCTGAATGGAGTTCTGTATGGGGCTCCAGTAGGGGACTCCATAGTTCTGCTGGGAGACTTCAACGCACATGTGGAGATACCTGGAAAGGTGTGATCGGGAGGAACGGCCCCCCTGATCTGAACCCGAGTGGGTGTTTGTTGTTAGGCTTCTGTGCTAGTCATGGATTGTCTATAATGAGCACCATGTTCGAGCATAAGGATGCTCATAAGTGTACATGGTACCAGAGCGCCGAAGATCGATGATCGATTTTGTAATCGTTTCATCTGTTTTGAGGCCGTATGTTTTGGACACTCTGGTGAAGAGAGGGGCGGAGCTGTCAACTGATCACCATCTGGTGGTGAGTTGGGTCAGGGGGTTGGGGAAGACTCTGGACAGACCTGGTAAGCCCAAACGGGTAGTGCGGGTGAACTGGGAACGTCTGAAGGAGGCCCCTTTCTGTGAGATCTTCAACTCAAACCTCCGGCGGAGCTTTTCTGGCATCCCTGTGGAGGTTGGGGGCATTGAACATGACATTGAACAGCTTTCCGCTGCATGCTGAAGCTCTTAGGTACCTTAAGGGGTGGTAACCCTCGAACACCATGGTGGACACCGGTGGTCAGGGAAGCCGTTTGGCTGAAGAAGGAGGCCTTCCGGGATTTGTTGTCTTGGAGGACTCCGGAGGCGGTTGCAAGGTACCGACGGTCCCGAAGGGCTGCAGCCTCTGCTGTGGCAGAAGGAAAGCAGCGGGTGTGGGAGAAGTTCGGAGAAGACATGGAGAAGGACTTTCGGTTGGCACCAAAGTGTTTCTGGAGAACTGTCCGCCATCTCAGGAGGGGGAAGCAGGAAACCATCCAAGCTGTGTACAGTAAGGATGGGACCCCGGGAGATACTGTGGGAGGTGCTGTGGGAGTATGGGGTGAGGGAGGCCCTTCTTAGGGCTATCCAATCCATGTACATCCAAAGCGAGAGCTGTGTCCGAGTACTCGGCAGTAAGTCGGACTCTTTCCGGGTGGGAGTTGGCCTACGCCAGGGCTGCGCTTTGTCAGCAATCCTGTTTGTGATATTCATGGACAGGATTTCGAGGGGTTGCCGTGGCGAGGAGGGGCTGCGGTTCGGTGGGCTTGGGATCTCATCACTGCTTTTTGCGGATGATGTGGTCCTAATGGCATCATCAGTTCGTGACCTTCAGCTCTCACTGGATCGGTTTGCAGCAGAGTGCGAAGCGGCTGGGATGAGGATTAGCACCTCTAAGTCTGTGGCCGGGGTTCTCAGCAGGAAACCGGCGGAGTTCCGCGAGGAGCTCAGAGTAGCGCCGCTGCTCCTTTGCGTTGAAAGGAGCCAGTTGAGGTGGTTTTAGCATCTGGCAAGGATGCCTCCTGGACGTCCAGCTGGGAGGAGACCTCGGGGAAGACCCAGGACAAGGTGGAGCAATTATATTTCCACACTGGCCTGGGAACGCCTCGGGATCCCCCAGTCAGAGCTGGTTAATGTGGCTCGGGAAGGGAAGTTTGGGGTCCCCTGCTGGAGCTGCTGCCCCTGCGACCTGACCCCGGATAAGCGGATGAGAATGGATGGATGTAACGGCAATATCAGGCCAAAGTTATATCATACATTGACAGCCCACTGTTCCCACTGAGTTCTGTGGGTGAAGATCAGAATGAATTTTGTCAAAAATGTATTGACAGCACAAGCTACTTTAAAGCAAAAATTCTGAATTAAAACTATGAAGCATTATTCCAGGATTTGAATCATCAGCAGTACAACTCTGATTTGGCTGACGTTTCAAGTCCAACCACTACTTGCTGGTGGCTTATAGTTGTCAAATGTATGCTAGTTTACACTTATGATGAAAGGTTGATTGCATTTAATTAACCAACTTTGTTTCTTAAATGTCATGTTGGATTTATACCAAAACATTTAAAGGGGCTATATGTTTTTCAATGGAATTAATCACATTTTCATTGCCTTATAGTTAATAGGCTCAAAATTCGCTTGTAAATGACGCACACACCTGTTTTCTCTGTTTCTTGCTTCAGCCACTATTCTGCTCTTGATGTGAGGTCTCCGGGTCGGATTCAGCCCTGTGCGCGCTCCAACAACTCTCTCATACTACAGCGACAACACGGCAGCTAACGACATGCAGTCCACTAACACAATCAAACAACTGGCTCACAACAAAACACGGGCTCCACAAAAGGATACAAAACAACAATGTAGTTTTATGTGCTGAAGCCCATCAGACCAAACAGGTTCAGATAATGTCAAGTAAGAACAAAGTTAAAGCTGGAGAAAAGTTACATCACTTTCCACATTAATTCACCAACTTATGCCGCACATGTTACAATCCTGTGTACCACTGTTGATTTAGCCTGCAAGAAAGGATGTAACGATAAAAAGCAAATGTGGAGCGATTAGTTTACTAAAGTTAGCCTATAGTGATGCAGCCAGGAGCAGCCAGCTAATGCTACAGTAGTATGGACCTGCCGCTGTTTGCTTTTTAACATTCAGTTTAGGTTTATTGCTGTTTTACCAATATACAGGTACACAGCTTCTCCACCTTTTAGCCTTTGAGCCTCCGGTCACAGATAGTAACGATGGTTACAGAAAAGCAGCAGGCGAGCTAACCACGTAGCACGTTGGCTAAATGCAGTAAATGTAACATTATCATGTAACGGGCATGGATTAGTTCAACCTGCAGCTATTAAAACTATTACTGTAACGTTGCAGTGGGAGTTTACCTGAGTTCCCAGCTCTGTCTGTCTGTAGCCGCTGTCACTCCGCCAGTGTTGATCTGCCTCTGAGACGGGAACGATGAAGTAACAGAGCCTGAACATGTCTGAGTGAAAAGCCACAGCTGGCATCCTGGTGTTCCTGTTGCAGGATTTCTGTATGAAAGCGGTTGTCTTTCGGATTATACTCACGTGTACGAGCACACACCTGGTTGCAAGCTTAGGACCCACTGCTAGTGGCCGCTGGAAACTACGTAATGCCCCTTTAAACATGCACTGGATATAGGCATGCTGGCAGCATTAGTCCTGACTGAAATATCTCAACAACTACTGGATGGATTTCCATGACATTTGGCGTAGATATTCTTGGTGCCCAGACAAATTTGTGATCCTAACTTCGTCCAGCTCCGCCATGATGTTGACTTTTGTGGTTTTGAGTAAAGATTTTAGATTGTCGTGACATGCAGAGCAGTTTTTCCCCCCAAGCTATCAGACTTTTAAACTGTAATTCATCCTAAGCACTTCTCCACTGACCATAGTTTCTATTTCTGTTTACTTATTTTATTATTACTTATTATTTTAATTACTTATTACATTAATAAGTATATTGGCCGCTACGTAGCAGGACCGAGTTACAAATTCAATTTCACTCTATAACCTATTGTATTGTGACAAAATATATATACCTACTTACCTACATTTGGCATAAACATTCATGTCCCCCTCAGGATCAATTATAATATCTCTGAAAACAAATAGCATTTTTTACCAGCCTCAATTCCACTCGATAGCACTGGTGCTAACAAGTCTCACAGCTGGTTGCACCGGCACATGATTTGGTTACATTCGCACTCTTTTTTTTTGATACATGTATTAATCAATGACTGGTGAGAAATGTGGAGGGTCTCTGTGTTTTGGGTAATGCATTAGTCACAGCAAGTTTTGTGTTTATTGTTGTTGTGCAATTTCAAAGTTTCAAGCAAAAGCTGTGTTGACCTGGTAACTAGTTTATTCCAACAGTTAGGCCTATTTGATGCCCTGAGATTAGAACGTGTTGTTATGTAGTATTATACTCAAAAAGACTTGAAGCTGCAATTGGTGCCAAAGGTTGTTCAACAAAGTATTGAGCAACGGCTGCAAATTCTCCATGGCTTTTTTTGTTAATTATTTTTAATAAATATGTAAAGATTTCAGACAAACTTATTTTCTGTTGTCATTAATGGGGTATTGTTCATACCCATACAGTTCATGACTCGAGAGAGAATGATCAGAGGATGATCCCAGGTGGATATTAGTGAATGTGTGACTTCTGTAACAGCATGATCACGTTTTTCACACCTTGGCCATGATTTGCAGTTAATTATGTTGCTCAACAGTTGGGAGAATATGGTCTAGACCTGCTCTATATGAAAAGTGCAACGAGATAACTTCTGTTATGAATTGGCGCTATATAAATAAAGTAGAATAGATATTAATACAGTCACTTCACATTACTAATCCATCTGGATCTTAGTTTGGCAGGTTTAGTGCTCCTTTGTTGTTTTAAAGGGGACATGTTCACACAAATATTCTGAAATCTTTTTCTCAGTCACACAGTTTTTATTTTATTTCTATATTTTATCAGAAGCAGGTCAATGACGTATGCTACAATAATAGGATGATATACAGTTTTATATTTTATTCCTTATCACAAAAAGGCAAGCTGTCGAGTGACCACACAAGGTGCATTTTGTGAATCAACAGAGCAACACATTTTATTTACATAAATTATCTCAGACACACAAATGTCAAAAAATATAATTCAACTGTACAACTGACTAAACTTGGCTAAATGTGATTGCAAAAGAAATGCTAAAAAAAGGACATATTTTTAAGTATCAGCATTTCAACCTCAACAATTAAAGACTACCAGATAAAAGGAGGCATATAATTCAACACACTAAATCTAACACACTAAATCTTGACTTTATACTCACGTTATAAAGGGAATCCTTAATAATAACTTCCTAAATATATAAGACAAAAATCATTTGGTTTTAAAAGCAATCAAATACAGAATTTTGTTGCGAATTTTGGTCAATTTGAATCCATAAATGAGAGGATTCATAATAGGAGGTATGACAAGAAATTCTATAGCAACTACATTTTTAAAGGTTTGAGGTAAATCATTTGAACCAAATCGCATATTTCCAACATCAAGAAGTAGTGACACAACAAAAGTCAGTAAGGAGGTTAAATGTGGCACACATGTTTGCATGAACTTTGCCCTGTTTTCTGCAGAATTCACACATGTTTTGATGAGATACATGTATGACCAAACTATGAATACACCATAAGAGACATATATGATTAATGTTATGTATGCAACAATGTCATTAACAAATGTTTCAGCTGGGAAACAAGCCAGTTTAACAATAATCCAATTCATACAAAAGAGTCTGGAAATATATGGGCTGCATAACTTTAATCGAGATGCTAGAAAAGTATTTGTGGCTACAATGCAGAAGGTTGTTACCCAAGAGAAACAAACTAACATTAAGACTCTTTGCTTTGACATGATAGAGTGGTACTCCAGTGGTCGACATATAGCCACATATCTGTCATATGCCATTACTGAAAGAATAGACAGATCACTGCAGGCAAATGTGTATATTACTAGAGCCTGAACAAGGCATCCAGAATAAGAGATAACATGATCAGGAGAAAGCAGATCCCAGAGAAACTTAGGGTAGAAACCTGTTGTTCCATAAAGTCCGTTCATGCAAAAAGTGCACAATAGAATATACATTGGTTCATGCAGGGTTTTATCCAAGATGATGGTCACAATAAGAGAAACATTTACCAGCAAAATCACACAGTAACACAGTAAAGTGAGAGAGAAGAGAGTAAATCTGTGGATATTTGTTTCATTCAAACCTGAAAGAAAAAACATTGTTATTACAGAGACATTCTCCATCATTGTTAGGACCCTTTACGTGTGATGGGTAGCTCTTTCCCTAACAGGATCACTCTGCTCTCTCTTCTCACTGTTACTAATATCTTGTCTGACTACAGAAACACATGAGCTGGGAATTCAAATCAACCAATCAACGTTCTGAAAGAGGTTTCCTCTTTTTGTTCAGTGAGTTGCAATCCACTGTACGTGCAATGCAATGAAAAAACAACGTAAAACCTGAAGGAACTTGAGGAGTTGAATACTCCACCAATGTTGAACATTTTTACGCTTAATGTTATGGAGCTCTGAGTAGAGCCGCTGCTCCTTTGCGTTGAAAGGAGCCAGTTGAGGTGGTTTGGGCATCTGGTAAGGATGCCTCCTGGACGTCCAGCTGGGAGGAGGCCTCGAGGAAGACCCAGGACAAGGTGGAGAGATTATATTTCCACACTGGCCTGGGAACGCCTCGGGATCCCCCAGTCAGAGCTGGTTAATGTGGCTCGGGAAAGGGAAGTTTGGGGTTGCTGGAGCTGCTGCCCATGGATGGATGGATGGATGGATGGATGTTATGTCCAAATATATATTCTTCTGTCTGGTTTTGAAAGTGTGTTTTACGCTAATCTCACTGTCATGGCTGACAACTTTTACAATAATCTAGCTCCAGGGACCATTCTGACAAGATAATTTACATTGTTTTGTAGCATATGGTAAAAGTAAAAATTACTGTCAGGGACCTGGTGTTTTTTAATGGTAGAAATGCGATAGCGGATGCTGTAACGTTATATTGAGTTTGTGTTCACATCTTTCTTTATCTTAAGATGAAAGGTGATCCAAATAAAATTAGACTGCTTTTGCGGTGTCTCTACGGGGGAGTCGCGGTGTGAGCCGCTATGTTGAGTCCGATGTTTTGCCCTCCAGGTCACCACGCAGCATGTCACGTGACTGAAAACTATGAATTGGAGCACCTTGTAAGGCCTCGCAGAGCTCCAGACTATCTTTTCCACTGATAGCACTGGTGCTAACAAGTCTCACAGCTGGTTGCACTGGCACATGATTTGGTTGCACTCGCACTCTTTTTTTGTGGTACATGTATTAATCAATGACTGGTGAGAAATGTGGAGGTCTCTGTGTTTTGGGTAATGCATTTGTCAGAGCACGTTTTGTGTTTCTTCTTGTTGTTGTGCAATTTCAAAGTTTCAAGCAAAAACTGTGTTGACCTGGTAACTAGTTTATTCCAACAGGGAGGCCTATTTGATGCCCTGAGATGAGAACGTGTTGTTATGTAGTATTAGCTTCAAAAAGACTTGAAGCTGCAATTGGTGCCAAAGGTTGTTCAGCAAAGAATGGAGCAACGGCTGTGAATGCTCCATGGCTTTTTTTGTTTATTATTTTTAATAAATATGCAAAGATTTCAGACAAACTTATCTTCTGTTGTCATTATGGGGTATTGTTCATACCCATACAGTTCATGACTCGAGAGAGAATGATCAGAAGATGATCCCAGGTGGATATTAGTGAATGTGTGACTTCTGTAACAGCATGATCACGTTTTTCACACCTTGGCCATGATTTGCAGTTAATTATGTTGCTCAACAGTTGGGAGAATACGGTCTAGACCTGCTCTATATGAAAAGTGCAACGAGATAACTTCTGTTATGAATTGGCGCTATATAAATAAATTAGAATTTATATTAATACAGTTACTTCACATTACCAATCCATCTGGATCTTAGTTTGACAGGTTTAGTGCTCCTTTGTTGTTTTAAAGGGGACATGTTCACAAAAATATTCTAAAATCTTTTTCTCAGTCACACAGTTTTTGTTTGATTTCTTCATTTTATCAGAAGCAGGTCAATGACATATGCTACAATAACAGGATGATATACAGTTTTATATTTTATCCCTTATCACAAAAAGGCAAGCTGTCAAGTGACCACACAAGGTGCATTTTGTGAATCAACAGAGCAACACATTTTATTTACATAAATTATCTCAGACACACAAATGTCAAAAAATATAATTCAACTGTACAACTGACTAAACTTGGCTAAATGTGATTGCAAAAGAATTGCTAAAAAAGGACATATTTTTAAGTATCAGCATTTCAACCTCAACAATTAAAGACTACCAAATAAAAGGAGGCATATAATTCAACACACTAAATCTAACACACTAAATCTTGATGTTATACTCACACAAAGGGAATCCTTAATAATAACTTCCTAAATATACTATAAGACAAAAATCATTTGGTTTTAAAAGCAATCAAATACAGAATTTTGTTGCGAATTTTGGTCAATTTGAATCCATAAATGAGAGGATTCATAATAGGAGGTATGACAAGAAATTCTATAGCAACTACATTTTTAAAGGTTTGAGGTAATTCATTTGAACCAAATCGCATATTTCCAACATCAAAAAGTATAGTCACAACAAAAGTCAGTAAGGAGGTTAAATGTGGCACACATGTTTGCATGAACTTTGCCCTGTTTTCTGCAGAATTCACACATGTTTTGATGAGATACACGTAAGACCAAACTATGAATACACCATGAAAGACATATATGATTAATGTTATGTATGCAGCAATGTCATTAACAAATGTTTCAGCTGGGAAACAAGCCAGTTTAACAATAATCCAATTCATACAAAAGAGTCTGGAAATATATGGGCTGCATAACTTTAATCGAGATGCTAGAAAAGTATTTGTGGCTACAATGCAGAAGGTTGTTACCCAAGAGAAACAAACTAACATTGAGACTCTTTGCTTTGACATGATAGAGTGGTACTCCAGTGGTCGGCATATAGCCACATATCTGTCATATGCCATTACTGAAAGAATAGACAGATCACTGCAGGCAAATGTGTATATTACTAGAGCCTGAACAAGGCATCCAGAATACGAGATAACATGAACGGGAGAAAGCAGATCCCAGAGAAACTTAGGGTAGAAACCTGTTGTTCCATAAAGTCCGTTCATGCAAAAAGGTGCACAATAGAATATACATTGGTTCATGCAGGGTTTTATCCAAGATGATGGTCACAATAAGAGAAACATTTACCAGCAAAATCACACAGTAACACAGTAAAGTGAAAGAAAAAAGAGTAAATCTGTGGATATTTGTTTCATTCAAACCTGAAAGAAAAAACATTGTTATTACAGAGACATTCTCCATCATTGTTAGGACCCTTTACGTGTGATGGGTAGCTCTTTCCCTAACAGGATCACTCTGCTCTCTCTTCTCACTGTTATTAATATCTTGTCTGACTACAGAAACACATGACCTGGGAATTCAAATCAACCAATCAACGTTCTGAAAGAGGTTTCCTCTTTTTGTTCAGTGAGTTGCAATCCACTGTACGTGCAATGCAATGAAAAAACAACGTAAAACCTGAAGGAACTTGAGGAGTTGAATACTCCACCAATGTTGAACATTTTTACGCTTAATGTTATGGAGCTCTGAGTAGAGCCGCTGCTCCTTTGCGTTGAAAGGAACCAGTTGAGGTGGTTTGGGCATCTGGTAAGGATGCCTCCTGGACGTCCAGCTGGGAGGAGGCCTCGAGGAAGACCCAGGACAAGGTGGAGAGATTATATTTCCACGCTGGCCTGGGAACGCCTCGGGATCCCCCCAGTCAGAGCTGGTTAATGTGGCTCGGGAAAGGGAAGTTTGGGGTCCCCTGCTGGAGCTGCTGCCCATGGATGGATGGATGGATGGATGGATGTTATGTCCAAATATATATTCTTCTGTCTGGTTTTGAAAGTGTGTTTTACGCTAATCTCACTGTCATGGCTGACAACTTTTACAATAATCTAGCTCCAGTGACCATTCTGACAAGATAATTTACATTGTTTTGTAGCAACGTTTGAGATGAGAACGTGTTGTTATGTAGTATTAGCTTCAAAAAGACTTGAAGCTGCAATTGGTGCCAAAGGTTGTTCAGCAAAGAATGGAGCAACGGCTGTGAATGCTCCATGGCTTTTTTTGTTTATTATTTTTAATAAATTTGCAAAGATTTCAGACAAACTTATTTTCTGTTGTCATTATGGGGTATTGTTCATACCCATACAGTTCATGACTCGAGAGAGAATGATCAGAAGATGATCCCAGGTGGATATTAGTGAATGTGTGACTTCTGTAACAGCATGATCACGTTTTTCACACCTTGGCCATGATTTGCAGTTAATTATGTTGCTCAACAGTTGGGAGAATACGGTCTAGACCTGCTCTATATGAAAAGTGCAATGAGATAACTTCTGTTATGAATTGGCGCTATATAAATAAATTAGAATTGATATTAATACAGTTACTTCACATTACCAATCCATCTGGATCTTAGTTTAACAGGTTTAGTGCTCCTTTGTTGTTTTAAAGGGGACATGTTCACACAAATATTCTGAAATCTTTTTCTCAGTCACACAGTTTTTGTTTGATTTCTTCATTTTATCAGAAGCAGGTCAATGACATATGCTACAATAACAGGATGATATACAGTTTTATATTTTATCCCTTATCACAAAAAGGCAAGCTGTCAAGTGACCACACAAGGTGCATTTTGTGAATCAACAGAGCAACACATTTTATTTACATAAATTATCTCAGACACACAAATGTCAAAAAATATAATTCAACTGTACAACTGACTAAACTTGGCTAAATGTGATTGCAAAAGAATTGCTAAAAAAGGACATATTTTTAAGTATCAGCATTTCAACCTCAACAATTAAAGACTACCAAATAAAAGGAGGCATATAATTCAACACACTAAATCTAACACACTAAATCTTGATGTTATACTCACACAAAGGGAATCCTTAATAATAACTTCCTAAATATATAAGACAAAAATCATTTGGTTTTAAAAGCAATCAAATACAGAATTTTGTTGCTGAATTTTGGTCAATTTGAATCCATAAATGAGAGGATTCATAATAGGAGGTATGACAAGAAATTCTATAGCAACTACATTTTTTAAAGGTTTGAGGTAATTCATTTGAACCAAATCGCATATTTCCAACATCAAAAAGTATAGTCACAACAAAAGTCAGTAAGGAGGTTAAATGTGGCACACATGTTTGCATGAACTTTGCCCTGTTTTCTGCAGAATTCACACATGTTTTGATGAGATACACGTAAGACCAAACTATGAATACACCATGAAAGACACATATGATTAATGTTATGTATGCAGCAATGTCATTAACAAATGTTTCAGCTGGGAAACAAGCCAGTTTAACAATAATCCAATTCACACAAAAGAGTCTGGAAATATATGGGCTGCATAACTTTAATCTAGATGCTAGAAAAGTATTTGTGGCTACAATGCAGAAGGTTGTTACCCAAGAGAAACAAACTAACATTAAGACTCTTTGCTTTGACATGATAGAGTGGTACTCCAGTGGTCGACATATAGCCACATATCTGTCATATGCCATTACTGAAAGAATAGACAGATCACTGCAGGCAAATGTGTATATTACTAGAGCCTGAACAAGGCATCCAGAATAAGAGATAACATGAACAGGAGAAAGCAGATCCCAGAGAAACTTAGGGTAGAAACCTGTTGTTCCATAAAGTCCGTTCATGCAAAAGGTGCACAATAGAATATACATTGGTTCATGCAGGGTTTTATCCAAGATGATGGTCACAATAAGAGAAACATTTACCAGCAAAATCACACAGTAACACAGTAAAGTGAAAGAAAAAAGAGTAAATCTGTGGATATTTGTTTCATTCAAACCTGAAAGAAAAAACATTGTTATTACAGAGACATTCTCCATCATTGTTAGGACCCTTTACGTGTGATGGGTAGCTCTTTCCCTAACAGGATCACTCTGCTCTCTCTTCTCACTGTTATTAATATCTTGTCTGACTACAGAAACACATGACCTGGGAATTCAAATCAACCAATCAACGTTCTGAAAGTTGCAATCCACTGTACGTGCAATGCAATGAAAAAACAACGTAAAATCTGAAGGCACTTGAGGAGTTGAATACTCCACCAATGTTGAACATTTTTACGCTTAATGTTATGGAGCTTAGAAGATGACACGGGAGTGGATTTTCACTCCTGTCCCATCCCACTCCCATAGAAAGAAATCTTGTCCCGTCCCACTCCCATAGAAAGAAATCTTGTCCCGTCCCACTCCCAGAACAAAGTTTAAAAACTAATCCCATCCCATCCCGCTCCTGGTAAATTGAGTCCCACTCCCATCCCGCTCCTGTTTAAACTGACTCCCGCTCCTGTACCGCTCCCATATATTTTTTTCTTCAATTAGTGTAGACATGTCATTACTTCTGACTTTGCGCTGTAAATCATTTTTTGCCACATCGACTTCTCCGCGGCTGTTAGCTCCCTCCATCACTGCTCTTTGAATTACGGCGTAAGCCGTGACAAAAGCACTGATGGCTTCTGGAAGAGCTGGGTCGTGTAGTTATTTTTTAATTGCGTTACATTGTAGGCGTATTAAAAGGAAACTACAAAATGGTGCATGTACTTTTTTTGCATTTAGGTGCATTTAGATTTTTTTGTCGTCTTTGCTATTGGTTGATTCCCGCTCCCGTCTGCTCCCGTTAACCATTTTTCCTGTACCGTCCAAATCCCGTGATTAATAGTAAATATGACTCCCATCCTGCAGGAATCCCACGGGAATCCCGTGACCCGTGGGATTCCCGAAAAAATGTCAGCCTCTAATGGAGCTCTGAGTAGAGCCGCTGCTCCTTTGCGTTGAAAGGAGCCAGTTGAGGTGGTTTGGGCAACTGGTAAGGATGCCTCCTGGACGTCCAGCTGGGAGGAGGCCTCGAGGAAGACCCAGGACAAGGTGGAGAGATTATATCTCCACGCTGGCCTGGGAACGCCTCGGGATCCCCCAGTCAGAGCTGGTTAATGTGGCTCGGGAAAGGGAAGTTTGGGGTCCCCTGCTGGAGCTGCTGCCCATGGATGGATGGATGGATGTTATGTCCAAATATATATTCTTCTGTCTGGTTTTGAAAGTGTGTTTTACGCTAATCTCACTGTCATGGTTGACAACTTTTACAATAATCTAGCTCCAGTGACCATTTTGACAAGATAATTTACATTGTTTTGTAGCATATGGTAAAAGTAAAAATTACTGTCAGGGACCTGGCGTTTTTTAATGGTAGAAATGCGATAGCGGATGCTGTAACGTTATATTGAGTTTGTGTTCACATCTTTCTTTATCTTAAGATGAAAGGTCATCCAAATAAAATTAGACTGCTTTTGCGGTGTCTCTACGGGGGAGTCGCGGTGTGAGCCGCTATGTTGGTCCGATGTTTTGCCCTCCAGGTCACCACGCAGCATGTCACGTGACTGAAAACTATGAATTGGAGCACCTAGTAAGGCCTCGCAGAGCTCCAGACTATCTTTTCCACTGATAGCACTGGTGCTACCAAGTCTCACAGCTGGTTGCACTGGCACATGATTTGGTTGCACTCGCACTCTTTTTTTGTGATACATGTATTAATCAATGACTGGTGAGAAATGTGGAGGTCTCTGTGTTTTGGGTAATGCATTTGTCAGAGCACGTTTTGTGTTTCTTCTTGTTGTTGTGCAATTTCAAAGTTTCAAGCAAAAACTGTGTTGACCTGGTAACTAGTTTATTCCAACAGGGAGGCCTATTTGATGCCCTGAGATGAGAATGTGTTATGTAGTATTAGCTTCAAAAAGACTTGAAGCTGCAATTGGTGCCAAAGGTTGTTCAGCAAAGTATGGAGCAACGGCTGTGAATGCTCCATGGCTTTTTTTGTTTATTATTTTTAATAAATTTGCAAAGATTTCAGACAAACTTATTTTCCATTGTCATTAATGGGGTATTGTTTGTAGAATTTTGAGGAAAATAATGCATTTCATCTATTTTGGAATAAGGCTGTAACATAAACTGCGGAAAAAGTGAAACGCTGTGAAGAATTTCCAAATGCAGTAGTTTACACCCAACTTCCTACTCCCCTTACTGTTGCTGCTAAAACTGTGTCCAGCTGCTTATATTTTTGCCTGAGGTGGTCCAGGTTTCACGTGGATTGACTCTGCTGATACACAGAGTGCTATTTATCGTTGGTATGGAGTTATCATCCTTGTACAATATCAAAATTTAAACATTTGATCAAACTCAGCATGCCACAACAGTACACTAACTTAGAAACGTTCAGCTTCTGTCCACATCCGAGCAGACAGGATGCCAAAATCTTAGACAAACTCTTTATAAAACACCTCTATAGGGTCGCTTAAAAACAACTCCATGGATAACTGTCTCAACTGCCACTCATTTCACCAGCAAACGTTAATGGTAGACACATGTATGTGACCTGTGTGCACCAGTCAAGGATGGCCAGGCTCATGTTAAAATAGGTACCCCCAGTAATTAAAATAACTACCAACAGTTCCTATAAATGCAAATTTGAGGTCTTTAAATTCCTCCCAAACACCAGATTGTTGCACAGCAGGCCATCCTGTATCCTGTAAAACGCAACGTTACAGTAATAGTTTTATCAGCTGCAGGTTGAACTAATCCGCGTTCGTTACATGATCACGGTACATTTACTGAATTTAGCAGACGTGCTACATCGTTAGCTCGCTAAACGATGCTGCTTTTCAGTAACTATCTTTACTATCTGAATCTGTCACCGGAGGCTCAGCAGTGTCAGCACAGCTACATGTACTGGATGATAATGAAACGGGTAGTGAGCTGGACTGAATATTATAAGATTGTGTCAAGATACCAGTCAGACCGCAGTAAGTAACTTTACTGTAACTAGTGTTAGTGGATGGCTCTTCTTCCTCTGGGTTGTATATTAAGTGGGTTATGTTAGTTACAGCTACTGAGAGGTGGAGAAGCTGTGTACCCATCAGTAAAAGGCAATAAATCTAAATTGAACGTTACGAAGCAAACAGCGGCGGGTCCGAGCTAATGTAGCTTTAGCTAGCTGCTCGTGGCTGCGTCACTATGGGATAGTGAACAAATCGCTCCACATTAGCTTTTTACCGTTACATCGTTTTTATATACAGTCTAATGTTTCTTGCAGGCTTTGACACTTTGACATTGTGGTACAGAGGAAAGTAACATGGGTGACTGGTTGGTGAAGTAACGTTAATGTGAAAGCTATGTAACTTTGCACCGGACAACATTTGCAACTGCTCGGCGTTAGCCGACGAGCTAACGCTACCTAACTTGAGCCAACTGCAGCACAAAATCAAAATATATTTTACATGCTTTGTAGTAATATTAGCTTAGCTATCCAGTAGGAGGAAAGCCAACTCCGGGTCTGTTTTTATACCCAAAACAAAGCGGAGGTTTCTACGATTCAAAAGCCCTGCCGATGTTGTTCCGTGTTATCGCCCGCAGTCGATCCGATTCACATTTGGCCCGACGAGCTTCAGCAGATAAAACTATTTGCATGCATTTTATCCTCATGTTGAGTTGATTTTGGAGTCTGTTGTGCTGGGAGCAGGACTTTCTTAGTGTTAGCAGGCTCCATGTCGTAAGTTGCAGTGTAGTTGCTGCTGAGTGCAAAGTCAGGGCTCTGGACACAGTGAGAGGCTCGGGAGCGCGCATGCACGTGTCAGTCACTGGATTTCGCGGAAAATCCGACCCGGAGCCTTCGAATAAAAATAGGAATATTTGCCTTCAGAGTTAATGGCCAAACCCGGCAGGTGGATCATTTTAATATCAGATTACAACCCCTTCACACACAGGCAATAAAAAAAAGATTTTAGTAGAAAAACTACATACAGCCCCTTTAACAAACGGTCAGTTCATGACTCGAGAGAGAATGATCAGAAGATGATCCCAGTTGGATATTAGTGAATGTGCGACTTCTGTAACAGTGTGTACTTACATTGTAAATATATGTGTGTTCATCTCTCTCCCACCTACACAGACACACTATATTGTTTGCTAATGTGAACTTTACAGTGGAAACCAGGAATTACTCTTAAACCACATCCTCAGTGAACAAGAGACAACCGACAAGTTAGTGGCAAGATCATGGCAGGCAGACGTTTTTCACACCTTGGCCATAATTTGCAGTTAATTATGTTGCTCAACAGTTGGGTGAATACGGTCTAGACCTGCTCTATATGAAAAGTGATTTGAATACAGTCACTTTACGTTACAAATTCATCTGGATCTTAGTTTGACAGGTTTAGAGCTCATTCGTTGTTTTTAAGGGGACATGTTCACAAAAATATTCTAAAATCTTTTTCTCAGTCACACAGTTTTTGTTTGATTTCTTCATTTTATCAGAAGCAGGTCAATGACATATGCTACAATAATAGGATGATATACAGTTTTATATTTTATCCCTTATCACAAAAAGGCAAGCTGTCAAGTGACCACACAAGGTGCATTTTGTGAATCAAAAGAGCGACACATTTTATTTACATAAATTATCTCAGACACACAAATGTAAAAAATATAATTCAACTGTACAACTGACTAAATGTGATTGCAAAAGAATTGCTAAAAAAGGACATATTTTTAAGTATCATCATTTCAACCTCAACAATTAAAGACTACCAAATAAAAGGAGGAATATAATTCAACACACTAAATCTTGACGTTATACTCACACAAAGGAAATCCTTAATAATAACTTCCAAAATGACAAAAATCATTTGGTTTTAAAAGCAATCAAATACAGAATTTTGTTGCGAATTTTGGTCAATTTGAATCCATAAATGAGAGGATTCATAATAGGAGGTATGACAAGAAATTCTATAGCAACTACATTTTTAAAGGTTTGAGGTAAATCATTTGAACCAAATCGCATATTTCCAACATCAAAAAGTATAGTCACAACAAAAGTCAGTAAGGAGGTTAAATGTGGCACACATGTTTGCATGAACTTTGCCCTGTTTTCTGCAGAATTCACACATGTTTTGATGAGATACACGTAAGACCAAACTATGAATACACCATGAAAGACATATATGATTAATGTTATGTATGCAGCAATGTCATTAACAAATGTTTCAGCTGGGAAACAAGCCAGTTTAACAATAATCCAATTCACACAAAAGAGTCTGGAAATATATGGGCTGCATAACTTTAATCTAGATGCTAGAAAAGTATTTGTGGCTACAATGCAGAAGGTTGTTACCCAAGAGAAACAAACTAACATTAAGACTCTTTGCTTTGACATGATAGAGTGGTACTCCAGTGGTCGACATATAGCCACATATCTGTCATATGCCATTACTGAAAGAATAGATAGATCACTGCAGGCAAATGTGTATATTACTAGAGCCTGAACAAGGCATCCAGAATAAGAGATAACATGAACGGGAGAAAGCAGATCCCAGAGAAACTTAGGGTAGAAACCTGTTGTTCCATAAAGTCCGTTCATGCAAAAAGTGCACAATAGAATATACATTGGTTCATGCAGGGTTTTATCCAAGATGATGGTCACAATAAGAGAAACATTGACCAGCAAAATCACACAGTAACACAGTAAAGTGAAAGAAAAAAGAGTAAATCTGTGGATATTTGTTTCATTCAAACCTGAAAGAAAAAACATTGTTATTACAGAGACATTCTCCATCATTGTTAGGACCCTTTACGTGTGATGGGTAGCTCTTTCCCTAACAGGATCACTCTGCTCTCTCTTCTCACTGTTATTAATATCTTGTCTGACTACAGAAACACATGACCTGGGAATTCAAATCAACCAATCAACGTTCTGAAAGAGGTTTCCTTTTTGTTCAGTGAGTTGCAATCCACTGTACGTGCAATGCAATGAAAAAACAACGTAAAACCTGAAGGAACTTGAGGAGTTGAATACTCCACCAATGTTGAACATTTTTACGCTTAATGTTATGTCCAAATATATATTCTTCTGTCTGGTTTTGAAAGTGTGTTTTACGCTAATCTCACTGTCATGGCTGACAACTTTTACAATAATCCAGCTCCAGGGACCTTTTTGACAAGATAATTTACATTGCTTTGTAGCATAAGGGCAGTTTTAATTTTGCTCTTAGATTAGTGTAATCCAAGTTATACTGTTTCACAAAACTAAAACTGACTTACTTTATATATTTTTTTAACAACTGCTTGCAGACAAACTCTTTACATGTCACACGATTTTTGAAACTTCTCACTCTAAGAGCGACGCTGCACACCAAATCTGCAAAACTGTAAGCCATTTTTCAGCCTTTCACTCAGTTTTCAATTGCATTTTTTCAAAACACTACACATAATTCTCTACCTAATGGGAAGTCACTTGCTTCCCTTTTCCAAACACAAAATCTAATATTATATGACTAGTTCAGCATTACAGTATTGTATTGTAAAATACACACTACTGCATAGTATGGCATAAGCATTTAAAGCTCTAAGCCACCCAATTACTGCACTGCAATTTATGAGAAGTATTTTGTTAATTTACAGTACTGCACACACTCACCCTGTTGAATTTTCCACAGAGTGGAAATATGTATAAAGCAATTCCTCACTCCAAATGACACATTCACTTCTAATTTTGTCAATTTTTTTTGTTGTTCTGTTGAAGTCAGGTCTTTTAGCATAAACAGTGACAAAAATCCTGTTAGGGACCAAACATTTACCATTTAACATTGACTTCTTTTTAACACACATAATTAACATACTCATTTAAACCCAAACTATGACCTTTTTTATTATTTTTAGTGTTTTGGTGCCTGAACCTAACCATCTGCGACTCTTTCAAAATGTTAACCACGGGTTTGTTATTGTTACCATGATGACGAAGGCCTACATCGATTTTAAATATGTTTTAAGTTTTACAAAGACAACTATTTTTTGATTTATGCGAAGGGGTGGCAATGCTTTGCTAACGTGGCGGGTTCTCTATAAAAGAGGCTAATGTGTTACAATTATTTTCGGTCAAAGGAGGAGCTTGGACCTTTTACAAAAACCCCATAATTAAATAAAGTACATATGGCACTGATTCAGCCTGTAGTGAGTAAATCATATTACTCTGCTGCTTCATCTCTTTCAGTGAAAGTATGTCAGCTTTTGGTCATGTTGCAAAATGAGTTACATTAGTGTTACATATCTAAATCAGTGTTCGGTGACCAAGCTAGCCATGTAATATTATTTAGATAAACTTCATGTACAACTAAATGTAACTGTACATTCCATTACAGTTACTAGGTAAAATTTGATAATTAAATTACAGATGCGACAAATGTTCATGCATTACATTGTGGATAACCTGTCCTGATTCTTATTTCTTGTCCAGGTAGAGCATGTGAATGCCGTGAATGAATATTAATTTTCTTGCATGTAGGTACACATGTCTTCAACTTTGGCAAGCTTAACACAGCCATCATGGTACTAGTTCAGACGCTACAGCTTGATACTATTCTGTTATGTCCAGAGCAGCACAGTCCACTGGAAGTGTCTACAAGCATTTACAGCGGAGCGTGCAGCCTGCTCCATGTTATTGACTTGTTATTAACTTCTCCTTTTTGTGCCTTTACTACCTTCACATCTCTCTGTAAACCTATTTCGTTCTTCATAACTTCAGGCACATCCCATAAGGAGCATTTCAGAATCAAAGCATTTTGCCTGCTTGATTTTGCTGAAATGTTGAGATTTTGTTGATTTGGTAATCAGTGTTTGCATTTTTTGCTTCTACTATGATTAAGTAGGCTACATAGTGATATGATTTCTTTTTGTGTCTGGTTAAAACGTGTTTATTGTTGTTTTACGAGTCTCCACCACTACCGTAGACTGTTTATAAGAAGTGGACGCAGGTCATCGTGACGTCACCCGTTGGTTTGTGGACTGCCATTTTGAATTCTTGAGTTTGGCCAATATTCTGCTGCAATGTTAAGTTGTTGCAACCAGCGGCACCGGACATGACCGTATTTAGACGAGAGGGTGGAGCTAACACCCGTGTGTGGAGCTAGCTAGCTTGCTTAGCTAGGTGCATCTGTAATTCACTTTAACTGTCATTTTAACAGGGCTGACAATTCTCTCTAGCAAACAACAGGCTTAAAACTAAATGTACTTAGCAGAGAAAGCGAACAGCCAACTCCTAATAAGCTTTTTCAATGGCGCTGGTTAAATTTACACAGTGCCGTGGGTACGAGTCACTCTGGCCTGATTGACAGGTTGCCATGGTAACGACTTGTCAATCACAGATAATCCCGCCATGAAGCATACTCTGCTTTATCGTCTATTTTCCTCTAAATGGGACCATAATTTACTAAATGAACATCATGTTGTTTTGAAGAAGAATTGAAACTAGCGACTGAGACCATAAACTGATTAGGAAAGTGTTTACTTATAATAAATCAGGTGAGGTTAATTGTAATGGAGCCGGACTCCTTTCTGCAACCAGAAGAGTCGCCCCCTGCTGGTCTCCACAGTGTGTTTTACTTTAAAAATTGACCGGCTTCTCTATGCCGTTCTGTTTCTGACTTCCTGCCTGGGTCGATCTGCTCTGTGCTGCTTGTCGCGGCTTGCACCAAAAATAGATCCACTACCTATTCTTTGCGCTTCTGGGATGTGCTGTGGCCGCGTGTGGTGGACTCACAAGCATTAGCTATAATGGCAGATGGGCGATTAGCTCCAGCAACCCCGCCACAGCCTTAACGCGCCATAGCCGGACCCCTAAAATCCACTGACTCCAGCTACGATGCTGAGATGTCAAGTCCCGTCCATCTGAGAGCTGTTGTCAGGGATACTACTACGTTACATTACATTTACTCATTTGGCAGATGCTTTTATCCAAAGCAATTTACATGTGAGGAACAACATACAAGCATCAACAAAGTATCAAATACAGCAATAGAACTACAACTGACACATTCTAGTAAGGATAGCAATAAATATTAGTAAGAGCTAATTGCACGTATCGCATTAATGGGGTAAATAACTAAGGAATGAAGTAGGATTTATCAAAAAAGTGCAATCAACACTAGAGAATTAGAAGGGGATTAATAGAAGGGGATAGAAGAAGAAGAGCACCTGTGGTAGCTTGTTCCACCATCATGGTGTCACAAATGAGAACAGTTGGGACTGAGATTGATTTGTGTGAAGGGATGGCAGAGTGTTTGTTGGAGAAGCGCCATGTGTATCCACTGGAGGTCACTGAGTAATGGAATTGACATGAGTCCTTTTGAGCTGAAAACCAGACATGCTGCTGAATTCTGCACCCCTCGTAGGGATTTCACCACACACCCTGGAAGACCTGCTAGGAGGGCATTGCAGTAGTCGAGGCAAGAGATAACCATGGCCTGTACCAGAAGTTGGGTGGCATACTGAGTTAGGTAGGGCCTGATTTTTTTTGATGTTGTATAGTAGAAAGCGTCACAGCAAAGAGACAGCAGCAACATGATCTGAAAAGGACCACTGGTCATCAATCATGACTTCCAAGTTTTTCACCAACCTGGTTGGAGTGATGTTTGAGGAGCCAATTTGTAGTTTGATGTTATGGTGGATAGATTGCTTGGCTGGAATGACCAAGCAAGCTTTCCACTTTGCTGGAATGACCAGGAATGCCAGTCTTAGAGAAATTTAGTTGAAGGTGGCAAACCTTCACCCATGCA
This sequence comes from Lepomis macrochirus, assembly GCA_024633595.2. Taxonomy (NCBI): domain Eukaryota; kingdom Metazoa; phylum Chordata; class Actinopteri; order Centrarchiformes; family Centrarchidae; genus Lepomis; species Lepomis macrochirus. The sequence continues at coordinate 6,177,195 of JALXJV020000016.1, forward strand.
GACATGTCTGAGAGACAGTCTGTGATTTGTGCCGAGATGATGGGGTCGTCTGGCAGGAAGGATAGGTAGAGTTGCGTATCGTCGACATAGCAGTGGCAAGAGAAGCCATGCGATGATCGGCCCCACAGATGTGTTGTAAATTGAGAAGAGAAGGGGCCCTATCTCCGAGCCTTAGGGCTACCAGCATCAGTGGATCAACTTGTCTTTCAGATACAGACTGTTTTTCAAATTAAACAGCTGATCAGGCTCCAACTCAAGGACACAGACTTTGGGAATGAATATGCAAGTCTCATGTCAACAATGAAAGTAGAGACAGGGATACTTTGAAAGTAAATTTTTTTCTTTGAAGAAACTAGCTGCAGCATTCCAGAGACCACCACCTTGTAGCACCATGACACCAGTAACTTCACCCACTACACTCAACAACGGTGCCCCCCAGAGCTGTGTTCTCAGCCCCCTCCTCTTCATGCTGTACACCAACGACTGCATGGAGAAAATTCTGCTATGATGGTTGCGGACAACACCATCATCGTCCGGATTTCAAACAAAAATGAGACTTCATATCAGGAGGACATTGATAATCTGGTGGTACTCAGAGATTTCAGGAAAAAGGAGATAAAGACACTGTCCTGTCTACATCAGTGGTGCTGAGGTGTAGCAGGTGAACAGTTTCAGGTTCCTGGGAATCAGCATCACAGAGAACCTGACATGGTCGTCTCACATCTTCACGCTGGTGAAGAAAGCTCAGAAATGCCTGAATTTCTTGAGGAAGCTTAAGAATGACAAATTCCCACGCAAAGTTGCCAAGAGAAGCAAGAGAAAGCATCCTGACTGGAAACATCTCTAACTGGCATTGGATGTGCACGGCCCAGGACCAGAGGGCTCCGCAGCGAGTGATTAAAACTGCTCAAAAGATCATTAGTACACATCTCCCGAGCATCAGTGATATTGATGAGGTGAGGTGCCTTCGCAGAGCCCAAAGGATACTAAAGGACAGGACAACCTTTTTTGTGCGTAGGCAGCATTTATACATCTCACACACATACACTATGGCCAGGGGTTCGTGACAGCTATGGGGATCTGCACTGCACTTCACATCCTACCTTCACATGTCTCTGCTCAAGCCTGTCTCCTCATGCCCTTTGAGCCCTCTTGCCGAACACCCTCCAATCCCCAAGGTCATTAATGACCATCTGGCCTTTACAGTTCGGCGGACTTTGGACATCCCTGACCAGGCCCAAGGGATCCAGTTAGTGGACTGGGAGGGTTGTGATGGCCTTGAAGAGTGGTCGTGGATCCCTCTCTGTTATCCTTCAGTAGATACTTTTATCAGGAGCATCAGGATAAGCCCCTTTTCCCATTCATAACTTGTTTATTAAAAAACTTCCGTGTCTGTGTCCGATCCTGGGCCTACTCACAAACTCACTGTGGCAGAGAGGAATTCTCTATATCAGACCTCGGTTACACAGAAACACATTTGTTGACAGTGAGAAAAATATAAAATATTCTTCTGTATCCTTCAATAAAGTATAATCAGGCTGATGGATGGATTAATAATACAGGAAAACACATGATGACAACATTTCTCATTAAAGCAAACCAACTATTTGAAAATCCATGAATGTGTTTTTGTGTGCAAGAACTGTTTGTGATAAAACAAACTAAGTAAAACTAATACAGTTATATTGATTGAGTCTCAAGTTCTGTACACGCCTGTGTACCAGTTTGAGTTACTCAGAGGGATTAGAAGAATTATGAAACACACGTGATGAAATCTTTTCTCTCACACCATAATATATTTTTCAAAACCACTGGTCATACACACACACACATTGGTCATGCATGATGTAAGGTTACTGCAATGACTTTCCAGCCCACTAAAATGCTCAGTACTGCCATGACACCCCTAACATGTCATCATCAGGTACTGAAACTGAGCTTGCAGAATAGTGTCACCGTGACTGGCTTGATTTGGGTGAAAGAATTTTAGTGAAAGAAAAAATCTGAAAGCACATTAGAAATGAGATAAATAGGGTTTTAGCTCAAGACCTCTGATGCAATGTTTGATGTCAAGATTAATGAGAGCCCATGGGATGGGACATTGTGTGCTTTCTTTCTCCAAAGGTTATTATAATGCAGAATAATTAAGTTGGAAATGGTCAACAGGTCATTATCCGTCATCCCTCGAGAGCAATTAAGCACGCTTCGCTACCCTGGAGTGCCATCCTGGGTAACCAAACCAAAACAAAGATGTTTTTCAGTGTTGCACATGGTCAAGACAATGAACAACAAACTTTGACAAAAACACAAGAGTAAGCAACAGTAGGTTTAGTCAGTGGTTTGAAAAGCCAGAGATGACAGGCCTAGTGACCCCGTACATGTTTGTAGAGACCAGTATGACAGTAGTAGTCACAAACTTTTTCTCGCAATGTACTTTGCAATAAAAGTGACCTGCATTTCTAGAGGCATTGAATTGTACAGAATTGTAATGAATGAAATGCCAGATTTAAAACCTAGTGAAACACGGCACCCCATATGGGCCAGAAGTGGCTCACATTTGGTCATCTGAGCTAAGAACATAGACAAATGCTCTGGCAGTCAAATAAAAGCAACTTAGCTGATTACATGGTAGGCTATTAGGTGTTTTTTAAATAAACAGGAGCTCCGCAGAAGGAGCGACCTCTCTTCTCAGACCAAAGGATCGCTGTTACATTATTATGTAGTTGCAGATATATTAGTGCAAAGTGAAATCCGATTTCCACTATTTTAGATTGTGATTTTGTAATTGAATTAATGAATGTGTCAATATACAGCTGCTAAAATACAATCTGCAGAAATGCTCTGGCAATGAAAGGGTTAAGCAAGAGGCCCTGCCTCTGTGACGCATTGCTAACTAATCTGCAGCTGAGTTGCAGACTACTGGCATCTACAGAAGTACCAGTTTTACTTTGAAAGTTTGTAAGTGTATTTGTACTGCAATATAAGAGACTGCTGCTTGATTTCCTTTGTAACTGACTGTTTAACTCAGTGATTATTTTCATGTGTGCCTGCTAGATATCAAAAAGATGCAGAAAAACTACACTTCAAGAAGTGGATGAAGAGTGAAATGCTAGCAAGACTGCAGAGCCTGTGATTGTCCGGGTAGAAAACAGCTTTAACAAAGGATCAAACAGGAAGATAAGAAGATACAAGACAAGAGAGAAGATATATTGTAAAAGAGGCTAAAAGGAAACAAACTGAAGCCAAACAAGACCGGAGACTGAGAAAGAACAAAGACGAACAAAGGAGACTGTTGAGGAGCAAAGGTCGGACAAGGCAATATTGGCAACAGAACAGAGAGAGAAGAGTAAAACCCCACCATGACCCACCGGCTGTTTGAGGGGAAGGATCATGCCTCCATCTACCAAAAGTATAGATTTACTCCTCCAGATGAGATCAAGAACTATATTCTTCAGTATCTAAACAAAAAGGTACATTAAAAAGTTTGCCATGGCAAAATATACTGTGAATATACAGTACATTGTGTTTTCATAGTGCACATAGCACAGTTTAAGATGGCATTCTGCCTATCTGGTGAACAAAACAAAGAGTTCATGAAGCAAAAAAGATCTGCATATCTGTTAACATCCACAGAAGGGACAGCCACATGTGCTGGCAGTGGATCTGGGATGTGGGACAGGTCAGAATTCCCGGCTACTGGCGCCGTACTTCCAGGAAGTGGTGGGCATTGACATCAGCGAGTGTCAGCTGGAGGAGGCCAGAACTGTGCCAGGGTTTCCTAACGTCACATACAGGTAGGAGTGTGTGAGTTACTCTGTATGTGTGGACGTAATTACCCTTTGCGGGTTTATTACCCTTGACTTTAAATAATATAATGTTATAATGTTCCAGAAGTATTTGGAGAGTGTCTTGTCTGTTGCACCTGCAGGAAGGGGGTAGCAGAGGCCCTTCCTTTTCCAGATGGCTCAGTAGACTTGCTGACAGCAGCGTCAGCAGCCCACTGGTTTAATCAGTCGAGGTTCCTAGCTGAGGCAAGTCGGGTCTTAAAACCCCAGGGCTGCATGGCTCTGCTGGGCTTCTGTGACTCTAACACCAGACTTCACTACCAGGACTGTGGAGAAAGGCTCACTCATATCTATGAAGAGGTGGGTGTAGATTTAGTTTCATGGGAGTCGTGTTGAACCTTATCAGCAGTGCAATGCTTTGTTTACACAGAGTGGCAGTTTAAGCTTTAAACATGGAGCTAAAACACACTGAAGAGGTTGGGCTAAATAAATATTATAGTTCAACAACTAAAAAAAATCTTACACAATTTATTTCTCAGTGTTTCGATGCTGGTGTCAAAATGCGGTGATCTTAGCTTAGCATAAAGACAGGAAACAGAGAAACCTAGCCTGGTTCTGTCCAAAGTTCAAAAATCAACCTATATCTTAATATATATGTGGTTTGTCTTATTTTTATTTACAGTCACAAAATGCATGCTATACAAAGTCAATGCATAATGGAAGAGTTAAACATTTCTATAAATTCACTTCCAGGTGAAGCAGGTGCTGTTGCCACACACCAGCAATCAAGTAGCTGTATCTGAGGGGAAGCTAGAAGAGCTCTACTCAGCCATCCCTTTTCCAGACAAAGAGAGGTATTGCCACACAAACACTTCCTGTACTTAACCAAACCTAAACACACCTCTGTGATAGATAAATAGAATACAATTGCCAGCAGGCCCTTTAAAGAAAGATACAGGATTAAACTCAACTCAAAAAACTCCCACCCTCTCCAGCCCTTGCTCCAAAGCCACTCCTGCAAAACACATTTTCATGCACAGTGGCTGCACAGGCAGGGCATGGAGAAGTATAGTATAAGTAGAATTTCTGTTTTGTTTTCAAAGACAGGAAATAACAATGAGTGCAAAGCTGAAATCACAATCTAACCTTGTAACAGAAATGCTGTCAAACGCAAAAAGTGTCAGTATTTTTCTTGTTGTATGTGTAATAATAATAAATCAATATAATGATACAACAGGATTGAGTGCATTCGGGTGAGCTCACCAATCTCGGTGAGGAACCTGGTGGGTTTCATTGAGACCTGGTCCATGTTCCAAGCTTCCAAGAAAAAAGATCCCCAGACCGCTGAAGACCTGCTGCTCAATACTCAGAAGAGGTAACCTACACACACACACACACACACACCACAGTGTACATGTCTTTTCTTATAATACAATATTTATCCTTCAGTCATCCATTTTGTAAAATATTAACTGCCTGTTTTGTCTTCTGTGGTGCTCTGTACTGAGCTGATTAATGAATCACTGCACTGCTTCACAGGTTTCTGGAGGAGATGGGAGTCACGTCTCCTGACACTGAAATAGAGCACGAACTGGAGTATTTCTGTGTCCTGGCATCAAAACCACAATAACCAACAACGTGGCATTGAGAGAGAGAGAGAGACAGAGAGAGAGAGAGAGAGAGAGTGATATTATGTTTGAGTGTATGAGTGTCAGATATGTTGCCGTTTTCCATATGAGAACTTGGAAGGAGTGTGCTTGTGTTATTGTCAGCTGACAAATAACTCTGATCAGACGTACAATATAATCCTAAACACTGTTTTTTTTGTCATAGTGGATGGTGTTTAAAACAGTTTACAGGTGATGTACTTGTGTGTTGACACATTCGTCAATAGAACTTCTACAAATCACTTCATTTTTAACCTTTAATGTCGTAAGTATGAGTGTTTCCCAACAGAACAGCTGATCCCTTGTAGACTTAAATGCACACTGAGAGGTTACATAACTGGGAAAAAATAAAGTCTTTTGAAATATAACATGCCTACTCCTATTATTTCACAGAAAGGGTTGCTTAGTTGCTTTGGTTTAAATGAACAGTCAAGTTTTTTTTAGCCAAGCTCATTTACTTGTTATAAATGCTTCTGTGCCTTTTCTTTATTCTTTCTCAGTAAGTAGACGGCAGCTTGGCACTGCTGAGTTTGGATTGCACTTGCTTTCACAATATTCTCTTCCGTTGCAATATGTCTGCACTACAAAAAGGCAAAAACAATCTGTACTGTAGTTATATTTTCAATAACAATGATGAGAAATAGAATGTGCATGTGAATGGATATTTATAGCAATATTTTTCCATAAATCAGAATTTTCTGGCAACTACTTAATCTGTTTTGGTCAGTTTGGGAAAAATGACACTTAATTGATGTGGGTTTTGCATCCCTAGGAGTTGTAATGTAAAAATAAAACCGCATGACCTCAGTTCGTACTGGTGTCTTATTATCAACAGATGGGTGACTGCCACTGAATTACTTCCTAAAACAGAAGTTAGTGCATAAAGGGTTTGTTGATAATCGGACCAAAAAGACAGAACAACACCGTCACTTTCGAAAGACATTATAAATTCTCCTGAAATGAAAAGTTGGATAAATTAGCAATAAACACACCTCGTTCAATTCAATAAACTCGAGGCTGTGAGTGACATTTTTGGTAATGTTGACTCCTCTCTACTTGTTCACATGAGTTCAAACAACCCCCACTTGCGATGTGATTGGCGATCCCGTGGGCCCCCGCAATTTTCATTGGCTCTTAGTGATGTCAATCCTGAGCACACGGAAGCTTTTGAGTTGGCTGTGAAGTGTTGTTGAAGAAGACAGTTCTGCAGCAATATGCACCTTTGAAGTAAGAACATAACGTTACTCTCCTGAGAATTGCAAAATGTTGTGGAAACTTCTGTTACAGTTAATTCCGTTTGCATTGGAAAATGTTCTTGAGGTCAGCGGTTTATATGCTTTAACATTAAGTTAGCTCGCTAGGCGGAAGTTCCCGCTAACGTAACTAATGTTGACAATCATCGCTTTGTTACAAATCAGGGCTTATTTCTTTGTCCTTTTCTTTAAGGTTTTAGTTTGCTTTTTGCGTTTTAGTGGACAGAAACCCTTCCTTTCCTAACACGGCTTTTATTGTGAAACTTCTGCAGGAACGTGTTGTGGAAAACTCATCTAACTTGCACGGTTCCCACGCGGCACCTCATATGTACCTACTGCCATCTTGCGGCGCTTGTACGTTACTACAGATATTAACGAACATACGTCCACCATGGATGCATTTAAGCCACACCGAGTGAAACTTGTAGAACTTGTGCCAGCTGGCTGCGCGGCTGTCTGACATCAAGGCAAAGCGCTGAAAATATTCAAAATATAGTGTACGCTTCAACAGATTTTTTTTTTTTTGGTGGTTCTTATTTTAGGTGACTAAAATACGTTTTACTCCCGAGCCTGCCAACAGCAACAGCAGTACATGTTGCTTCGCTTCTGCGCAACTCTCTGCTTCTCCAAACAGAGGACGTGTCGCCCACCAGTTACTGCAGGTAAGACACTGATTGTGGATTAAAAACAAACACAAACTCACTTAAAAAATCCAAAGATCCCTTTAAGACAGTTTACTATCAATAAAAGTAATAATCGAGAGAATTAGTCGTACTTTTGGTGAGTTTACTAATTGCACATTGAGAGCCAGATGTTGAGGGGAAAATTATTAACAAGGCGACCTATCAGTTTGAATTTTAATGTTAACAGTGCAAAGTGAAAGGTCATATGGACCTTCCTTACAAGGTCAAATAGTTATTATAGCTAACAAAAACACAGTGAAGACATGAAGACACCTTAAGGACAATTTAATTGTTTCCACTTAGTAGTATTTTGCTAGTCTTCAAATTCAAATGAGCTTTATTGACATGAATGTGTAGCAACAACATTGCCAAAGCTCCAAATAAAGTACATAAGGACAATTATTTTCATACATTTTATTAAATAAGGAAATAAAACAGCAAACATTGTATTTGTCTGTGTTAAAATATAAAAAGTTCTGTAAAAATAAATATTAAAAAAAGTAAATAAGTAAAACAAGCGTGTGTGTGTGTGTGTGTGTTTAAAAAAATATAAATTAATTAAAATATATTAAAAATTAAAATAAACTAAGTAAATGACTTGTTTTAAGTACGCTTCAGTTTGCAGGAAACTTCAACCTCTCAAAAGCGTTTCTCAACAGACCAGCTGATCCCTTGTAGACTTAAATGCACACTGAGAAGTTACATAACTGGGAAAAATAAATTCTTTTGAAATATAACATGCCTACTGTTATTTCACAAAAGCGGTGCTTAGTTGCTTTGGTTTAAATGAAAAGTCAAGGTTTTTTTGCCAAGCCCATTTACTTGTTATAACTGCTTCAGACAGCAGCTTGGCACTGCTGAGTTTGAATTGCATTTGCTTTGTGCAATGTAAAATAAGCTTAAGTAACTAATGTGAATGGTTTTTATAAAGAAATTGAAGGCAGACAAATCTATACTGTAAAAATGTAGTTATATTTTGATATATGAAATGATGAATAATGAGATATAGATTGTGAATGGATATTTATAGCAATATTTTTACATATTGCAGAATTCTCTAGCACCTACCTAATCTGTTTTGGCCAATTTAGAAAAAACTTGACAGTTAGTGCTCTAAGTGTTGAAGACAGAGGTTGCAGTCTTCGTTTTTGGTGTCGGTTTTGGGTGCCCCCTCCCTACCAAGTAAAAGACACATAGGAATATTGGAAAATTAATGAAAGTTTTATGTGTCTTTATCCTCCAGTTGCACTTGTTGCTGCTGTTTAGCAAAACTGCACTTTAACTAACTTTAAATAGCTTAACTTTAGATATGAAATTTGAAGAAACAGAGGTTTTTAGTAATTAATGAGGTTAAAAGTGCTTCACACTTAATTAGATATCACTGGAGTGAGCTTTCAAAACTAACTGAAACTAATAGAAACATTGAAAACTTACTAACCCTGAAGTACAATGATGTGGGATCACAATTGTATGGCGACTTTCTCCAGGAAATAGACTGAAGTCCATTATTCTTACAACCACACCAGGGCATCACATTTATACAATGGCAATGAATAACAACCAGCCAATGGTTTGCAGAGTAACATGAGACTATAAAATACAAGAAATCAGCCAACAGGTTCAGACAGCGGAGTGCTGCACACGTGATGGCAACACCACACGTGTGCACATACCGCATCATCTCCAGGGGATTCAATTGGTTCTGACAGAAACACAAACCATCAAATGACCCGTACGCTGGTCCGCACTCACACAGACCCTTTGAGCTGCTGGACCTTGATTTCCATTTGACCTAATTAGCATGAATGCATTCAAAACATAGGAATAATTACGTGCAGAAAACAGACGGCACGTCATATAAAGACAAATAGTTTCAGAGCTGTCCCTTTAAAGGCCCTCGTTGTCAAACATACCACGTACCAGTGGATTTAGTGGGACCTCCCAGTTCCCAGGCACCCCCACTGTGTGTGTGTGTGTGACTGCTTGCAGAGAGGAATGCAACAGTCTTTTGAATGTGGACGTTAGCGTCTCTTTTCCATTAAAAAAACACAAGATGAGATAGATCGCTTTCATTTCTTTTTCTTTTCGAACTTATGCTAGATCAGCTGTTCACAGAAGCGTCACCTAGCTATGGCTTACCGTCTGTTTGAAGGCAAGAAACACGTTTCTTCCTACTGGACGTATAGGATCTCTCCACCAGACCATCTAATACAACAGGTGATTGACTTCCTGGAAAAACAGGTGAGTACAGGTGGATAAATGGTTTTTGGCATCTGCGTACAGTAAGTCATTAAAAAAGGAACGTGTTGTCAGAGGGTAATGGCAAAGCTAACTTTACAGCAATGTCATGTAACATGGTAAATGTTTTGTCAGAAAGGTCGTCCCTTTGAGCTGGCCGTGGATGTGGGATGCGGATCAGGACAGGGGACAGTGCTGCTTGCCAAACACTTTGCTTCTGTGGTAGGGACTGACGTGAGTCCTGCCCAGCTGGAAGTGGCTCTGCAGCATGCCAACGAGCCAAACATTACCTATAGGTAAGCGTGGACCAACCGGGAGTTACAATCTCGTCGAACATGCCTATTAATTTTTTATGGGCGAGCAGGAGATCCGGCCGTGTGGTGCATGATGGCGATTTGACGGTTTGCCGTATCTGAATTTGCATAAACACGACTCCCATGTCTAACTTTATGGAAATTAGTCTGTCCAGTAAATTAGGCAGTCCTGATCAGATATGAATCTGTTTCTCAAATGTTTTCAGAAACTTATTTAAATGTATTGTTTAGCTCTAATATGAGAAAGTATCTGACCTGGCCACCATCTACAATAAAGCACTGCTCAACTCGTAGTTCTTTCACCCACCAGCTGGAGCGTTCGTTGGTCTGGTGTGGTGTGTCTCCAGCCTTAGACTGGGCCCAGAGCTTTATTGCGGCGCCCTGACACACATTATGCAAATTGACGTGTTCTACGGATAATTGATGACGCCGATTACGATGAACCGCAGCAGCCCTACTGAGCACTAGGCGGAAATTTACACAGCGAGTGTAAGAAGTGTGTAGACAATTCAAGAGCTAGTTACGTGTAAACCTCCTAAACTTTCTACTGTCAGCAGCTGTGTTCTGGATCAACATCTTGCCTGTGTATGCTCATGTTTGAATCTGTGTTTGAAACCCCTGTTCTTTAGCAGGGGGTCAGTTTGATTCTGGTGTTGTTACTGTTCCATCTTTAGACAGTGTGTGGCCGAGGAGCTGCCTTTTGCTGACAGCTCAGTGGACCTAATGACAGCCATGTCTGCCTTCCACTGGTTTGATCGGCCACGCTTCCTCCAGGAGGCCCACAGAGTCCTGAAACCCCACGGCTGCTTGGCTTTGATCAACTACACCATTGACATGGAGCTCAGCTACCCTGACTGCTGCACGCACGCACTCAACCAAGTCTGCAAAGAGGTGAATATTTTCCAGACAAAAGTTATTGTGACTGTGCACTGATACAAGGTTGTTTATTAGTCATTATACAGCACAAGGCTGCATAACGAAGCAAAATTTGTAGTTCCTTCGTGCTACACACACACAACATATAAGTGTTAAAATATGGAAACATTTAAAATAAAATAAAACAATGCAGTTATTTATAACCCCCGAACAATCCACAGTGCATTATTTGAATTTGCATCAGGAGTGAATGTGAACAGCAGCAACCAGATGATGATATGAAAAGTCTGATACACCCTGAGCCACATGTACAGACCCTTTGGCTGTGAAAATAGTTTTGTATACGTACATAAGCATAGGCTTGGGCTGATTGATGGCCGACAGTCTTTGACCGCTTAGCCCTATACCATTGTATGCTCGGATTTAAAAAGGTGCATTTATGAGGATTTAAGAGACTGAACTGTCAGCAGTGTTTCTAAACTATACATAGTGATCAAAACATGCTTCAGAGACCAACTGATGTCATGTTAGTCATTGAAAGTCAAGGTTTAACTCAAATTCAAAGAAAGACAGCCTTAATTTATACAGCAGGGACACGAACTTTAGAGGTGACGTCACCAAGAAATAAATTCTTGACAATTATTAATGGGACGTCTCCTGTCACTTTGCGACAGCACGTGTCTTAAGACCCGAAATTTAAATGAACCACATTCTAGGAACGTAGAAACCAATTCAAGTCTTGATTTTAAACTTCATTATCCGCTTTATGGTGAGTTTCCCTAACTCTCCATTTTTGGAGCAGGTGTTTTTAGGGAAAGCACAGTAACAATAACAATGTCTCTGTTCTATTCAAGAGTCAGTAAGTTGTGACAGTGTGACAGTAAGCCGGCGTGCACAATACGAGGACGCTGAAACTGAAGCAGCAAAATAGAATTCAGCCATCGATAATTATATATCAGACTGACATCAAATGCCTCTTGTGAAAAGGGCCCACGATTGAGATACATTTTTTTAGTAAATTAGCTATAAACTGATCTACTGAACTAAAAACTGCAGTAACCTTGTTATAAAAGTTGAACACAGAAAAAAAATTGATAAAAGCAAACAAAAGAAATTAATCGCAAACAACAACAGTCCCTCTTCAACATTAGACAAGCGCTTCTGAGACAAAAAGATATTTACACAAGTATTTTGTACTTTTGTGCCTCTGCTGGGGTTTTGTACACAAGTATCAACATCGCCATCTGCCAAACCAGCCTGGGAGAAACCTTTTTCAGTTCAGCTGCTGTAGGGCACGTACAGGTGCATCTCATAAAATTTGAATATTGTGGAGAAGTTCATTTATTTCTGTAATTTTGTTCAAAAAAATGAATTTTTCATGTATTCTTGATTAATTACACAAAGTGAAATATTTAAGTTTTTTTTTGTTTTAATCTTGACTACAGCTTACAGCTCATGGAAATCAAAAAACAAAATATTAGAATTTTAGAATAAAGAAGACTTCAGCTGTGCTACCAAGCCACACTGCATTGATGAAGTAATTCATGGAAAAGGAGCCCTGACCAAGTACTGCGTGCATAAATGAACCTTTTTCAGAACTTTTCATTCGGTCAACATTTCTGTATTATACATATACAATATTCTAATATTTTCAGATAAGAGATGACTTTCACCTTGATATTTTAGCGCAGATGTAGCCGAAGTTCACTGTAGGGGGCAAGAACAAGTCTTCGAACCTGTGTGTTTGACTACTGTGAAATTACCACATCAAACGTGACGTGCTAACATGGATGCAGCTGTTGCTGCGTTACCTCGGAGGTCGGAGCTGGGAATGACGTCACACCCGAAGTTGATGGCGTTCCAGTTACAACCTCGCCGGCCAGCTGTTTGTTTACTACTGGCCAGATTAGTTATTGATCACCGGCTGATTAAAAACGCATTGTGCGGTATTTACTCACACTAACTGTAGCAACATCGTCCACAGACAGCTGTTGGACAGCACTTTGTGTACTGAACATTTATGAAGTCGCCGGGTTTGCTTCTGGGAAAATTTACTTTTAAGAAGCTTCCCAATGGAAAATTCGACAAGACTAAGGTTGTTTGCACCTTGTGCAATGCGGAATTAGTTTACTGTAGGAGTTCTTCCAGTCTCAAGTAGCCTACCACCTCAAAGCAAAGCACATCACACGCTACACACAAGTACATCTTATTGAACATGATTTATTTTCATCACCAATTATCATAGTAGAACAGCTTTCTCAAGCAGTTTGTGATGCATTTTGGAAACAGGAGATGAGCCCCTGGTCTAATGCGCCACCTGGCTTGAAACCTGGCTTGAAACCCGTTGGCACACATATTCTGAATGCCTTCGGCAGAATTCAAATGAGCCATTTTAATCTAGATTAATCTAGATTAATTTCAAGATTACAGTGAGATTAATCTAGATTAAATGTCTTTCTAAACATTTCAAAGTAAAAGCTCTCACTTCAACTCAGAATAAAGAAGTGCTGCAAACCTTTTCATGCCTTTATTTTGTAGGCACAATCACTTAAGAGGAAGTGATTATGTGAGTAGGCCTAACTGTTGCCAAACAGGCACTGCACTAGGCATTAAAATGATGAAAACAAACAATCTTGTAACTCTCCGTCTCTTGGTTTTCACAGTTTTATGCAGCCTTGCAACCTTACCGCAGTCCCCACCTTGGCCCCAGCTCTATTGACTTATACCGGGAGGCCTATGAATCTATCCCTTACCCTGACAAGGAGTGGTGAGTGACAGCAATGTTTTATTTGGTCAGTAATCATCTTTAGATTCATGGGTCACAGATCTGAAGATTTTCATTACCTGCTGTTATCAGCCATCACCCATTTTGAAATGCTAGTCTTTTCTTTTCTCCATATAAAAGGTGTTTTGTTATTTTGGCCAGTTCAGTTTGTAATTACTTAACACTGTCATATCAAGGAAGTGATGCCAAAGTATTATCCACACACTGAAGAGTAAGAAGTGACTGGAAAAATTAGTATGATTTGATGTGTAGTCACATGTACAATAGATACTTAGTGAAAGTGTGTGTGTGTTTTTTGTATATTGTAGGCAAGAGTGTGTGTGGGTGAAAATGCCCATGCCTCTGTCCAGCTACATGGGGTTGGTGGAGTCTTTCTCGAGCTATCAGGCTCTGCTGAGAGATGACCCGCAGAAAGCCACCAGCCTCTCCCAGGACGTCTCTCAAAGGTCAGTGTCTAATGGTAGCATACACACTGTAAAGTATGCATATCACACACACTTGACAATACTTTGTAAAATGAGTGCAGATAAACAGTGCAGATTTTGATTGGATGATTAAATGTTTCCCTACATTCAGTGTATTATGTGTTATGGCCAATATGCAAATTAACCCGGTGAACTTAAGTTTGTTGGTTGCTATTGATGTCCTTGAGCAAAGCATACTGTCTCCTGTGTACCTCTCCCCCAGGTTGATGTCCATAATGAAGGTGACCTCTGTGGAGACACAGGTGGTGGTGGCTGTGAAGTATTTCTACCTTCTGGCCTGCAAACCTCAGGAAACCTGACTCCTGCCAGCACTAACAGTTTCAACTAAGCCATGAATGTGCAAGCCCTCCATTATTTGAGCTTTTCTCTGAGAATGTTTTCTCTCTCTCTTAGGACAAGTTCGTGTGTTGGATGTTTGTTACATAAGCTTGTGCTCTCTGTTTTGGCCTACAAATGCCACTTAGTTGAATAGAATAGTTTACCACTTTAGGAAACGTGCTTATTCACTGCATTCTGAGAGTTAGATGAGAAGATTGAAACCACTCTTCATCAATCAATCAATCAATCAATAAATAATATAATATAATTTATTCTTACCAGCCATTCCAAAGCTCACTGCTTAAAACATTAGGCCTATATATATATATATATATATATATATTAATCTATACAAAATTATGATTAAAAAAATGCACATTTTGGGTTGGCCTTTTATTGTGGCCAGCCTAAGGCCTTTTATTGTAGCCAGCCTAAGGCCTTTTATTGTAGCCAGCCTAAGGCCTTTTATTGTAGCCAGCCTAAGGCCCCGTGTCCACCAAAGCGTTTTTTGCCAGCTGAAAACGCCACCTGCTGTTCTGAAAACGCGTAGCTGCGAGCGCTGGGGTGCGTTTTGGAGGCGCAGTGTTTATTTTCTAGAAGCTGTGGTTGCTATGATACATAATTTCCGTGGAGGCGATGTGCTACAAGTAGAGTAGCCTACTTAATTTACTGAATGTAAAAATGTCACTACAAAGTACGTAGGCCTGCTCGCTCTGCATGAAAAGAAGGCTGAAACATGAGAGTACAGACTTTTCCGTACGTGTGTTCATGAGATTTTGCGGCCGAGGCAACACCTCGGCGAGTAGGCACAGCGCTTCGTTCAAGATCGGATGTGCTCGGTGCGGTGTTTGTCCGCGCCTCCTGCGCCATGATTGGACGGCTGGGTAAAAGTGACAGTGACGAGCGCAGCGTTTCCCCAAAGTTGAAAATTTTTTCAACTCGGCGACGTGAAAAACGCTCAGCGCTAGGCCCGGCGCGAAAAACACGCTCAGCGCCTCGTCACGCTCCTGGCGTTTTTAGCAGCTCGGAAAAACGCGGCGCTCCCATTAGAAGGTATTGAAAAAAGACGCTGGCGTCAGAAAAAAACGCTTTGGTGGACACGGGGCCTAAGGCCTTTTATTGTGTCCAGCCTAAGCCCTTTTATTGTGGCCAGCATAAGCCCTTTTATTGTGGCCAGCGTAAGGCCTTTTATTGTGGCCAGCCTAAGGCCTTTTATTGTGGCAAGCCTAAGGCCTTTTATTGTGGCCAGCCTAAGGCCTTTTATTGTGTCCAGCCTAAGGCATTTTATTGTGGCCAGCCTAAGGCACACCTGTGCAATCCCCATGCTGTCTGATTAGAATCTTGAAATGCCACACCTGTGAGGTGGATGGAGTATCTCGGCAGAGGAGAAGTGCTCACTAACACAGATTTTGACAGATTTGTGAACAATATTTGAGAGAAATAGGCCTTTTGTGTTCATAGAGAAAGTCTTAGATCTTTGAGTTCAGTTTATAATACTGTTCAGTGTATACAAGATTATACATCCACATTCACACACGCACATATGTATAGAGAGGTGTATTTATGTATACCTCTCAAACTATTGCTTTAAAGTTACAGCAAATACTGTTTGTTTAAAGAAGCATGCACAAACATACTGTATATTTAATCTTCAATATTTGCATCATAATTAGTCATTTGCACACACAACATATGTGTGCCTCCATGAATATAGTAGCTACACTTGAATATTGTAAATTACTTCCCCACTGTGAGCAAGTGTAGTGTGTGGAGAAGTTTGTCATACCACTAGAGGGAGGCATTTGATAAAAAGTTTATTATTTGCGCCTCATGTGACTGGTATCTCACATGGGATTCCAAGTGGTGTAGGAAGTAAATAGATCCTTTTCTTAAGTAAAAGTATTAATACCACTCATTAGTATTAGCATAAGCTCTTTGTATGTTTTGTTTGCAAAGGTAACTAGTTACTAAAGCTGTCAGATAATTGTAAAAAGTACAGTATTCCCCTCTGAAATGTAGTGGGGTAGAAGGAGAAAGTGGCAAAAAAGAAGTGACTCTGGAGTATAATTACCTCAAACGTGTACTTAATTAGAGTACCACTTGGGGCTTTCACACAATCATATTCATGTATCACACGCCAAAGTGATTGTATATCACAATCATGCCATGCTGTGTGTATTTTTTTCATTACAATACTGTCACTTACTTGAATTGTCCTGTTATCCCGTTGAGGATTTGAGTGACGAGAGGAAAGAGTGCACTGAGCTGGCGTCAGAGCTGAGGCAAAACTCTGCTGCAGAGAAAAGTCAGGCATGAGGAATGAGACTTGTCATCACTCTGAGACATCCTCAAACTTTCTTGTCAGGCTTGAATGTCTCATCAGAAGCAGAGCTCCTTTACAGTCAGCCTTGAAAGTTCTTTCTTCAGGCTGTCCTTCTGATTCCTACGATTCTTGTCATCTTCACTCGCTTGACAGGCAATTCTGAGGCTACGTTTACAAAGAAAGGGTCGGACTGTTAGCCTGTATGGATTTATCTTATCTTCTGTTTACACCTACTTTTAAATGCAAATTACATTCAGTTATTGTGGTTTATCAAAGTGGTGTGCATGTGCATGTGAATGAGCGTTACAGACAACCTTTTAGTCAGAGGATCACTGAGCCAGTAAATGTGGCTGCTCTCAGTAACCACATTTAGAGTGAATTTAGGCTTGGATTTGTTCTTTTCTTCATCACTTTTTTTATATTCTCACAGATTCCACACCTTTATCCACATGACCTTAGACGACTCTACAGCTTATCTGTGGCAGTTATTGTCTTTTCATATGACACTTTTAGCACAAGAGCACCAGAATACTCCTTTTGTAAGATATCTTCCTCTGCAGAGATACGTCATTTACTGTAAGTGGTAATTCCCCTGATTCTTCTTCCTCATTAGCCGTGTGTGCGATGCTTGCCATGGCCATGTCATTGTAATGGCATCGCCCCTCTGTTTTCACACCCGTGTGGAAATGCTCTCAGCAACCTTTTTCCACCACTGGAAGATCTGCTGTGACAGAATCCTGCACTTTTGTTCTTCATCTTTCTCACAAACAGACCCATGCGAGATGACTTTACTTGTGAGGTCTGGCCTCTTTCTTCCTTTTTTTTTTTGGCTTCTGAATCTCAGTCCGTGCCGGGGACATTTGTTACAAACACACATTTCAGTCTTGGCAGTGTGGAAGTGTTCTGCCTTCAGTCGTTTTAGTGCTATTGATAGCTGCAGGCATGACTCGAGTCCATGACCCGAATCTGACTGATGCAGGTGTTCTGAGTGGGCATGTTTGCAAGGCAAATCTGAGCCTTTTATCTGTTGAGCTGTTTGAGCTCAGAGCTCCATTCAGATGTCCTACAAACTGTGTGCTATTATCTGGAAGATCATTGATGGGAAACATTACCTCTTTTCATGGAGCGGCTGACAACACTCAGCACACGTTCTACTTAAAGTGATTTGTGATCTGTTTTTGAAATGTCTTTTCATGATGGGATACAGTGGATCAGTCTGTCCCAGACTTCTTTTTTAAGTCCACCACAAAGGATTATCAACCAAACTCTCATATTTAAATATACAAATATGAGTTAAAACGCATTTGCATACTCATTTGTATTAGGCACAAGAAATGTCTTTCCTCCTCCTCCCATATTCAAATCAAGGACGTTTTCACTGATCAAGCAAAGGTTATTGTGTCTGTCAGAGAGAGAGACTTACAGACAGAAGTAAATGGCCTCTACGTCTTTCTGTCAACACCAGGCTGAGATAGTAAGGTGCTCGCTCGGTACATACAGAGCATACATTCAGAGCGAGTTGGACTGACTCCAAACCAAACGAACTGTCAAACAGTGAGCATGTCTGGTGTGTCTGCTGTACAGATGTTTCTATCCCTTCACTGAGAGTGCTCACTGCATCTGTGCTGAAACTAAAAGCCTTACTTCGCTACTGTGGACATTTTCTAAAAGAAACATTCCCAATAAACTATATTCAAACTTAATGATATGGCACGAAGAGAACAATAACTTTTGCAATAACAAAGCGGACATTCTAATAAATTTCAATAAAAATGCTTTCACTGATTCATTTTGGACTGTCCTTTCATAACAAGTGTAACAAGAAGCAAAAAGACATTCCTCCCGGGATTCAATACATGAGTCACCTGGTGATATAAGCTTTTCATAGCTACGAGCCTGTGACTCTTGTTAGTTGCATACATCGCACATTACATCGCATTTCCACATGCTTGAGGACAGTACAACAAAGTGTTGCCAACAACTTTTATTCTCGCTGTCAAGTTACACACCCTACATGTATTTCTGAGTATCAACTCAGAAATGTACATCTATTCTAATGGGACCCTGAGGGAAAACAGATGTTAGGAGCCAGTCATCTAGCAGCTGTCCTGCAACGTGTTAGTAGCGGCTACAAACTGTAAGTCTTCTGACTTGACAAATGAGCGTTTGGTAGATGTTAACCTGATGCACTTAACTCAGATTCTTACTGTTCTCAGAGTCTGCTTCTGCAGTTAATTTATCTCAAGTTTAATTCAGCTTCCAG
This sequence comes from Lepomis macrochirus, assembly GCA_024633595.2. Taxonomy (NCBI): domain Eukaryota; kingdom Metazoa; phylum Chordata; class Actinopteri; order Centrarchiformes; family Centrarchidae; genus Lepomis; species Lepomis macrochirus. The sequence continues at coordinate 6,196,185 of JALXJV020000016.1, forward strand.
TAACTAGGGTTTAAAAACCTCACTATGCCATCATTTTGCATTGCGTGTCCTGCTTGCACAAAAGTAATTACTTCACACCAATTTGTTTCAAATGGAGTATAGTTCTTGTTTTTTTTTACAGTTAGAGCAACCAGTGCAGTGGCAGTAAAGCAAACATGCAGTATCAGATGGGATTTATGACATGTGCATTAGTCATGTTGCAGAGAATTTTTTCCCCTCATACTGAGTTGACTATAAACTCACATTTGGGTCATGTGGTCCAGCAGGGAGAGCAAAGCCCCCGGTGTAACACTCGATTTTTATATGATTAAGATTACAGCCAATGGGGCTGCTGTCACTGCTGCTGCCGTCACAGCCTGATCTCAATTGACAGCAAGATGTCAGCTTAATGTAAATACAGAAGAACTGGCTGTATAACACTGATCATTTAAGAAAAGAAATTTAAGGAGGTCGTAAGTCAAACATCGAAATAATAGAAAGTGTTTGTGGAAATGGTTCAAATTTGAGCAAAACTTACGACATCCCAACTGCTCCAGCACAAATAATTAAATGTTAGCATGCAAGAGAGCAACTATGGTAAACATGTACCTGCTAAACATCAGCATCTAAGCATTGTCATTGTGAGCTTATTAGAATGCAGACATGAGCTTTGTGTTCTTGATTTGCTGGAAAAAGGGGAAAAAAACGTCAGTAAAACCTCCATAAAAATGTATCACGGGGAGTTTAAATGACACAACATCCGTCCAATCAATCACTGAGTGGATAAAACAATTGCGTGCCCTGTTCCGTCAGTGAAATAGTGACTGAATCTCAGTCATGGACAGAAGGGGAAGATGAAAGTGAGGAGACCAGTTAACTGCCCTTAAGACAATCCAAACCCTGGATTGTACACATCACAGCAGCATGATACAAATCCTGATATTTGTAAATCCGACATAGCAGACAGCAGTTGTTTTTGACTTTAATTGACCATTTTTCAAGTCCCTGTTGGGCTGCAGACATCAAAGTTGACATAAGCTAATTCAACACTTCATTTTTCAAAAACTGTTTGAGAAGATAAACAGAAGTATGAAATTCCTTAAGGTGCATCCTCCGTCATTTAATTGCTCCCTTTGGGTAGAGAAGCAACTTTTTATATCCCCCTCTTTACGCTGCTGTTGAGCTCAAAGACCCAGAAGTGACAGATAAATTTCATTTGAAAGTGAATTCCTTTATCTTGAGTTCTGGATTTACTCTTTTATAGGTCATTTGAAGAGGCCCAAGTCCATCTGGATTTGTGACTTTTTGTTTTTTATCTCTTCCTTCTGACAAGGCTTCACATCTCCTCTCTTGACGCTGATTTTTATCTTTTCATTGTTTGGATGTTAATGAATTTTCAATATTCATCTGGTCAGGATTTTAGTCAAAGACTTTATTTGGCTATTCTCTCCCATTTTGTTACGGAATACCACTCCCATAAATAAATACAGATGTACATGTATGCTTTGTCCTCACCTGACATCCAATGAATAACAAAAGAAATGTGTTAAGCACACCATGAGAAGAGGAGTGAGTGAACATAACATTGTCACGTGGGCAAATCCTTTGGCGTCATCGCAGAAAGCCTGATGGCCAACACCTGTCTAAACAGATGTAGATGAAATACAATATAATCACCCGCTCCAATATTAAGACTCCTCTTTTTTTTAAAACTGTGTTCTAACCAGGCAGGTCAGTCAAGAACATGTTCTTGTTTACAGTGACAGCCCCCACGCCCCCTGGGTCCATAACAACTGGCTGAGTGAATCATAGTTTGTGCAAATACTTTAGGGTGAATTGGGTTTGCTCCAAGAAGTGCATGAGCTGTCCTGTCAAACAGCGAGTCTCAGTTTTCCATTTTGCAAATGGTGCTCTTTTCAAGGCGTGTGTGTGTGTGTGTGTGTGTGTGTACAGGACAGGCAGATAGGAGGGTTTATTGTGTGGAGTCTCTTACCTAAGCATTATAAAAGAGCTATTGTAAATTAGGGTAACCAGACGTCCTCGTTTCCTCAAAATGTGCCCGTTTTCCATACCTGAAACAGGACAGACCCGAAATCAGATTTTATATGGGCAGAAAGACTGGACAGCAGAGCACACAGGTGAAAAGAGATCGTCCACCGAAATCTGATTTTCATGCAGCATTTATGACTAAGTTACAGCTGCATCTGGGTCAAACATACATAACGTGTAAATAAACATCACTTTATGTCCGTGGTAATAGCAGAGGTATGTCTTTGTGATACTTTAACGTTTCTTTCAACAGAATAGACACAATTGTGGCCAAATAAGTGTTTTGAAGTTTATACTGTAACCAGGTATGACATTCACGTGATTATAGGCAATAATAGAAGGCTGTTGTTGCCGATGGATTATGTGTTTGGTAGGCGTATGTCTAATATTCTTGTTTATGTATGGAAAACAGACTGTAGCCTATAATTAACATGACTTACTGCTGAGTTATATATAAAATAAAACCATGATCTCTTTTGCAATTCCATTCTACATTATTTGACTTGCTGTGTACCGACCAATCCAGTCCATTTTAGCTGTTGAAATACCTTTAATGGCCAATACAACCCATAACATGCAGTATTTCACTTCCAGAGAGTGACTGGACTTTCTACTTATTGACTGAAAGGTAGATTCAGCCTCAAAATGACTTTGAATTTGAAAGATTATAACCCACCTAGTACTTTTTACCTCTTAAAATACCTCTAAATGGCCAAAACAACACATAAAATGCAGTATTCTGACAGATTATAAAACCAAAATTGTCCCCCTTTTTTATGTCATATAACATATTTTTTACGACATACTGACCAGCAAACCAAAAATGTCCCCGGTTTTAATTTCAGAAATCTGGTCACCTTATTGTACACGGTTGTTGTTTTTTTTAATGCTGTGACTCTTGGAAGGAATTATTAACCTGTCCAATAAGTTAATTTGGGGAAAATTGGCTGGGCAAAATACATGGTAGGCCTACATCAGCTTAAATCAGAATAGCACACTAACAAGGATTAGGACAAGCATAAATATCGTCTCATTTGATTGTAGGGAGCTCATTTAGAAGTGAACGGTATGGATTGGTAAAGATTGGGGAAGTAGAAGAATCTTTTCTGGGCTACATGCTAATGTGAAGTAGCCCGCGGGTTTTGCTACGTATAAATTTTATTTAAATATTGGAAATGACAAAATTATAATAATGTATGCGACAACACACAAAAAACAGTTTTGTGACTGTATGGTCATCTTTAATCTCGACCCGAAACGACTACAACTCCCAAGAATTCGCCTATTGCTGTGCGGAACTGTTTTATCTGCCGCCATGTCTACACGGACAACAATAACGAACGGCACTCACTGCGCTTCCGTTGCCCATGACACCGGAACGAAGTTCTGACAGCTGATTCTCCAGTCAGTTTAGATCCCACCGAGCCCCCAAATAATAATTTTAGAAGTTATTTCCAGTCGGACGCTCCTCCTATAATCTCCGGCTTGAGTTGCAGACAGCGAGCAGAGGCGGGCAGCTGATTATGGTGTAGCACGGAGCGCTAGCTCTGAGACAGCAGGTAAAAAAACAACGCTCAGACAGCACATACAAGCTAACACTGGCTAGCAGAGATACTTAGTTAAAAACCTAAACGTGCTTCTTACTGACAGTCGTGAACTCGACCACATGCGTGAGGAATACGCCTGAGCCGAGGCTGGTTTTAGAGTCGGACGTTGTATCAAGCTAGCTGTGATTAGCAGTGTTAGCGGCAGCAGCGGTCTGTTATCACGGTTAGTGCACGAGCTAAAAGTACAGTGACGAGGCGATAACTTAACTTATAAATGTATTTACACTTGCAATTATCCTAAGCCTGTTTCACTTCCGTCAGTACCACAAGAGGTCTTGTCTTGTGGGATACGGACTTGCTTGCTTTAACCTTTGTCAGCCGTGAGTTAGAGGCTTCATTCTAAAATTAAATACAGGCTGTATGTTTTTTATTGAACAGGTGAACTCGCTCCATATGCAAAGTCACCAATGAATGATTATGTACGGTTATAGCTGATAAGCTTGATGTACTGGCGAAAGTGCTGTGGACCCAGGGGAAGTTGGTGTGATTGCACAACACAAGAACACAACAAGAAGAAAAACGTGCGTGCGCGCTTCATGACCCGGTCACTCTTCCTTCAGCCATTTGATTAACATCCAAGTAGTCTGTGTCGGAGTGCAGTGACTGACAGTTGAGGCAGGTGGGTGTGGAGTCAGCGGCACGCATTTTATGAGTTCGCTGATACCGGATACCTTCACTCTCTGCTACTGCTGCTCCACAAGTCCGCTTAAGACTGGACACACACAGTGCGGAGATGCCGGTGAACTACTCCTTTATCGAGGTTAAAAGACCTGTGAAATTGCACAATAGTAAAAGAGTTGTCGTGGACTTTAGCAGAGGTCTGCGTAAAGTGAGCGATGCAAGCAGTTTGTCAGTGAGATTGTTAGGCTGTACAGACGCTGCTGCACTCGGCACGACGATTGTTGATGTCTTAAAAAAGTTTGACATGTTCTGGAAATGGCTTAGATTGTCATTTATCGGGGATTTTTAGATTGTATTTTGAATTTAAAGTCATGTTGCTCATCATGACTTTGATGAGCATGACAACTTTTGAGTGATTACATTTTTGGGGTGATTTGGGTAAAGGTGTGAATCTCTCTATTTCATGATTTGATTTGATTTTAGAATCTATTCTCGATTCAAAACGATTTCCGATTAGAAAGTAACTGTTGATTCATTACCTTACATAGGGGTGCTTATTTATTTCTGGATCTACTCTAGTCTGCTTTGTGCTAAGACAGACGGTGTGGTAAATAATGGCCATCTTTGTGATGGCGTTTGTGGTGTTCCCAAAGTACTTATTTTTTTTTATTTGGGGGGGGGGTGTTACAAGGGTATCAACTGTTTTGATAATATTTTTTTAATGTAAAAACATATCAATGTTCCAGCTTGACAAATGTGAAGTTTTTCTAATAATAATTCTAATTATTTTGTTAATTATCAGACTGGTTGAAGTTGGCATTTTCCTGCATTAAGTACTTTTACTTTTAATACTTAGGCACATTTTCCTGATTGTACTCACAAAGTTTTGCTTATGAACATTTCCAATGCAGGACTATAATTTTTAACATTTGGTCTTAATACTTTTACTGATTTAAGAATCCGAGTTCTCCCTCCTGCACTGCCCCTGTCTGTCTATCAAGGTGAACAAACACTTAATAGTTATTTACTATGTTTTCTAACAAGTTAGGTTAGCAAACCCACAGCCTCACTCTGCTGAGTCTCCCTCTTAAAGGAAGGTAGTCTTGTCAGTAACTGTTTGTGTGACGCAGACCAGCAGGTTTGTTGTGGGAAGCAAGTCTCTCCTGGTATGTGAAGTACCAGCCTGCTGCCTCAGTCGCAGAAAAACGTAGGTTCTAATGGAAGAAATAAAAAGTTCCTGATTATGCAGCGTTATTACAGCATCCTCCTGCATTTTTCTTACGTGAATCCATCCCCACTCCTAAATTTGGCTATTATGATAAACATTTTTTTTGTCAGACTTATTAGCAGGATGGCTTTTCTTATATACTAATACTTAATACTTTAATCTGTTACATATACTGTTAAATGGCAAATTATCAAGAGTTAAATAATATCACAGTGTCTAAGGAAAAAGTCGCAGCAAATTAGTAAACATTAGCAGAGACAGATACCCACTCAGTCGGTTTGTTGTTGCATGGCGCTGACAGTTACCAGAAGACGTGTTTACAAAGAGTGAATGCTTTCATCTCTTGAGTTTAACAACGTCATGCCATATAATGGCTTCCTGCTGCAGAAGCATTAATAGGAAAGTTGGCAGAAGCAGGACATTGTGGTACTCTTTCGTCTTCCTGTTACTTTGCTGGTACAGAGAGTCTGTTGAATATTATTCAGCAATGAAAAAAAAGGCCGCTCATACTGACAGAGGATGTGTGGTGTTTGCCTCTCACTTTTGTGTCAAAGATAACATGTCTTTTTCTATCTTCTGAACATCTGGTCTCATAAGTGAATAATTACTTTTGAAGACCACATCAGGTTAATCTGTGGTTTCGGCTTCTTGCGGCAGTGGTTCATGAGAAAAAGCATACAGTGCTCTCTCTAAATGAGCTCTTCATTTCCAAAGCGAGCTGGAGTCTATCATCAGTGTTGGAAACAGATGGTCAGAATTCAACTTTCACTGCATTCTTTTTATCTTCTGTAGGGAATAGGCCTTGTGTAAAGGAATGTCTCATATGCTGTGTTATTGAATACCTCCATTTACTGCAGGTTATCTCATATAACTTTATATAAAGACTTTAACTCAGCACCCAGCCCCACAGGTCTTTCCACAACAGGGAGTCTAACTGCAATTGCTTTTTCTAAACGATGTCAAGGACTTTATTATTCCACCGTAATTAAATGTCATATTACTCATTTTATTGATACAGGAAGAACACGAAGAAGTAGACTTGAACCTCATCTTGTCACCCTGTCTCACCTCACTTTCCATTTCTGTCCTTTTTTAACCTCTTTGCCTTGAGACTCCACGCTGTTGGTAGCCTGAACACGTGTGGGCTGATTCATTTTTCTTTGCGATACTTGGTGGCAATGATATGATGAGATTCACTAATTCAGTCTTTCTGGTCTGTGTGATTGTCAGGCATTTGAGCAGAGGTGCGGTGCAGCACAGGGCAGCGTGGGGCAGATCGCAGCAGAGCAGCCATGCTTACATTGGCCAGAAAGCTGAAGAGGGACGATGGAGGAAAGACGGGCCGTGCCTCCGGAGCCTCCGACTCCACCCACAGGGTCTCCATCAGGGACCGCCTCCTTACCAAAGGTCATTGTCCACTTCATCCGCCTTGTATTTCTTCGCTTCAGATAGCTTTTTTTTAATACAGAAGCAAAACAAACTATGCGGCTACATATTTGAGGCTGTAGGCCAAGATTGTTGTTTTTTAAACTGGTTGATTTCAGTTCAGAAGGATAAAATTGTTCATGCTCCTGATCTTCTGCTTCTCCGTCGATTATTTTGTATGTCTTTCACTCCCTCTCTTCCTTCCTCTTTTTTTCTGTGTCCATGTTTTCACCTCTTGCTCCTTGGTTTTTATTTATAGGTACGTCTCAGCGTCTCAGGCAGCTTCCAGACACTTGCCTCCTCTGTCCTCCTTTAAATTCCAAAGCGCTGTCCTTCTCAGTTTCTGTCATTTTGTTTGTTTGTCTCATTCTCACCTCGTGTGTCCGCCACCGTTTTCCTTAAAGTTTTCTCCATTCTGTGTTTTTACCTTTCTTCGCTGTAGTCCATGTGTTTACTTAAAGGTATCACTTTACCCAATTACAGTGCATTGTTTATATTCAAAGTACATTAACAGTGGGTTGTCAACCGCTGGTCCACTAATATGGTCTGCAAAACGAGCTGACTAATGGTCGTCTTATGTGCATGTGTTTACTCACACAGACTTGGACTTGGTAAAAAACTTGGTAGGTTATTAGGTTACAAGTCACGTACATGGGGAATATTTTACAAGCATGGACCAGGTAAAGCAGCAGTGAACACACAGAGTGCATATGTTGGTCATTGTGATGTCCTCTATGGGTCCAACCCTACCAGGTATATTGGTTTTGACCAAGGACGTCACTTTGTGTTTAAACGTGTTGGGGACATAGGGGCGCAGGTTAGGGGTGTGAGGAGACACTTAGCTCGCAAGATATTACGATACCTGTTATTAGGTTCACAAGAACAAGATCAAAAGATCCTTAAACAGTGTTTAAAGATATTTTCAATGCCGGGATATATGAGCGAGAGGTCTGGGAGGACCTCCCCCAGGAAATTTTGATCTTTAATACTTAATCTTAATTTCCTGCATCCTGGTTAACGATTTTGCACCAATTTCTGGTGGAAATGTTTTTATTTATGTAAAAGGAAACACAAAATTCAGGTGACAGGTGACTTTTCAAATATATAATTATAATAGAGTACAATTCAGCCCAGCTCTCAGGCATTCTGAGCTGCTTTGCGATCTGTTTCTCCTGTAGATCAACTTTTCTCATGTAATATCATCCCTGCTGAGGCGACACATATGTAGGCCTGAATTAGTCTTATGTTATGTGGGAGAGAAAGGAAAACTTGGCCAAAAACAAACTGTGTTAAGAAGTTGTTAAAGTTACTGATTCATGTGTGCATGTTTTTTTGGGTCATTTTATAATCCGTAGTTTGTTTGTTTGTTTTTTTTAGCTTAAGTTACGTTTTTTTGGACAATGCACATTCGTTTCTTTAAAGTCATTTTCATTTGTTATTTAACTGTAAGCTATTGTTTTCATAATGTTTTTTTAAAACAAATTATGCTTTAAAAAGTGGTGGGGACAAAATCAGCCATTTTAAAAAGTAGTGGGGACATGTCCCCGGCGTCCCCAGTTGAAATGACACATGGTTTTAACTGAGCTCTGTCTCTACATCACAGTAACAACTTAATGTCCATTGACTGCCTGATGGGTAGCTAGTGTTTGGAAGGGAGAGGAGAGGCAGCAGGCGGACGTCAAGACTGGGCCAACGTTGTCAACTCAGTGGAGCAGTGAATGGTATCGGTCTCTTCCTCGTCGCCTTTACCTCCGGTATTTGGCGGAAGGAAAATCTTGATCAGTGTTTCCCAAAGCTCAAGATGACAACACTCAAAAGTCTTGTTTTGTCCACAACCCAAATATTTTCAGTTTGTTGAGGAGTAAAGAAACCAGAACCTATTCACAGTTGAAAAACTGGCGTCAGAAAATTATTAATGATTATTTTCTGAAAAAAAAAAAATCACTCAAACGATTTAATAGATTATGAAACTAGTTGGCGATTAATTTAATAGACAACTAATCAATTAATCGTTGCAGCTTTATTTGGCTGAGTGAAAAATTGTGTAAGGTTTTTTAACTTTTAGCTCTCCTCCTTGAAATTATCCCTAAATGTCACAAAGGAAGCACAGACCTCCTAAAAATACAGGAAAAGAGAATTCCCCTGATGCTTAGGCCCAGCGGGAGGTGAACTTAGACCCGGCTTGCAGTGCACTGGCACAAACCCTGAACACTACAGCAGCTGATGTCACTGTCATCCAGAAAGGAGGAGTCTAACTTAATGTTTGGACCTTGATACACAGCCGAGACCCACTGAAATAAAAAATATAGTACCTAATTATTACACTCTGCACATATGTCGAAAAATACGTTAATATAAATGACGTTAAAACATTTTTGTCATCAGTTATGGTTAAAAGTAATTTGTTACATTAAAAGAGTACAATATAACACGGGCTGGTATAGCCTACGGTACATCATGCTTCAATATGCAACCAGTTAACTAGGTCAGTGCTTAGTTATTTACTTCAAGGCTGTCCTCTCTGTCATCTCACTAGCTGACAGAGAGGACAGCTACTAGTATGCAGCTACCCTCCAAAAAGCAGGACAAAAGCCGTGCGAATGCACGAGGGATTTCTTTTGTGTGGCGACAAAAGAAACAGAGAAATATGGTCAGATCTGAGAACTCTAATGCTTTACCCTCAACGGTGACCGTGACACACCAGTACAACAACACAGACTGCCCAGAGAGGCAAAGGTGTTTTGGTGTTAAACCAGGTGACACAGATAAACAGTGCAAAGTGTCAGACACACACTGAGTTTTTAAAATTCAACCACGCTTCACCCGGAGACAACGCCAGCTGAACAACACTCCGCTCTTCCTCTTGTTTCTCTTCCTGCAGCCTTCTCTCTTTTTTCCTCCTCCTTTTTGTTACCCACCGATCGAGTCATTGTGTTTTTTTTCTCTGCTGCATGCACATTGTGTTGTACGCATATTAGATTTGATGCTTTATACAGAGCTGATTAAGAATGTAGCATTTCAGTGCCTCATCCAAAAAGCGTGTGTGACAGTGTCAGCTCTCTGTGTGGAAGCATCTAATAGATTTCTGTGTATGTGTGTCTTTATTTCCTTCTTTGCTTCCTTATTCTTTTTTTCCTCTCAACAGAAGTTGCAGAACTTGAAGCCAATCTCCCTAGTAAGTATGCTTTACCCATCCATGCACTTATTCAATTAGTTGAGTCAGGCTGTTTCTCTCTGGGTTCATTACCCTATTCAATTCATCTGAAAGTGTAGCAGCTAAATAACTGACTTAATAATATACCATAAATTCTTATAGTGTCTCCCTGGTTATTACATTGTGTCAGCTAAAAACAAGCTTTTGATGAGGTGTTAATGTATTTTTCTGGCCTTGCTGAATATTTGTCAGTATAGTTTGTGTTTTCACAATAAGAGGGCAGTGGCATCATTTAAAAATGGTTTTCCTCTGTCGTTCCGACGCATTATAGCCCTCAAAAGTAATATGACATCGTTGATCCAAAATGCATGTACTTTTTGGGTTAAGCAGCAGATTTATTTTTTAGAGAGAGAGCGTGCATTGGGTTTAGGACTTGTTGGCATCTGGTGGTAGCTAGCTACTAGCTTCACTAAGGCAAGTCTTGAAGGCTATGGACATAAACGTTTTCAAAAAGTAAAAGGATGAAGGCAACGAGGCGCAAGGCAAGGGACGTCTACAAGCTCAGGTTGTTGAAGAGGGCTTTTTAGCTAGCTAGCTAGCCTAGCTCAGTGGTTCGCAAACATTTTGTCAAAAGACACACCATTTATGAAAACATGTATTTATAAGACACACATCATTTACATATGATTTAAAGTTATGTACATCATCATAAAAATGACTAATTAACAGGCACACAGTTTGAGAACCACTGGAGTAGCTGGCCTTGCTTTGATTTGTCTTTGTAGAATCCGAGTCTTTAAGCCACAATTAGTTTGCCCTGAAGCAGAAGCATCTGTGCAACTGATTTGGCAAAATCAATGAAATAGTTCACCCAATTGAGTAGCTAGCTAGGTAGACTGCCACACTTCACTTTTAATAACAGCAGTCATTATGATTATATAAACTATAAAAAAAAAAATCTAGAAATACCTTTTGGTATAGCACAGTGCCTCACAGCTTAAATTAATTTCATTCTGAAATAACTTGAATGTTTATAATATTAGAATAATTCCACAAACGTTTGAGAGGAGGCAGGAAAACAAAATCAAGCCTGTGCTTTAGATTCGCTCCATGCTCTAAAGTTGCTTTGATAATTTTAAATGTAGGTTCTTTTTAGCAATACTTTAAACTGTATTGCAGTGCCATAAAGCAATTTAGCCAGGATGTGGTTATAGAGTTTACACTAAATTGTGTTTAATGTGTCAGATTTATGGTAAATTTACATGCTCTCACAGGGAGCAGCCGATTTTTATTCAGATCGTCCAGGTCTAATACATAAATGTTGCTGTATTAAGCTTTAATAGTATAGCTAAACACATGCTTATTAAAATTATAGCCATTTGAAAACTACTGAGTTCTGGCTTTAATTTGATGAGTGCTGAATTAATTATGATGGCTTTGGCTGAACTCAGCATGCCTGTTTTTGTTTGTGGTCAGATAAGTTTACCCTCTCAGCTGAGAACCATGAAAGCCAGGGAAGTAAACTGTGTGTGTGTCACACAGTGTTGAAAATAAGCTGACTGGTTTGCCAGGAAATATTTTTATGTCAAATCTCTTCTAGGCCAGACACAAACAAATGACAATTGAGCAGTGCCCTACTGGATGCTGACCTGCACTTGCTTGCTATGTAGTGCTGTGATTATTTTGACAGATATTGCGAGTGAATGTGAGTCACGATTTTAGAGAGAATGGTAATTTTTGCATTTAATTTTTGCCTTTATACATAGGGAATAGTGGTGAACAGCTAAGTAAAGGAATAGGTGAATAAGGTGGGGTGGAATTAGGACACTGCACAAATAAAGACACCATCAAGCGTCCATGGATATTATGCTCATCTGATCTGTGCTTTATTACCAACAAACAAGGATGAAATATGGTCCTGTGTCTTGATTTTCTCAAGGCTTTAACAATATGCTTTATTGAATATGGGCTTAGTGCTGTGGATCTGGACTTGCTGTATGACATTGATAGATTATCACCCCAAGGCAGACAGGAACTCAGGAAAAAGGAGGAAGAGATCTGTTAATATACTGTATATTCTAAATGAGCAGCGCTGTGAAGAGCCTCATGGTAGAAACACTCTTATAAAGATATCTGTTCTTGTACAAGTGATTTGAGAGAGTTTGTGGCATTTACTAGTTTCATATTTTGGATTTTCTAAATTAAAGTCTAAACTAAATTTACAAGCTGCAGTCCCGTCGTACAAATCACGTACAGATGGGCTGTTGATCATGCTTTAACCTGAATGAATTTCATTCTTGTTTTAATTGATATGTCTGGTGATTGTTGGGGCATGTGATCCTCAAGGCATTTCTGAGAGTCTGTTATGTTTCTTTGGTAATGCAGGCCAGATTATCTAAGTAAGTAAAGTTTATTCAATATAACACATTTCACAGAACAGAGTCACAAAGTGCTTTACAGCAGTGGTTCTGTTCAAACTTTTAAACTGACACAAATTCGACCAAGGACCCTGATTTTGATAAGATTTTGTCCCAGGACAGCCCAATCTGATTTTATACAGAAAGAAAAAGGAAGGGTTATTCAGTGAAAAGAGCTGATGTGATGTGAAGTTTGATTTATAAACGTCTTGCACATGAACATGGTTAAAAATGCTCTCCCGGGTGATGTCGACACTCTTGAGCGCAGTACATGTCCTTGAACACCAGGGGGGGATGTGGTGCCACAGGGAGTCCCAAGACATAAGTCCAATTGTGTCTATGCCACACAGCATGAACATAGGAAGGATTCAATGAAAATACAATACATCATTCATATTAATGCCTTTATTTGGCACAATGGCCAGTAATAAAAAGTAATGGTAGACCTGCAACCAGCTGTTTTTGACTTTAACCTTTGACTCTTATAACTGATATCGCCCTCATTTTCTCTTGCTCAGGTACATGCAAAGCCAGTTTCCCAGATGAGGACAAGCTGCATCATTTTCAGCTGGCAGTGTCTCCTGGTAAGTCAAAGAGAAACATCTGTCTGTCCCCATTTCTGTTCTTTTTTTTAAAATAAGCTTTAATAATTTAATAACTGCTTTGTTAATAGCATTTATAAAAAGTTACATTAGTTGTATTGAATACACTTAATGCATAAGTTAAATATCTGAAAGTCACTAGTGGAGTGTGAGACATTAAGTTAGGGGTGTGAGTTTATGAACCCCTTATCAAAGAAAATGCAGGATACAAGTGGGTCGAGAGGTCCACCTTAAAAATTCTAAGATGAGACACCCAAAATCTTTTGTGAGTAGGGAAATTCCCCAAGGACCCTGAAGCAGGACACTGAAACTACAATTTACTGCATCATGTAAATGTTACAGAGATATTATGGAGAAGAGCAGAGGGAGAAAATATGAGCTTAAAGCTAGAAAAACTGCCTTTCAGTTCATTAATGTCATGTCATAACTCACAAATATGACAAATAGGGCTGCCCCCTAGAAGTCTATGATTTGAGTCATCAGTCGAGAAGACCCCAAGTAGTGCTGGGCGGCAGCTCTGCAGCTGAGCAGAACTGACACTAACTGGGCGGAATGAGAAGACTGGAACACACTTTTTCAGCTTAATGTGACACAGTTCGCTGAATACAGAGTGCTCAGCAAAATTATTCCTTTAAGGAGCCTGAGCCTCCGGTTAAAACATACATCTGTAGCTACTGCTTCCTCATTTTGTACCATCTTACTTCCAGACAATACAGTATTTATGTGAGCAGGTTGTTCCAGAGTAGGATGATGTGTATGATGGAGTGAGATACTGCAAATGTTACCACTTGGTTTCTAAGTCTATGTGCGTCTGAAAGTATTCCCTTTAAAAGTATTGCACCATTACCACCGCGCAGTCATTATACCCTAAGTCCAGTCTGCTTGCTCAGCAGTGTTCCAAGCTAAGTTGTTGAATATTGCACAAACCGAACACACCGGTGTGGAATTACCAAGTCTCTGGAGGCTCTCTTACCTTTCACTTCCTGCTCTATAATTGTCATACACACTCTTTCTCTATGTCCGCAAGCCCGGTGTCACATTCTCGTTTTTTCTCATTTATAAAATGTGGAAGTCTATCTTCATCTACCGTTTGAAGATACACGACAAGGAGAAAACAAGCCAGAGGCTGAGGGAAAGTGAAAACATAGCTTTGTGTTTGTGTGTGGGTATGAGTAATGGGAAGAGGGGGGACAAAGAAAGGCACTAATTGAGGATAATGAAACATGGACATATTTTCAAACACTATTTAGATCGCACCAGATTTAAATTCAGTCACCGTGCACATGTTGCCAAAATTTTGTAGAATTGTTCGCTTATCTCAGATAAATTGATGCACATTTGTGCTATTCTCTTAAAGGATAATTCTGGTTTATTACATCTTGGGGCTCAGTTTCTGTCAGTTTCTATCAGTTATGATAACGTTGTAGTCACTTAAGCAATTGCTGTGAGATCAGAGAACACGGTGACATATACAGTGAGTCCACTTTATTTGGATGTAAAACCAAATGTAATAATCCTGTTAATAATCCTTTTGTAGTAAAGAAAAAGTGTATATGCACACATCTATGGGTATGGCAGGTCCAAATTTTGACAGAAAGTCTGTCTGTCTGGCTTTCGTTTCTCCTTCAAATAAGTTTGACTAAAATGTGGGCTTGTAGAACAGCAGAGGCAGGCCAGTGTTTACTGGAGTATGTAACTGAAACAGCCCTCACATAGGTCGCAGCAGATTGAGAAGTCTTGAGAAGATAGCATTCAGCGCTGCATTGGTTACCAAACAGTTGACGGAAGTCACTGCGTCAATTTTGGTCAAGTAAGATGTCAGGATGTCTTTGTGTTTTAGTATGACGTGACTTTATTTTTCTACTCAAGCTGTTTCAGGCCCTGTGTATGTGTGTCTGTCTGTGTGTGTGTGTGTGTGTGTGTGTCTGTGATTCACCCGTCTGCCTGCCAACCGAATAGGCTCTCTAACTCCAGCTTAGTTTTCACAAAGGCCTTTGTAAGCAAAATCTGCAGAGAAAAGCAAAGATCAGCTATTAGAGACAAGGTTGGGTGTCATGTTCTTTAAGAGGAGCTGATAAGGAGATTGAGTTCTCAGAGAAAGACTTGCTAAATTATTCAAAACCTATGTCTCTCCTGACGCGCGCCACACACACACACACACACACACACACACAAATTCACGTCCATCCCCCCTTTTCACTTCCTTTCACTTGCTCTTTCTGTTTCTCCCCTTATTCAATTTCTGTCTTTTTTTTGTTCTTTTCCTCTACACTTCTGTTCACCAGTTCCCATAATTTGACCAATAGATTAATACAGCGGCCTCAGTTTATTGCTACATCTTAGGAGTCTATTACAGTACATTATCAACATATCAGGTCAGCTCACAAGTACTAATGGTAACATCGATAAGCATGTGAATAAATATGCTGTCAGAAGTCTGTGTGGTCTCAAAGCATGAACACAAGGGGATATCTGTTTTATTGTTCAGTGGACCTGTCTCCCTAATAGGAGAAAAAAATAATGGATTTCTAAAAACACTAATCTGGTAACGAGATTTCTTGACATCTTTTTCAGGAAAAAATAAAAGCAGTGGGAGAAAGGAGTGCATGGATTGTGCTGCCTTACAGTACATGTCATAGACATGAATCAGACATGCTCCAGTGTGCTTCACTGGGCTTTTTGCATAGAGTCATTCCAAGTTCATGTAATTAAGCTTAAGTAAATCCAGTAATGCAAAATTAAACTATGTATATTCACTGTATATATACTTATATAGGAGAGCTGCAGATATAGAAATTCAACCGTGTCGTCTGCATTTGGCCACACATTCTCATAAAACATCACAGCTTATGTCCTCTCTTGCAATACACCTGGAAAAGAATCTTTTTGCCTTGATAATACACACAGAAGCTTTAGATTAGCACCGCAGGGAAGGTAATTATGGTCAGTCAGGGGGGAAAAAAGGGACCTTGCCTCAGGATGAAGCTTGTCCAATATCTCTTATATCCAAACCTGTGCAAGGTAACTTCAGGACTTGCTATGTGGAGAATTTATAACTCCAAGCTTACATAAATGCTTCTGTCCTCGCCTTTTCTTCTTTTCCTTTTGTTTTCTTCTGTTTTTGTTATGTTAGGTTTCTCATGGGAATGGTAGGCAGTAGCACTGTTTACTGTAGATGAACATTATTCATACCACAGTTAAATAAATGCCCTAATTTAAATTTAGATTGACTGCTGTTAATCTGAAAAAGTCCAAGGTCCATGTCATAATATATCCAGTGACAAAACACACCGCTTTAAACTGAACAAAAATACACTTGCCGAGATATTCAGCTTTTTGGGAGGGGAGGAAAACATGCTTAATCCCTTTGTGCTGAAACTGTTGAGACAGCCGTAACTCAGATTCTTTAGTTTCACGTAGCCCTGTGCTCATTTAACATTTTGTACACACAGATTTAAAAGTTTTACAGAGCAACAATAATATAAAAATACTAAAATTCCCTACATTTACAATGCATTTACTCATTTGGCAGACTCTTTTATCCAAAGCCACTTATATTTGAGGAACAACATACAAGCATCAGGAAAGCATTAATAAAGTAAGAGTAGATTGAAAATTTATTCCGGAAACAGTGTGGCAGTTCAAGCAAACCGTCCTCTCAGTTTAGCCCTAGTTCATCGCTCCTAATAAATAAATAAATCTCTAACATAACGTTACAGCCGCTCACGCTGCCCGTTGCTAAATTAGCCACAAAGCTAATGCCATGTTTATCAGTGGAAGAGCGCTAACGTCATCATAAGCGGTTAAACTATAGTTTCTGACGTATTCTAAATTTATCTCGGGCCGTCTGAAATGGCTAAACCAGAGCTGACATGTAAATAAACGTGAGCTGAACAAGAGTCTAACACGGCTTCCTGTAGCTCCTCTTAGTGTGACGTACAGAGGTGTAAACGGCTCTGGTTATAGTTATAACGTTGGTTAAATGAAATCTCAGAGTTGCAGGTCCTCGTTGTAGACAGTCATGTAGTATTAGATGCATTCGGCATGTTTTAAAGTCAGCTGGTGGTTGAGAAATGGTTTCCCGTGGCTTTGGATATTATTAAAGAGTGATGAATATGTAGATATTAGGGCATATTATGTGTAAGGTGAAATACACAGAGCCTACGCTTATTCTCTTTCAGCCATCTGTTTACAGTTGCACCTTCCAGCAGCAAATATTTATTGATGCGCAGTTGTTCACATGTTAAAATGTTGAGATTGTTGTTTTTTTTTAATAGATAAAAGATATTATAGGCCACACGCAGAACAGCTTTCAATATCGGCCTGTTCGACGTGTAGTTTGTACAGGAACAAATCATATAATACAAATCATTTTAAAAATCAAAATCAGTACAAGAGAATTGTACCTAGAGAGGAGAAGAAGAAGAGCACAGGAAGTGCATGTTGGAGGTTAGGGGTGTTTATAAGAGGAGAGTCTTCTCGGTTTCAAGAGCTTCTTGAAGTCAGAGAGGGACGCCGCTGCTCTGATGTGGTAGCTCGTTCCAACCTTCGTAGTGTCACAGATGAGAACATTTGGGACTGAGACTGCTGTGTGTGACGGGACGGCAGAGCCAGGCGGCGTTGGTTGGATGTGCGCAGCAGCTCTATCCACCCGTGGTTCTCACAGTCAGTATATCTTGTCTACATCGGCGCAAAAGACGTCACCCTCCATTACTTTTCACATTTTCAGCTGTTTTTCTTTTTTCCCTGAGTGACCAATGAACACTGTTGAACTCGTCCTTCTCAAAGATCAAAGAAACAAAACGAAAACTTATTACGCTTGGACACACTTGGCCGACATGATTTGTGTCAGATTGTTTGATTGTTTGCCCAGATCTAATTGAGGTAAGGGGGGTAGTTGAGAGCAGATTATTTTTTTGTTGTTTTATTTGTGATGTTTTTATTATTAATCTACGTGCCACATAAATATTTATAAGTGTATTTTTTGCTATCTATCTAGTGTTTATTTTCCTACTTAAAATAAGAGACAACCAAACAAACTGTTGTCAAAATGAGTGATCTTTTTCAAGCTCAGCTCAGTTCAGAACGTCTCTTTAGATATTCTGTTTAGTTTAGTTCCCTAGTTTCCTTTTCCCATGCAACAGCTCTGGGCTGTGACCCCGTTGCCCGAGACCCCTGTGTCTCCGAGGAATGGGGACAGCAGCAACACCCCAGGGTGAACACATTCTCACATGTCATCCTTTGGATTGTACAATGATGAAATACAAATTTCATTGCCTTTGTGTCAGACGTGTAGATGTTCTCAGCTTGATGTGCATGTGGATAATTAATGTTTGTGCTCTTGTGCTGCAGAAACCAGAGTGTGAGTGGCCAAAGTTTAGGGACAAGAGTTCATAGTGTGTGTTTAAATAAATACTGACAAAATATTAATAATACAGCTATTTTAATTCCCTATAAATACTTTGTAGAAGGATATTTTACATAATTTTTGGTCCTTTTTGATGTGCCTGTTACACCTCAGATGGCTTTTGTCCTCTTTGTCCTTTGCTCAGAAGTGGTGAAGTACAATCTTCTGTTAGACAGCTATTCCACAGATTGTCAGCGTGTCTTGTCTTTGGCTTGGGGATAACTACTCCTGTATGAGTTTGACCTAATTTGGCCTTGTGAGCTCCCAAACTGGAGATGTCTTGTTCTTTTGTTTTGTGTCAGGTCCTTTCCTTAAATTTAGGAACACTTTTTTTTTTTTTTTTTAGTTTGTCTTATATGTAAATGTGCTTCTTTTTTTCAAGCCGAGTCAATAGCATTTGAATTTTACAAAAATCACTGGGTGGGTTAAATACCATACGCATTTGGGTTGCAGTTATTATGCTAGTGTTGGAGCCTGCTGGCGCTTCTCCTGAAGTTATTACGCAGATAAAATGGGCGAACAAAGGATTACGCTAACAGCTATGGTGAGAAGTGCTTTGGGGTAAACAACAGCAAGTTTTTTTTGTTGGTGACAGCCAAGAAGAGGCTACTGAGGCCACATGGTCATCAAAAGTTCAACTCTGAACATTGATGTGTGTGTGTGTGTGTGTGTGTGTGTGTGTGTGTGTGATAGCGTGCATGTATACCTTCATGCACTAAAAGTTATTGTTATAAATAGTATACGAGCAATCTTGTATCCGTGTGCTCCTTCTCCTTCTGTGCAATTACGATGTGCCGAGGATGATGGAAGTGAAGACCCTCATATCTGCCCACTCAGCACGGGCCTTAAAATACCGTCAAAGCTTTTTAAAACATTGAAACAGATTTTTTTGAAACTTTGACATGTTGAAAACAGCTTTTAAAATACTGATCACTCATCATAGTGACAAGAAAAAACACCCATTACAGATAACTCCACATAGGGGCAAAATCTGCTTGTGCCACGTGGGACTTTTTTGATCTGGGGAGCATGTAAACGGCAGCAACAAGAGGATCATGTGGTCTTCATCTTCACATAAAAAAGTCTGACATTTGGCAAACGGTGGCAAGCGTTATCGCTGTAAAACACAGAGTCCACCTCCTCCTGAAATACTAATGAAAAGGTGGTTCATCTCTGGTTTATCCATCTTTAATAAAAACTTGTATCAATCAAATACTCACTGTAGAGTCCTGAATAATGTGCATATATTGTATTAGTTGTATTAGCACTATATATCTTTGCAGTTGTTGTGTTATCACGGGATAAACAGCAAATCTCACCCAAGCCTTTTATCCTGCACTGCGCTCCACCCTCACTCTACATCAATAGAAATAAAATATGCAAGTGGAATATCTGTGCAAACCCCCCCCCCCACTCCATTTCAATTACAATGTTTTCAGTACCATGAAGATGGAAATGTTCTTATTGGTGGGTTCGTGTTTTTTCAGATAAGCTGTCTTTTTCTGTTGTGCTCACAATTACGGCTGTATCTTTCAGAGCTCTGTCAGAAACCATAATTATGTGTCAACACCAATCATGCCCCCCCCCCGTACCTGTCATCCTGCTTCACTCTTTCTTACTACGGGGAAATCACAATTACACTAATTTATCTGGGTATGGTGGCTAATTCATCGCGTGATTTTTCTATGTTGCAGTCAAAATTGTTGATCCAGACAATTGCTCCATTTATATTTTGAGGATGTGTGCTTTCAGATCACTTCAAAAGGTCCGTCTCGGCCCGATTTCAGCTGAACTCTGGTGAGGTTTGTTTGTGGTGTGAAAGCGGAACAATTCTGTGACGCAGATATGTGATTTTAACATAAAATGCTAAACTATTGTGAAACACATGTGCAGTACATGATAAAAGTCAAGGAAGCAGTCTTCTTAGTAATGTACACAAGCAATATACTGTATATAGATATGCTAAAATCATTTAGTAACTAAGGCAACTTGATATGTGTCAGCAAGTGACTGCGTGGATTTTTCCTGATACATCAGGAAATGGATGGAAGTTATAACTGGTGTGTTGTGCTTGTGCCCTCCACGTGTGCATTTCACTAGCTCTTCATTAATAAGGTGAAATGTTGCAGAAATGCATAGCAGCTATTCATTCCCTGCGTACAGCCAAACACCCACACAGAAGTAAATAAGAATCTTATGTCTTACATTTTGTGGGTTACACTGCAGCAACTAACTAGCATCTTTGGGTCATTTGAACACTGTAACTCCCCAGTAAATTGTCTCTACAATTTATTCACCCAGAAGATTTGGGGTTTAGTTGTTCGCTTGTGTGTGTCAGTGTGTGTTCAAGCCCAGTGTCTTGTGACAGTTAAGAGTGATTGTTCCAGGGTACTGAATACACTCATGAATCATTCACAACCTCTGACTGCCGATGTTAGTCAGTAGACTTCTTTCAATTTGTTGCTTTTCATCCTTTTGTTGTTCTCTCTTAGTTTTGATTACGTTGCTGCTTCTATCTTCCCTCGTCTTTTCTGCTTGATACTTCTGTAATTTCTGTATTTCTCACGGCGCATCTCTCCCTCTGTCTCTCCTCATTTATAACACAGGGGGGGCTGTTTGTGCGGTTTAATTAAATTGTACCTCGGTCTTTGTTACGGCGAGTGCAATTGGGTGAGGTTTAGATAGCTCTTTTACAAAGGCCTCACCCCAAATTGTTCAGTTTTGAGTGTTTAGCTCACAAAGAGGGGGGAGAGAGTGAGAGAGACAGAGAGAGCTGCTTGTCTGAATGTGGATAAAAACCCTTTACCCCTGAAACATGCTTTTAATATTATTGCTACTGTGTCAGAGGAGGATAAGTTTTGTGAATTTATGTTGCAGTATATTGGAAGTTATAACGTTTTTGCCTCTCGATAAAATATACAGTAGACTTGTATTTTATTTAGACAAAATGTGCAAATCTGGATGCTGGCTGCTCAGCCAGTTGAGCACATACACATGTTCACGCGCGCACACACAGTTATCATTACATGGCTTATTACCAGGTGCTTTCCTTTCTCTCACTTTCTTGAGTTCAGTCAGAAGTTGCCAAGAGTCTCAGTCCACCTGAGTGAGCTTTAACAAGGCGTGAGCTCCATAGGCAGTTATTTCTCGCTGTCCGAATCTGCCCCCCCCATAAACTATGAAAGGGCTGTATCCATGTGACCCCGTAAGATTACAGCAGAAATGTAAATGTTATCCAACTAATAAAAACATCTTTTTAAACAGATCCCGCTCCCTGAACCAGCCTTTACTTGGCTTTAAAGGATACTTGTGGAGAGAAATGGTGGGAAAGAGGGATATATATAAACTAGCCAAACAAATGTCATTGCAATTGATTAAGAGTGTTTCATTTGTGGTTTACATGTAAGCTCACTCATACATGTTATCTGTTTGATTGTGTGTGTAGCCCTCTCTTACATTTGTCTGCTCTTAGTGAATGTTGTATAATAGATTGTGTGTGTGTGTGTGTGTGTGTGTGTGTGTGTGTGTGTGTGTGTGTGTGTGTGCGCTGTAATCAGCCGCTGAGGGTTGGAAAGAGAGAATTAAGCGAGTGTTACGCTTTACCTACAGAATGTGATCAATCTTAAAGGTCACACATTAGGCCTTTGCTCCCATGAGATAACCTCTTACATTGAGATTCTGTTCGTTCTAGTGGCCTTCTCATTTACTCTCCTGTCACTGATTCATTGATCTCGGAGCTCCTCCCTTTATTTCAATGAGACCACTGCATTGGCACAAAAGGAGTTCCCCCACACAGAGAGCTCGGGCAAAAAAAATAAAAAATAAAGCGAGAATGGTCGTCATCCAGAGAAGTTAAAACTGGTTTAATGTTTGCTTGCAGGGCAACATCATCAGGTAGTGCACTGCGTTGAGCCAATCAAATATGTTTCAGTTCAGGTTCTGGATCGATTACTTTGTAATTGAAATAGTATAGCTGTCTCCTCTATGAAATGTCTGGATCCTCACTGCGCTGCATAATTATGAACCAGGACACACCTGTCGTTGCTCACATCTCTCCCTCTTCCAGTGGTTTCATTATTATGTGTTTTATTGCTGTATGTGTATTTCTTCAATTATTTACTTTCATGATTAGGGAGGCTCATTCATTTTAATAATTTCCATGTGTGCAGAAAAGGCACATTAAATATCATGAAGCAATGAAAAAACTGTACATACAAACTTGACATGACAACTTTTAGCTTCTGAAGTAATTCAGACGCTATGTTGGAGCTCAGGATTGATCAGGACGGCTGCTTTTCTCTAAACAGTTTTACTCTACGAGCCTGGACTATATGTGAGACCGTTTGGATGTATAGAACACAGAAAATGAATTAAAAATAAATGCAGACTGATCCTGTTGGCTTGTCAGGAGATATTAATAATCAATGAAGTTTGAAGTTACGCTGCTGTGCTTCATGCGTAAATGCCCACAGTGTCTTAAGAGCATGTTATTATCGGAATAATGCACCCTTAGATAGCAAAAACATTGAAATGCTGCACCATTGCTCTGGGTGCATGTGCATTTGCTATTTAAATGATGTGGACACTAGGTGTTAATGTGACAGCTCTGTCAGATGGAAACTAGCAATTACAGATGCACCGAATGTTCGGCAACTGAAATGAATCGGCAGAAAATAGCAGAAAAAGCACTTTTGGTGTTCGGCCTAATAAGCCAAAATGACAAAATAAAGTTTACCGAACAATTATGTTGACATGTCGGCAGTGTGGAAACATTTTAAAGTGTCTGAGAAAGATGCAGAAATCGCTGTTTGCGGACACTGTTTTGCTGAATTGTCTCCTTGCACATCCACTACATCGGTGGCTGACTTTTCTTAGAAAAGGCAACAAACGGTCTGACCCACTTTGAGTGTTTCTGTCACTCTTTTCTGAGTCCTATGAGTCTTACCTGAAGAAGTCTTTATTTTACGCGATACAAGATTCACATATGACATTATTTATCAAATTGGGTCAGACTTGATGAATTTAGTGCGACGATACACATGTGACAACGTCCTTTTTTCTAAATAAGGTGTCTATACAGTATGGAAATACAATATATTGGATTATATTTCACAGTAAGTATAAAACATATTACATGTCCATTAATGTAATTACTTGTAATTTACTTTACGGGACCCTCTTGGGCCTCGGACCCACTCACCATAGTCTCTCCAAATCCCGCGGGAAACACTGAATAAACAGCACATTTCGACTATTTAATTCATGCAATGGTAAAAAAAAAATTGGAAACAATTTTTGGTTTTGGGGAATGATTTTTATCATTATATTCAGTTTCAGGTTCGGCCAAGAATTTTCATTTCAGTGCATCTCTTCTAGAAATGACCCTTGAACTGTGCTTTGCACCGGGTGCAAGATAGGGCACATCTTTAACGTTTTTTATTACTCTTGCCCAATTCATTAGTCTTAATCCAGAAGGTCTTGATGACACTTTTCTAAACTTCTGTGGCCCTGAGGTTCAAAACATAGCAACATTTCAGAAAAAATGACAAGATTTCACACAGCAGATTACAGAAATAGTGGGACAACACTTGTTTGATTGGAGAGAACCCAAGTCAATTCAGAGTTTATTCAGTGGGTATGTTATGGTGGGTTGCTGCTAGATTGAGTCAGCCGGAGGGATGATCTAAACTCTATGCTGCTGTGATTGATTGTTTCACAGTCAGGCGACTATAATGATGCAATTTAGCAACAACCCATCAAAACACACCCACTGAGTAAACTCTGAATTGACTGGGGTTCTGTCCAGTCACAAACAAGAAGAGTGTGTCTCACACTTTCCAGAGTCTGTCTTTATGTTTTGCTGTTGTGTTGTGACCCTCAGGGCCACTGTACTAAACCCTGATCAGCAGTGTATAACGATGATTGAAGACTCTCTTTCCACAGGAAATTGTAAATTGATGTTTGTCATAAAACACTTATTGGACATTATTGAAAATCCTTGTCCTCTGTCTTTCTTCCTCTTTGTGCTTCCAGATGAGGGTTACTACCAAAGTGGAAGATTTCAGTTTGAAATAGACGTCCCCGAAGCCTATAACATGGTGGTGAGTGCTCCAGTTATACCTCATCATGTGGTCTATGTATGTGTGTGTGTGTGTGTGTGTGTGTGTGTGTGTCATTCATGTTTTCATATCTCGCTGGGGACTTTAATCTAAACGTTAGTATTTTTGTCAGATTCTGTTTTTTTAATCACATGGTGGATGAATACATTTTCAACAATTCAATAAGAATAAATTACCAATTGTATTGCAGCAGTGGGATATTAAAATAATATAATACTAATTATTAGGGACAATTCACAATGAATGCATTGCTGCAATACATGTAGACCTATTGTGACTTGTGCCCTATCAAATAGGTGATTACTAGACAGCCTCAGTATGCTGGTGAACACACCATGGTAATAAGTGGATCTGACGGAGGCTACACTCGCATGAGCAACGCTTCTCCCTGTTTTCAAAGCGTAACCAGACAGAGCTTTTTATTTTTTTTCAGAAAACAGTAAGAATATCTGACTCTGCCCACACAGCCACACATTCTACAACGAGCTACCGTCTTGTATCGGCCACAGCAACTTCGATGTGCGTGCGTGCAGTAGCTTCCTGTTTTGGCCTGTTGTTTTGTAAATGAAGCAGTCTCTTGAAGAAATAGGTGGGGGTGCCTAACTAACCAACTGGTGCATGGTGGCACCTTTATTGCATTTCCCTCCATTAAAATTCACATAGGAACATCAAGGTTCTGTGCTTGAATCTGTCAAAAGATTTTTTTTTCTCCCCTCTGGGTCAAAGATTTTCCCCTGTGACCTGGATGAGTGAAGTTGCATGGCTAACCTCTTTCTTTGTCCGTTCCTCCATTCATTCATGCTACACAGGCTTTATCTCACCATACCAGCGTGTGTTTGTGTGAATCTGTGTGTTTTTTGCCTCAGTCTTTTATTACACATTTACACACACACACACCAAGGTTTTTCCTGGCTCTAATTGAGGTGGTATCATCCTGTCTCCTGTGCCTTCAAATGGCTCAAGCAACATATTTTAGGAGTTCTAATAATTATATGATTAAAGAAAATAAGAATTTTTACCTGAGAATATTTTATCTTAAAAAATAACGTAAAAGTTAACACGTTATATTACACAGTAATAAACAACACATAGTTTAAAATCAAATCAAAAATAACAATCTGTGTATCGTTCGCTCTGTTTTTTATTTTTTATTTTTTTAATCTTTTGCTGACAAAACAAATTTAATACTCAGTATATCGTTGGTTATCATTGGTGGGTGGGATTTCATCACCCCTCACATTTTTGTAAATATTTGATTATATCTTTTCATGTGAAAAGAATGTAAAGTAGTGAGTGTACAGCTTGTATAACAGTGTAAATTTGCTGTCCCCTCAAAATAACACATCGCACGGCCATTAATGTCTAACCCGCTGGCAGCCAAAGTGTGAGGGGTGTACTCACTTTTGTGAGATACTGTATGTTTGTGCTGTAAGCTACTTTTCAAAATAAAGTTAAGTAAGTAAAATGTACTTAATATACCTTTCACCACCTTTCACAGAGCAAGTCACAAGGTTATTGACAACAATACATAAGCTAAGCAGCAGCAATAACTGGTATAATAGTCAAGCAATAAAACATAAGCAGCAAACATCATAAAACCATAAAAGGAATTAGTTAATAAAACCAAGGCATTTATGAGACTATGCCACAACACCCATAACATGATTAAAGGGCCCGTCTTTTGTCTGTACATTTCTTTTTTTTTAATTGTCATCTATTGGCTGTTAAAAGCATTGATACCAATTTATTTGCAATTAGCCGATAATATCAGAAAGCCAATTTATCGGTCGGGCTCTAGCGTCACATGACATGGTTAAACTCTGTTTGAGAACATGACCACAAATACTGTGATATGCTGAATATTTTAAAAAAACCAATTACATTCTGATGGCAAAACATTGCCACTTGACCTGATCAGCATATGTGAGGTGTCATGTTCTGCGATGTTTGTAATGAATAAAGCAGCATTCAAAAACGCTGAATTCCATTTGCCACAGCATTTTTAAACGCCTGCTGGCGATATAAAACTATATTAAAACATCGAATGGCACTAAAAAGAACTTTTGTTTTCTTTAGTGATTATTTTTGCTGTGTGGCGATTAAAGACATTACCATCTGAAACACTGAAGCAACCCTTCGCTGTGGTCCAGCCAATCAGGCGGCTCTTTTCTTCCTCACTGGAAGTTTTGGCAGCTTCTTACCTCGTGCGCTGTACTATAATGCCGCAACTGCAGTTACAAATGACAGAAATATACATTCATGGGGATAGATTAGAAATGCGTGCACATTAGACCGGAAGCTTCCCGCTTGGTTTTGTTCCATCCTCCACATGGCCCACATGGAGAATTTAGCCTGTCCGATTTTGTTGACTTGCTCAGATTTTGTTGATTTGGTTGGTTTTCCTGCAACTATTTAAATTTTCAAATATTTCTTGACAAATAATTAACTGAACTTATTATACAGCTCTATTATCATTTACTGTGTCAAGAAAGGGATGAGGAGAGACCAAGCAAATAAATGCACTGTGCTACAATAAAATAAGATTTTACCCATTTTAAATAGTAAAATTGTGGCAGGCAGCTTTGTGTGAGTATTTGTGAGTAAGTTAGTAGTAAGTAGGTAGGTTTGGGATATAGTGAGGGTCAAGGCCATTATTTAAAAAATAATATAAGTTGCAATGTTTTTTTGAAATAATAAGGATCAAGTGAAAAGACATGAAGACCAGGGTGATATATTAATGTTTTCTAGTCTGTGTGAGTATTTCAGCAGCAGGGTTTTGGGTTGAATTGAAGATAGACTATGAAGTTTGATTAACAGGAAAATAACCTTTCCTTGGCACCATACTTTTCCATCACTGCTACAGCTTTCATGTAACTGAGAGAATTGAGTACTTTCAAATGACTATAGTCATTTAACAACAGCCTGTGTGGCTTTTAATAGTCAAGGAAAATGACAGCCACCCATTCTCTTCTCTTTCAATACACACCCATTGCGACCTTGGAGAGTCATTGAGGGTCTTACTATTGTGAACTTTTTTGCTATTTTCAACAGACCTGTTTTAACCTTATAAGAAAATTGCTCCATAACTGAAAAACCTAAAGCATTTAAATGTTAAACTACAGAAGAAGCAAAATGTCTTTATACATCACAACATAATATTTATATAACGTTGAAGAGCAGCTAGTAAAGCATGTTATTTTGCAACAGCTTGCTTAAGCATAGAGTTACTGTATCTCCATTCTTCTGCAAAGACTTGTCATGCAAAGATTCTCTGACTCGATAAATATTGGTTATTTAAAGTTTCTTTCAGATTAAATGAAGTAATAAAATAAATATAAATGTATCTCTTCCTTTCTTGCTTTTCTCTCCATGTTACATTCCAGCCTCCTAAAGTGAGATGTCTGACCAGAATATGGCATCCTAACATCACAGAAAATGGAGAGATCTGTTTAAGGTAATGCCTACAACTCCTTCATGACTTGTCCTGAATTATGCAACTTTTGCTTCTTCTCTTAATCTCAAATTGCTTTTTAAATGAGCAAGTTGACCTACAGCACCTCTCGTATTAAGAATTGAGTTGACAGCTCAAAACGTGGTTAAATGGCTCTGTTTTTCTTTCTTTTCTTAATGCAGCTTATTACGGGAACACTCTATTGACGGCACAGGCTGGGCCCCCACCAGAACGTTAAAGGTAAATATAAATTGCATTTTTTTAAGAGGATGTGCCTTTTTTTTCTAGAAGTGTACTTTGTACACATCTGTCGTCTTTTAGATTTGGATGAGGAATTGACTCTGATGTGATCGCAATCTATTTTTCAGCAATGTGTGGTTTCACAGTGAGGGTAAGACTTGTTTTGATGACACGCACAACCGTTGGAATAGATCTTTTCATATATTTTCATACATCATCACATTTCATAGGTAGCAGCAAATACTCCAAAAGAAAAGTAGCAGTCTCCAACGTCAGTGCACACTCCTTTTAATGTTTTACTTAGTTGTTTTATTGACTTCCAAATCATGCATACAACCAAACCTACACAAAAGTACAAAACAAGCCCCAAGACAGGTACCAAATTAGCTTTTATTTGTGATAATCAAGAAGCGGTCCAGTGGAGATGATATATAATTTGATGTATTATTAGCATCATCACATTCTTCATATGTTTTTTTTTTTAACTCGTTGGCCTATAGACAGACAGATATTTCAAGCCCCATTTACTCTTGAGGGAATTCATGTTTTGTTTTTTTGTGTTAATGTCAGAGAATTAATCAGGGAATCTAGCAGCTATTTAGAAAAGATCTTATAATTAAAGGTCGTGAAGCTGTTAGATTGCACGCTTGGTTTTACAAGTATTTGAAAAAACCCATGTCTCTGCGGTGCATCTGCAGTGACAGAAATGAGCCCAAATGAGACTATCTGTATGTCTCCATTGTGCTTGAATCTATAAAGAGTTGATAGCTATTGGACAGATGGCTATTGTAAAACCCCGGTCTCCATACAGTGGGTAATTTAGAACACAGGAGGTTTGACACTGCTTGACATGAGCAGTTTTCTATATTCAGAGCCACTTTCTCATTTTCCCAAACTGACGATATGGGGGTGCAAGAAATGCTGCTGAAGGCTGTTGAAAATACTGCAGAATCCTCGCGGGACACAATAATAGTTCTTTTGCGGAGCCATGTGAGGTAAACTTCACAATGAAAGGCCATTCAGAAGCATAAAAGAGGGACTTCTTACGCTTTACCCTTCACACCATTAAGTACTCTGCAAGCTGTTTAGAAACAGTTGCTGAAGTTTAAAGCAAGGACGCCCTCTGCTATCCCTATTCAAGATTTGACTCAAATTATGTTTGATAGCAACGACTGTGTGGGACTGAATTTAGTTTTATGGTGAAGCTCTGCCTTCCATGTTAAAGTTTGACTCAAACTTTCTGATCCAATCAGATGTGTGTTTGCGCTGCTCTGCAGGGAGGCAAGGCTAGATCAAGTCCTCTCAGTCACTGCACTGGGATGCACTTGTAGTTATATAGATATGTAAATGTATGCATATTGGGTGCAGAGAGATGTAGGGGGCTAGGGATTTTTCTCAGACGCATTGGATGGCCCTACCTCCAGTACCAGTTTCACAAGTTTAGAGGGTCCTCCAGTAAATCCCCTTGGTGCCTCTTGAGCTTCCTGCCAAGACTGCTCTTGAAGTTATTGTCAGGATTTGTCTTATCCTTGAGGATTCTCTTCCAATTTTTTTTTTTTAGTTTTACAAGTTTGAGTCAATCCAAGTTGTCCCTCTCCCTCCTAGTGTCATCTGCACGCATTAACATACTTCTTTTCTGCTTTCCCAAAAAGCCATATCCTGCTCTTTTCCTAAATGAACATATTCCACATAATTGAAAATTATCCAACTAGATATTTTGTTTTATTGCAATGTCATCATGACCAGTTAAGTGTGTTCATATCACTGAACACATTATGTCCCGCTCTGCATGACGTCAATCACATGATAAACCAAGAAGTAATTGAAGTATTCACCAGGCAACAAGATACTAATGCAAGGCTCAAGGTTGGTGTGACATGAAGGAATAACTCTGGTTCACTCCTATAAATATGATTTGCTTATGCAAACAACCGCTGCTTTTGCATCACCGCCAAAATCCACTTGTGTGGTTTACTGTAAAATGTAGGATTGTGTTGTGTGAACATGCAGTTGTAGCAACACATACAGTATGCATTTAAGATAAGCTTCCTATTGACTTGAAAATCACACATCTACTTCCTCATCAGTTGTTCAATGTCCGTAACCAAGCTGTGATTGTAATCAGTTTTGGAGTGAGATTTGGAGTGGGAAAAGACATGAACAGACATCCACACACACACAATGTTTGTCACAACCTTAACACGAGCTTCTCCCGAGTACTTTCATTGGTAACTGTACTATGTGTGCATATATTTTCCTTTCATCACATACTGCTGTCCTATTCTTACATTTGTTCTCTTCTCTTCCTTCCACCAAGGAAGCTTCTCCAATACAGCAGCCAACCCAATACAGTACATACATATAGAAACTAAAATATTTAAGGTATCATGGTAATTTATTGTTATACAGCACAAGGTTGTACAACAAAATGAAAGTTCGCTTCATGTTAGACACGGAACATAATAGATAATTACATTTATATTACAATAGCGACATAAAAAAATGCATGTATTATTATACGGATGTACACCCAGGAAATAATTCTTTTTTGAATTTGCGTCTGGGAGGATGTAAACAGCAACAAGATTGTGATGATAATATAAACTCAGCAAAAAAAGAAACGTCCTCTGACTTTCAACTGTCTTTACTTTCAGTAAACTTAATGTGTGTAAATATTTGTATGAACACTAAAAGAGTCAACACCATAAGACATAAACTAAAAATGTTTCACAGACATGTGACTAACAGAAATGGAATAATGTGTCCCTGAATGAAGGGAGGCTCAAAATCAAAAGTACCAGTCAGTATCTGGTGTGGCCACCAGCTGCTTGAAGTACTGCAGTGCATCTCCTCCTCATGGACTGGACCAGATTTGTCAGTTCTTGCTGTGAGATGTTACCCCACTCTTCCACCCAGGCACTTGCAAGTTCCTGGACATTTCTGGGGGGAATGGCCCTAGCCCTCACCCTGCGATCCAACAGGTCCCAGACGTGGAATCCAGGCTCTTCGCTGGCCGTGGTAGAACAGTGACATTGCTGTCATGCAGAAACTCACGCACAGAACGGGCAGTATGGCTGGTGGCATTGTCCTGCTGGAGGATCATGTCCGGATGAGCATGCATAAAGGGTACCACATGAGGGAGGAGGATGTCTTCCCTGTACCGCAAGGCATTGAGATTGCCTGCAATGACAACAAGCTCAGTCCGATGGTGATGTGATCTACCGCCCCAGACCATGACGGACCCCCCACCTCCAAATCGATCCCGCTCCAGGGTACAGGCCTCGGTGTAACGCTCATTCCTTCGACGATAAACACGAATCCGTCCATCACCCCTGGTGAGACAAAACCGTGACTCATCAGTGAAGAGCACTTTTTGCCACTCCTGTCTGGTCCAGCGAAGGTGGGTTTGTGCCCATAGGTGGCGTTGTTGCTGGTGATGTCTGGTAAGGACCTGCCTTACAACAGGCCTACAAGGCCTCAGTCCAGCCTCTCTCAGCCTATTGCGGAGAGTCTGAGCACTGATGGAGGGATTGTGTGTTCCTGGTGTGACTCGGGCAGTTGTTGTGGCCATCCTGTACCTGTCACGCAGGTGTGATATTCGGATGTACCGATCCTGTGCAGGTGTTGTTACACGTGGTCTTCCACTGCGAGGATGATCAGCTGTCCTTCCTGTAGCGCTGTCTTATGCATCTCACAGTGCGGACATGGCAATTTATTGCCCTGGCCACATCAGCAGTCCTCATGCCTCCCTGCAGCATGCCTAATGCACGTTCACGCAGATGAGCAGGGACCCTGGGCATCTTTCTTTGGGTGTTTTTCACAGTCTGTAGACAAGTGTCTTTAGTGTCCTGCGTTTTTAGAACTGTGACCTTAAGTGCCTACTCTCTGTAAGCTGTTAAGGTCTTAACGACCATTCCACAGGTGCATGTTAATTCATTGATTATGGTTAATTGAACGTGCATGGAAAACATTGTTTAAACCCTTTACAATGAAGATCTGTAAAGTTATTTGGATTTTTACAACATTATTGTTGAAATACACAGTCCTGAAAAAGGGACGTTTCTTTTTTTGCTGAGTTTAGTTTTCATTTTCACATACAAAGTCCTACATTTGAGAAACAGAGTCCATCCGCTTTGAGCGCTAACCGATGTAAACAATCCACAGTCCAGTCGAGTCCACCTCCTCTCTTCTTGCCTGAGTCCTGCGTTATGTCAGCTCGAACAGCCTTAAATCCAAGCTTAGGCCAGCATGGCTGCTATCCCGGTTCTCTTTCCTTTCCTCTAGGGCGATCACAACATCCGCTCTGGTGCCTGATCTGGCAGATCTGGCTGGGTGGATTGTCTCGAGGTCTGATGCTCTTTAATCCAAACCTTGGCTTCCTTTTCTGATGACTATATTTCTGTCATAGGTAATACTTGTTTTAGCAATAAAGCTGTCAAAAAAACACACAGACAAAAAACCAAAAATGTGGCCGAGTTTAAAGGAGCTACCAGCTGCAGCATCTGTATTCCCAGGTGTTGCCATAGTCAAAAAGTCATGTCAAGTAAATTTAAAAGCATTCTCATTTTTTAATAAAAAATGATAAATCATATTTCTCTAATAAACTTGTTCTGAAACACAAACACTTTGTCTTTTCTAAGATACTCCAGTCTCAGTTGTTGCTGTTTTCAATACTTCCCTTCCTTGGTCTTGATTCTAAGTCACTGCAATGAAAGCAGCTTTGCTCACAGTTTACAGAAAGTGCTTATCTTTGTGTGTGTACATGTCTATTATAGCATAACAAGTGAACAAGTGAACACTAAAGAAAAACACTTTCCGACTAGCTTTCATTTAATTGGCATGAAGGCATTTGAGCAACATTTTGCTGCGGAGATACATGAATTTAAGCTGCTGTATCAGCTCACTGTAAGAGTAGATATAGCAGTCAGCTGTGCACAGCTAGCAGGGTGAAGCTTACAGGAATTAGAGGGAAGTCTGGTGCTTCACTGTCTATAAAACCTAATACCCACTTTGGATTACCCACCTCCATATGATTTTAAATCCATTCAAATAAAATGTGTCAGTGTGAGCTCTCAAATTGGTTTTCAGTTTATTCTTTATGTCGCTCGCAACACACTTTGTTGTTACTGCTATAACTGCACAGAATTATGTGTGAATTTTAACCCCCTCTGTTGCAAATTTTCTGCTGCAACAAAGCAGTTCTGCACCTTAAACAAGTAAATTGTTATGGCACGAAGCCTGCAGCTAGATGCAGCCATCTAGCTGTGAGGTAGCCGGTGAGCCACTGAGTTTTAAAGGAAGCCGCGGCACAGAATGATCAGGAATAGTCAGACAGTATCTTTAGTTCAACCAGACTTTTTGATGTTGCTCTTGACCATTCATTTCCCCACAGCTGGTGGATGTTTGTTTGCGTTCACGGTCCACAGTCTGTCATTGTTTACCTAAACGTACATGTGGATGTGGCCATATATGAGTGTGGGTGGATTTATGTGTGTCAGCGAGTGTGCGTTTGAGTGTATTAAAAATATCCGAGAAAAGTAAGTGCAAAAGCTGTGAGTCAGAAAGGATTGTGTTTTTGAGTGAGTGATGATGTCCCTCTTCACTGGTCACCACTCTTCTCTACTTCAGCACCCACACACGCGCGCACACGCACACACACTCCGTCACCTTTGCAGTAACGGCTGATATGGTAAAGTCGGCACATTTTACATTTACAAAGCATTGAGTACAAAAACAGTTTTACTTATTTTAAACAGACATGTTGTGTTTGTACGCAATTTAATTGTGACTGATTATAGTTTGTTATAATACTACTGTTCCTGTTTTATTTTTGTTAAACCAGATATCTACTTATTAAACAGGTAGTTAATCAGGTTATTAGGATGTAGTGTGTTCACACTGGAAAAGTGACAAAGTAAAGTATACTCAAACCAGACAGTTCGCAAAATGGAGG
This sequence comes from Lepomis macrochirus, assembly GCA_024633595.2. Classification (NCBI taxonomy): domain Eukaryota; kingdom Metazoa; phylum Chordata; class Actinopteri; order Centrarchiformes; family Centrarchidae; genus Lepomis; species Lepomis macrochirus. Next base: position 6,230,437 of record JALXJV020000016.1, read on the forward strand.
AGAAGCTGACATTTTATTTTGTACATTGTGGCTGGTGGTGAGACAGCTTCAAAAAAATCTTTGAAAACAAAACAAATATTAAAATGTTGAGTAAAACATGATCTTAATTGTGCATTTTAGTCGGTAACGACGTTCCAAAGTTGCAGTTTGCTTCACATTTGACATCTTGAAAATCTATATTTGTCAATCTGATCATTTAAAATGGTAAAATATGTTTATCTGTTTGTATATAAACTGCTAAATCTGTATACTATGATGATAAGTGTGTAGTACATAGTGTATAGAATTAGTACGTTGTGTGGATTTGGGACACAGCATAAATTATTTTGTTGGTATTTATTGGATTACTCCTTTACTGTTTTTTTTGCTGTAAAAATAATCCACAGCCTTTCTAAACACTTCTCTGTGTTGTCTGTTTTGAATGTCACCATTATGATTATTTATGGGATCATAAACTCACATATGCTACCTTCTGCGTGGAAGGACAAACCTCTAGCTGCAGTGAGTGTACTGGCTTTAGCACTCAATTTGACATCCTCTGAAATACGCCAGATTCAATTTTGAAAGAGTATACTAGAGCCTAGTTCACCAGGAATCCAAAACATACGATGCTTGGTTTGGGTTTGGTGAACCTATTAGTATGTACCATGGTACATACAAGACGCAGACGCCTGGAGTTCTCTGCAAGATTATTTTCATTTGCATTTATCATACAGTTAGCAAAACAGACATTTTTCTAGGTGTTCGCTCATCGAAATATTCAGAGTTCAAAGCTTAATCTCATTATGTAAATTACATGAATGTGTGTGTGGAATGAGCAAAAGATAATTGAATGGTAGCTCTGAAAGCACTGACTTGAAATTGTCAGTCAGTGTGGAGCAGCTAACAGTTGTTTGCAGCGGCTCAAAGTGAAACAAAGCTTCCTTTTCAAGTTTGTCTTTTGTGATGTCTTCCAGTACAATATTCTGTCACCATGTCACTGCTGTTCTTAATTGGATTTCACTTGACTATTCCTGTAAGCAGCAAATAGGTGATAATGAAAGTCGTAAGCTACAGTGATAAAAGGCAATTATTTGTTTTTGGCGTCACTGAACCTTTCGGCCTTTACCTGCTGCCAGACCTACTGTAGAGTCATACGTTGCGTTTTAATTGTGGGTCATTAGAGAATCCCATGGCTCCTGCTGACAGGACATAAAACTTTCATCTTTTGTTGTACTGCTGTGCTGTTGCTTTGTCTCAAGGGAGAAATTCTGCTATCCTTGTGAAGGGTGCAGCAGAATGAACATTATATACAGTAAAAATACTGTATATAATGTTTACAATCTTAGAGACTTGAACATTAAAAACCTTGCATTTGCATTTCCATGTATTGTGTTCATTTATATTCAAACTGACTATTTGATCATTAATATTTTTTCATTTGTTTTCTCTAGGACGTAGTCTGGGGATTGAACTCCTTGTTTACTGTAAGTTGTGCTTGTTTTTACTTGGATGTGTTGTTAGAATCTAAGCTCCCTAAAAATAAATCTGTTTTTTTTTTCAGTCGCTGGGTAAATGGTCAGTTTTCCCTAATAATTGAACTGAATCACAGTTCTTAACTAAAGTGTGCAGCATTGGTTTAACCTCTGAACAAATAATCCCACACTGTTGAAGTGTTTTTGAGTTACTTGCTGTATGTAGGTTACACCAATGACATATTCCAAGCTCAGATCAGATTAACCAGTGCCATTGTTTATCTCTTCTTACAGCTGTGTTAAGACCATCATTTTTGACTTGGGGGAAATTATCTTTCTCATTATGAAGAACACTTTGAGATAATGGGGAAATAAAAACAAGAACATCTGATTACACATTAGGCTTGTGGAAATGTATCCCCAGCTAGTTCTGAATGTCCCCTTGTGAAATAATAAATGTAAATGAGCTAATAAAGTAGATTATTTAAACATTTTGGATGCATCTGAAAGTAATCTGATTATTCAGTTTAGTCCAACATATGCGTACTTTGCTAATTGCAAGCTTGCATAAATCTCTCATCGATTCCACTTTGAAAGCATCCACACTTACCCTGAGGTCAGCACTGTGTCTATGATGATAATGGTGATGGTAATCTGCATTGATGCGCAGTCATGCCCTAAATCTACCTCTTAATCAGGAAACAGCCTCTCAGGCCCTCCTCCTTTTTATCTCTCTAATAACGCTTCGCTTCTTGCCTCAATTGTTGTGTATGTCATTGCTAAGGCAACCGCATAATTATGCTGTTTTGTTTATTGCTGTTTCAGAATCCAGGGTGACATTGCAGACAGCAAAATAGTGCTGAAGTGGGCAATATATCCCTCAGATACTTTTTTTTAAAAATTGGGTTTGGGTTTAACCACCAGGAGCAGATTAATAAGAGGCTCAACATTTGAGATCTTCTAGCCGTGATGAATCGCTTGACTCATTTTCACACTATTCACGCTAACTTTGCTGATGTTGCCTTTTCTCGCTGTTTTCTTCACGTGTTCTCCCTCTCTGCCTCCGGTCCAGGACCTGTTGAACTTTGACGACCCGTTGAACATCGATGCAGCAGAACATCATCTGAGAGACAAGGTGAGGCTTTACTGCTTACATTAGTGCAAGACGATCAGTGCCACATTCAGAGCGATTCTAACTTGATCTTTAATTCTGTTTTATCATCAGATAGACGCAGTGCACACAGTGACTTTAGTCATTGACATGCAGATGATTCATTTGTGAAGCCTCCCCGTAGTGTCTCAGATGTGCTTATAGTCTCCATAATCAAATTCATACTCCAGCTTCGGTTGATAGCCTGCATAGAAAATGTATTAAGACAAGACGTACTGCTGATGCAGAAACGACTTTCTCTGCCGCTGCTTTCAGTGATGCCCTGTGCGCGCTGCTTGCTTTTGTAGGTGGGATTATGTGAAGACAAAGAGCACACAGCAGCCTTTCTGAGAGCTATATGCATGGACCAAGTGTGGAAGTACTTGTTCATGCACAATTATTTAGTTCTGTGAGTCTAGTAGACAGCAGGCTCTACAATTTGTAAGTCAAATCAGCATCCTAAACCAGAAGTCTGAATTCCCACAAACATCACTCCTTGGGAATTTGTATATTGCGTGTGAGTGATTATGTATATTGTGTGTGTGTGTGTGTGTGAACTTGTGTGTATGTAATTTATCTAGGATTTTCTGGATGGCATTAGCAACCAGCCTGTTTTGCATAGACTGTGATAGACTTTGAGCTGGCGTGGGAGCGGTTGAATGTCAGCCTTCCAAATATTCAAGATGTTTCTGAAAGATAGGCGCCCTGGCTAATTGATTTCTTACTTACTCCCTCTGCATTCATTCCTATCTTGTTCATCAACTCTTTTCCATTCAGTTGTTTTATCAGTACTACAAAAAAATCAAATCATTCCTTTAGACTTTTGCAACTCAGGGGCAAACAGTGAGATATTGATGTTGTCAGTATTTTTGCTTACTGTAATTGCTTTCCTGGATTGCCTACCAAACTAATGTAACTCTGCAGGTAGTCTGCTGACCAGGGAAATAGTTGTTAGTTGAGACCGAGGTCAGCTGAAACCATTTTAAAGCACAATATTTGACCTTTTACGCATGCCCTTTCCCGTGATGCACTGGGGAGTGCCCAGCAGTGCGTGATAATGGTTGCCACGTTGACCCCATTACATGTGAAAGAGTTTGTGTGTGTGTGCAAGAAATGATTGCTGATTTGTGGCAGAGGTTATGATTGTTTAGATGAGTCAGTAGTCCCAGGTGTAGGAGGAGAGTGTCAACTGGGAGCCTTTTATGGAGAAAATACAAGGAAGTCATTTTTTTTATGTCAAAAACCCAGATTAATTTGTCTGTGAGTCAAATCCTCTCAGAAATTTCAGGAACAGCATGCATTGGATAAATATATTGCGTGTGATTTAGCTTTGTGGACTTGCACACAACGGAATAATCAATTGAATGTATGAAAGTGCAAAAGAAAAAAAAAAGTAATTGTCTTCACATCTGCATAGTGATATTTCCTGCAGGGAGCCTTTCTTTTATTTATCAGACACACGTCTCTTATTCCTTCCTTGATGTCTCTGTACATATCATGAGGAGACGGGGAATCCAAATCAACCTTTAATGTTCACGCCTTTTAACAATACAAACAACTGAAACAATAAACTTTAAATATATAAATAGACTATATAAACATGCCTTAAATAAAAACGGGAATCCGAGTGGAAAAAATTAAGCCCGAGGTCCGACCCGACCCGAGTCATTTTGCATATATTTCGACCCCGAACCCGCGGGTCCCGTCGGGTTTGTCGGGCCGACCCGACCCGTTGAGAACACTAACCTACAGTAACAGGAGAAAGTCCTGCCTGTGTTTCTTCAACAAACAGGCCATGAGCATTCTTCAGCCAGAAGATGTGATTACATTTGGCAAGTTTAGTTACTACATGACACGCAATAGTAGAACAAATTTGGGAAATTCTCCAAAGCACACTGCAAGAGCTTCTTCAGAATATTTTTCTTCAGGACTGCTGATGTGTTGTATGAGGACCTTCCTTTTCAGTTGATAAAGGTCGCATTAAATGCTATATTTATTTACTAAATGTGATGTAAATCCTGTTGAAAGAGGAGTGGGGTGGAAACATTAGACGGTGAAGGATTGAGCTTAAGGATAAACTATGAATAAAGTTATGAAGAGAAAGGCAGTTTGGCTTAAAGTATTCCTTAATTGCAGGTACTGTATTGTATGTGTGTTCTAATCACTGCTAATTTACAGAATGCAGTATCGTCACAAAACTGTGCATGTACTCTAGTAAAGTGCACTGCACCTGCATCATCTCACTTTGGCAAAGAAACTTTATTTTCAATAAATCTTATTTTCACTTTAGAAAAAATACAGGTAGTTTGTAAACTTAAGGAGGAAATTGCAATTTAACATGATTTTTTAAACTTTCGGCATGTATTACAAAAATACATTTTCTTGACGTCTCGGTGTTGCTTCACTGCTGCTGTGGTTCTCTGGAGTCACAATAACTGAAAACACAAAGTCATCCATCCATGGCCCACTCCCACTGAGTCACAGCCTGCTGTAATCAACTTCAGCAACGAGTGGGTGGAGCCGTGGGAGTGTGTGTGTCGGCACACAGGCTTGTTTGTGGACGTGGATGTGTATGTTAGTTTGTGTGTGTTGAGGCCTTTGAAGTGGAACTCCTCCTGTGGCAGCTCTCTGAATACATTTGCTGGTTAAAGTGGCTGAAAGGAAGCATCCTCATGGGCAATTTAGTGTGTGTGTAAGCATGGCACTAAAATGGAATAGGCTAATCGGTTTGAACGAGTCTTCAGCTCCATCATTAGCTGTATTTACATGATAATTCATGCATTACTGAATTATGGAATATTCACAATGTTAAATTTCATAATACTATTTTTAGTAACCCGAGATATCTCCTGTCCCTCTTACAAGGAATCGCAGTTGACATTGTTGGGTTGTAGTCAGAGTACATCCGCTAACTGATGTCCAGGGATTGTTTCAAAGCGCCCTCTTTGTCTTTGTGACTCTCTCAGTTTTGTTTAAAGTTTTATAAAGACTGCTGATGAATACTGAGCTTTGAAATCTGCACCCTTTGACAGTTAGAAATCCTCAGGGGAGACTTTTAATCTTTAAATACTGATTAGGCTTCTCCATAGCATTAACATAAATGTGGGGAAATTGATTGATATTGACAAAACATGTTTTAATAAGTGTCATCCAGTTTTCTCATTTTAATTATTCGCCTCAGCAGACCAGGAAGCATTTGACGTAGACTTTCCTTTAGAATCTAAACATTTGCTGTGTCCCAATTCCACACTGCCTACTAAGGTTTTGATAGGGGTGGGAATCACCAGAGGCCCCACGATACGATATTATCAATTACAGTGTAGGTCACAGTGAGGGATTTATTACCTTTTTTCAACTTCCAATTAGGTCCCTAAAGTCAAACTTTGTCAACATCTGTTTATCTAAAAAGGTTTGTTCATATCACTTTTTCAGTCCTCTATATGTTCCTGTTAAGTTTTGTAGTGGACTAAAAAAGCAAAAGATTTTATTATTCTAGTACCAAAAAGTTAAAACTCCCATCTGCATTTCCCCCCCACCACTCCTAGGTTTTGAGTGTGTGCTATGGTCACAATGAACATACTACAAACAGCTGCAATAAACTAAAAATTAATACCAAATGGTGGTAAGACGGCTTTAGAAAGATATTGGAAAACAAAAATGTAAGTATTAAACTTTTAGACAGACATTTTGCTTTCAGTTTGTGATGTTTAACTGCAGTAGGTAGTAGTGTTGAACAGCTCTTGTGCTCCAGATCTTCTGCATGTGCAGAGAAAATACATATTTTCTCCCCGCAGGCTAGACGATGTCAAGAAATATATGCATGATGGGAGCGGGAGATTAGAAACGACACTCAATTGTAGTAAAGTCCCATGCAACCTCACCACTAAGAACGGCCTCCAAAATATACTAAATAATGCATCTCACGGTGTAGACCGTACTCTTAATTCACAAAATATACTGCCTGTGAAAAGGAAAAGAGGAAAACATGAACCCCTAAAATGAGGAAGAACCTCATATCACACACAGTATCTTAAATCTGTCCTGCATTTTAGTTCAGGATTTATTTAATTTTGTAGACAGCAGAGACGGAAACGGTCTGAATGCTGTGGACCAAAGAGCGTTGGCTCTTACCCTTTAACACACCACACATGTGCCATTATTTAAATGTCAGATTCCTATAAAATGGCAAAAGGCTGAACAGCCGGAGAGCAGAAGAATTTTGCTCCTCAATGTGAGAGAACAACTCTCTCTCTCTAACACGTGCTTTCTCGGGTATCTTAAGTGGTTTAGTCTCTTCAATCAATAGCCAATCACGTCAAGCACACACACAAATACACACCATTTACTGCATCCTGATCAGGCTTCTCTCCCCCGTTACAAGCTTTCGGCCCTGAGCAGTGATCGCTGTGGCCCTGCAGGGTCTCATTAGAGTAAGAAAGGAAGAAGCAATAACAAGGTTGTTCCTGAGTCATGTGGGATCCTGATAAAGGCCAAAGACAACAGTGGTCACGGATGATCAATAAAGTTTCAGCCTGATCATTTATGCTTGCTGAAACAGAGAGTCGAAGTCCATCCCTTTCGCTTCCGCACCCCCGTGGGACCTTATTTTATTTTAAAAAATATGGGAAACAGGGAAAGACGACTCGTTTTTGAGTTACACAAATGATTGTCAATAGACAGTTTGTCGTGAAACGGTAAAGTAAAATTTAGTTTTGCGTGAAACCGCTCACTGAGCTATTTATCTCGTCTCGTGCAATATACGGCACCTACATGTTAGCGCTGTAGTGCTAACTAACATTCATTACTTGGTTGCTACTAGCTGGGTAACTTAGCTGTCTTCCATGAAGGGCTGCACAATTAATTGAAAAATAATCAAAATTCAGAGCCTCTAAACGATGTAATTTTACCATGTTGGTTATTTTGGTTATTTATAAATATTTTTCCCTGCAGTGTGTGCTCATGTACTTTCCCCTTAAAAACATACTACTGTGTGTGTGTGTGGTCACATGACTGCTGAGTTTCCAGACCGGAGTCAGACAGAGGTTAGCTGACCTAACCGCCTTCACTTTCCAGCAGTGGATGAAACAACAGACATCCATTTTATTACCAGACTCGCTGTGACCTACACTGTACATTTACTGCCAGACTGGCTACAAACCCGCTCGCTTTACTTTGTACCGCTCTCTCTCTCTCTCATTTGCTCACTCGCTACGAAGACACACTGCACTTCTTTAAAGACCTGACATTAACTTCGCTGCTCTTAGAACAGCAGTTCTGGAATAAGGTTCCATGGTGGGAAGTGGAAGAACTTCGGTTTTCTATAGTTAGAGTCGGGTTGAGCAGATGTAATGAAACTGCTTGCTTATTATAGCCTACCTTGTACATCCAGCTCTCTACCTAGTTTGTTATAAGGAGCAAGACGATGATAATGATGCAGTACCGACCTGTGCATGTGTGTGCTAACTCCTCCAGTATTATCTATGTCTTTTGGTCTCATCGCAATAATGTCGATTCTGAAAAATAGTAAGACGCGAAAGAACAAGGTAACTGATAATTAATGTCACATCTAGTGAGGTCAGCATAATAAATAATATGTTCAAATGTAGCTCCCGTCATTTTATTGTGGTGTGTACCTGTCAGTTTGCTGTCAAAGTTCTGTTGTGGCAGCGAGGAAGTGGGTGTTAACAGTGGCGTACAGAGGTCAGTCAGAATCGGCTTTCATTGCCAGGTGTGTGTACACATACAAGGACTCAGGCTTGTACATTGCTCACAATGTGCTTACTTGTACAGTAATACAATAATAAAATCTAACACAGGCTACAGTATAGAGAACCCAGATGTATACACACTATAAACAAAACATATTGAAAAAGGATGCAGGAGTAAATTATTATTACCATTATTATTGTTACTATTATTATGTACATGTCGGAGGTGGATGAGATAAAAAGGTGCACATGTGTACACAGTGCGATGGGGCATAGCATCGCACTGTGTGCAGTCTGGCTGCTCTCTGCTGCAGTCTGTTTTTTAACATTTGCTGCAGACCTCAGCCGACCACACCAGACTTTCCTTAGAGTAGCCCCACGCCATTTCGAGGTAGAGTCTGTTTTCTGGACCACCCCCAGACATGACATTGGCTTTGACATTTTTACTAAACTTACACATTTCTTAAAGCATTCCTCAGTCAGCCCAAGTATGAAAACATCCCGTTGAGTGAGTCATTTCTCTAAGAAAAAAATGTCCAAATTCTCTGATTTTAGCTTCTCAAATGTGAATATTTTCTGGTTTTCTTACTTTCTCTATGACAATAAACTGAATATCTTTGGGTTGTGGACATAACAGGACATTGGAGACGTCATCTTGTATTTTGGGAAACCCTGATCGTCATTTTCAGTATTTTCTGACATTTTACAGACCAAACAACTTTCTGCATCCTTTGTCATTCCTCTATTCTTCTTTTCTTCCTTTGCCTGGTCACACCTCTCTTTTCCCCTGCATCTTTTGCTTCGCAGTCTGTTTACCTAATATATCCTGGGGCTTTCCGTTGCTTAGTTTTCAACTTTTAGCAGATTTTAAAGTAACTGTTTTTACCCAAGGGTTTAATTAGCATCCCCTTCCCTGTGATGGTGGTACATATTTTGAGTACCTGTACAGATCGCTGGAGGGGGAGGAGAGTTAATTGCCTTCCGCTGGTTGAAATAGAGCCAAAAAACTTTTTAATCGACTGCAGTGTTTACAGAGAGTCTTCAAACTAATGAACGGCAAAGTAATTTGCAGTCTCAGCCAGTTTTCTGCTGTAAGAGAGAAAGGGGGGACTAGGTATGAAAAAGAACACGCTAAATTTATTAGGGCTGGGCAGTGGGCACGTTAACGCAGGCAATTTTTTTTATCGCACATTAACGCAGTTTTTTTTATTATTATTTTGAAAGTCCGTTGCTCACTGGCTGTGAATACACAGAGGCCTGCAGTCAAATCATGGGTCACAGGAGAGGTGGGATGTTGATCAGCCTGCAAATAACCCTCCCAAACAAGCAGCGGAGAGGCTTCGGCAGGGTCTCTCAGGCGAACAGAAAGGGGGACAGTGCTCTGCGAGTGAACGGCAGCCGCTCTATGGATAGTAACCATGGCAACGGCTTCTGTGCGTTACACAGCCGTAGCCTTTTTAAATTAAATTAAATTAAAATTATACATTGGCTAACTTTACCTGACAGGCCTGAATTTAGTTTTGCGAGGACGCTCTGCCATGTGAATTCCCTCCTGCTGATGTCCTGATAACTATTTAGATTCTGGAAACTCACGAACAGCGAGGATCAGTCTCTCCTCCAATGATTTGTGCTGCGCGTTGCGTACAAAAAGTTCAAGACAATTCAACTTCGGCAGCAGGCGGGCGTGTGCGTGAGACGAACAGTTTCACGGGAACGCGCACTGGCTTGTCGCTACACCTTGTGCTTGTGTGGTTTGATCACATTAATGTTTAAGTTGAGATTTACAAGAACAACACTTCATGTAAGTTCACAATGTAAATTTGTGTGAAATGCCATTAATTGGGATGTTAAACTTAGCCTTTAACTGTATGTGTGATACATAAGACATTTTGTTTTTCTCTTTCACCCATCAAAGAATATATTTGGTCTAATATTGAAATCTTAATTGGGGCTAGTTTAAACACAATTCTCTCTGTCTGTCAATATGTTTGCTCTATCCTCCTTCCTTCTAAGTCAATATGGAGTGGTCTAATTGGGGCAAGCTTAAGCTTCACACACAAGTCACTCCCGCTGTGTTTGTTTGACTCTGCTCTGGTGTCCGTGCACCCTCCTCTCCCTGATTCCCAATAAGTATGTCTTTTTAAGTTTTTGTTTATTGTGGTTTTTCCCACAAAGATTTGAAGAAGCTTGTAGGAGACAGCTGGGTAGACAAAAGATGCCAGAGAGACAGGCAGGTGGAGGAGCTGTGACAGCTGTGCCAATATATCATATTTACAAGTGGTGTCCAATTTACACAGCACAACTTGAGAAAGACAGACGGACAAAATACGGTATTCCGTCGAGGCAGACCATGTTTCTGCATAATTATTTCAGGATGCTCAAATAAGAAACCCTCAGTCAGACAGCTTATTCTACTGATAAATGCAAGTCAAAAACAACTCAGTCACATTAACATTTAATATACAGATCTTACATCTGTCCTCAGCAGCTTCCACAGGTGCGCTGTAGAGAGCACACTAAACCTACTGCACAGCAGTGTGGTTTAACAGCTGCACTCGACGGGATAAACGGGCGCTGCAGCAGGTAGTAAAGTCAGCTCAGAGAATCACAGGGACAGACCTTCCCTCCCTGCAGGAAATGGTCCGTGAATCTGCAGATGGCCCTGCAGTGTCATTAGGGATCCAACTCACCCAGCTCATAAACTCTTCAACCTCATGAAGTCCGGCAGGTGGTACAGAAGCATAGGTACAAAATCATCCAGACTTTGGAACATTATGTACCACTGGGCCATTAGTGTGACCAATAAAAATCTTCCTACCCCAAAACATGACATGGGAAATAGACATGGAGAAATTGCATTTGACACTGTTTATATTGTGATCTGTATTTTATATATAATAGTATTATCTCTTTTAAGTGTATATGCAGGTTAAACAAGCTAAGAATTTCATTGTGTAGCCAAACATGACAAGGAACTTAAAGTCAAACAGATTATGCATTTATAAAGGCATAGAAAGAAACAATGAACAGAGACACGTTCATGTCACCACACGAAGCAGATGGATTATTTTTACCTCCTTGCTGCCACTTGCTTCCCCCGCAACATTAGCTGCTGCTGGCTGAATACATTATCAGTATAACTTGCTTGTCCTTCACTCTGCACCACAGCAACCCCTCTTTTTCACCTCGTTCATCAACCACAGTGCAATTACTGGGCTTTCTAAAGAAACTTCGGACACTCAGTTGCCGTGACATTTTGTGATAGCTAGGCTACGTAGCGATAACCGTCTGTACTCAGCAAAACAAATGGTCCACCAGGGCCTACATTGGTATTTTTGCTTATGGTGATGTCATTTCTGGGAGGATGTTCAAATGCTTCATATCCATAAAATCTGTAAAACCTAATCTAAAAGCTTATGTAATTAAACCTTAATAAATGATAAAATGATTGAAATTTTGTGATAAATTAAATAAAATCCCAAAATCAGGCATGTTTACTCATACAATTTTACAAAATAAACATAAATATACAGTATGTTATATGGCCTGCTATGTAAACTATAAAATAAACTTTATACTAAACTACGGCAGCTGTGCTAAACTATCGACTCTTACTGTTTCTCTCAATCTCTCTGTGACATTCATTTCAACCAGCTTAGTTGCACCTTTGGCGAGTCTCATCTGCCAATCACTTTTTCACCGCATGTATCATAACGTCACCACAAGCGTACAACATGATGACCTGAATAACAAAAGAGTTAAAGCTCCCCCACCACATCTTCAGTTTACTTGGAAAGTTTCGCTCAATTTCTGGATGCCTATGGGATCATTAATATATTATTTGATCCCATAAACACTCAACATTTGAGTCAAAATAGCCTAATGTTGGCATTTATTAGTTTCTGACAGGAAGGGAAAACCGTTCCCAAATATATCTCTGAACTCTCACACATGCACATGGCTATACTATGTGATCTCCTTTTGATAACTAATGCAATAAGTAATGTAATATTGTTTCACTTCCATTCACTGGGCCTCCCCTAAAACCTGATTTAAACTAAGCCATGTAAAAAAAAAAAAAACTAAAAAAAAACGAGCTCCCGCGGGCAATTATCGGGGCAATACTCTAGCGCCACGGAGCGTTTCAACACGTCTCTCATCACAATAACTTAACAAGATGCTGTCATCACAAGCGTGCAATGTGATGTCGCGAAAGACAAAAGAATTAGCCTTCTGCTGCAAAAAGAATTGAATGCTCGAGCTATTACAGTTTTCATTTTAGATCGATTTAAACAGGATCACGCACGGCCAGTTCGTTTTCAAATGGGTAAATATACACTCGCCACCAACTGGGCAGGGGCTCTACTACAGGTGGTCTACATGTGGTTATTGACAGTGTTGCATGAGAATAACGATATGGTAGCACGCCCTTAGTCTTAATCTGTCAAAATGACAGATGGCCTTCCGATTTTTCCGCCATTGTTGAAAACATTCAGTCAGTGAAGGACAATATTCGGTTGACATGACCTCTGACTTGAAGCATTAAAATAGGGCCTAGAGGGAGAGATCCCTCTGCCGCACTAGAGCCTATGCATCATCCCTCTGTGGACAGATACTCAAACTGCTGTCATCACTGCTGAAGTTTTTGTCGCTGGCAGCTTTTCAGTGTTCCTGTCTGTGTGTACGCGCACACACACACACCATACTTTCTTTCCGTTCTCTCTCCATCTCTCTTCCCTCCGACTCGTGTTTTTTCCTCACGGCCTCATACACAGAAGCCCCAGCAGTGCATGCGTGACTAACTGACCACCGGAGCTGTGGCGTAAATCAGTTCACTTGTATGTGAAATTTCATGTTGGACAGCGGGACACCGAGAGCGTGACGTTATTTAATGGCCCGGTCCCCTGCTGCACTGATTGATGGGTTATAGGGGTAACAAGTAATAAAACAGGACAAGAGATGGGGGCCAAGGAGGGGTGGTGTGCTGAGGAAGGAGAGTGCAAAGCATAGAAACTAAGTATGAAATCCCTCTTTAGTACATGCAGCACACCATTCATTCAACTATAAATAAACTAATGGAAGCAAGTTAACTCAAATGAGATATATTTGAAATTATTTGATCATTTTTATACTTATATAAGTATTTTTCTGTTTGAAATAAATAAACTGTTTGTAGTTTCAGTTTTGTGCAAAAGGAATTAAAGGCCTGTCCCATATGTAGGCAGGGACAGTTCAGTGATTTTAGCAAATAAAAGCCCGGAATTATTCAGAGTTTTACGGTATTAGCCTTTGTCAAACTACATGAATATTTAGATAAACAGTAGGTCTGTTTTTAAGCCTTGCAGATCAAAATACTTGCTATTCAATCACATTTCTCTCAAATGCAATTATACACATTGTGTAAATCCCTGCATGCTAAATAGAGCAACCAACAATCGCACTAACATGTCACACTTTAATCAGATACATAATAGTTATGTGGTTTTGTTGTAAAGGTTGTCAGATGGTTAGACTTAGGCTAGCTCAAAGATCAAATTCAATTTCCTCACAATTCACAGCAACAAAACGCAACTGCTGTCCAATTTAGCTGACAGGTGAAACTCATAACCAGTCGGTTTTTAAACACATTAATACTGCAAGGGTAAGACTCAAAGTTACAGCTGTGGAATATGAAGCACGCAGGAGACAGACAGGGGCGAGAGGACACAGAGGAAGAGCCAGAGAAAGACACAGGGAGAAATCTCAAATGAGATACAGGCAACAATTATAGATTATCTAATCAACCATGGCCAAAGTATGACAGAGGCTTGTCAGAGACTGTAGCCTAATCTGGGCTGGTCCACGATGTCGTCAAATAAATGTTTCTATATAGTATAGTGTCTCCCGTGGCGGACATCAATACTATTCAGCTGCCTAAAAATGCAATTTTAACAGTTTCTGTAATTTACAATGTGCAGCTACAGTGCAGTTTAGCTTACCCGTGTACTTTGTTGTACAGAGAGACTAAAGGAAGACCTTTCAGAGAGGGAAGCTGCTGCAGCTTAAATTAATAGCAGTCTGCAGCCTTTGATCAAAACCCACAGTGTTGTGTTTGTTCTGTAATACATTCTGTCTAACGTATTAAAGAATAGTTAGACTGTAATATGGGGAGGATGTAGACGCAAGCAAACCAAGTGAAATCGACAGTGTCCCCAAAACAGCCCAAGTGGTCCCAGAGAAAGCTATGGGAGGCTTGAAATGATGGACGAGCGCCAAGGAAATGGAAGAGGGCTGTCAGAAGAGGAGGGAGAGTATTGGTCGCACAGAGCTCGATCAGAGGGGACATAACCGGGAGGGAGGGAGGGAGGGATGTTGGGTAGGAGGTGGAATGAAGTCGAGCACAACCAGGAGGAACATGATCAAGAGGAGAGACAAACATGAGGGTCGGAGAGGGAACACCGAGACCAGATGGGGTTTGACTTAGGAAAGTTGACTCGAATGACAGACATCATAAATAATACTGTGGTTATGCTCTCACGCATGAGATCACGATATCCTCAGAGGAGTGATAATTTTGTCAGCCATTTTAAAATTTAGTTTTAGTCTTAGTTCTCTCCAAAAATCTTATAACCGCATTGCTCGCTGTCTGATATACTAATTAGACACTGTTTTGTTTTGTTTTTTGTCTTACTGTATTTGAAATGGGACTAAATTTCTAAACGCCTCTTTCTCCTGAGCATGTTGTGTTCATCACCAGAGTTTGCATCCTCCACAGTACCGTTTTCCTCGCGCACCTGGCGTTGCCCCGGTCGGCCAGCATACAAAGCACAGGAAGAAAATAAATACCGCCGAATGAACACTGTTCAAGTGAAAATTTAGAGGGAGAAAATATGGCCTGCAATATTTTGTCTCATTATACTGACAAAAAGAAAGAAAGATTTTATTAACGTTTTTATTTTATGAATTACATTTTAGTCTCGTCATTTTTCGTCAACAATATTGCATGTTGATATAGTCACACTAAGTGTTTAAGGACATTGTCTCGTCGTCTTCTCATTTTAGTCACTGAAAAAAAGGTTATATTTTGTTTTGTTTCGTCTGACAAAAGTAACACTACCTCAGAGTCATCGAGGGCTGCCAGCCAATTGATTATTATTGATTGCCAGAGCTTTGCTGGTACATAATATTACCTTATTTTTCACCAAAGCCAGTTATCAGATAGGTCTTCAATATTGGTATTGAAATCACTATTAGGGGAGAAAAGGGTCTTTCTAGATTTTTTAGGCTAGTCCAGAAATTTAGGGAAGACATTTCGGAAACAGTATTTGTTGAGTTCACCTGAAATCTAAAAATGAAAGATACTGTATGTTTGGTAAAATCTGTTCCTTTGTTTTTATGGTCTGTTTAACATGGTGGATCATGTTCGTCACTCTTGATCTTATTTCAAATGCTTGTTTCCCTACAAGTGTTTAATATCTACCCTTTTCATCTAACTCTCTTTCTCTCTCTCTTTGCCTCTCCCAATCCAGGAGGATTTTCGGAATAAGGTTCAAGATTACATCAAGCACTACGCCAGATGATAGAAGCATCGGCTACCTCCATCAGCCTGCACCAACCAACCAAACTGCTCTACCTTGCCTCTGCTTATCTTGGCCCACTCCCCAACGTGTGTGAATCAACAGCTGACTCTTACCACTCTCCCTCCTCTCGACACCACAGCCCCCCCCCCCGCCCGTGTCCTGCTGCTCACCTGATCGCAATAAACTCCACATTGCGGGAGCGAAATAAAAAAAAAAAAAGAGAGAGAGAGAAAAAAAAAGATGCCTTTCAGGAAGGGCTTGCATACAAAAGAAAAATATGCTTTGATGGTCCTAATCGATTAAGTGTAACAATGACCACAATGTTTGCTCATTGTGGCAAGATCACTGAATGATTCCTCCGCTGAGGTATCCCCGAGCCTGTCAGAAATGATCCGCGGTAAAGGGATTCGAGGTGACGAATCTCCGCCGGGGGAGGAATGGAGGTCACATTAAGCTTTTTAAAATGTGATGAATCAAGAGAAAGAATATCTGTTACTATCAGCTCTCTGTTCCAGTGCCTGCCATGTTTGTGTCGCTAAAGAGAAAATGCATGTGACTTCACAAACACATACAGACACACACACACACAGTGCCACATCCTGTAGTAAAAGGTGAACACATACATACTGTACATTTGTCTGTTACACTCTGACACACGCAAGTTGGAAAGCCTACAGCCCCACTAGACAGCATGTGAATGAACACATTCTCCCATTCTGTTGTCATTCTCCTTGCATGTGCACACCTTCACATACACACAGGCACAAAACTCGCACACAGAACTTGTGTGTGTTTAAAGCTCCAGTGGGATGAAGTACGACTACTAAAACCACAGCCAAATGTATTGTACTGTCAGCTTCATCTCCTCTCAGTGCCCCTGCTCTTCCTCTCCTGGCTGTCCTTTTTTGTCCTTGCTCCGTCTGTCTCGCTGTTTTACACACTGAGAGAGACACACACAACCAGATGTACCTTTTTTTCCCATTGAGGATGGAGAGGTTTATTTGTACTTGCAGAACAGTGCAGTCAGAAAGTACTATGACAATGGCACATTTTTGGTGTTCTCTCGGTACTTCAGCACAGTGGGTTTTTACACCCATAACAAATAAACGGTGTAGGCAGTGTGGCTCATTTTCAATATCATCCCCCAGGCTTAATAGACAAAATGTTATTGAACATGTGAACATAAACTTAAAGTGGCTATCATGAAAATGAAAGGGGTTGCTAATAATGCTGAGCCCACAGAGAATTATAACCTGAATCTGCAGCTTCCCGCCGCTTTACGGCACTTTATAGCAAGTTTGAGCACATTGTTTAGCTGTCCGACTCACAAGTTAACTGCTGTGGTTCACTCTCACTGCTCTAATTACATTGTTTTCAGCGAAGAAGCTCTAAACATCCACTGCAAACTGCTTGTTCAGCACCAAACACAGACTAGCTAATGGAAAAAAGTGGAGTATTTACAGCTGGATAGACAGATATTTCCCTTGTTGGTAGAGACCAAAAGTAGAACGAAAAGAGTTTATTGGACTTAAATTAATCAGGTGGACTGAAACTTAAATAAAGGATAATGTTGTTCCGTAACTGCTAGATGCCTTATCAACTTAAAAGGTGGTATGTCAGTGTTTTCAGTTTCCACTGGCCCCGTGTGGCCCAAAAATCTGTTTCATATAAGTCGGTGGCCCACACATATCAGCAGTCATTTGGTTTCTTGCCATGAAGCACACTTTCTGTTGGATTGGTGTGATGCAATTGGCCTGACTGCTGTTTGTCAAACAACTGTGTGGCCATGAAAAAAGTACTTGTTCTGTATTTACAGGATCATTGTCCTAAAATAGGTGGATTTGGAACAAAAAGACCTACGAGTCCTACACTGTTCACCTAACACGGGGGGTTAAACCCTCAAAACACCCTTAAAGCTGGAAGTCAGCACTTCGTTGTCGCTGTGCTGCAGTACGGAGTAAAAGACATTTTACTGTCCCTGGACTTTATGACTGCAGGCGAACGTGTAGTGTGTGTCTTTCTCTAGGACATTCTCGCTTTCTCTTTGCGTGTATGGACAGTCTGTATGTGTTTGGAGAAGTCAATTACACAGGTTCATAAAGGCAGTTAGACAGCAAGCTAACTAGCTAGCAAACAGGCTAGTGAGGTAACGCTCTAGCAAGAGAGTTTACTAGCTAGCTAGCTAACAAGTGATCACAAAGATACCTTTCATGCCATTGGAGGCGTTGTCCTTGCTGCACTCTTGACAGGTTTGGAAGTAAAAAAAGATAATGTTGCTCACTCAGTAGCCAGTTAGCATACTTGCCAGTGGATTAGCTTGCTTGTTACAATGTTCATGAGCTAACTCTTTGTCACTACTTAGTTTCGCTAGTGAACATTTAGGTGCTGCTATTGACTGGAGGCGCGCTGCTCTGGTGGTTCTGAGCTAACGTCAAACTGTCTTTATGAACCTCTGCTGCTGTGGATTTTGGCCATAAAATGCATGTTCATTTGGTGTGTATGTGTGTTTGAGAGAGAATGAAGGAGAGACTGTCACTCAGTTAGCCAATGAGGGTGTGCGTATGTTTGTGTGCGTGTTTTGCTCGGACCTGGCTAGCGCTGTGCCTCCAGTTTGAGTGGTATCACTGAACACCAAGACTGTTCTCACTCCATTCAGCTTTGTGTTCACACGTCTGCATGAGGCAAAGTTTATGTGATCAGCCAGTGGTGCATTTTACTAAGGATGTCAGAAATGTAGTTGTTGAAGAGTGAAATTTTGTGCTTGTTGAGTGTGTGTGTGAGCGCATTTGTGTGGGCCGTTTATAGTATGACGTGTTGAAATGATGTGACCTGTTAGCATGCTCTGTTTCCCTCTTTGCCCCCCTTTGTTTTTGTTATTCTGGCCCGGGTTAAAATCTTTATTGTTTTCCTAGTGGAAGAAAACAGAACAGACAACACTGGCTTCTGCCAAAATAAAGGACCTGAGAATATGATAAATACCAGGTCCATTGAAAGTTAAATGGGAATGTGGGTGTTCCATGGCATTTTCCAGCAAGGTTTTGGTCCACTCAAACCTTGAAGGCTAATGTAAGTGCCTGTTAGTACAAAGCCATCCTGTGTAATTGCCATGGCAGTTCATTTTCATGGTGGTTGCCTCCAGGATATGGTAGCCCAATACTCTGTACTTACTCTAAGCCTTACTAATACTCTGTCTTTGGCTTTTTATCAGAAACCTATGTCCCTTAGTTTGGCAGTTGGCAGTGTTTGGTGAAACCCAGGGTGGAAATGTCTCTGCTTGGGCTAACTCCATCTTTGGGCCAGGAAAGAAGATTTAACAACTTCAAATCCTCAACCTTTTCTTTCTCAGATTGTATATCCATTTTTTAAGATATATTAAAGAGAATATAAGTAAAAATATCTTGTTTGTTTCATTGTTTCATTCACTACTAAAGCCCAAAGTAACATATTCAGATTGCTTATATTGTCCAATAGTCAGAACCCAAACAATGTCGTGCAGGATTATGGTGGATGAAGGGCATCCACTGTATGTGGACAGTATGGATTCATTTATTGAATGCTGCACAGAGTACCACCACCAGGCACACTCACTAATCAGCATTCACTCTCTCTTATCTCTCAAGGGATACAACAGTACAACCACGAATTCACATCCCCCTCAGGACAAATTTTAATCCCTTTGGTGATCCATTAACTTCATCTAGCACAATCATCAGGGCCAAGAGTGCCCAATAGCTACTTGTGTTTATAACTAAATACCTGCAAAACGAATGATGGTGTGCTAGTATGCTGTAGATTCTCAGTCTTGTTTCTACAGTTTTATTTTAGGATTATATTTCATGTTCTGCAATCAGCATTGGTTAATTAGAAATGGAGCGGAGCAATTTTATGTTCTCAAATAGATGAATAAATGTAATCTTGATCCTCAAAGACATTAAGTTAATAACATTAGATAAAGAAAAGTAGCGACTTCTCACAACTGGGAAAGAGGAGCAAGGTAATGTTTTACACTTAAGCTTAAAAATTATTGAAAAGATGAATTGATTATCAAAATAATTTAATTAAGTTTCTATTGATCAATTGCAAAGAACGATTAATCAACTAATCATTTCAGCATTAAATTGTATTACGCAACTACATCATTTTCAGCATGTCAAAATGCTTTTAATACAGACTGTGTGTTGAGGGGAGTGTCTTACATGCGCTGCCATTTGTGAATAATCACTCAATGCACATTTATTTGTTTGTTTTTCAGAAAATGTTGACTTTTTTGTTTGACATAACACATTTATTGACACCTGAAATAGTACCCAAGAAAAGCTCATGGATGTATCTTATTATTATTGCAGTTGTCAGCTGGTTGTTTATGATAACACACTACATTTTGGTGAAACATATTTGAAATGTGTTGAGTTGTAGCTATACAGTGACAGTGTATTCCTCTGCTCCTCACCGACCTAGAATTGAGCTGTACTCAGCCAGGAATGGCTCACACACTTGCCCATGCTTGCACCCAACGCCATCTGACACTGTCTGCCATTCACTCATTTGACTTGGCTCAGGAAGACAAACACACACACACACACACACACACACATAATGCCAATATCTGCCCGTCACCAACTCAGGTCATTATTATGCGTTTTGGAGGAAACGTAGTCATGCTGTACACTCACCCTGTGGCTATACTAACTTATGAATGTTGTTGTGTGTGTGCAATGACAGAATGACAGCTGACAGCCATAGTCAGGTAATGAGATGGTTGAATTCCATAAATCATATTTCTGCAGTTCTCTGGATGTGCT
The DNA here is from genome assembly GCA_024633595.2 of Lepomis macrochirus. NCBI lineage: Eukaryota > Metazoa > Chordata > Actinopteri > Centrarchiformes > Centrarchidae > Lepomis > Lepomis macrochirus. Next base: position 6,251,110 of record JALXJV020000016.1, read on the forward strand.
TGGTCACAACACTCCTACCTGCTGAGCCAAAATATATTTTGGAATCAAGTCCTCTTTACATAGGCTCTATTAACTTAAAGCAGCCTACAGATTTCCACTTCCAGTAACAGCCTTGGAGATGGTGTTAAAAAAAAAGAAAAGAAAAGAGAGGCAGCAAAAACCGAGTCTCTGCAGATTTTCTGTTGACAGCACACCTGCCCGCCAAATTAAGGAAGAGATGAATGGGTTGAAATGATACGTCGTTTATCACTCAAATTGGCTGCGGCCAACGCCGCTGTAACCTGCGAGCTGATTTTGATTGGTGAAGGAGGATCACGTCGAAGCCTGCATTTAAGCATGTGTTGTGTCTGCAGCACTGAAAATATGTTTTCTTTAGAGTTTGAAAAGAGACATCTTTACAAACTAAGAAAGTGTGTAAGAGAGTGAAAAGCACCTATAAAGAAAAGATGTCCATAAGTGGGGAGATTACTGAGTTACAAAAGCTGATTTAATTGAATAAAATCTTTCTTGAGTAGCAGATTGAAGCTGTGTAAAGTGTAATTGCCACCAGTCTCCCTATGATGACAGTGCTCATCTATCTGTATGACCAGCCAACTCCTTTTTTTATTTTATGACTCATCTCCTGAGTCATTTCCTCATAAAATCTCATGGCGCAATCAGATAGAAGCAATTAATGTTGGAAATTTATATTTATGGTGTCTTTGTTATGGTTTTGCGTGGAAGCACGTCTATTTGCAAGAGCTGAGTGTGGCATCGCGTGCAGTGTGTTCATCAGTTCATCACCAACATCACAATGGAAAGTGAAATGACAGGGTTCTGAGGTAAAAAAAAAAATTAAGGTTTTTAAATAACTAAGGACAAATTCTTATTGTTTCACTCCAGTTTATCTTTATAATGAGATTTAATTGTGAATCAAAATTAGTGTGAAGTAATTGTATAATTCTTTTAGAAAATAAACATTTTGAGAGTGCCCTATACTGTTAAAATTGGACACTTTAAGCCATTTTAAAAGTCAAACAATGTTGCATGCACAGTAGAAGTATAACCGGTCGGGAAATACACTTTTTAAACCTTATTTTGGGGCAAAGTCGTCAAACGTTTTTAGCGATTTTTAGTAGATTTTACTGGGGATTCATATTCAAGTAGTCTGAAAGTGCAGATCTGGCTCTCTCCCCATTCATTCAGACAGGAGCCTGGTCTTGTTCGTTCGAAATAGCTGCCGAGAGGCGTTGCCAAGATGGCTGCCGAGTGGCATGACTTTCCTAAAATGACTTTGATGTAAGTTAACAAGAGCTAGCTTAGCTGTGTTTTAATGTTTCACAGCTGTAGTTAGCTAAATACAGTATTTTACATGTTCTCCTTAAATAAATAAATAAATCACATTAACATGCACATATATTTTAGAATCCTATGGCAGACAAAAGAAAGGTAGGGAGGAAAAAAAGAGGACAAGGCAAAGAAAGGAGAGGTCGGAGAAGAAATATAATCAGTTGAGTGAGGAAAGAATGAAAGGGGCAGTTCTTGAATATCAAGAGATTAGAGACAGGACAATTCACCAAGCTACGTCTCTTGGCTCGTGCATGGAATGTCCTAGTAATTGCATTACAGAGGAGAGTGAAGGGGATATTGAAAGGGTAGCAACATGTCTTTGGGAGAAACCCTGTTTTGATGAAAGAAAATGAAGAGGAGCTTGTGACCTTGATCAAGATGGAATACTTGCCAGGGAAAAGAAACAATCCGCCTGGCTTTTCTTAGATAACCAAAAGGGCTGGGCAGTACTGGTTTGAGCATTTCATTAAAAGCGATCCAGATACAAGCCTGAAAATAACAGAAGTGCTTTCTGCTGCCCGGACAGGTTGGTTAAACAAAACCGTACTTGAGATGTGGTTTGGAGGATAAGAGCAAATCCTAACATAACTACCTGCCTGAAGGACCACTTTGTGTTCCCAAGAGTTTGAGTGTTTTTATTTTCAATATTTTATTGAAAATTGCAAAATTTACAAAGAAAAATGGCTGCATGATCTATTTCCTCAGTACAGGAATATAGAGAAAATAAAGAAGATAGAAGGAGCAGCTCTAAACAAATATATGTAGACTTTGGTTACAAGAATAAGGATGACTCATAACAAAATACATTAAATTAAAGAAATTATAATTCAAGGGGAATATTCAGTCTTTGTTCAGCTATTAACTTCAGTGGGAAAGTGTTTTACGATAGGTCTAGGTCCTTTTAGGAATTATATGCAATTTAAATTCATTTTAAAAAACTGACACATTTAGGGAATGATTTTACAGTTCTACACTTTTCAGCTAGATATTACAGTCGTGTTACAGCAGAGTTCATCATCCTTGCTTTACAAGATCAAACCAAATGTCATGTTGCCTCCGGAGAAAAAGGTTGGGAATGAAGACATTTTTTGCTTAACCCATCTGTATATATCACACCAAAGTATTTGTACCACATTACATGAGGAAAAATACATGGTCTGTAGTTTTGACATTATTTTCTCAAGTATTTCTTTAGATGGGTAAATTATTATTTACTGTGACTTGACCTTTGATTTCCTGAACCCAAGTCTTGTGAGAAGCCACAGTCAGCTCATCTCTTTCAAATGATATATGTAATTTGTTCACCATAAGAAGAAATTCCAATCCTCCAATCGTTTTGAATAAGTGCTTTGGAATACAGTGCCAAAGGAGCTGCTGTGTTTAATCCAGGACTTTATCCAATTTATTTTCCAGAATCAGTAACTTTAAATCCTCCTTCCTTAATGTCTTTACTGCTTTTCTTCATGTGATGTGGTCTGTTTCTCCAGATGAAATTTAAGTTGATTTGAAGTTCTATCAGTTTGTCTGGAACGGCATTGAAATACATCTTGATAAACATTTCATCCGAGTATTGATAAGTCTCTTTGTAGTCATACATTTAGTCTTGACTTACATTCTTTAACTTTTTTACATTCACAACTAGCTTTGTTTTTGGCCCTTAGAAAGGTAGATCCCCAGGTATTTGATTTCTGATTTAATGTGGATGTCACAGATGTCTTTCATTGAAGTGTCGTGTACAGCCAGTAAATTCTGGCAACAGTTGTTGGAATATAAAAACCCTTTATGTGTCCCCAAGTGTTGTGGCTGAGGTACAGAGTGCCTGCTACGGCGTCACAGCTGCTGAGAAAAGGGAAACTAGTACAAGCTTTGCCAGCTTCAGTGCAGCAGGCTCTATCAGGATCCACCAAATACGCTTGAGAGGGTTTCAGACAATGGGTGGATTAACAGTGAACTGATACTGGACTGGAGGGAGGCACTTTGTCAAAGCCCTACCAAAAGAAAACCCATGGCCGCATCTGTCATGATCGGATGGACACAGTAGCCACGTCTACAACACTTTGAGAATTTCATGAAAGAGAACAATGTGCATGGTATGTGGTGCCCACCACACACAACACACTGCCTCCAACCTGCAAATAAGTCCCTCTTAAGTTTAAAGAGCAGATGGAATGATGAAGGAAGGAGATACAGCTGGGAAACAGGAGGCCAGAAATTGAGGAAGACGGAATTCTTCACGCTGTTTTCCAAAGCATGGAGAAAAGCAGCATCTGTGGAGATTGTCCAGAATGGATTATGTGCAACTGGTGTGTATCCAGGTAACATAGATTGTTGGAACAATAGCTCCACAAGTCATGTGGAGAGGAGATCATATCGATTAAGTAAATGACTTAAAGCTTCAGTGTATAAGATTTAGTGGCATCTAGTGGTGAGGGTTTTGAATTGCAACCATCTATCCAGTCTACCACTGCCCCCCTAACCTTTCAAAGAGCGTAGGACAGCTACGGTGGCTGACACAGCACAAAACGTTTCTCTTCTGAGACAGCAGAAACTGACCGGCTGGAGTGTTCAGTTAACAGTGCAGTGTTAACATCACTACACAGAAAAGTTTAGTCCACTTTACTGTCTGGCAGGAGCAGCTGTTACTTACCCATGACAGAAACTAATGTGCGCGTATCAGCTGTTATCAATCACACAGTCGATGGTCCTGTCACGCGCTGCACACGATAACTCCCACTACGTTTTATAGTGCGCTTATTTTACCGCGGAGGTGTGGGGGGTGCCTCCGCAGATGCATTGGTAAAACGGCCGTCAGTAAAATGCATGTTGCAGACTGTATATAAGACGGTGGCAGGTGAAAGGGCGACGCGTTTTCTATCATCTGTCCTCCAACACCGCACGCACAGATGTCATAATGAACAATGTAAGTTCTCAGTAAATTACATGATAAATTGGTTAGCTAGCTCACAACGATGTTTATCGGTTTGATGCTCTGACTTAACGAAGGCGTGAATGCAAGCTAGATCGCAACTACTTTGCAATGCTTTTGCAACGACAAAAATTAAGCTATTTGTCAATAAATATTTGGCGAACTATGTGGGTAATCAACATTGTAAGGAAGTGACTCAGAAAACTATGAAATATGATAGAAATGTCAAAATACACTGGAGGGGGGCTTTAATTATTCAGTAAAACCATCTAATACTGTGACTTGGTCACTGCCCAGAGTGTGAAACACTAACTGAAACAAAACATTGTATACATATAGTTTATACTAAGACTGACAAGGGAAACACATTTATTCTCTCTGTGATTATGGACCCTCACCAAAACTGCCCACCAACAATAAAATCTGGCCCACTGCCAGATTATGGTGCTTTGACAGCGGTGCTGAAATCGATCTCAGTCATGACAGCAACAGTTCCTCACATAATCACTTCCTCTTTAGTGGTTTTGCTTTCAAAATAAAAGAACAAGAAGCTTGTTCACTGTAATGCAGTATTTGGAGTTGAAATGAGTTTTTACTTTGAAAAATTCTTAACGACATTAAAAGTCTGTAGCCTGCTTGACACACCTCTTAAAGAGCGTCCGTAGGTTGACGCATGTGGATCAAACACCGAAAAAAAACAGTGCAGCACACGCTGTGATCTGAGGAACATTTGCTGCAGAGCCCATTTGTTGAAGAGAGAAAAAGAACGGCTGTCTGGAGGTGAGATTGAACTCTCAACTCTTGTGCTGAGAGTCCTGGACCTTACCAACTGACCTAACCAAACATGTTGATGTAAGGCAATATTATGTCTTATATTCTCATCCACTATTATAAACTTATTTGCAGAAATTGCAGTATATTATAATTTTTTCTTTGTCTTCTTCTTCTTCTTCTAACTTACGTATTCAACATAGTGATGATGGTCTGCACTACCTGAATTCTACCAGAAGTAGAACAAGAACAACTTTGTGACAAAGGCTCTGTAGCTCTGTTTGCACGTTTTCAGCCACAGTAGAAGCATGACGATGCAACGTGGCGACGTCCATTCAAGGTGGAACCCGCGGTTATGGAGACATAAATGTCCCATTCTAAGGTGATAAAAACATAATGGTTTATTATGTCAGGTCTTTATACACCACTGAAAACATAGTTATGGATCTTATATTGCATTTCTGTCAATAGATCCTCAGAAATATCACACACGGAACCTTTGAGGTCTACAATAATTTATTCCTTCCAATCAGAAACTAATTACAAAGTGTCGATGTCTTGTGTATAATTATAATCAGAAGACAGCCTTAGCCTCATTGAAATGAGTCTGCAGGTTTTTCTGATGATTTCTAAAATTAAAAAAATCAGTACAAGTGCTGGAAGTGTACAAGGGCAGGTGCGTTCTTTTCTGTCCACATTCTCTTTGCTGTTCAAGTGGCCTCTGTGCGATGTTTGCTGTTAACACCGAGGGCTGAGGGAAAGTGGAACTACTGAGGGAAATTCAGCCGATGTTCCATCCAGTAGTTACAGGGCCCCATTAGTATTCAGTTGGAGTCGTGTTTCTGTCCATCTGATGAATGTAAGTCTAAAATTTACTCTCTTTTAGCTCTGATTTTGGTCTCTACCAACTCCGGAGTGAACTCTCTGGCTCGCTGCTAAACGCTGTCTGTCTGCTGTTTGGTGCTGAGCGGGACAGTGGGAGTTTTAAAGAGCAGCGAGAGTGAACCAGAACAGGACAGTTGCAGCCAAACAGCTAAACATTTTAGTAAATATGGCTTATAGCGGATTTAAGTTAATATTGCATTGTTAAGATATCTTGCTCATCCCTTCTCTCCCTCTTTCTGTCTTTCAACCTTTCCGACACACACACACAAATGTTTTCTTTTTTAGTTTTTGTCCCACACAACCACAGTCTTAATCTTTCTATCCCCAGATGTGCAGTGAAACCAGTGTAGCAGAGAAGATAATGAGAGAATATAATTCTGTTTGTCACCATTATCATCTGGTCTGATTTAACTGTGTGTGTATGTGTGTGGTAATGGGTGGGGGGCAATTTGCTTTATTATTTTTTGGTTTTTAAATGGACAACAGTCAGAATTAGTATTTACCTGTACTTCTCCTCCCACTTTCTGCTGGTGCAGATCAGGTTATTATCTTATTATTACAGCAGCAGCAGTACCCTACTTCCCATTTCCTATCTTTTTTCCTTTGTTTTTGTTCTTTCCTGTAAAGACAAACGAATTTTTTCTGAGCTTAATTAATGACATCCTTGAGTAGAACAGCGGATGTGTCTAAATATATATCTACACATAAATGACAGTTTATTCTATTTTGTGAATAGATTTATTGTGTTTTCTGATTCTCTGGAATCAGAGACTATTAGTCAGTTTGCCCTGAAGCCATACAGTAAGTGATGCGTCAGATGTCAAAGGTTCATCTTTGTTCCTTAAAGGTTCATACTTTTACATACTTTTCTACTAGAAACTGCTTTATTTCACACATTTTACACATTATTTTTTTCTCATACTGTCCACTGCTTCAGCTCCTCTTTTAGTTTAGTTTTAGTTCCTGTCTCTTGAAGGTCTCTCTCACTGAGAGCCCCGTTGCTGACATTGGCCAACTTCCCCGATCACAGCAGAGGGACGGGGCCTAGCTGCACAGCCCTGAATCACGGCCTGCCACAGGCTTCACTGATTACTGTACAAAAACTCAACTTTATAACTTTATTCAGTGGTTTTGGTGAAATTGGAGAAAATATGGTCTTGTTTTCCCTCGTGGGCAGGTACAAATTGGTAATGAAATATGAATGATTCCAGATGTTACGTCACATGTAGTGCTTAATTGCATGCACCTTTTTTTCCGGGGCATCTATTTTTGGGTTAGTTTTCAATCCACAGCACCTTTAATTATATGTGTGTGTGTGTACAGTACATGCATGTGTGGAGTCAGATCAGTCTCAATAGTAATAAATGCACACAGAAGGATTCACAAATGTATTTTGGGATTTATACATAAATGACTCATAAATATTTTTCAATTGCTCAAATATAAAATAGTTATCGTTGTATATAAGTTATGTAAATAATATTGTATATGGAAAAAAAATCCACATGTTAAACATATAAAGTTCACAAATGCGTGTGTGTGTGTGTTTTCTCCATCTTTGTCTTTGTGTTTGTTGTGGTGATCCGGTGGGCGTTTGGCACCAGCTGCTTTTTTTGCCCCGCCGCTTCTGTGTCTTTCCTCTCCCCTCACTCAGCTGTATGGATACTTCATCTCATCTGCCACGCTGGCTTGATTCTGCTTGTTTCCACCTGACTTCCGCAGCTCTTTACATCCCTGACAGATCTGACCAAAATGTCACTGTGGAGCCACATCCCATGCAGCGAGCACTCAAGGCAGGAACGTTATAGTAAAAGCAGGGTCCAGGTCAGAAATTGCAGGGATGAAAGTGATACCAACTATGTATTTTTCAAACAAAGGCGCATGTCCATGTCCTGGAGCCACTCTGTACTTATTTCTCTGTGTCATGACTCCTTTTCAGATATTGCTGGCTTTATCCATCTGTTTAAGTGATGGCTTTGGGTCGCTTAGACAAAGGAAACTGTTACGTAAATGTTTTTATGGCTAAATTCAGACCTAACAGGATCTTTACGGAAACAGCGACAGCATCACTGGATAACAGGGATGAGTGGGTAATAATAATAATGCCAAGGATAAAGAATGTCAGTCTGCATCACTTTTTAAAAACGTATTATTTTGCAATTGAAGCTTTAAATAATGACCGCTGTGAGCGTATAGGGAGTGCTGGTCTGGTTACTATTGTAGTAAGACAAGCTCTGATCCAGCAAGAGTGACATCAGGGCATTTATGTAAAACTGCCATCACATTTATGTAACAAGGTGCATGTCAAAAAGGGGCATTAACTTGTTATATAGCATGTGACGTACTACATGAAGTGTTGAATTAACCTGGGTGTAGCTATCTTGTCGTTTGATACAGCTACTTGATTTGGTTTTGTGCGTTGCGTCTTGCTAATTATTTCTGTATTTTATGTGTGCGTCCAGGTGTTTCTCTGTGTGCGCAATGAATGGTCAGATGTATATAGGCTCACACGTGTCCATATATGTGCCACAGTGTGTGTCTAACACCAAGTGCCTCTCTATTTCCTTTGTTCTGCTTAAACACTGCCCACACTCTCGCTCCAGCCGTGGGAGGCATTTCATTGTGCTGTGAGATTAGCTTGGCAGGCTGCAAGCAGTAATACATTTAGTCATGCCAACTTTTACAGAAGCAGAAACAATGAGCACATCACTGTAATTAAATAAAACTCCATCTCCACTCTGATTGCTTTGTTGACTTGGAACAGTGTTAATGTCAGATGAGCATGTTTTTTTGACATTTATTGTTTAACTGAGGTTTCAGAGTCAGAACCCTTGGCTCATGGGCGTGAGACCGCGGTCACTGAATCTTTTTCATGCTTTTTCACACCACTGCGCATCACCTTCTTGTAACAGCATCCTCTTCACATGCGGGTACCGAGCTTTTGCCAAAACAAGCCTTCTGCACCTCAGGGAACTGTACCTGCGTCCAGGGGGGTAGGAAGCGTGAAGTGGCGATTTAGTGGGTGTGTGATGTCCTGTGATATTGTGCTTGCAATGCCTGTGATGGAGTTTCAGGAGTGGCTTTCCTCTCCAGCTTGAATGCAAGATATTTTATGAATAGAATGGCAAGCTAACATACAGTAGTCTGGATCACTGATGTTGGCAACTACTGACATCAATAGGGGCGGCTGTGGTTCAGGAGGTAGAGCAGGTTGGCTGTTGATCGGAAGGTCGGCGGTTCAATCCCCGCCTCCCCCCAGGCTGGATGTCAAAGTGTCCTTGGGCAAGACACTGAACCCCGAATTGCCCCTGGCGGCTGTTTCACCAGTGTGTGAATGTTAGTTTCTGTTTGAGCTCTTAGGCTCAGTGGGTGAAAGGTGAATGCAGATGTAGTGTAAAAGCTATACGAATAGGGAGCATTTATCAGTTTAAATTTTGTTTCCATTCTTTCTACATACCGAATACAAGAAAGAGACCTCTTAGTGTCATTTTAATAGCATTCATTTTGTGACAGGGAACCTGAATGTAAATAAGGTAAATGCTTGAACCCATAGCTGTCGGATCATAAGGATATCTGTGTGGACGGTCTACTGTAAGTCATTATTAGTTTTACTTAACTGAGAACACATTTATTCTCTCAGTTAACACGCACAGTATCTGTCTACATGACAGCAATGATTCTGTGGCACAGTTTTTTGTGTTTTATGTTAATTTAAGTCAAGGGTGAGAAAAAAATCACTAAAAAAACTTGCACCTATTTCCTGTGAAAACAATATTTCACTTCGTGGTCTACTTTTGCATCTGAGTCATTCAATTTCAATCACCTAAATGAAAAATGTTCTGTGTAAATCTCAGACACCTGTGCATATTTTGCTGTCAGCTGCATCCTACACCAATGACCTCATGAGCAATTTCGTAGGTTTCAAACATTGTTAGCTTACTAATTAGTTTCAAAAGGCAAAGTAGTCTCAATTGGCTCCTTCCAACATCCTCCTACTGTAGTCACGAACCTTGAAGATACTGCAATCAGTAGAGATAATGTTTCTGAGAGAGAATAAAATGGGCTGGTGAAGTCGCTGGAGATGAGACTGTTAATAATTTCTAATGTTAACTAAATCAGCATCTTGATGGCAGTGTTCACAGAGAATGCATGTGTTCACACAGTGTGTAGAAAATAAGTGGCTGAAAGGACGGTGGATGGACACATGGACCACTTGGCTTTCTTTGCCTGTTCTGGATTTGCCACATTTCTCTGCACTATTCACTTCCTGCCAACTTTCAATCAAATAGTGTGAAACCAGCAGCTGGAATCTGTATTGTTTTGCATGCATGCGCCTTTTATGTGTATTTTTGTGCATGTGCACAGTACAAACACAACAGCTAGTAAAAACGTTGCTCCACAGTAGTTGAAAGATCCTCTCCCAGACCTGGATCAGGGCATCATGGAGCTCCTGGACAGTCTGTGGCTGTACTTGGCCGCGTCAGATTCACCAATACATAATGTTCCAGAGGTCCCCAGTTGGATTCAGGTCTGGGGAACATGAGGGACAGTCAATAGCATCCATGCCTTAGTCATCCAGGAACTGCCTAAACACTCTGGCCACGACGGTTGGAGGTCATAGTGGTAGAATGGGTCAAACTGACTTTCACCCAGGAGACAAATGTTTGGTTGTGATGACAGGAAGGCCAAACTACCAAACACTGCTAAAATAAATACACATACTTAAACTGTTAAATAAATTAATTTAATTTGGTACATAGGTAGGTGGATAGATTTGTTTATCATTTTAAAACAGGGTTGTATGTCAAGATACATTTGTAGTTCCCTTTATGTTGCTCACAAAAAAAACGTTATACAAAATGTATCGTAGATGGTGAAATTAATAATTAGGCATTTTACATGGTGCAGTACTGAGGATGGATTTAGGAGTCTCTTGGGGGAAAGAAGCTGCTCTGAAGTCTGATGGTACAACAGCAGATACTTTATCTCTTGCCAGACGGCAGCAGGGTGAACAGGCTTTGGCTAGGGTGGCTTATGTGGCCACTACAAAAGGGAGACACACCAAGTGCAGTTTTACAATGAATATTTTATTAATCGAAATTAGACAAAATTAAAATGCCAAAGTGAATATATTCAAAATGGGGTTTGGAAATCAGTAAGGTGCATGAGCGAATGTCATGGGTGTATAACCAAACCAAGACACGGTGTGCCTGTTGGAAGGAGCAGAGAGAGTACTTACACTGCATTTAGGACTTAACTGTAGGTGCATCCCGGGTGCCACATGGGTTCCTAATCAGCCACCTGCAGCCCAAACAGAGCTACAGGTTGGTGACATAAACCCCATGATGACTTTCACACACAAACAATAAACCACATTTACATCAAGGCTGTCAACACTAATGACTGTTACCCCTTTTAACAAACCAAATTTGCTAACATACTTTGCTGAGCCCACCTGAATGATACAATCCTCCATTTCTGGCAATGAAATGAAATCTGCCTTAATGACCTTATTTACCTTAAGCAAGTCATTACACAACTGCCGGGCCCCAGATTTGCCTCTGAGCAAGCTTGGTGATGCACAACTAAATGGCGATGGCACTGCAGTGTGATTATCAAGCATGTAATTTACCTAAGACGCCAACACTCTGTGTTTGTCTGCTGCACAACGATAACACCGCAGCTTAATTGGAAGAGTTTTCCCTACATCACTATCATGCTCGATTAGGTTCGTGCGCGATGGCATTTTGCCAAAAAGTACCAGAAACCTCTTGATTAATCCATTTAATCAACTCGGCTCTCTATGACGCAGACCAAGAAACCCAGATTGCACAAAGAATTTTTAGCCTACTACATATACGGTAACTAGACCTTCTGGTGCTTTATCCCTCTAGCTCTCCAAACCCTCCACTAGGACCTTAGGTCTAAAAACACAGAACTGGCCATCAATGTGGGACCAAAATACGGGAGTTACCACACCTATTATCTCAATTTTTCCAATATGGAAAACTAGCTTTATGTGTTAACACAATGTCAGAACATAATTCAGCTGATGTGAAGGGCTTCTGCTTATTTACATAAGTAGCAATGGGCTAAGGGAAGGTGTTTTTAAACTGCCCCAACAGAATCAGTTCACAGTCTAAATGAACAGCTTGGGAAGCCTTAACCTTGAAAAAACTCCATATTTGTGTGCTTATCACCCTTTACCCAATGCCTGAACTTCTGGCAATACGCTTCAGGGACCGACTGATATGAGGTCAACACAACAGATTCCACCGTATCCTCATCCAAATCCTCCTCAGCACAAATAACTGACAAAGACTCATGAGCTGTCTCAGTGAAGACGCACTGAAGCATCCCTGTCCGTATCAGGCAACACGATCAAACAGGAGAGATGTGAAAAAAGTGTCACGTATGATTATGTCCTCTGCAATCCCATATGCCTCACAGTGGTTTGGCTCGCTGCCTACCTTTTTCAGACCCTCTGTGACTTTATTTCTAAAAAGCAACAAATCTAGTGAGTAAGTCTGAACATCAGGGATAAAGTGAGACATATACAAAAGTCTAACATATTGTAGGCTAATTTATTTAGTGCTCGCTGCTCAGGGTAATGTCAGACAGCATCTCTCCTCTCGCACTGTGCGTAGCAAGGCAGGAGCGAGAGTGAGTTTCAATTGTTACAGGGACGCTCTGTGTCTCTGTCGCCTTGAAACTTCACGACAACTCAGGAGGAGATAAGCAGCAGACTTTGTATTGATGAGATCATTTGGTTCATTGTCGTGTCCCCCCACTAACAGGGATGTGACATATCCACCCCTGGGTACAAGTTAATCCTCGAAGAGCGTTTCACTGTAAGTGAAGTCTTGATGTGGTTTGCAACAGGTAATTAAGCACTGAAAACCAGCTGACTTGAAAAACGACGTGCAGCAGGCAGCCCCTACAAAATCACAAGGATGTGCTCCTGAGATAGTTGCCTGAAATCAATTGACACCAACCACAAACGGGGTGGGAAATCGACACAACACAAAGGGCCCCTTTAAGCGTGGTAAGGAAATTTCTGTATACCGCATATCAGGACAGCAACACTTACATTCTGAATGGCACACAACACTACAATATAAAAATTCCCTTACACTTAACCCCTTTTTCAATAACTTTCTGCTGATTTTGTTTTTTGTAATATGTCCTCGTTTTCCTCCTTTCCTCTCTCTCCTTTCTCTCTCTCTGTCTCTTGAGACAGGCCCTTGTTAGGCCTCTCAATGCAGAGCGTGAGACGGGTCTGATGAAGCTGTTTAATGTGACTGAGAAGGTAAATTGGCACTGCATGTCTCATAGATGCACCAACGTACCGTAATTTTTTTTTTCACATTATTTTTCGTAACATAGACTAGACAGACATGGATATGATGGACATGACCACAATTTTACAAACACAAGCAAGATATTTTTTTTTTTTTTGAGTCACCGGAAAACTTAGACCAGTTAATCTACTTTTTTGGGCAGTTCTTGTTAGGGTCTCATCTCCCAGGCTGCCTGTTGGCAGATTGAAATGTTGCTCGAGGTTCCGCTGGGAAATTGCGAACAAGACAGAAATACACCAGAGCCACTTGGGAAGAGGACGAATTGAATTCTAACACACACACACACAGAGTACTGAAAATAACATGTATTAACATTAACAGCAGACATCTGTGAATGACATTATGGCATCTGTTATTAACCTGTGGGGACATCAGGAGGAGACGAGTGGGAGTCTTTTTGTACGTCAGGCACTCACATGGGTCTTTTTTCTCCACCACTTCCTTCATTCTCTTCAATTCTGACCTCACAGCTGGTGACAGGATGAACCATGGCTGCAGGAAACTTTCAAATTAAATTGTGTTCCCCATTAAGTGCAGTGATATTTAAAAAAATTTGAAAGTAAATCACAACGTGCAGACTCCCCATAGTACATCAACAATACAATTACAATTAAAATTAAAAGTGAAAATAAAATAAAAACATTTAACCGCACAGCTTACTTACCAATTGTAACTAGTATCACTTTATCTGGTCACAGCCTAAGTTACGTTCTTATTTGTTGCAAGAAATAAATATGCAAGATTATTCATCTGCAATTCATTGAAATATTCTGTGATATTCTAACTCATTTCCACACTTTTTCCAAACATAAATTGACACAATCACCTTGCTGCTTCCTCTTCTACCACCCTCTCTGACCCTCAACCCAACCCCCCACTACTTCCAAGCTACTCACTCACATCCTGTACAGATATCTTTGAAACCGACCTATCCACCATATCACCAGCATGAAGTCCTCAAAGCCTGCCTGCCCACACTCTCCCCACACCAATGTATTCAACTCCTCCTTGTCAATTGGGCTTGCCCCCCTCTGCCCTCAAGCTTTCACCCTCCCACTCTAAAAAAACCTTTTACCTTTTTAAACTTGACCCGGATACCCCGAACAACTACAGACCCATCTCCAACCTTTCTTTACTGTCCAAAATCCTTGAGTGAGCTGTTGCTGCTTAACTCAAATCCCACCTTGACTCCAATAACCTCTGAGACTTTCCAATCAGGCTTCACACACAGCATACACAGCACACAGCGTTTTGGGTTTGAAAATAAGGGAAATTTTCCGGCGCCCACCTCGAGCAATCCCACCACCCCAACCAAGATCCACTAGGCTATCCCTTACATTTTAAGACAGGTGTTATAGCCTAAATGAAAACACAAATTCATTTAAATGCTTATTTGCATATTTTCTGTTCATTTTAACATTGCTTGTCTTTACATTTTATTTTCATTCCGCACATTCTTTTTATTTCACATTTCGTATTACAGAAATGTGAAATGAAATATTTAGCCTATCTCAGGTTAAGAAATCCTAAATACTCAATCCAACATCGGTTATCAACTTTTATGTCTGTTACCTAGCAACCGATAGCTTTTCTCATGTTGCCAAGCTAAACTGCTTTCAATCGCTGTTTTTTGTATTTTTAATGAAACATAAACTGAAAATGGAGCAGAAACAACTACTATCATTGAACTTTAGGTCAGATGACTCAGAGGTGTTGGTGACCTCCGTCCAGAAATCCAAATCCACATAACGATTAACTCTGAGATTACAGAGAGAGAGTGGGCTAAAATAGCGGACACTGTCACCGCCGCATGTCCGGCATCCAGCGGAGTGGTAATGCTGCCAAAAAGAAAATAAGTCAATTTACAAGTGATATGAAGAGAAAGGCAACTTAAGTGTCCACCGAGCAGAGGGAAGCCGCTGGTCGCTCCTCCTGTGCTCCCTCACTGACGCCGGCAGAAACCCGGAGCTCTTCTCGGGAAAGGCTAATAAAGGCTGCGGGCTGACTTCATCATGTTTTTCATATATTACTTACATTTAACGATATCCTTCTATCAAAGACTTGGATTAGCATCCTCACCGTCCTCGTCCTCCTTGACCTAGCCGCTTTGACACCATCAACCACTCCATCCTTCTCGCATGGCTTCAGTACTCCCTTGGCATAAATGGCACTTCCCACTTGACTCCTACCTTTCTGGAAGACAATACATATCTGCAAACAGCTGCAAATCATTCACCGTCCCAGTCTCCTGTGGTGTCCCTCAGGGTTCAGTGCTTGATCCCCTCCTCTTCATCATCTGTACATCCTTCCACTTGAATGGATCCTCTGCCGTTATGGCCTCTATTTTCACTGTCATGCCGATGACACTACATTTTTACCTCTCCTTCAAATCCATCATCTAAGCCACCCTCACCATCTGACTCACCAGAAATCGTCATCATAGGACACCCTCACCTGCTCCACCCAGACTTTTTCACTCAACATCGACGACTCCATTGTCACCCCCTCCGCCATCTTTCACCTCTCCTTCTTACCCCATGTCAACCAGGTCACAAAACTGTCTTCTTCTACCTCAAAAACATCACCCGCTCCCTCTGGCCTTCCTTGTCCTTTACTGCTGTAAAACTACTTATCTATGCCCTCACCACTTCCAGACTCGACTAGCGCAAATCTCAGTCCTCTACGGTCCACCAACCAAAATCTTCAAAAAACTAATAACTCAATTCCTCCCGTCGTGGAGATCACGTCACCCCTGTCCTTCACAACCTCATCGCAATCACATCTGTCTTGTCCCTCTTTTGTCTTGTTAGGCCACTTTCACGTCACACAGGTTGTATACTTCTCCAAACAAGAGCTTTGGTTTACTTTCTCTGCCCTGATATAAACAAACCTGCTCTTGATTTGCAGCTCACACATACTGCACTGTAGCAACAGAGCGGGTGTGAGAGGGAGAAAGTCATGAGGCGGGAGATTAGAGATCTGTGGATTAATCTTCAAAGACAAGGCACAATTAGTGCAGAAAAAAATTACCACAGAATAAAGCCTTCAGTGTGTGTTGTCAATGTGGTATTTGGTACTTGGCTGAGCTCAAGCATATGTCTGCAGTTAAAGTGCTCTGCTCAAGAACATGTCGTCCGTGTGTGTATGTGGGTGTCCTCGCTGCTATCAGGTAGTGCCATCTAATCTTACAAGCCGCAGTAAACGCATGCAGTAGGTCATGCTCTAACGCAGTTGCTGTTTTTCTGGCTGCTGAAGGAAAACTAGTTTGTACGTATATTTTACATAAGACAACCAGTATTTCTATGTAAAATAAACCAAAATAATGTCTTAAACTTGCATCTCCAGCCCAGTATGAAGCCCTGAAGTGTGACATACTAATTCCCTTGTGCGTACTGATTAAAATCTAAACATTACTATTCATGTACATCAAACATTGAAATTAAACTTTAGGAGTGGTGATGGCGCAGCTAAATGAATAAATGTAAATGTAAAATAATACATTGATTTCAGTGCATATTGACAATTTTGTCCCTGTCTTGTTTCATCTGACATGCACCACCCTGCAGCAGAAACATGCATGCCAGTTCATCATTATTTTAAATTGTGCTGTCAGGGGCAAAGGGCTTAAAGATTTTCAGTTCAGTTTTTTTTAATGTGCCAATTTATAACAAAAGTTAGCTTTTGTTGGCATTGCACTTTTCATAGAGCACGTCTAGACCCTACTGTTTGTAATATTATTTACACAGACTCAACAATTCCAACCATGAGCAAGCACTTGACAACAACGGCAAGGAAAAACTCACTTTTAGGTAGTAGAGAAATCTTGAACAGAACTGTGACTCTGGGTGGGCGGACATCTCCCTAAACCTGTTGGTGGTGACGGAGAGAGAAAATGAGAGAGGGCGGCGGGGAGCAGCCAACACAATATCAACACAGAAATATAAACAGTGAAAGTAGTAGTGGTACAGAAAATGAAAAATGGTACAGATAAATATAGTAATATTAATGATAACAATAATAGGACTACTAATTATAATTGTTGCAACCAGCGTTGAGCAAGAAAATGGGGACAGTAGGTGGACTCGCAGCCTTAGATCCAGACTCCACAGTTTCAGAGAAACACCTGCAGAAAGCAACAGAAGGAGAGGCACGAGACAAGACTACGGGAGAGGGAAGAAATCGAGTTAATAACATGCATTAATCGTATATGGTTGCATGTAGATAGAGAGCGAGAGAAAAAGAGAGGAGCTCAATGCATCGTGGAGCATCAAGTGCTCCGACATGGGAAGCCTATAGCAGCATAACTAAAGGATGTAAGGGAACTTGTCACACTGCCTGTCTGATCTGCCCTGTTTTCTGTCACCTGTGACAGAAGATTATCAAGAACTTTGTCTATGTGCATGTGATGGTTGGCTAACTCATGCTTGATGGCAGCTTAAAACATTACCTCTGATAACGTCTACACACAGCTCTTTGTACACTGGAGAGTAAAGGGTCTCATAAAGATGTACTTGTTGCTCTAGTTTTCAGCGTAAGAAGCTGACTGTCAATAGCGGAGCAATAGCGACAGAAATACAGGGAACAATGACACAAGCTGATAGTTAGTCAGGGTAGATAAGTTGTGTGCCTCTGTACAGTAAAACGGGTCGACTCTGTAGATCGTGCAAACTTTAAAAAACTTTGACACCTCATAATTCCAATGTTAGATGTCTCTCAAACATTCTTTGGATGCAAATGAATACTTTACAGGTAAGAGACAAGAAGTTTGTCAACTGAAGAAAGTTAATTTTATACCCATTTCATATTAAGATTTAATGTTTCTGGACAGCAAAACAAGTAAAATACTTTGGGGCAAATAGTTTGGACTTTCTGCATCTGATCTTTCTGACCTCAACCCACTCACTGTCCTTGGTTATTATATAATAATTAACAGTTTGGTGAGTCATTGCAACTGGCAACATTTGCGCTGCCCTCGCAGTCACATGTGGCTTCAGCATCTGAATCTCCTCAGGTTGCCTTTCTCCTCCATAAATAATTCACCGGGGGTTGGGGGTCAAGTCTTTAATAAGTTAAGTTAGGCGTAGACAGAAAAGGTTATGGCTGACAGCAAACCCTGTTAAATGCTTTGCAAATGCAAGTATTTGTATTGTACATTTTTTTTGTACATTATTTTTTTTTACATTAAATCCTTTACTTGTTATTAACAGTTGGTCATTTCTGCTAATGAAAAATGTGACAGTCAAGAAATTTTAGCAAAAGTCTGTCTGTGCACCCAAAGCTGTACAGTGAATGTAAATTGTAATTTGTTATTCTTCAAATTTGATCATGTCCAAAAGAACCTTATAAGAATTAGGTCAGTGTTTACCGTACGTTAACCGACTGGTAACTCACCTGGCAGGTTGATCAGACAAGGATGGCTAAATGAAACAGGAGAATTTGACGGGCAGGCAGTGTTATCTTGTTTGCTTTAACCCATCGCTTGTTGGCTGTGACCTGCCTTCTTTCAACCATGTTGTTGTTGTCTAGCCTGCCACAACTGTGGATGTTATGAACCACACATAGAAAGAATGATTCTCCCATTGCAGCTTAAACTGTTGCCTAGTTATCGAGTTAGCCTTTGAGTACATCACTGTAGAGAATGGGTCTTCCTCTGTGTTGTCCTGCGCCGTTTTGTTGCAGTATCGTTTAGTCTGTGGGTCACGTAAGTTACAGCAACTGAGAGGTGGAGAAGCTGTGTACCTGAGTATCTGTCAAATGTCAAGAAATCTAAAACAAACAGCGGTGGATCTGTGCTAAAGTTAGCTGCCCTTTGTATCACTATAGGATAGTATAAACAAATGGTGCTATTTGGGGGTGGGGTGGGGTGGGGGGGTTCATGAATGTTCGCTGAACATCAGTCTGTGTTTTGCAGTATCTGTAATATCGTCGGCCTTCCCTTCAACACACAGCTCCGCTGCTCACTGGAGCAGATCTCTCGACTGGTAACCAATAAGATGAGCAAAACTACAGAGTGGCGATTACCTACAGACAGAGAGAGGCAGCTACATCAGAGTCACCAAAGCTTATTTTAAAATACATTTAACCCTAACAGAACTACGGATCGATCCGAACCGTGAGTTTTGTGATCCGTTGCATCACTAGTGAAGTAGCATTGATAACTCTGAGGGGGGGATAAATTTTGTCCCCACCGGGGATAAGAATTATTCGGCAGAGGCAGGGATAGATAAACCAGAAAGGGTGAAATCCCCCCCGGCAAATAGCACCCTGGTTACATCCTTTCTTGCAAGCTAAATTGACAATTTGACATAACACCAGTGGTACACAGGATAGTAATATGGATCGGTTTAGTTGGTGTAGTCATGTGGAAAGCGATACAATTCAGCACCGGATAACACTCGGAAGCATTGAAAGCAGAACAGTGGCTGTTCCAAGCAACAGAGAAAACAGGCACATGATTTATTTCTAAGTGAGGCTACAGCCCATTGACAATAAGGCAAGAAACATTTGATTTATTATAACTGATTTCATTCAAAAAAACTACATATAGTCCCTTTAAGCGAACTTTTGTAATGTATGAGTAAAGTGTGTTTCTCTGAAATCTGAAACAAAACTGGCCCTGTGGACCATGGATCTGAGAAAAATTGAGAGAAATCTTTAGAAATATGTTTCAAGTGGGTGAGTTTGTACCAGCCATGCTTCCGCGCACTGTAATATCCGAGAAGACGCTGACAGCTAAAAAAGCTGATCAGGCATGTGAAGTAAATGTTCGCTACATCAGAACTTATTCGGCAAAGGTGCTTCCATCTTTCATTTCAAATTGCAAAATTGAGGCGTGTTGTAATAATAACAGTAATAAATTTGACTATTTCCATCAACCTTTTCTAATGTGATGGTCCAAAATGTGCATTAAAATATTTGCCCGTGTTAGCAAAGTTTTGAACATGAGCGAAATCAGGTTTCACAGACAGAGAGGTGTAGCCACCAGCTTTAAATCTCAAGTTTATGTTAGAAAACTTAGGTGACACACTCTGACATCGTTAACGTCACTAAAGGCACTTATTGTGAGCAATGTGAAAATGACAGGACAGTGAAATGTTCAAATGCCTTGTCATAATAACACGCAGACTTCAGATTTGGACGCTAATGCACTTGTGATTGATCTGAAACTTGGTCTGAAAGACTAAAGACTTGACTTAGACTTGAGACTTTAGACTTGAGAGTAATCTCTAATGACTTGTCACATGACTTGGACTTGCCTCGACTGACTTTAAGACTGTGAATATTCAACCTGTCCCTGGCTCAGTCAGCCATACCCCACATACTTCAAGAAGACCACCGTCATTTCTGTGCCCAAGAAACAAGACCAGCTAGCCTGAATGACTACTGCCCTGTGGCGCTGAACAGCTGGTCAGGCTGGTAAGGACTTGATTGTACCTTATATGATTACATGTGACAAATAAACTTGATTGATTGATTGACTGACAAATTAATCCTTTAAGCTGTGTGCTCTAATTAACTTGTGAGTATAAATTCCTGTGGTTTGTGACCTGTGCTCTGAGAGCACCGATATAAAGTTAGCGTTATCTGCAGGATACAGTGCTACTGACTGACTACTGGACCTTCATTTATAGTTTCTCTGTCATTTACTGTTTCTCTGTCCAGACAACACTGCTATTGTCCAATGCATCTCTGTGAAAAGAGGAAAGTGATAAGACTTTATTCTGACATATACTGATAATTCCTCAGGACACAAAGCTTTGTGATATATAAACACCAGGCCTTTGTTTTGTTTACACTTTACTAAGTACAGTTTTTTCCTTTCTCATATTTTTCCCACTTCAGCAAATGACACGGGGGCTTGAGCCCAGCGCATTCATTATGACTCAGTGTTGTGCGCCATGCATACATTAATGCAGATGAATGATTCATCATTCATATTAACACATAGTATACTGAAGCCTTTTTGTACCATCTCTAACTGATGAGAAACACAGGTGCCAATCCTCATCAGACACATTAATCAGACATTTTATTTAACTTTTCTTCAAACCATAGATTTTAAAATTCAAACTTTTAATTCACGCCAAGAGAAAATTAGACATTTCACAGCAAACGTTGCCCTCTGTTTTCCAAGAGCTTTTGGCACAAAGCACAAAGTAAGATCATGTTGGGGAAGTGTGGGTGTGTTTTTTTCCTGACAGGCAGGTTACAGGTCAATGAATCTATGAAGCAAAGAGAGCATTCAAAAATATCAATGAGAAAACAGTTCACACAGCACACTCTAGCACACTGGAAGATCATAAATCAATAGAAACCTAAGGTCCATGATGCACAAACTTTGCTTTAGGCTGTGGCAATGTTCAGCAGAGATGTGCGTTGGCTAATCCATTGCCTTATGTTTTCTCTGTAGTTAGTCTTGTAATTTTTCCACTGTGAATTTCCCACGCTTTGTTCTATTTTTCATTCTTTCATTCAATTTCACTGCCTCAATTGGATGTAATCAATCATTTTCTGGGATAGAGTTTTTCTATATGGTAAAAAAACAGGGGTGTTTGAGCAAGAAAAATGTGACAACAACTGAGAATTTTTGGTCAATTAACTGTCTGCAGTCCCTAAACTTGAGCCTGTGTATGTTGGCCTTCAACGGCTTCACTCTGAACCATTTCCATCTGTGTGTCCGCTGGCATTTCTTCATTTTAGTGTCCTTGGTGATGGACGATGGAAGCTGCAGAACACATTATCATCACAGCCCGTACAAATTGGGGCCTCGACCCCTGCGTAGTGACCGTCCGCTCTGTGTTGTGCTGGCTCTCACCTGTACTGCACATCTGCCAATCTTTAGTCTGTGACATCTTTGCCTCTTGCATTTTTCCATCGGGTTCAGTGTGCGTTACGCTATGGAATCACATCTTCGTTTTCCCATTCAGAAGAGAGACTAAGCTGTGGGTATACCAAGAGATTGAGGACATGATGCCAGGGTGTCTGATATGAGCAGAGGAAAGGAAATGAAAACTGAAAACAGACATGTTTCACTCCCACCATAACTTAACAGTGTGAACATAAGCCATGATTCAGAGTAACAAAATTTGCATCTGAGAAATTAATTTAGTGTACTGTGGTTTGTTGTCTTGGTTGTGTGACAAAGATATTCTGACAATCCACTGACAGATTAATCTCATATTGTACATACTGTGTATATTTACAGTTTAGGTATATACATAAAATCTGACCTGGGTTCCCTAACTGAACTGTCCTTCTGTATCTTAGCCATAGTGTAAAACAGGTCTCCTGGGAAAGTCCAGCACTGTATTTCATTCCTGTGTAGCTGTAGGTAATAGTTACTTCCGTGGAACAAAAGTTTGCAGCTCTTAATAAAGTTTTTTTTTAATATTTACACTTTCCACCAGTAACAATGCTGGTTCAGGTTCAACCCAGGACTCGGGTGAGAAGTTCTACGTTCCCTGTTTGGTGTACCATAGATCTGAGCTGCAGAGGCTTTATAATGGTGTCAGTGAATTCAGTCATCACTCAAACAGCTTTTAAGTTTATCTTGTTCAGCTTCCAGGTGTGAATGTTCAGTCTTGTGACCCTGTCCTCCTCCTGAACCCCCCTCACTACACAATCCCCTCACTGCGTTTGCTCCTCCACACCACCAGGGCCGTCATGAGGAGGGTGACCAGGATGGGCACTACAATAAAGGGACCCAGGATGTGGTTGGGTGGGTCCCTGAGAAGCCGCCCAGACAGCGAGCAGTCGTGGAAGTATTGCTTGTGGACTCGGATGAAGAACTCATCCACCAGCCTGTTGGGCCAGTAGCAATCCATCTGCAGCGCCACCACGAACGTGCAGTTCGTCAGCTCGCCGTAGAGCCTGTATGTTGGTGACACAAAAGCAAAGAATAAAAAGTTAGACCGTGATAGACCAAAGTAGGCTCTCAGCTATTGCCATTGATTGCTGATTTTGACTTTTAAATGTGCCATATAATGCAAAAGGCACTTTTTAATGTCTTTTCAACATAAATATGTGTCCCTGTTGTGTCTAAAGACCCCCAAACTATGAGAAAAAACCCCTCCAATCTCTACTCTGTCTTTCAGTAAATGTGTGCACAAACACGTCATGCCTTTCTTCTTGTGCGTAGCATCCAAGCGGGAAGCTTCCGGTCTACAATATGAAACGAATACGTAAGTCACTGAAAGCTGCATTCTATCGAAAATCCAGTAGGAGGCGACTCTTCTGGTTGCAAAAAGAAGTCCGGCTCCATTAGAAATAATGGGAAAATGACCCTACTTTCAGCTGAATAACTACCCCAGTAAACACTTTCCTGATGAGTTTATGGTCTCAGTCGCTAGTTTCAAGTCTTCTTCAATACAAAATGATGTTCATTTATTTGATTGACAAGTCGTTACCATGGTGACCTGTCAATCAGGCTAGAGCCGACTCGCACCCTCGTCGCTGTGTAAATTTAACCAGGGCCGTTGAAAAAGCTTATTAGGAGTCGGCTGTTCACTTTCTCTGGTGAGAACATTTAGTTTTCAGACTGTTGTTCTCTAGACAAACTTAATCAGCCTGTTAAAATGACAGTTAACGTGCGTTACAGTTGCACCTAGCTAAGCAAGCTAGCTAGCTCCGCACACGGCTATTAGCTCCACCGTAACGTCACTTCCGGGCACTTCCTGGTTGCAAATACTCAACATGGCGGCGCCCTATCGGCCAAACTCGAGGCTTCAAAACAGCATACCACAAACAAAAAGGTGATGTCACGATGACTACGTCCATTTCTTATATAAAGTCAAGGGTAGCATCAGACCTCCTCCAGCCACTGTCCAACCAAGTGTTCAGTATCTCACTTATTAAAGATCCATTTGCACTGCTTCAGCATGTAGAGAAAGCCAAAGCTTGACAGTCCTGCCGTGTCTAGATATGGTTGCTAAGCTACGATTAGACCATCTCTCTTTGGGGGAAGGGCTTAATGCACGGCCAACAACAACATTGGCAGTAAAAATGACTCTTGTTGGGTTTTTTTAATGTATAGATCCATCTTTGTCTGTTTTGTTTGAGTCTAAACCTACAGTTCAGCACACTGTATTCTCAATTAAAGAAAACCAAATAAACTACAGTGTTTTCTAAAAAAATTAAATAAAACAACATCAACAAACGACTTAAGCTTGACCATGGTAATGGCAATTTGATAAAATAAGATGTGTAACTAGAAGCCGACTCTTGTACCAGATTGTCCAGGTGGCTCAGATGCAAAACACTTGTCCTTCACGGTTAGAGACCCTCCAGAGGAAGGAGTCCATCATTATGAGCACACAGAGGACACTGCAACTGCACTAATTAAGGTCAGATACATAATGAAACAGAGTATATATAGTTCAGGTGCCAATTCACCAAACACATTCCTAACTGTTTTCTAGTACATAACTATTTATATTTATGGATCACTGGTTTACAGATTTTATCAGAAAAATATACAGATTTCTATTTGTATTAATAGGCTTAAGTAATTTTCATGTAGATTTGTGTCTCTGCTTATTCAAAGAAACCCAAAACCCCAAATTAGGAGAAAAAACAAACCAGCTGCTGATAATATTCCAATAATCAGTCCTTAAAGTTGCACTGATGTATTTTGAGCCCCTAGGGGTAAGAAAATTTAAGCTCAGTATTAAATAAATACTCCACTATGTTCACCAGCTCGTCAGTAACTTTGATTGCCTGACAATTAGTGCAGCTTTAATATCCAAACATTGTCTCTAGCGAATACTGTCTGCTTTTCTAGTCCTCTCTGATCTGCACAGCTCAGATTTAATATGTTTGTTTCTAACAGCTTTTGATGATGCACCCCAACACTGTCTTTTTTTTGTGGAAGTTTTGATGATGTAAACAGCTCAGGGCTGCTTGGCATGGCACCAGCGCTGCGGAAGCACTGTGGTTGCTTCAGGTGGCAAGTTCACTCTCTCTGGGTGTTACTTCCTCCCTCTGCTTTTTTTCCTTGAAGTTTTACAAATCAGTCGTGGAAGAAGAAGAAGAAAAAAAAAGAACTGTTGTCCCGCTGCTGGTCTAATGAGCACTGAGGTTTCTGTGGCTGTTTATGAGTCACCGACTGAAAGAAGTCACAGCAGAGTTGAAACAGGGGCAGCGTATACAAAGAGATGGACCCGGTTATGTAGCCAAGGTTGCCTTCAAGTTAAACCTGACAGTGTGCTTCTATGAGAAAGTGTGTGTTCTGAATGTAGTCCACTATATAATTTCTATTAGCAATCATTTCTCTTTTACCATCTTACCAACATTATTAAACAGAGCACAGAGTGAATCAGCCATGGCAGACATATCGTTCTGCTTAAACTAATGTTGTTTTTTGAAGAAATGTCATGTACGGCGGTTTCAGCTCGTGGCCTTTGTGCTGTGAACAAGACATCCAGTACTGTGCCACTGTCTTTTTAACTATTCGTCCACTATTACCCAAGACTGTCTCTCAGGGCAAGTTTGTGTGCGTGCACTTTCGGGCAGAAGGAACATGCTTGTATGTATTATGCATGTATTGCCCAGAATATGTAGCAGGCAGGAGTAAGACATGGAAACAACAATAAGGTAGCCAGGAGGAGTGTGTAAAATTTAATTTCCATGTTATTCCTTTTCCTCTTACTATTTCTCTCTCATGCTGGCATGCAGAGCTGATCTCCGTCCTAAAATGAAGTTGCCATGACAAATAGTATTACCACAGATTTAACACAGCGTTAATCTTATACTAAAGGAGTGCAACTTGAGGATTAGTCAGTGATGGAGACTCCATAATACAGATTTGTTTTTTCTTTGTTGTTTTCTCTGTGGGAATCACTAAACTGCAACAACTGCAGTGTGATAAGAGGGATATGCTTTACGTTCAACGCAGGGAGCAGAGAAAATGTGACTCGTTTTTGTGACCGAAGCCTTACCACCCATGATGGATCATTCTCCGACTAGTGTGCTCACATGAGTACGAGCGCTACTGCCTGAACTGTCTATTCCAGGTTGGATTTGTCATCTCAGGTCAGAGAAGAGAAAATTTACATTGCTCTTCTTAATTAGACAAAGACTTGGGACAGCTTCAGGTTTGCTATTCTAATCAGTTACAGAGTTTCTTACTCTGGCTCCCATCTACAGGAGACATTTCTGTCTGCTAATAATGGGTAAAGTCAAAAACAAGGAGGTGCATCAGAAAGAAATGGGGAACTACTGAAGCACTTTAATGTGTTTCCCCATGTTTAAACAGACAAACCAAATAACGACTCTGAAGCTTTATTAAGAAGCTCCCAAACAGGTGTGTTTGGGGTGAGGATGTTAATACAGCATAGTGATTACATATCTGTAATACATCACTCCAAACACAGCTCCAAGAGAAGATACTCTTTGGGACGGGACGTCTGGTAAGTGTTTATCAAGAAGCTAAACTTCCCATCGACACATGAGACCTTCATAGCCAGCCACAAGCCAAATCCTCTAAATGTGACACTGCATCGTTATGCAGCTTGATTCACCCCTTTGAATGGCCCAAAGCACACGCATGAATTTCGGACTACACATAAACAAGGGGTTTAAAAGAATCATAACTGAAGAATATCTAGCTGTCTTTACTGCTGACATATGTTTTCTGCTGTTCTGTTTTGTGTAGTTCATCAACTTGCCAGCGGAGTTGCCAGATTATACACACCGGGAAAAATATGAGTATGCATGGTCAAGTCTGTGCATGAATGTGTGCCCACTCTCAAGCCAAGTATTTTTGTATTTCGTTCTTGTTTTTTTTTTTTTTGCTGTTTTTTTCAGTGTCGGAGACAAAGTGTGCAATATGGTTTTCATTAAGGGCTGTTCAGGAGTTTGAGCTTGTGAAATTATGTTTGGAAACAGTTTCACAGCCTTTGCTCGTATATCATCTGTGAGCATATGGAAAATCAACCTTCGGATACAATTTGCAGGTTGGTATCTTTAGGTGTAAACATGTGCATAAAGGATTAATGCAGAAATTGTGTTAGTAATTGTTAGGCAGCTCATAATTAACTCATCAGGGAGACATGAGAAAACAGAGCAGATTTATAGGTGCAAACATGCTGACAGATGCAAAGTGAGAGACAGGCAGCCTAATTGACTATATTTATTTTTAAATAAATCCCATGTAAAAGATAAAGGACAAGGGGAGCTACTGTTTTAGGATGTCTGATCTGTTGACTGCAGGACACAGTGTGAATAAATAAAACCTTTATAATGAATAAATAAAACCAACACAGAGCAAAGCTGCTTTGGACTTGAGAAATGAGTCATGACGGTTCCTTTATTCCGCTGATGGAAACCGGAATAAGGGGAGCAGATATGTTTTTGACTTCCATTTAGTTTGGATGTGGCCAAGGCGTAAGAGGTCAGTTATTGGTGCAGATCCATATTTTTGCACATTTGCTATTTTCAAAATGACAAAAATTCCCACGCACTGTGATATTTTCAGAAACGTTACCCACAGTTTGAAATAATGTTTAAAAAATGGACTCATATCATGCTGTGCCCTCTTTCACTATGTCACATTTTTCTGAAAGTCTGACAAAGTCAAATGTAATTTTGATGTTTTGTGTGTTATTGCCCTCCTGACAACCTCTGAGTTATATTATATTTAGGAGCAGTTTATATTTGGCAATGTTAAACCTCTCTTTTAAATTACCAGCAGAGAGGCAAACATCTCAGGGGTCATGCTGTGTGCGCTCATTCATTTGAAACAGACTAGACTGGTGACACAGCGGGGACGACAACACGGGGGGGTTACGGCAGAAAAACACAGTTGCCCAACAAAAAAAAGTTGAACCAGGCTCAACTTTTGCTGCAGCTATCTGCAAGGACGTGGAAAATCGCATCAAAATGCACTGACCACAGTTATGACAGCGAATGATCCGCAAATCGGGCGGGCCGAGTCATTAAAATACACATTGTGATTAATAGTGTATAATTGTGGGTGGGTGAAATGGGGCGAAGCGTCTCGCCATTAAGAGAGAAGCTGTGTGCATTTACGCACGAGGCACAGCAGCAGTAACTTTAGTGATTATTTATCTCCCTACATGGCGACAGGATCGATAAGGATCAAATGTTAATTCATGTTCTGTGTTCTTCTACACATCCAACAGGTCTCACACACAGTCCAGATTCATACAGTGAAACTGTCTGGAGTAAAGACCTCCTAATAAATCCTGAGCTCCTTCAGAGCTAAAAGGAGCGAGAGGTTTAATTCTGTTTCCTCAGGAGAGTTTCCTCAGTCTGGCCTGTCATTACAGTTTTCAGCGTTGCTGCTTAAATGTCCCACGATATTTGCTGTGACAGCCTGCGCACATGAAAATATTCAAAATGACTGACAGCGGCCTCTGTAATAATTATAGTTAATCGTTAAAGAAAAGTCTCAATACTAATACAAAACACGAGAAATAAATCACCAGGAAAGCTCGCACTGCTCAACATGCAGTCAGTATGGCCTAGGGACCCCCAGAGGTGGAGTAAAATGTCTATTCGGGTGCATTATTTTCTACCATCCCATTTCACGGTCAGGGGCCCCGGGGCATGTTCCCAGATGGCCCATACAGTAGACACGTCCAGTCAGAGCTCAGAGGAAATGCCAGGTGCTAAAAGTGCAGAACACAATATGTACAAATATTTACTCCTGTTCGTAATTATGAATGAATGAATTAAAGGTTTATTTCGGTTTACATTCTAATGTACAAAGAAAGACAATTTGTGTGAATATGCAATTATGAAGGTGAAATTGACTAATTCTTGAAACTGAAGACACTTAGCAGTGTTTTTTTATGTACGTTTGTTAAAAATGTTCGTGTGTAGTAATAAAAGTAAAAGATGTTTTTGGAGAGACCAATAAACATAAAAAAATATTGTCTGTTGTGAATGTGTGGAGATTAGCCTGAACTGGCTGAATTATCAGTTTTAATGACAACAGTTTTACAGTCTGGTGTAGTAACTCTGTTAGTTTTTCCCCCACAGCTTTATTTATACATTTGTTCAAAAGGGATTTTCTGTTAAATCTCTTCTCTTTGTTTATTTGTCTAAACAACATCATTTCATTCAAACATTGAACACTAAGTGCTGATGAACGGTTTGGCCTGGTCAGAGACCAAATTAAACATTGTTGGATCCCTTGTCATAAAGAAACTAATCAGATTATTCACGGACTCTGAACGACTAAGATACAAAACACTGCACTTCGATTTGATGGACAGTGATGCTCTCTTTACACTTTAGTTCATTATAACTAAGGAGAACATCCGATCAGATAAAAAAAAGAGTTCCCTGAGTGAAAACTGGGTCATGAAGCCTTAAAGATTTGCATAAGAAGCTAAGAAAAGGAGAAAACCTACAGAGGTAAATCTATTGAAGATGAAAGGTTATCCATATTGCACAAAGATACATAGAGTATTTATGCTGATTTTAAACATGGCCTGGTGTCACTGTTCATCTCCTGTGTCCTGTAATGTTGAACTACGTGTCATCACCTTCCGTCAAATCTATCTGGTATTTTGGGCCATCACCCAGAGAAGTCCCTCTTCATTACTTTTAATGTTTATCGCATTTACGTTTGAGAAAGATTGAGTTTCTGTCATCACGTCTTGGAGAAATCACCCCGGCAGAAAGGGAGAGATTCCTCCCTCTGAAACCAAACCCCCCCACCCCTGCAAAAGAAAAAAAAACTGGCCAAACTGTCACTTTTGAGCACATCAGACAAAATGTTCTTCTTTTTCTTTCTACTTTGTTATTCTGCTAACTTCCCACATCCCTTTTCCTCAGGGGGAGATTGAACATCTGAATATGTGCACAAGCGTGCGTCTGTGTGTGTGTGTGTTGCGCGTAACACTTTCCCTTTCCTACATGAGAGCAAAAGTGATAAAATATTTTCCAGAGAAGACGCGTTTTTTCAAATAGTGTAGCTGTTTCTTGGATGTTTTTAGTCCCCAAAATACATCCAAACAAATGGTTTTCCCTTTGTTCACTCTCTCACTCTGTATCTGTTTCCAATCAGTCAACATCAGGATGTCAACAGACGGAGCTTGGTGTGTGTTGACGTTTGTTTTTGACATGCCTGTACTCGCGTGAATAATTGCATGTGTACTGCATGTGTATTTCTGTTTGAGTGCTTTGTGTATGTTTATACCAGGGTACAAATTTACTCCCATAAACTAACTCAGATGCTGCAGCCCGGTCGTTTTACATCATTAAGCCAAGTGTTTACAGATGCCGGTGCTGCCGTCCAAAACACCGACATTCAAACAATTCAGCTTGTCAAACAACAACAAGCACGAACCCAGATATGACCGTGATGCACGCTTGCATATAATGTCAGTGGCTCGTGGCCTCGTTTCTCAAAATCATCACAAGGCTCAGATGGTTGGGAACTCCATATTGCTAACCTTCTTAAGCTTAAGAAGTGTTTCCCTTAAGCATCAAAACTGAAGACTCTCTTTGAAATGGACGTAGATTAATGAGCACCTCCTAAGAGCATTTTAATAGGCTCCAGAGCCTGCAGAAAGAACCAAGAACTACTTGTTTTATTAATGTTTTTAATTAGTTTTACTTCATCATCAATCGCAGATCTTCTTTGTTAAGTGGTGAACAGGGTAGTTGTTGGAGATGGCTACAATGAATGTATCTGTATTTGACTGTATAAGGGAGCTGTTAGAAGAAATTTAAAAAATTAAAAACACTGCAATGAAACTTGTCTTCATTCAGAGCCTGATGACAATTTAGGTATATTATCCAAGGGGGATATTCTCTGTGTATTTTATCTGCATCGGTATGTGAGAAAGATAATGTATCATTGCAACACATGGGTTATCAACGCAAACGGACACATACAGAGAGAGAAAATGAGAGGCAATTGTGCCCACTGATGGGAAGAAAACACTCCTGGGCTTACTCATCACAAATTCCTTTCCTGTTTCAACTGAAACCCAGTGGGACCAATGAGTTGTCAAAATGAATGTTTGCAGTATTGATGCAAAGGCTCAGAACAAGAAGATGGCTCAATTATAAGCAGAAAAATACCTCTTCTTATGTGTTCCTCTAAGGGCTGCAGTATATATACTCAATTCTATATTAAATTTCAGGAGCTTTCAAAGGCTCTCAAAGTCTGTGGGCAAATGACAATACACTAAAATCTAATAATGCAGGAAGATGATTAAGAATTGAACTGTTTGTACAGCAACAAAGCGTGAGAAAAGGAGATTATATGTTTGTTCTCTAGAACAAACAATGTCAACTGCAGAGGTGTCTCCTTTCTAGCAGCAGATGAGGATCTTGATGTGGAAGGAAATGTATGCCAGCCAGTTTTTTGAGCTTAAATAACCAGTGACTTCTTTCATCGAAGATAGTCTTTCTTCCTCCAATCATGCTCAAAAAAAGAAAATACAAAGGGCTAGTTTGCATTCGTTATTTTAATATATTAACATGGTTCCTCCCTAGTCTGCACTGCCTGAAAAATGACTTACAAGCTTCTTTCTGTTCTTCCATTAGTCCACGTCTGTGTCCAGCTATGACATATGAGGCTAATACAAATGAAAAACCATCCTAACTAAGGCAAATATTAAAATAGTTGAACTAATGCTATTAAAAATGCATTGCATGATATCTGCAGCCACTCAACAATCCAAGCAATGCTGGATGTTATCCAGTCATCCGAGCTGTAAAAACATACAGCAATCCATTTCTAATCACTGACTAATCAGCCGTTTAATCACAGAGGTCCTCAGAAAGGGAACCTCAATTAGCGTTCCACACTACTGAGCTTACTGGATTTTTCTGGCCTGCTTTTGCACTCACAAAAAGGTTCTTAAATTATTGCGGACGGCTGACAGGCATGCATGACTGACTGACTAAAATACCCTCCAACAATCACACAGAAAACCAAGAAACATCTATCTTTAAACTAGAGCCTGCAGTATGAAAAACAGACACAGGCGAATGGAGAGAATTAGACATTAATTAGGATTAATCAAAAACACAATATCGGTGTTTGGATTTATTGGACAAACTATTCTGCTGTGTTCTGATCCTGCATTAATGTCAGCCCAGCTAGGTGCTGAGAACAAGCTGATTCTAAAGAATTACTGGTCACTTGACAAAGTGATACTTACAAGGTCACCAAAATCCTCATGTAGCTCCTTTTCTGAATGTAACACAATATGTGAAAAGTGCATAGCGCATCATACAGTGAGGAAATTTGTAATGAGGACTTTGAAGGCATGTATTTGGGATTAAAATTATTTTTTTCGCTAGAAGATATCTTTTAGAATTTGGGTCAAATCGTCATGTTTACACAGCAAACAGAAAATTAAAATTACACTCAGTAATGTAATAATATGCCACAATTAGCAGACTAACCCAACAGACAGAGCTGGACGGATGAGCAGATACAGCCTACAGGGTCTTGTGCTGAGGTTGGCACATGGATTGACTAAAGTGAAAGTTATTAGACTGCATACATATTCATGCGCAGCGGATTAGCTGAAGTTGTTGGTGTTGAAGTTTTCAGAAAGAGATGCAGGGCAGCTAAACTTTTCTTTTTTCATCAAAAGCACATTAGTGCTGTTGTGCAGCTTCACATTTTACATATTTATTTCTCTCACATCCCAAACTGAATTTATTTAAGGAGCATGGCCTTAGTTTCAGTTTATTACATTTGCAGAAAGTTCAGCGATTGTTGGGAGATTGTGTAGTTTAACGTAAAATTATGTTTTACAATGCTGGGGCTTTTATAAAACATCCAATCTCAGTGATTTACAACACTAAAAGTTAAAGTAAATAGTAGTGGCAGTATAAGAGTCAAACAGACAGCAAACTGGCTCAGTTGTCAATATCATGATAGCTACCATAAGCCACTAAACTGTGAGGTTGTAGCAGCAAACCCCCAGTGTCTATTGAACTGAGTGAGGGTGCATTTTATTGCTTATAAATTAGACATTGTATTTTTAAGAGGAATAATGTATTGTTTCCTCTTTTAAGCGTGACAGACTAGTTTTGTTTTAAAGCATGACATTTGAAGTTTAAGGCTAGCAGTTAGAGTTACTACACTCAAGCTAGTGGAGCAAAACCCTCAAAACAAAGATTCTTGCCACAGCTGTTTGCCATAAGGCATTTTTTTGTCATGGTGGCTGCAGAAAAGATCACTTAAAAGTTTCAGACACTTAATGATTGGAGTTGTGCTCATCAGCTTGAAGCAATTACACTGTTACTTTCTTTGTTCAGAGACGCTGTTGGCAGCCAGTAATTGGACATGACAGCAGAATGCCGCTTTTATTTTATTTTATCATACTTATTTTTCTCTCCAGCTGTTTCATAACTAGGATATTTTATCAGTGGGGTTTTATATATTTATAACAGTCCATTTTCCAGTGGATCCACTTTCTTTGGCCATAAATGAGCCCTTACAAACGATCAGCGGTGAACAGTTGGCTATTAGCACTTGTGTGTTTGGGCATTGTGTGTTAAGGCTGGTTACAAATGACCATACCTCAGTTAAATGAGCAAACAGTTCAAACAGTTTGATAGCTGCTTCCTCACCACAACTCAGCTTGTTTTGTGTAATGGCACTGCTTCTGTTGACTAATCTGATATAAATATTAGTGCTGAGGGTGACTGATCATGCAGCCCCAGGAGGGCCATGATTAACCACAACATAATGTCATGTAGGTATAATTAGACGCAGAACAGTGAGAGGTTTGAAAAATAATACTTAGCACAGAGGGAAAACAAATAAATAACATACTGGATTGTTTTCTGCCGCTGTTTTTGATTAGCGGAACATTTATAATCATAATGATGTAGAAATTAATTATATTTTATTTATCTAATTTGTATGTGATCTGGAGACAAGTATATTGTTTAAAATGCAGACCCTGTGTGCTTTAATTTTTTAAGCAACATGCTGGAAAATGTTCAAATTGAACTTAGTGGTGACATGTTATCATTCCTGTCTCCAGCTGAACGTCGGTGTCTTTCCATCTGCCTTCCATCTGCATTAGTAGACTTGTCATATTTTCCATCTGCTAAGTGTCTTGTACATACCTGAGTGCTACCAGACCAAAATTATTAATTGCAATATCATACTTCTCCGAATCAAACAGCTAAACTTACCATCAAATGCATGCACTCAGCGGGTTTATTAGCAAACACCATGTTTTTCACAGCAGAGCCAGTATCAGAATAATTTGATTAGTCTCAATTAAGGATCACTGTGTCACCAGGTTGACTGTGCCCCAGTCACTTTCTGTACACGGGGACACTTCCCAAATAAATGTCACTGTCTTTTATGTTCTCTATTTTTCTCTTTTCCAATGATTGCTAATAAGGTCATTCCTCTTTCAGGGTAAACAACACAGGTTTTCTAAAAGCTTTTCAGAAGTGGTCAAGGTGACTGCCATTTGTGTTGCAATGTCACCTCCCTGGGTGGTGCTGTTGGAAGTAATTAGACAAGCCTGACAGTACATGTTATATTTATTCATTGAGCCGCACATCCAGTGGTAAATGAATTAGTATGCATTGGGTTAACTGTACAGAATTTTCCCCACAGCTGGAATGAAATAATTAAATGCACTGATTCTTGTCTACACCTCAAAAGGCCATACTAGTGATTCTGCACATTTTAATCCATTTTAACTATTACATTTTATAAATGCTGCTGCTTTTTTTTGTTTCACATGGCTGGATGCATTTTTTCCTATCTTCCAGGCAGCCATTGATTTCCACACATATCTGTAAAATACAACCTATAATGTCCAAAGTAGACTTTACTTAAATGTCAAAGATCAAAATCATTTTCTTTTAGGAGTCTGTATGATTTAAAAAAACTGATAGCAGAAGCAGTCATTAGAAAAAATACCTGACTAACAATAACCTGGAGTGATTTTCTGCTGATGGGATTTACAGTGGCTTAGTGATCAGCAGTGTCATCTGATAGACTCGTTAATTTTGTGTCATTCTGTGTGCTCCTGTTTCCTTTCACTGACAAACAACTTCTCTAATGCACCATTGCTTCTGAATGGGCGTGACTGAGTGGTGGTTAATCTGGTGTGGCGATCTGCCCTTTATTCATTACATGCTTGGAATTGATGTGGACACTACTACATACTGACAGAGGCAAAATAGCAGCATTAGGTGAGGGGCTGTGGGAGTACACTGTATTAGGGATGTCACTAAATTGAAGGAGGACAGATAAAGATGCAATATCTTCACATTAGCATCTGTCAGACACTAGGGTATACTGTGGGTCATAACAACACCTGCAATTCACAAAGCAGAGGCAAAACGGGATGACAGAAAGCAAATGAAAACTATTAAAATATGCCGCAGAATGGGATTAAGGAAGGAACAAGGGAATGAAGGAAGCAGGCCAAAATTGTTTGTTAGGAAAAAAAGGAAAGACAATTCTCATGGTGGGGTACCCCTGTATTTAATTATGTTTGAATGCAGAACAAAGGTAGTCATGCTACGTCAGTTTTTGTGTGGAAGCTTGTGTACTTGAAGGAGGTATTTTGTAGGAAAGGACACTCACACACAGACACGCACACAGACACCAAATGGCATCTGAACTGAATTAGAAATCCCCAGTGGCATCTGCAGCTTTTTCTCGAAGGAGGAGCTGTCCTGATAGTTGACCTTTTCCACTCCACAGAACCATTTTTGACATTTCAATCTCATGTCTTTTTTTTGTTCTTGTCCTGCTGTTTTAGTTTTCTGAGAGGAGATTTGAGTTGTTGACAGATTGCGAATTGATGCAACTGCTGTCGAGCAAATATTCTGTAGACCAAGGTCTGTGTTGGAGAAAGGTAAAGTAAAATACCTATGACTTTGCCTGTGAAGGTTCTTAATCATCCAGGTCATATTTATCCAAGAAAGGTTACAATCAAGGGCAAAAAGAGGTTTAAAGAACCAGAGCAACTAATCGTTCACCAGTCCAGATGCCCTTGATTTTCACCTTCCTTGGTTATGCATAAATTCTTTCACAACTCTGACAGAAATATCTTTTGATTTGTCAGGGACCATGGACAAAAAACTTTAATCTCAAGCAATAAGAGGAGATGCCTTAAACCAGTTTAGACATAAGCTGCAGTCACTTGAGCATATGTAACACCATCATCAGCATACATCAGGATTTCCACATTCAGTAGGGGAACAGAATACTAGAGACCCAAATATAGAACATTCTGGTCTCTTCAGGCTCTTGCTAATGACACTTCATTATTTATCCACACACAAAGGGTGCAGTGTATGATTTTATTCACTTAAGAGTAATTATAAACTGTTTATATTTAGACTACTTAGTGCAAAGTACTGGCTGACTGACCATTAAAGGCCTTGCGTAGACCAAATAACATTTCTCCTCTGTCCACTTTTGCAGCGTGGTTTTTCCAAACTTACTCTGACATAGTTGGCTCAGGGCCAAAGCTGTATGAAAGGGGTTCAAAAACAACAGTTGGTACTTTTGATGAGGGCAGAGACAATGCTGCTCATGAAATGAGAACAACCCAGTCAAAGGTCAGATCTAACTTGTTTAATTGGGTTTCCCTTTCAAGGTTGGTGATAGAGGTTGGGGGGTCCCTGAAGAAGGCAGCATGATATCATACCCAGATTATTCACAACTGGGTTTTTATTGTTTAAACACAAAATTGTACTCCCCAGTAGTTGTGTTGTTTAGAGAGTGCTGACTGATACAATTTCTACCCAACTGTAGGTCAAACTCTGTGGTGGAGAAAAGTAAAGACATAACTATGACTTTCTTCCACAACTCAGAAAGCAATATCTTTAAAATTACATTTATTTGTCAGCGACCATGTACAAAAAGGCTATAAACAAGTTTAGGTAGTAGCTGCTGTGCTTTTGATCTGCAGTTCTTGGCCAGATACACACAAACACTGCAACATAAAGCAGATATAGAATATAATGTGCAGTGAATTCAATATATATCCACTCATCCCCACGCAGAAAGAATGTATGGCAGATGCCATAGTGTAAATTCAATAATTACAGGTATTTGTAATTTCAAATAAATGCTGACATGACATGGCACATGAAATCGTTATTTAAAATGTATTTCATAACATCATGGGGAAATATATAAAAATTTGAATTCAAGGTATTTTGTTCCTCACTGGCCTTGAAAGAAAAGGCAAAAATCTATCCATTTGCTCAGAATGCTATTTTAAACACCAGACATTTGATTAAAAATGAAGCTGTCAAACCTCAACATATTATTTTATTAGGTATGTAATAATGATAACAGTGTCCTTCTTTTGTATCAATCTTTCAGAGCCTTATTGATTTCAAGGCTATATTTCATGAGACCATAAATCCATCGTCATCCGCTTATCCTGCGCACAGGGTCGTGGGCAGAAATAGAAATGAAAATATCTAATTGCATTGTTGGATGTCCCAGCTGAGAACGAGTTTCTAATCTGCCTGAAGTTATATTGCAGCATGTGGCTCATTTTCTTCAAATGCATCTTATATGATGATTTGGTAATAGCATTCTACTCACAAATCTGGGAACGTTAGTTCTAGGGCTGCTTAAATAGATTAATTTAATTACTATACAGCACACTGGTTTGCACGGACATTTATAACTGTCACACATCGCGCTTATGCTGTGTGAACACGACTTGATTATAATGGCGCTGTTTACAAAGTGGAGGAATAGAGAGAAAACAGTGAGGGACAAAGAAGAAAGTGTCCAAAGTATGGGATTATTTTGAGAAATAAGAAAGAAGAAAATAACAACTCTGTAACATTACAGTCCGTCCACCGTAATGTGGCCTACCCATAGACTGTATATCAAAAGTGCGTACCGCAACAGCACGACGGCGTAATGTTACAGTCTGTCCACCGTAAAAAAGACTTATGTTGTCTACTGCAACAGCATGACGGCATCTGATCAGTAAGCACCTGGTGTTCTGCCTGTGGACCACAGACAATGTGGTCACGTGCGTTTGTCGTTCTCCTGGTTGGGCCGTCAGTTTGGGCTGTAACGTCACAGTCATGAGAGCTGCACCTTCGTATAACTTGTATAGCCCTCTGGTGATGTTTGTGTTGGTAAAGCAGTTGTTGGTCTATTGACGTCTGATGTTTGCTGTATGACACACTATGAATTTCCGAAAGGACTAATAGATATCTATCATGTATCAACTTACACAGCTGATCCCGTTACGAGCAAAAGTACTTCTTAAACGATGCATCGATGAATCGATGAAATAATCTGTAGAAGATAAAATCATCTTTAGCTCTAGTTAGTTCAGGCAGAGCACTTAAGTCATGCTTGTATTAGCTGACTGGCATCAGCTGTTTTATTCATGCCTCAGCATCACTGGCTCATCACAGCGGCGTCGCTATCAGCTGACTAGTAACATCTAATAATATTCTTGCAGGTGTACAGTGGGGCCCATTATAACCTGACACTTCTCACTTTACTCTGCTGGCACAAGCTCCCTCCACCACTGCAACCTCCTCCATATGTGCTCTTATTCAGCTTGTCAATAAACTGTTCTAAGTGTGAATTAACCCACCTTGTGTCTGCTCTTGGATACACTCAGCTTCCCTAACACCAATAAAGCCCACTGAATTGAAGTGAATTGATTACCGAATCTCTGACTGCTCTGTTTCAGTTTCACCTCCAAATAAAGTGGTTAAATAATGTGGATAAACTGTTGGTCCGATCGATATAACCAACAGATGTGATGGTGAAAACTAGGAAAATAACACATAAGTTTAAATAAACCAGAATTATGTACCAAACAGTTCCTAAATATTCAGAGCCCAAATCTGTTTTTTGTTTACCAACACACATTTAAGAAGAGTTTGACATAAAAAATGTCACGAGGCCCCGGCTGTGAGCTTGTGTGAGTGTTGTGGATGTCTGTCTGGAGCGCTTGTGGTGAGCGTGTTGTTTCGTTTGTCTCTGCTTGGCTCTTCCTCTCTCTCTCCAGTCTGGGAGCTGGGGGGTGTCTGCTGCGGGCTCTGCACTCACCTGAGTCCCATCCTCAATCAGCGCACCTGACCTGCATTCCTCAATCAACCACTGCTTAAAAGGGAGGCTCAGACATCCAGTCCCTGCTGGATTGTTGAGTCTCCATGTGTCAGCCCCAGCCAACCTTTGACTTGCCTTGAACCTTGTGAATTGTTTGCATCTAGTTAACCTTTGTTTCTCTGTCTCTCTCAGAAGACTCCCACCGCCTCAGCAAACCACCAGCCAGTAAGCACTCAGTTCCGCCCGCAGCCTGGACACTTCCCCGCTCACGGATTTCCTTACTACCCCGGACCTGGAGAGAGTCTCCGTCTCGAAAATCTCTGACCCCGCTTGCTGATTCTCTTTGAATAAACTGTCTAACTCAGATCTGTGTTTGGGTCTTTTCTGCCTGAAATCCTGACAAAATGTTTCTTGGTTATAATTAAAACTCTAGGCATATTTTTA
This sequence comes from Lepomis macrochirus, assembly GCA_024633595.2. NCBI lineage: Eukaryota > Metazoa > Chordata > Actinopteri > Centrarchiformes > Centrarchidae > Lepomis > Lepomis macrochirus. The sequence continues at coordinate 6,290,852 of JALXJV020000016.1, forward strand.
TTTCCGTTAACAAACATAACTTAAACTAACCTTTACCAGCATCAAAATTGTTTCATTTTACTGAAATACTTGCCAATAATTTGCAGCAGAATAGTAGGTTCATAGCTGAGTTTTTGAAATTTCTTTTTGCAAGATGGATTCTGCCTTTAACCTCACTGATTTTTTTTCGTATTTTCTGTCCATTTACAGAAATATTTGGGCGGACATTTGTTTATATATTACTAAAATGCACTGTCAGTGTATCCCGATGTGGAGCTATTTCACTACTTTCTCCTCTGTCTCTGACTTGTTCAGCACCTGCCATTTGAGCATATGACTGTTAATGAAAATAATAATAGACTATTTATATTTAGATTACTTAGTGCAATGTACTGGCTGACTTACCATTAAAGGCCTTGCGTAGGCCAACAAACACTTCTCCTTTATCAAGATTCACAGGGTTTTCCAAACTTACTCTAACATAGTTGGCTTAGGGCCGAAACTGTATGAAAGGGGTTCAAAAGTACCAGCTGTTGCTTGTGAGGGCAGAGACAATGCTGCTCATGAAATGAGAACAACCCAGTCAAAAGTCAGATCTATTGGAAGCTTGTTTAAATGTTCCCCTTTCAAGGTTGGTGATAAAGGTTGGAGGGGTCCCTGAAGGAAGCTGCATGATATCATACCAGATAATTCACCGGGGACAACAACAGGGGATTTATTGTTTAAATACAAAACAGCTGATGCACCGTTTTAATTTGGCAGTCAAGTAGGGGTAGTATTCATGTATTTATTTAATTGTAGTAAATGATGCCGATAACTGGCACTGAAATCATAAGAGCAATTGTGAAAGCCTGTGGCGCCAGACGTCTTTTATAGCGAGTGCAAAGATAATATTTGTACATTCACAAAAGATCTGTGTTGATGCCAAAGGCATACAGCTTTTGTTCTGTACACTAACTGTCTCTGCTTATCCCTCTGATCCCCCTCCATTCTTTCCACTCACTCTCTTTCTCTGGTGTCTCTCACCCAGTATCTAATCAGCCGTTGGAAGGTGACCAAATCGCCGGATGATTGTGTAGACCTCCAGCCCAAAAAAAAAAAAAAAATCAACTGCTTTTCATTGATAACAATGGTTCTTCTTCAAAACTTTCATGTAAAGCTTACACTGGATCAAAGGTGATGAATAGATCCATTTTCTATGATGAGACCATTGTAGCGAACATATTACAAATTTCAGGCATTTGTCCTTACTGCATTAAAATGAGCCAAGAGGATGAACCTGCCCATTCAAAGCCTTATGCAAATTTTAAATGTGAAGCTCATCATGTTTGCATTTGTGTTTGGATGTGTCTCTCTCTCTACTCGCTCTGTCTCTCTCTTCGTGTGTGTGTGTGTGTGTGTTTATCCCTACTCACTCGACTGTGTCCTCCCAGCTACACCAGCGTCTCTCGTCCAGCTCTTCCATGTCCATTCCGAATTTGGCCAGGCAGTACTTGTCGATGGCAAACTCATAGTGGGGTCCACACCCCAGTGCCGACACACACTGACACACTGCAGAGTGAAGAGGGAGGAAAGACAAATGTGGATGAGAAAACGGCAGAAGCGGAGAAGGAACTGAAAGGTTTTTTTCTGAGCATTTAAACTTTGTAAACCAGTAAACCAGTGAGATACACGTTACTCTGTGTGTGTGTGTGTGTGTGAGAGATTGTAGTACACAGTAAATGCATACAACTTTCAGTTAAAGGCTATGAATGGTGAAAGCACAGGAAAGCACCTATGACCTTAAAAGTTGTCTTCTGTTTCTGGGTCACTGCAAACTAAGATGTTTCTCCATCTGTTGGACATGATACTGAAACACCATCTGCTATCACAGTGTTATATATCCACACACACACACACACACACACACACACACACACACACACACACACACACACACACACACACACACACACACACATATAGTGAATTCCTGCTGGATGTTTTAATAAGATAGATTTCCTATTGTCCAGAAGGAAATTTGTCTTTCACACGTACATTATCTGTATAACATAGTACATACAAACGCTACATACACTGTTACCCATACACATGCACACACACACACAATACTCACAATACATGCACGGATTGCACAGATCAACCAACAAATTGCACACTGCCTGTTTTACAGCATCCCTGTTGTCATCATAATTGTGTACATCAGCGTGTACAGAACATGGAAGCAGCAACAATTATTATTTGTTAACTTAAGTAGAGAGATGGGGTCAAAAGAGGATAAATCCTAAACCTGTAATATATTTTCAGTGTTTACTGCAAACCATCCACCATGCTGGTAATATCTGATGGAAAGTACATAAAAATGTGATATCAGATAATGCCTCAGATAATCCCCTTGAAGGAAGAGTTTGATATTTTGGGAAATCCGATTATCTACTTTCTTACTGGGAAATAAGAAGATTGAGCAAAATATGAAGCTTAGCAAAAAAAGCTAAAAAGCTTAGCAAAAAGAAGGGGAAACATGACTCCATCAGAGTTTAAAAACTCCACCTACCAGCACTTTTAGAACTCATTAATTAAAGGGTGACTTAAATATTTTTCAACATGAACCCTATTTCCCCATGTTTTTGTGTGTATGTGACTAACTGGGACAATATTCTTTGAATGAGTATGGACTACTTCCACAATGTAGTGTAACATATATCTGTTTTATGAACTGTGTGTCTGCTTACTTCCTGTCAGCTCTCCAGTAGGGTTAGCTTCAATGCCATTCTAGTGCTTATATCATCCTTATGTTAGGTACTGCTCAAAGTTGGCTTTGTCTATATATTTACTGTTCATATTTGTATATGGTGTTTTTCTGATAATGTCTAAATGTCTAATCTGCCTAAACCTCAGTGTTTTTAGAAAGTGAGCTAGCTTTGCCAGTTAGCGAGCTCAGTTAGCTGCTAAAATGAATTATAATAATGCATTGTAGGGAGGGTTAGGGCACAAAAGTTTCATAGAGAAGACAAGCACATAATGCAGATCTGTCTGTCTGCTGTCATTAACAGAGATTTCAGTCTGCAAATCCACACGCTTCACTGATAAACCACAGAAGTGTAGAGTAACAATAGGCTACATGAGCCGTGACATGGGAGGACAGCCGAGAATAGGCACGGGCCGTGAGCCAATTCAATTCAATTTTATTTATATAGCACCAATTAACAACAAAAATGATCTCATAGCACTTTTCATAAAACAGGTCTAGACCGTATTCTGTTTAATATTATTTACAAAGACCCAACAATTCCCACCATGAGCGAGCACTTGGTGACAGAGGCAAGGAAAAACTTCCTTATAAGAGGCAGAGACCTCAAGCAGAACCATGGCTCAGAGTGGGCGGCGATCTGCCTCGAAAGCATAAGCGGAGGTAGCGAAAGGGTGCATGGGGGTGGCCGACCCAGGGCCCACACTAGTAGGGGGCCCACTTCATGGGCCATGAAATTGGGCCAGTTTAGCTGAGTTCATTGTCGTGGACACAAGACTAGCAACAGCAGTAGATAACTCTTTGCAGGAAGGGGAAAATTCAGCAGCTCTCATCAAATGAAACAGTCTCTTTACTCATGATTTTAATGGTAAACCACCACAAGAATGACAATTACCACCATAAACACTATATTCTTAGGAGACACATTTTAATAAACATAAATCATAAAGTAAAAATTGTATTGCAAACAAATGGCAAACTTATTAGCATATTTTACAAGTCCACTGGAAGTGTCTCAGAAGCATTTCAGCAGCGTGTAGCCTGCCAAAGTGATGACTTGTTTTTAATTGTCCTGTTTGTGCTTCTACTACATTCTTCAAAGCGTTCGATGGATGGCTTTCGTTCCTCGTCTTGACGGTGCATTTAGCAACTACTACAGGGAGCATTTCAGAATAATAGCGATTTGCCTGCTGGATTTTGCCGACATGTTTGGATTTTGTTGATTTGGTGATTAGAGCTTGGTTGTGTGCTTTTACTATGATAAAGTAGGCCACGTAGTTTTATTGTGGCCAGCCTAAGGCACACCTGTGCAATACCCATGCTGTCTGATCAGCATCTTGACATGCCACACCTGTGAGGTGGATGGATTATCTCGGCAAAGGAGAAGTGCTCACTAACACAGATTTTGACAGATTTGTGAACAATATTTGAGAGAAATATTCCTTTTGTGTACAATGAAAAGTCTTAGATCTCTGAGTTCAGCTCATGATGAATGGGGGCAAAAACAAAAGTGTTGCGTTAATAATTTTGTTCAGAATAATTGCTAATGACGCTGCCTTCAAAAACAGAAATGAATTAAGTGTTTTAAACAAAAACAACTACTGTAGTTTTTCTGCTGAGGATCGTCGTCTCACCCTGCAAAACAGTATATTCCATGAACAGACACAGTATCTATCTTCTTTGTTCAAACTGATTATCCATCCTCATGTTTGCTTGTGCATAAGGACAAGGCTGTCCTCCCAAGAGAAAAACAACTGAATCAGTTGTTTAAGCAAGTGTCCCAGAATAACATATGTTTACACTTAAGTGATCGAGTCCGGTGATTATAGAGCGAGAAACTCCATACAGGGAGGAGGTCGGGTGGATGGATGGTTGGGTCAGCAAACCATCGGACTTCGTTTGTTTCTTGTGTCAAACCACGAGACACAAAAAAAAATTTGGAAGACTTGTTGAGGCCTGTTCACATAAATATATCACATATCACATTTATATTACTGCTATTTTTCACTGGTAAAAGTACCTGGTTGGTAGCCAGTGTCATAATCATCTCATGCATGCTTGCTTAATAGCATGTTGTCTACATGTCTATATCAAGAAAAAAATGACAAATTTTAAATTTAAACATAATACATGTAGAACACATGACATATAGATAGGTAACATATAATCTACATGTTATTTCAGTACCCTATTTAGTAAATTACAATGTGGACTAAACACTGCTGACCAATTACTCATTCCTGACAACCTTTTTGGAAATGCACAGATGTTAAGATGATATCTTGACAGAAGATTAGAGATAATTCAGGACCAAATTGAGGCTTAAATGAAACCACCCAGGAGGCAGGTTTGGCTTCAGATTAATGCTGTTTGTTAAAGAAGACACATTGATTACTAGGAGCATGTCAATGAAGAACAATGAATACCAAAAGCTAGGTAAGCTCTTGGTGACAGATTTGACCCATTGCAATGTTTTGATGAAATTAGTGTTCAAGATCGTTTTCAAATGCATAAAAAAGTAAATTCTATGGAGGTTTTTTACTTCTTGAACCCAGTCTTCCATCTGTTACCCAAAGAGGGCGGCCTGTAGCAGTTTGTCTGCAGGTGCTTATAACTTTATGGTTTTTGGCACCCATCACAGAGAAAATGGGGAACCAATAGTATGTAATGTCATCCACATGGCATGGCTATTTGTGAATTGAGAAGACATTACATAAACTTCCCTGATGCTGCGACCCAGGCAAACTAGAAGGTGCAATTCTATGGATATGGGAACTTCCCAGAGTCATAGGCTGCATAGATGGAACCCATATTCCCATAAAATTTCCCACTTCTCCAGATGCTGAGGAATACAAGAACCTTAAGAACTGGTTTTCTATAAATGTTCAAAGTGTATGCTCTCCTCAGTTAGAGCTTTCTTAACTCATGACGTGATATTTGAGACAGTTGCATCTCTCTCTCCTTCATATTCACTTCCAGCTCTACTTAGTGTGTCTTCATTTTCATTTCATGCTCCTCCTTAAGGTACTTCAACTTGTGTTCATGAAATTCAATAGCCAGCTTTTCATGGATTGTGACTCTTGTTTTGGTGACCAGTACCGCCAGACACTTCCACCCTAGCTTCTGAGCATCTGGAGGGTAAATTACCTTGCAACTCTTCAGTTTTGTCCCTTTGACTGTCTCCTTGAAACAAGAATAATTCATATATAATCGAATAAATGCACATTAAATGAAAAATGTTTCACATCAGATGAAAGAAACATAAATAGATAAAAGTTTGAAAGGAGAGTAAGAAATATGTGTGTGATCTTTCATCCAATCTGTCTAAATGGTCATCATCTGGTATGTTCTCCAAATGTTGCTGGTTCTCCATTATTCCTGTCAGTAAGTCATCCAACTGATCAGTATCTTTATTTGCAGGTCCTCCACCAGTCTTAAACCTCTCTCTTCGGGCTTCTGCAGCAGGTTTTTTGAGGTTGATTTTTACATTCTTCAACAAAACCTGCACTGAATATAATACTGTAGTGTCAATCCATATGATATCACCAAACAGTGATAAAATACAGCTATCAAGGTAATAAAGTCGACAATTCTAACCTGAAGTTGTTGTGTTGTTATTATCGATGTTTGTTAATTTGCATTGAATTCATTAGAGATGGATTTCCATGCATTTCTTTTCTTTGATTCCACGGCAGATGTGTGCTGTTTGTCTTCACTGACCGAGTGTCTTGATACTATTGACTTTAAAAGAGTTTTCTCATGCTCACTATTGTTTTTTGATCGCAGTCTCTTTTCTGCTGCTATTGTTTTCCTTGAATTTTTCCAGTTCCTTATGATTTATTGGCTTTCCTGGATCCATTTCATGTTTTATAGGAAATTTCAGTCCAGCTAATTCAGACTGGCAGAGGTGGTTTTAAATTAATCTTGTTTGCTTTAGTTCAAGACTTGCATTGTCCAGGGCTGTTTCTCAATCTGAGTTTCTTGTCTGTACTTAAAAGTCATCAGTCACAGCCCAAGTACTGTGGACTTTGGACAGCCAGATATCTCAGAGTGCATTTCACCGCCAAAAAGCGGGAATGCCGGAGGAGAAAACTCACAACTGTAAGAATATAGTTGTTTAAACTCCAAATATGTGGTTTATTTCTCAAGACAGAGATGATTTAAAAATTTGTTATGATGTTTTCAGAGACGTGAGGTCGTGCCTAACGGGTCCAGCCGTGATCAGGTCCGCTGCTGTTCCAATTGCTGAATGACTGACTGTGTGCTCCTGTTCCTGAGAGTATGTACTCCCGAGCCGAACTTGCCAAGTCCAAGTTTTAAAGTACATAAGTCAGAACTTGGCGAACTTTATTGTATTGAGAAACATCCCAGGTGTTCTTATCAGTAATTAGTCTGTGTTTCAGAAAGCCATTTAGCAGTGATTAACTAATCTAGATTAAGGCCTAGTCTTAAATAGTATCTGGGAAACTGCCTCTTAGAGTGATATTAGAGAAATGAATGTCACATATTACTGAGTTACTGAGCATTTAGTTTGTCATTAAAATGCACACAGCTGACATGTTGGAAAATTGACTATTAATAATCTGCAGGATAAACATAAAATAAACTTTTAACTGAACACAATGTGGATCAGTGTTGTCACATCTCAAACAGTTTAATTTTATTTTGCCAGTTATCTTATCATCCCTTTTTAAATAAAGTAATTGCTGCCAGTACTCTATATGAGAAGGCAGCAATTTCTTTCCATAGCCAAAATCTTTCCATTAGGTTGTCTTCAAACTAAAACAAGGTGCTTCAGTAAGTGCAGCAAACAATGATATGTGGCTACTGGTTGTGTGGAAACTGCACATTTGTCTATTGGTAGCCAAATGAAAAACACGTTTGTGTTACAAAGAAAAACACCCATCTATCTTGGCAAAAAAAATGTTACAATGAAATATCTCAAACAGTTTTCCTTAACATGAGTCACCTTTTCCCATCACTTAAACATGTGTCTCTCTGTGTCAAATCAATGTACTTCCTTCAAACTCTCAGTAGTGAGGCAATACATTATTAATCTGGCAGTAAAGGTCATGATTGACTGAAAAAGTTCTCATTTCCTCCTGCAACCATATATTGATTTAGAGCTGAAACTAAAAATAATGCAGTGAGGCCACCTCTCACCCTGACATTAACTCAGCCTGCATGTGTGTGTCAGGATGCTGAAGTTTGTTCTGACACTGCAATGTGTACCACGAGTATTATTTAATACTAACTGACTTTCCCAATTATGTTATGATAGTAAACAAAGATGCTGTCTTGATTCTACATATGGGCAATGTTTTGTTTGGGTGAAGAAAGTGCTAGATTTGGGAGTTTGACGGCGGAGACGAGCGCTTGCATCCTGCATCACGAAGGTGGTCAGGGAGGGACCAATAAAAGCACTTTGTATTTTAATGAAGTAAACATCTTGTTTGTCTTCTGTCATTACAAACTTTTTGTTTTAAACCAAGACCATGATCTTTCCTGAATTTTACTACTAAGTCATAAAGAGATTTAATATTTTTCTAGAGTCTACAAGCAGATATTGTATTGCAGGAGTGGATATTGTAGGAAAACAAATGAAAGATGTGTCCTGATGTGCTCAATATCGACATTTTGCACTTTTTCCTGTCAGCAAAATACACAGATCAGTTAAGTGCTGATGCTAACAAACCTCTAATCAGAGGCCAATGACCAATCTGCTGACCCTCTGCTAAATGAGTAAATGCTAATTAACAAAATCCTTATTATGTTAAAAAAAATTAATTTCCGTTGGCTGAACATGTCCTTCAAAACGTTATTTGCCGTTACAAATTAGTAGCATGTGGACATATTTTTTAGGAGACAGGGTTGCCTCCCTCAGGCAAAATACCCAGACATCTCGCAGGCTGGAAGACTACTGTATTTAGAGAAGATAGTGGTCGAAGATACTGATAGCGGACTCATTTAGGGACTCATTTCACAGAGGCCATTCTACACTTTTTATTCTGACTTCTTAAAATTCGAGTTACTTCATTAAATGTAAATGTACCTGCCTTTCTGGTGTAAATGTATGGCCATTTCTAGTCTTTTTTAGACACTCAAAGTGTTGTTACACTACATCGCATTCAACCATTCACGCGCATTCGTACACCGACATATGACTGCCATTTGCCGGGGGAAATTTGGGGTTCAGAATCTTGCCCAAGGACACTTCGACATAGAGCCTATGAGGAGCCGGGCATTGAACTGCCAATTAGTGAGCAGCCCGCTCTACCTCCTGAGCTTCAGCCACCCCCCATTAAACTGGACTCATGAAAACACCCATTGTGGATTATAACCTCATTGTTGTATTCTGTATACTTTACCTTCTGTTCGATGGGGGAATCTCTTGCTCTGAACTGCCTCTTACAAGGCTTTGCTTTTGGCTAAAGATCTTTTTGGAGGAGTTTTGGAGTAACACCCTCTGAGACACTGTACAGCATGTGATTCTAGGCTAAATAAACTTAACCTGACTTGACTTGTGCATTAAGGCTGCTTCTGTAAATACAAACATGCTCTTTGTCAACTTGTCTGGGTTAATACTATACAAGAAAATTATAAAACACTAGAAGTTGATTGCATTTTTGTAAGTAAGTTGACAGTCGGTGACCTTTGACCTGGTACATGCTGCCTCCTCTCTGCGGGGCGTCCCCCACAATGCACCGCTTTCTGTGTACAAGCCTAACCAGCAGACAGCTTCGGAGGGCTCTGTGTACTTTGTGTGTGTCTGTGTGCTGTGTACATGTGCCATTCTTCATTTGTGTGAGATGGAATCGGATTATCTATCTATTTATAGTGTGTTTTGTTCTCTCATCATCATCATCATCATTCAAGATGCAAAAGAAACTAAATTCAGAAACACTAACGAAAACTAAGATCTCTGCAGCCAGACAAAGGGAGCTGCATATGAGGATCTCCTTACTAAAAGAATTTCTCTATTTGGATTCTTCTCATTTGTTTATTCTGACAGAGAATAAAAACATGTCAGAACAAGGATAGATGTGAGAGGCAGTTACAGTGTGTTTGCATTTACTGCATGGAGATTTATGTGTTTGTGCGTGCACATACTAGCTTTAGAGCCACAGAGCTGTTACTCCTGACAGCTCTGACCCACACTTAAAACACACTGCCCTCGCCAATGCCCCCAAAGCCTATATTTGCATAATTGCAAACAAACACACACACACACACACACACACACACACACACACACACACACACACACACAGCTATCTTAAAGCCTAGTTTGACAGCTGATGATCTGCTGCTGTTCCATCACACTGCGAGCTATTACTTATTATCTTATCTGGAGAATATCCAAGCAACAGCGTCTGAGGTTATGCATGACTTAATACATGGTGAGATGCTCTGAAATGAACAGAAACAAGCACACGATGAAAGCTCAAGTTGTTACACGGGGAATTTGTAAAAATGAAAGCAAATAGGATGAAACACAGATGGAAGATGCAGGCACTAAATGCATTTTACATAGTAACTACAGAGAGAGGGATGCAGCAGGCGTGCGGCAGATGACGAGACTCAAGTCTGATGAAAAGAAGGTCTAAATATAGATGCGGCGGGGGAAATAGATGACACTTCACAAAGCGTTTTGAGTGTGGAATTCAACCTGTTTTTGTGTTCTTGAACACTGACTCAATTGCTAAATGCAAATGGTGTCAAATGGTTTTGTGAAAGTTGTGCGAGGTCTTCAAGCATTCTTTACTAAATTTGACACAGTCTTTCCCATGATGGCTGATAAACGTTTCAGTTGGATAGGATAACTTTCTCTGCAGATTAGTCTTTTCCAAGAACTTTATTCAAGCGTGTGAACTTGGAAATAGGCACAAAATGGCAGGCCACTATTACATTGGAAAAGCTGATCAGCAAAGATGACTTTGTGGGTTTGTTTTAAGGAAAGGTCTGTCATTTTTCAGCAGTTGGGCATATTTACAGTTTGATTTTATTCGAATCTGCCCACACATCACAGATTAGGACGGGGACTTTGATCTGATTTTAGTTGCAGCATGTATCTGCACTGGAAACCAACAGCAATGGCAAATAAGCATGAATAAAAATGTATCTGTTACATTTCTTGTGCTATTCAATTAAGTCAGAAGTTGTTTTTCTCATGAATTTCTAACATGTTCCTCGGCAGCATCCCACAGTGATACTCACAGCAGCAGGGGTTGGCAGAGTAAGCACACTCCAGAGAGAAAAATGGTAATTTCAATGCACCGCTTGATGATGCAGACCAAACAGATTGGGGGCGTTTTGAAAAGTTTGGCCTCTGCAGCAGGCAGTTTGGTCCTTTCTGACAGGAAGTAAGCTTATTGAGACTAAAGACTTACAAAGGAGTGACATTTTCGTCCCCCCCTTATCCAGTCCTGAATAATTTCCCATCTTCATCCTGTGAATTTTTTCGTTGACAACCCTGTCTCTTTCACTCCAGCTTTGCTAGCTTGACCGACGTTTGACGTTAAACCTTTCTTGAATATTCGTTCAAACAAATTTAGGAACCCCTTCATGATAAATTATTTTATGTTACAGTTTTCCCTTAACTTATTTATTGTGCTTCTCTGTCGCTCAGCTAAAAAACAGCACTGTGTACTGGATGATAGGCTGGAGAAATCTGACAAGACCGCATAGACAAGACAACAAACGTCTTTTCCAAAAGCCGGTTCCTACTGAAATGTGTCCACTTGAAATTTTGAGCAGTAAATGCTCTAAATTTCGACTAAACTGCCTCATAAATACAAGGGCGTCACTTTGTGTTTAAAAGTGGTGGGGACCAGGGGGGCTCAGATTAGGGGTGTGAAGAGACACTTAGCTTGAACAAGATGAGAAGATCCTTAAACAGTGTTTTAACAATAAAGTTAAAGAAGTTGCTGAAGTCACTGATTGGTGCATGCACATTCTTGGGTCATTTTCTAATCAGGAGCTTGTTTTTTTTAGCATACGTTCCTTTTTTGATTCCAACACAATGCACATTTGTTTCTTCTCTATTTTAGTTGCATTGAATGTTTTCTTAATGTGCAAATAAACCTTTCTAAAGCGCATTTTCATTTGTTATTTAACTGCAAGCTATATGCTTTAAAAAATGATGGGGACAAAATCTGTAGCAGCTGTTCTGGGATATGATTCACTGAGCACAGATTGTTAAATCATGGACGATCCATCCTCCTGAAACTGTTAACAAGTTGCAGCCTATGACTCCTTCCAGTTTGAAAGTGACAAACAGGCAAGCGGTAGACAGATGTTTTCTGTCAAAGGTTAGGACTAATTAGGCAGCCAGAGCTGCACAAATGAACCGGCATCCCACTGTCCTCTCTCTCGCTGTCATCATTTTCTCACTGATGATTCAAAAAGAAGGAAATCTTCATCTTAGGCCTTTGATCTGGAAATGTTTTTGACCATGGCTGTCCTAACACCCAATCCAACATCAAAACACCCACTTCCTTGACTTTCAAACTCTTTTTAGTCATGAATCATCTCAGTTCATGGAGTAGTCGAGGAGAAAGAGAGATCTGTTTCTCTTCCCACCTCTCTGACAGCTCAATTTAATTTCTGTAAAGTTACACAGGTTTTATGCATATTAAAAAAAAAACAACACTTTTCAGCTCTTCCTGCAACAACTTTGTCTATTTGATGTTCACACTCACAAAGTTTGGGTAAGTAAAAACCTTTTTTAACCTGTGCATTTTAGTCTGTCAGGTTTTTACACCAGAAAATCAGGGCATGTTCCCATTGTATGCATTGAAAAACATCACCATGAAATTTTCAACAATAACTAGATTACTAGACAATAACAATAACTAGAAGATGCTCTTCCCTCACCTCCCCCTTGTTTAGAAAAGGTAAAGCCACCTGTGTCTGGATTTGTGTAGAGCAGAAGACTTGTCCTCCTCACTTGATACTGTCTCTGCTCCAGGTCAACATTTTTGGGTGAGTTGTAAGAATAACATGTTATTACCCTAATTTTCCTAATGGCAACTCACTGAGCAGTGAGTCTCTAATTGCATTTGCATTGGTGCTGAACCTGAACAGAGCATTTTGTTTGTCTGCTCCCTCACTGATGGGTGCCACATGTGTCTAAAAAATTAATATGGATGCAATTGTTCTATAACAAAACCATGTTCTGCTGCGACATATTTTAATATTTGCATCTTTTTCCACTATTGCTGGTGTAGAATTAGTGGTCAGGTCACAAATATCACTAAACCCTGACATGGTTTGATTCATTTCATCTCTCTCTTCTCTAATAGGAAGTATTTTTCTTTCTACTAATATATTTTCTGTCTTTTTGTTCTCTCACAGTTTCACATCTGTTCTCTCTGTTCCCCATATCAGAATAAACCAGCAGAATGTAACGTTCTTTTGAATGTCTATAGAAAATGGGTATCTTTCAGTTGTGGCATGTTCCTTCAGAATGACACTTAGCACAGTTATTTTTGCTTTTTATCTTCTTTCTAAATGTCCTGCAGTCTGCCTGTAGTGCAAGCTATCAAAGAGAAGTACTTTATGGACATGGAAAAGCAGAAACCTCACCATGTGCTTGATGAAACAGACAAGGTTTTTGGTCTCAAAGTTATATATGAACACTGACGGCAAATTCATCCATTCATCATTCATGTGTCCCCTGTGAAAAAGTTGGCAGCAACTGGTTAGCTTAGCAAAGCACAAATAAAAAAGGTTAGGGTTAGGGGCAATGAAATCCTTTTGGTCCTAAAGGGTAATTTTGGTATTTTGGTATGTTGGTATGTTTTTGTTAGGACAACATTTTAAAAAAATTGGTTCAGTATTGAGCGAGCATGCTGCAGACTGCAGCATAATTGTTGGCAATTTTTCACTGTCAAAGTACGTCTGCTAATTACACTCTAATTCTTTAACGAAATGTATGGGGCTGATTGTTATGTTATATGTATGGGGCTGATTGTTGTGTTATATGTATGATGCTTTGGCAGTATTGTTCTACAGTCATGCCAATAAAGCAAATTGAATTGAATTGAATTAAAGTGCTTTTTATGGAAATGACCCCTACAGGGGCAGACCTTTTTTTAAGAGTAAGAGTCCTCGTTGTTTAATCAGAAACAGTCTCTATATTGCTCTTGTGAAAGACGTACTTTGAAGGGGCGCAATTGCCCACAAGGATTACGTTGCAGCCCGACTGCAGCGACTGCATTTTGAAGAAATGTTTTCCCCCATTAATCACATAGACCCAAAAACATGGGAAAATAAGGCTGACTAACTTCCTGAGAACTTGCTATACTGTACTTTTTTGATGAAAATCATGGGGCAATGCAAGACACAACAAAGTGTCAAACAGATTTTAGCCACATTGATGTGGAAGTTCAATATGTCAACCCCAGAATGTCTGTTCACATGGCAAGTGATGATTTTACCAGTAGTAATAATAATAATAATAATAATAATAATAATAATAATAATAATAATAATAATAATAATAATAATAGTACATAGCATCATAAAAACAAAAGGTAAATGAAATTTAAAACTTAAACAGTCAAATGGGAATCAGTGTTATACATTATTACAGTGATTATGCTAGTTAAAAAAGATGAGTTTTGAGCACAGTTTTGAATGCTGTAATAGTCCAGTGTACGGATGTGGGGGGTGAGTTTGGGTGAAGGCCCTAGCACCCATTGTACTTGACGATTGACGATTGTTTGTGCCAAAAGACTTGCTGTGGAAATGACAACGTAGTGAACTACTGATGTGTATATGGGCTGTTTATCACAGTTGGATACAAATGAGCTGGATGAAAGTGAGTCATTCTTCGAGCTGTGCCTGTCTAATGAATTAGCGGAGAGAAACGCCAGTAGCGGTGCATCAGCTGCCGTCATTACATCGTATTACAGTTTTACCTCTAGCGCTGTCACTCACACTCACATAAACACAAATGAATGCTTTCCTCCACCTCTGCTGTCTGTCGTCCTAATCAGACAGCTGGAGACCCAGGGGATGAGTTTCACTTAGAACTAACAACATCCCTGAAAGAATTCACATAATTAAACAGAGAGACGGAGAGAAACAGAGAGCGATAGAAGAAAGATTTCCCTCGAAGAAACCTCAAAATGAACAATCTATCCCCTTAATCTCTACGTTCTTGTGTAACTTTATTGCAACACGCACACACACACACACACACACTCAATCCTCTATCCATGACACAGCGACGTGAGCTGGCCATGAAGCTTAACAAGCCACTCTCTCCCTCCCAGGTACTCTTAGTGTTATTATTAAAGCCCAAAGCATGGCTCACTGCAATGTGCCATTGCCTCTTGAAAGGCAGCAGCGTAAATGAGTAACTGAATTTGAATACAGCCTGGAGCTACCGGGCTGGGCTCAGGATCAGAGGAGCCATACAACACAAACACACACAGAGAGCCTACAATAAAGGGAGTGCATCAGCTTGTGCATTGAAAGTGGTTAAAGGTGACACCAGACAATTGCGTTTTTTCAGTTGTGAGAGTGACAGTTTTAATAACGGTTGTGCTTTAGCCTAAAGAGGCTAAATTGCCTTTTCAGGGCTAGTTCGTTATCCAACCTGACGTTGGCTTCGTTTTGCTCTAACCAATCTCCAGTGTCCATTTTCAGTCAACACATTTTGAAAAATGGAAGTGCACTGTTACTAAATCAATACAGGAAACAATTTGTCCTGTATTTTCGGACACACCCTTCTCTGAGGTTTCACGTGCTTCAAATGACATGAGAAATAATGAAACTACAAGTCAGGTTTCTCCTCAGCTTTTCAACCACACTGTGTCATCCCTGTCCCTCAGACTTCACCAGATGCCTTAAGACTTTCCCTCCTTTCCCCATCGCCTGACTGCCACACTCAGCTACACACCTGTTCACGCTTCCCTCATCATCCTCTCATCATATACAGTACATACCAGTTCAGCTGGCAGTTCATTCTAGTCGCCATGCGCCTACATCCCTTTTTGGGCCTTGCCTTGCCGTAAAAAGAAAGAAGTCCAATTACAGATATGAATTGCAGACGGACAACAAGTAGGTCATCCCGTCAGTGGGAATGAGAAAAAGCAAACTTCACAATTCGATATAGAGAGTTTTTTTTGTCGCCCATGGTGAACTTTCTGACCTGAGGGAACATTCAGCAGGGGGACTACCATGTGAAATCTAGTTATGACATGCTACACAAGTTAACAGTTCTCTGAGGATGTAAGCAGACAATACCCCCACCACCACCACCACCACTTTGTGAATATGAATCTTCCAAAGGTTAGGCTTTTTTTTTTTTTTTTAAAAAGAGGACAATCCCAATGGTGACAACCCTATTTAGTGTTTACTGAAAATGGTGTTATAAGGGCCTGATTAGAGCGAAACTGATCAGAAAACTGCTAACCTGAAGCCAACTCTGGTGCTTTCAGACAAAAGCGAAGTGAGCATTCGGGGCGGTGAGTTCACAAACAAAGTCAATGCAAAGACGCGTGGAGGCGCGATTTCCTGTCGGGCTGCGCGGAGTGACGCAAAGGTGGCGGTGCAGCGATGCGAAGGTAACGCGAAGGAATTCGCTATTCAACTCAAGCCAGAAAGTCGCATGATGCTCAGCTGCGATAGCCTATCAGCGTTGAAATTGTCCCTACGTCACCGACGGCTTCGCAGCATTGTGTGGAGAGGGCCATGGAGAGCGGGCGATTGAAAATCTGCTCGCCGACTGAGTGCTGCTAAACTACTACGCCGTTTGCTCACGGGAGGAGCTCAGAGTACACTGCTTTTATTAAAAAAGCTTTTTACTTCAGTTTTTGGGATTATAATGTTCATTTATCTTCACTCAAGCTTCTCAGCAGCTAGCTTCCCGTGCACATCCGGCTCCAGGGTTAATAGCGTCTTTGGCTCTGTCAGACTTCATTTATATAAAAACCTGACAGAGCTGGACATTACGTGGAGAAGAAAGCGAGGAGGTTGAACTACTTGGTGAGTTCAGAAAACATGTGTCTGTAACTTTATTCCAGCTGTCATTGTACTTTACTGTGACCAAGTTAGCATAGCACAGCCCTGATAAATCCAAACTCCATTCAGAAAACAAATATTTTAGAAGGTGTTGTCCTGCTGTCTTGCTGGCAGACCTGACAAAGCATGAATTCATATGTTTAACAAATCTGCATCATGTTGTGGTTATTTCGGCATCAGTTTGATCCGTTTATTGCTATTCAATCACAGCAAAATGTTTACTTTGGGTTAATACAGCTGTCGCAAAGCCGAGTTGTCTTCATTCGCATTATCGCGTTGTGTGTTAACACTTGCAGCGTCGCCAGGAGAAAAATCGCGTTTGGTCTGAATGCTGCATAACAGTTACACTCACAACTGAAAAAACGCAATTGGTCTTAGCCTTTAGCATATCCTTAATATTGACATATTACCACCCTGTAAAGGTGGATGGATGGCTACACAGTGGGTTTATCAAAGCTGTTAAACTTTAGACAGCTACCTGCTGCTGATGAGTGATGGAAATGAATCAAACAGTGAAACTTGATGAAGCTGAGGGAAACTACAGAGCAGGGTGATAATTCCCTGTGGGTTCATCACTGTGAGCAGGACCCTTACATTACACATTTGACCCATCAAATATTCAGCTTTATTACAGATTCTATACACATCCTTCACCCATTCGTTTTGCCCTTGCTTAATTAAAAAAGGTTTTCAACAGTATAAAAAAAATCTGCTAGATGGCAATGAACTGCAACTACATAAGCAGATGCAAAAAAATGTAGTACTAATGTGACACATACAGGATAGCATGTTTGAAAGTCCTGGCCAGAGCCATAGACTCAGCGGTCACTACCACTAGAGCAATGGGATTGTTCTGTATACTATAGCAGAATGTAACAAACTAAGTGCTCAGCAGCTGTGTTTCTACAGTGAAAAGGTAAAAACTCAAGGAAAAGTCACCCTAAACTGCCTGCATAACAATGTGATAAAAATGCTGAAGAGAGAGGCAGCAAAAGGAAAGCTAACAAAACAGGGCAGAAGTTCAGAAGAAAGAAAAAGAACTGGTGACAAAGCGTACTGCTTATGCATATTTTATATGACTTAAAACTCCTGAATATGCTTCTGCTGCCTGTAACCAATAGTTCAGAGAAGTGTGAGAACAAATTCAAAGAAACAGTACAGCCAGAATATGTTATTTTCAGATTCCCCCTGTTTGTTTCCTCCAGAACTATACTGCTCACGGAGGAGGGGAGCGAAACCTACTGTTTGATCTTCCTAATGTTAAATGTATCTCATCTTGTCTTAACCAGCTAATAGTAATATTAGTAATAAACAAACTGCGTCCTCTAATGTGCTACCCAGTGATGTAGCTCGTCCTCCTCCTGAGGCAGAGCTCCAGCTCTCCTACCACAACTGCTACATTCAAGGTGTCTTTATTTGTTTAGTGAAGAGATGCTGTCTAAACACATATATTAAAATGCAGGGTGAGACTCATACTGCACGGCGCACAGTACTTTGACATACATTTTATTTACACAGCCTGAACCTGTACACTATTTAATAATGTTACTGTACATATAACCAACTGTGTATACGTTATTATGCTCTGCATACTTACCAAATGCATAGATGCGGTTCATACTGTACATACAACTTACATTTGCATCATCCATTCTCTTACTCTGTCAATTTTTACTGTACACATTTTTATTATATTTACATATTCTGTACATATAATATCTGTCTATTATCTCCACTGTACATATAGTAAGATATAGCATAACTGCACTTATCTGTAAAACACTCTGCATGACATTATCTAAAGTTATCTAATAAACCGTGTAAATGTGTTAAACACAACTGCACTGGTTAATCAGAAATTTGCACCTTGCAGGGTATAAGGAACTAGTGTCAACATAAATATGGTTGTACTATAAGCAAATTAACAAAACCAGGCCGTAAAAATGGCAGATTGTCATTTTTACTCTTTTTTGTATGGATTAAACAAACATTATATATTACATTCCAGTATATTGAGTGTTAGTATAAGCTAAGCTAAGATGCTGGTTCCAACTTCATGTTTCCAGACATTCAAACATGAGAGCGGTATCAAGTGGTATCATCGAGACAGTGAAAAAGATAGGAGGAGAATGAGTGAAGCCTTTTCTTACGTGTCATTTCCTACATTAGAGGTGATGACAAGTATCATCCATAATACAAGTATGACAACAGGAACAGCAGCTGAAGTGTGAGGGTAATAATACAGCAAAACAATTAGGATAATAATGGTCACGCTGAGTGAGTGTGGAAATGTTACTCGATTTCTATCGATAAAGTTGCTTAATTACCTGCACAGTACACAGCTTCACTCTTCCTGTACAGGACACAATAGGGTGTTTGTGTAACCTATCCAAATGCCACATTTTAATTCAACATTAAACATAATTGTTAAAACTACGACATGATGACATATGGGCTATTACATTGTACAACACTACAATCCCAGTTAGTAGAGAGGAGTCTGGCCTGACTTTGCTCGTGGAATAAAAAATAAATTGGGCAAATATGATGATGCATTGCCTGAATAATTTCAATTTATCTGTGTTTGTAAATGTTTTGAAAAGGTTGACATATTATTACACAATGCATTTTTATATATGTTCAGGCTGTAGGCTAAGAGTTTTGCATCATTGTTTTTAAAAGTGCTGAAGAAAATAGATTTATTTTTCATTCTAATTCATATCTTGCTTTTTCATACTGGAACTAATAGGCCGTCCGAGGCTTATCAAACCACATTTAATGCCCTGCATTAGACCAGGCAACAAGGCACAATAATAAATGATTGCATGGTTTCCCGCTCGCATCAATATGATTTGGAAGTAAATGAGATTTTTATCACAGGGATTAGGCTCTAGGGATTGTTAGCTATCCGATGTAAAACCACTTTCATTGCATTTATAATTGATTTGGTATTTAATAAAGGAGAGAGAGCAAGAGAGAGAGAGAGAGAATATATGGCAAAGATAGCTGAAACTAGCCCACTTTGCATGTAATCCCACCACTCCCCCTATTTATATACCTTGTGTGTACTCTGTCTCAAGTGAGTCAGTGACGATACATCTCAGAGAGGATTGATTATCACCTCATCATCACAGAGGAAGAACAGGGTGGCATGTTAAATAATTGCAACATTCAAGAACAGATTTAGTGTGATGTCAGTGTTTAAAAAGCGCCAAAAATAAATCACTGTTAGTCTAAAATCAGACATAAAAACTTAACAAGCACAAGGCTTCTCTCGCTTCTCTCTTTGATCTACAAACAAGGGTGTAATTTCTACCAGGAATGGGGCGTCCCTTCCTGAAACCAAATGGTTCAAGTTGGACATATAAAACTTTTTTTATATTGTATTTTACCGTCTACCTGACCCAAGCAGCTGATGATGAGGACTTTGACAATTTGTCCCCATTTAAAATTACACACAAGCTTGTCTAATACACTTTAGTTTACACTTATAAGTGTCTGCACTTGTTGTGTTTCTCAACTCATTTGTCACCTTCCCATATATAGTCAAACGTTGGGGAGAAATCTGATCTGACTACTGCTACCACTTTTGTTCATAATCTTTATTTTCCAGATCACAGATCTGACAGCATCTGTCTGCAGTTTAAGGTTAGACTGTCCAGAGGCTGGCGGGAATGCATCTGAAGCTGTTCGATAACTGTCAAAGAGACCAGAAGAAGAAAAAATTTCAGACTTTAGCAGTTTAGTTACAACAGTTCAGCTAACTAGCTAGCAACTATCGAATTTCAGTCTGTCCTGGATGCTTCTTGGATGCATTTATATTTATCTTTTATGACTTAAAGCTTTTATGGCTTTCCTAACGTACTCTGCTCCAACACAACAATCTCCTCTCTCCAACTCTGACTTTGCCGTCGATTTCAGAGCGAGAACTTGCTTATTTACAGCTCACCCTCATTGGTTGCCAGTTTAACACACACACACTCCATAATAACTGTGTTTATAGACACGCTGCATGGGTTCAGTGTCCAATGCAAGCACACAGACACACAGGTTGGAAAACATGTTTCTCACACTAATTCACCTCTTTGACAGACAGCTCACATTCACTACACACTGCAAATAGGCACACCTTTATAAACCCACACACATCCTCACATCTACCCACACAGACACACGTGTCACGATCCACATGCTTTTCCACCCGCACACACAAACACACCGTACAGTGGGACAATTACTGATGAGGTGTGTGTGTGGCTGCCACGTTTATCTCTGTCAAATCGAGTCCCATCCATCACCAGCTAATCATTACAGCGAACAGGGCTTTCAGCACAGATAGAGGTCTGCCCTCACTGGAGCTCTCTGGTAATAGCATACAATTAATGTAGATAAAAAGGGACACGACAATAGGCGGAGCTGCAACACCACTGTAACGTGTTATCTACGAAGACCAGGGGGCAGCATAGGAAATGTGATGATGCAGATAACAGCACACTGTGCCGTGCAACTCTTAGTTTTTTCAAGGAATAATAAAGACATACTCTTCTTCTTTCCAACAATTGTTCGTGTCAAATCTGAACATTCAGTCATTTGTATTTTACCGAGCAATATAGAGAGTGCATCATGTATGCCTGATGTGCTATGAAATCAAATAAAAAATAAAAAGAAGGGAGGAATAGGGGAATTTAGACGCACTTGTCAAGTATAAGAAAACATGCAGGAACACATCAGTCCCAAACTGAGAAGCTGTTCATTATGTTAATCAGAGTAGAAGCTACTTTCCTGAAATCTGGCACAAAAGCGTTGTAACACCAACAGACCATCTGAACTCCGGATCGTAGCACCCAAAAGGTAGAAAAGGTGTTGCTGCTGCATCCTAATTATCAGCATCTTTATGAACATCTTTATGAATGAAAATAAAGATTATGAACAAAAGTGGTAGCAGTAGTCAGATCAGATTTCTCCCCAACGTTTGACTATATATGGGAAGGTGACAAATGAGTTGAGAAACACAACAAGTGCGGACATTTTTATAAATACAGCTGGATGAAACAGCGAGAGCTGAGCTTTAATTCAGTACACACAAACCCAGGGATTTGCGCTTTGTTTTTTGCCTGCTGAACTGTCCCTGTGTGCTAAAACATCTTGAGTTACAGATTGGAGAACAGCTTAAGTCAGTGGTGTTCTCACTCAGTAATTTAGTTTTAAACATTTTCAATTGAAAAATGCCTAGGGAGACGGGTGGTTGTAACATGAGCCAATTTCTCCAATCCAAACCAAGTTTTAAATCAGGGAGTCCTTTGGCTTAGTCCGTATTACACATGGTGAATTATAATTTTGAGGTACTTCATTTCTTTTTTGCTATAGCATTGCCTGCTTTGTAGTTAAACTTACAAACTCAAAATTGTGTTTACTGTGTGTCTATGTAGAAATCTTTTGTGCAAGTTGTTAGTGCTAATGTTTTAGCTGTAAGCTTAGATCATGGCTACAAAAGTCTGGGTTAGTTTTAAAAACAAAGAAAATGTTTAGTTGTATTTAAATATTTTTTGTTTGGATTTCAGAATGTGTCTTACACACACATAGTAAAGCGTTGTTGTTTTATTATTATGTTTAAATGTTAGTGTAAGACCTCTAGGCTTCTCTGCCATGAAGCCTGCAGTACAGGAGTCTGTCACCCCTGTGACTATGCAAGACAAAAACACACTCAAATATTCAGGTGGTATGCATTTGCACATTTTTTACATGTTTATATATATATATATATATATATAATAAAAATAATTCAAGTGTTGAATAAACGCTTTCAATATAAAGTTTTCTAATAATTCTTATTACATAATTTTACATTTCACCAAAGGGTATGTTACAATAAACCCGGACTATGGGGTGAACGTACTATAGGGTAATGTTTTACTACTTGTGTCTGAGACTAGACCTTGCATTTTCTGTCTGTGTTGCAGAGATACCAGTTACACCGTTTAAAATGAGACACATGTAACTAGTTTGTATGACATTTTGAACGCGCTGGCTTAGAAGAGCTCAGAGATACGGACAGAAATGTCAAAAATGTGACAACCATCCCCAGTCTCCCCTATGTGTAGTTCAGTGTGCTTGGATTTATACATAGGTTTATACACAGAACGAGAGACAAAAAGACCCACAAGGAGACACAGAGTTTATAACAGCCAAAATAACACAGGAGAGTGGGCTTGAGGCGGACAAGTACAATTACACAACACATCAGTAGAGAGGTCATGTGCTGCAGAACCACGCACACACTTATACGCAGGAAATGCAGGCGCAGGCACACATGCTTCTAACTTGATTGGCTGTGATGAGCGGGTGCATGCACACAGGCTGTGAAGCACAGGTCTGCAGACAGAGTGTGTGTCAGAGCAAGTTTGATCAGAGGTGAGCAGAGGGCTGGTAAAGTCACCGAGGTGAAGACAAAGGCTATAGCCCTGTCAGGATAATGTAGAGAGAGAGAGAGAGAGAAACGAAATGAACTGCCTGGTCAGCTGTCAACACATGCATGCTCTACATGCTCTCCACGTACATGTACTGTCAAGGTGTTGTCACAGAAATTTGTTGTCTACTCAAACTGAAAACTGATCAGTCTTTTCAGGTGATATCTGCCTGGTCGGAATTTGGATTGTCCCACCTACTTTTTTTAGTTTTAGGGGTTTTGCGTCAATCATTCGATCAGCTCAGCTCGATAGTTTCCTGCATTTTGTGCAAACAAAAAGAGGAAGATTGTTTATGACCGTTGGCATGGGCAGTCTTTTTACATCGTTCTCCAAAAGCAGCTTTTAAAAGTGAGTGCAGCAAAGCCATAAAGAACTTAACTCCGTCTTTCTTTGATGCTGATGAAGACGCACTATACAGAACAAGCACACAGTGTAAATTGTTGTCAGTCATACAACAGAAATGTTTTTTGTTAAAATAATTCAGTTTGAAAAGGCAATGCAAAGTTAAGAGACAGAGCTTTCTGTAAGTTTCTGTCTGGATGGTGGCAGCCTTACATGACAAAAGATCAGTGGCTAGACAGCACAAAGGCAGTTAGGCGCAAATCAGAAATTATCCAATTAACTTGTCTGTTTTTTTATGTATGGTATTCTATTTCTAATTTAAATTGTTTAACTTCAACACCACAGAGAGCAATCATTGGTCAAGATAAAGATACAGACTCTAAAATGATCAAAAAGTAGATAAACGTCAATTTCTACTGCAAGCTGCAACACTTCTTGAGACGCTCTCATCCTGTTAAAACTGGGATGCTTTTGTGAAATTCATCTTAAGTTTAAGAGAGTTTGTAAAATAGATTTTAATATTTAAGATGCTTTTGGGAAAAGGGTGATTAAGTGCATTTACGATAGTGCCCCATATGTACAAGAAAGAGCTTGTAGCACTTCTACACTGTATTGCTGATCGTTAGATGAAGTTAAATCGTCGGAAACCTAGAGAGTGAGTTGTGATACTATTGTCACACAAACTATTAGGTTTTCAGTTTGATCAGATCATTACGACTCAAGTATTACATTTCTTTTTCTTATGTCCAAATTTGAAATAAAAACGGACAACTCTAGGGCAGCGTGCCCCAACACACACAGAGAAGCATTTTGACTGTGTTGAATGTGTGAGGACATTGACACCATCTGGGGCAGATTGGCCATTGGGAATTTCGGGAACAATCCCAAACGGCCGGTCCATTTCAGACCGAACCGTCCAGTGTTCAAGAGTTTTTATTTTTCAGTTTCTTATGTTCAACTTCAAAAGATCTGCGACCGTGCTGGCAGGTTGGTCAGCTGCAGCAAAAGCTGTTTGTGTCTATCAGACTGGCCCAAACTAATACTTTCAATATTGAGGGGGGATACAGGCGGCCCCTCCCAACTTGGACTGATCTACGTTTTTGCGAACGGCGCAAATATGTAAATATGTCGAAAAGAAAGAAAGAAAGAAAGAGGAAAAAGAAAAGTGGGGTGCTGAAAAAAGAGGGAACTAAGGAAAAAATTGTTGGCACAAGAGGCAGCTAAATGCAAAATTAACTGACGTCTTCCTTGGTGAAACACAGATGAGGCGGGACCCAGCACAGGCACTGATAAGTAATGCATTTATTGTAACCTGAGATTATTTATATATGCATTTATGTATAGGCATATATATCATGTATTTATGTATATTATAAACAACAGTTGAAGGAAAAAGGAAGAGGTGGAGTAGCTGCAGGAGAAGGACAATGGAACCAGAAACAGAGACAGGTACAGGGGCCTGTGCAGGGCTGGGTAGGCAATTATCCATAGATAGAATAAGAAAATGGATAATTGTTAGTCATATTTATTACTGATGTTCTTCTTATGTAGCTGTACAATCGGTACAAGCAGAGTCAGCACAGAGGACGCTGAGCCAGAGATAGGCCAACTCAGAGCTGAAGCTGAGGGATTTGATTTTTATGCACACACTGCTCTATTTTATGAGACTGGATTGTAGTTTTTGATTAAATTTAACTGTTCTAGTATTCTGACTGACTCAGGCTTGCCTGACCTGATCTTATTCAGTGCAGTGGTGCATTGCTTGTACAAACTTAAGAGGCAGGTGTCATAAAAAGTTTCTTTAAAGGTCTTCATCATAATGAAATTGACTGTATACAAGTACAACACCATTTATTAAAATAACAGCAAAAAATCTCTCTCTGCGCCCCCACGCAGCGCTCACATAAAAAGACTCTCCCTCTCAAAGCACCGGGCTGAATTTCAATCCCAGTACATCCCTGGACATCATAAACAATCCTCAGCATAGTCATTATACTGTATGTGTAGATTTTCTATTTTATTTTACTGATCAAGATTTCCATTTGGACTTTTGGACTCTATACCATGAGAGAACATGCAGTGAGATGTTGGGTGCTTTACAACACCTGGTTATGTTTATTTTTCCATACTGATAACCACCTGGACGACACACATGATTCCATCTACTGACTGCTGATGAGTGTCAAATACTCCTATAGCCTCGCATGAAAACAGTCATAACTGTGTGCAGATCCCTGTTAGTTTTCATCCTTCGGGGTAATGCAGTATGCTTTTGGCAACACTCTGAAGCGGCAGTAGTTTTGGGATTAGAGAGCTAAACTGGCTGATGGAAAAACCACCATGTTCGGTTTGTGGGCCGATTAGAAATTTTTTGGGTGGGAAATGATTTTTTGTGTGTGGGGGGGGGGCTCGCCCCATGTCACAGCTCAGCCTGCAGCTGCCAGAACCAAACCACTCATCCACTCCAATGCTGCAGTGGAGGACTTATTAAGTGGCCAAAAGTACGAGTGAAATTGCAGAGCTGGTGCTGCTGCTGTGTGTGTGTGCATATCCCCTTCCATTATTTTCATCTAGCTTTCCCTTTGACTAATGATTTTGAATTAATTTCTCAAATCATCAATTTAACTGACTGTTAACACATTTGAAAACACCGAATTTGATTCTGTCAGCCATTGCGCACTTCAAAATATCTGTTTAATCATAGTTTTCTGCCAACAGGGTGAAATATTACTTGGAAATAAAACTAATCTCACAGAAATCTGTGTTTTTATTTTCACTTAAAAAAATTACATTTTCTTTGCAGTTTCGACAGCAAACATCTTGATTTATTGTCGTGTAACCTCCCTGCTGTGAGCTTTAGGTGCCTACAGAGGCAGTAAAACGTACAACTATAGATTATGTTGAAGTGAGAGAGACACAGAAACCTCTCAACTATATTCTCTGTTCTCACGTTCTGCCCTAAAACCACATGGAGGCATAAATCCTCTTGCCTTTTGTTGTTTTATCCAAGTATCTGTTTCAACAACAGAGACCCAGAGGGGAGTAAAGAGGTACTGTGGGGTCACATTCTTGCCATAGGGCCTAAATTTCAGTCTCTGTCTCTCTCTGTTACCTTTGTTTGTTGTCTTAACCTTTGAATTAAGTTACCTTATATACCTATTTACCAATATTTACTTTCAAATTCTCACTGAAGCAGGGATTATGATGAAAGAGCTTCATATTCAGATATTTTGAAATGCCAGTGGAGATCTCAGATTTTACTCATTTAGCCATTTACCAATTACTCCTCAAATCTTTTAATTCCTCAGAGCAAACAACAGTATGTTAAGTGAACAAACAAACGCTGCCATGTTGTTCTTTTCTCTCTCTCTTTTAGTTGTAATCCCATCAGACAAAAGATACTAAGCCGCTCCTGCTGCTATGCAGGCAACACTTCTGAGCCAGCAAAGGGCACAGCCGTTGCCACAAACAGCTGAGATCTCTGTCTTTTTCAGTGGACATTATGTGTAGCCAGATTTTCAGCCAAAAAAAGGACAGAAACGAGTTGTGTGTCTGTATGGCATCAACAATAATTCAGGCTAAGTAATAACACTGGTGTACTTGCAAAAGCAGCATGATACTACTTCACTGCAAGGGAAGATAGACAGGAGGGTAGACAGTAAAACAGTGTGTGTTTGAGAGAGAGAGAGAGAGAGAGAGAGAGAGAGAGAAAGTGGTAGAATATTAAATCATTAGAAAGTGTTATTCCATTGAACATTGCAGTTAGCAGAAAGCATAAAAGAAGATTACACAAACAGGAACACTATAGGCGAGATACGCGCACAACTTTTTGCTGGTCGCACAAACTTTCCAGCGGAAGACAATGTTCTTTGCATCTCTGAGTGTGACACAGCTAGGCTTAATGGCAGGACTCACTGTACCACAGTACAGCTCTGAAAAGAATGCCTCCCTCCCTCGTTCTCCATTTTCCATTCTCCATTAGCCTTTTGGCTGGCAGCTGACTTGAACAACATTACATCCGGTGTTCTGTCAATTTATGCTACCTATCAGGTGCTACTGAGCGGTTCTGCGCATGCGTATGATCCACAAGCGTGGTCTGTTTCCATGCCCATAAATCTGTGCAACCTTGTTGTTGGGCATGCTGTCGAGCAATATGAAAATAAAATAATTATTAGTCTATCAGAATATGCTACCACTGATGTCCTAAATAAAGATGGCATAATATAGTTTTTCAACATGCCCCTCATCTCCTTACAGTACACATGGAGGGAGTAGTGCTATATAAAATGATTCTGTAGTGGGAGCATTATTTGATAGGGGATTTTAATCAGAATGCCCCTGAAATGATGTTATTTTATAATCTTAAAACAGAAGATGTCATAATACTGTGAGAGTTATAACTTTATGGGATTGGAAAAGGGAACACATATGTAAGGTGGGATTTTTCAATACACTCTGCTATCGATTTGTACTACGGTAGCATTTTTCGACAAGGCAGCATATCTTGTCAGAACACCGGCTTTGCTACCTTACAGTGTGGTCGCATATGTTATATTAATATTCAAAATGAAACACAAACAAACAGATCCAACTCTGAAATGATAGTTCCTTATTAAGTCAACAAGAATTTCCAAATAATGCGTAATGTATGTTGATTATAGTGGTTGACTACAGTCTTCTGACTGGCTGCCAAAGCGCTTTTGCCCCCTGACTGCATGCGCATCCAGTAGGGTTTGTATACAAGAAACACGTCTATAGATTTACATGATACATTGGCTGCTGCATGCTAACACAGGCCAGGACTCATTTGCATAATGCATAATAGCTCATATAAGGGTCTGTCATGTATAAGCTGCCATCACTCTCTCAGTGGGACTAAGTTTGAAACTCTCCCACTGATGTCACACACTGCTTTTCTATTCTTAGTCTGTCTTTGTCTTTCCACCCAGCGCTCATTGTCAACTGAATCTTTCTCTTTCTTCCTCCTCGTCTCACCGCTCCCGCCTACCTGCAAAGGTCGAGTATGAAACTTTTATCAGTTATTCAGATTACACCTGTAATCTCTTCATACAGGCCTGACAGGCTGACAATTAAGTGCTTGTGAAATGGTTGATTAAATTTTTAGAAGTTCCAGTTGACTGGCGCTGTCTGGCTTACTCTATCTGGCAGATCATGTAGCTTTTCCACGTCTATAATTGTCTAATCATTTCAGACAAACACGAACGACATTTTTTAAATGCCAGACATAAGACTACAAAGACTCTCACTTGTCCTACCATCAGCTGTAATAACTAGTCTTATCTTCTATACAGCATGTTGAATGCACATAATCAAGTCAAACCATTAATTATGCTTGTATGGTAGTGTTGTAGGAAAAAAAAAGTTATTACCCAAGCTCAGACAGGGAAAAATAAAAAAAATTCCTACACATAATTTACGTGCTTCCACAATTCTTATTACTGCATTGAAACAGTTTTGTAAGGAAAACACCTACTTGAAGACCTCACCATGATCACCGTCACCGCTGTGACTCAAACACTCTGTGTCAACAGGAAATCTGCCATAAGGTTTCATACATTCTGTTCAAGGTAATAGCATATTCTTTCAGTTGTATATCTTGAAATAATAGTCAGATGCCCACATGGAAATTGAAACAGGTTTGTCTTACTTTAATCATTCCCCCTGTTCACAGTGACCATCAAAATATCCTTTCCTAATGGGCTTTCATTGTAAGAGAGTCCATAGTTCAAATCCACAAAATTAATTCCAAAGTGTATCTGAAGTTAATAGGAGGCTTTTGTGTTTCTATCACTCTACTGCAGCTCAACAGGGAAACACTGTCTGGCCACACACTTTTTATACTCCAGACTTTTTATTTATTTATTTCTAAATAAATAAAAACCTCTTTTTCAAGCCAAAATAGCAGCATATTGACAGAGTTACAAATACAAATACCAAGCACACGCACAACAACAAAGGACATTTAACAAGACTTAAGATACAAAACCAAACAGTATTAGACTACTTAAAAGTACAATTTGTACACCATAGGTTCAAAGGATTTAGACATCTTAAAAGCAGTGACAAGATATTTCTATTATTTTTATATTTGTAAGAAATCCACTTGAAAATCTTCAATCCCCACTACCCCAGGTAAATTTCCTTCCAATCGCATTTTTACTTTAATTTGCAGTGTTCTCTGTGAACACACCTTTTGGCCTTTCAAGCCATCAAGCACTGGTGTCACTGGTGCAAATTTACATGTTGCAAGTCTCATTGAGTATCAAACTGAGTCTGACACAAGGCATATTACTTGAGAACACCACACCTTTAATTCAAGTGGATGGTATGTCGATCAGAATAATTTAAAAGAAGAAGACTGCACAGTCTTGTGCTTGACAACAGACTGTAAGTGACAGTGCCAAATTTCTGTAAGATCAATCTTAAACTATGAGTCAGTCAGAAATTCCAATATGTCTTGAACTGAGTTGAAGTCTAAATAAACTGGTTGACAAAACTGGAGCAGGAAGTGAAATTGAGCCATGAATTCTGATTACCACTTGTGTTGATAGCAGTACTTTGACTTGAACATTTATCACAATAAAAAATTATGTGGTACTGAGATAACTTATTCTTTAGATATCCCCATCAGTTCTTCAGAAGTAGAATTTTCAGGTTGTTAGCTAAACACTAAAGGAAAAGAAACAAGGTCAAGGTTCACAGATGTATGCAGGAGAAAACAGGGGGATTTAACAGTTGGTAAAGTTGTTAACAATTTTTGCCATACAAATCTGGTTAACATAATAAACATTAATATCTGATTGAACAGTTGAAATTAAGCAAGCAGGTATTGGAATAAGAATTTCTGATTTTACAGTTGGTACTTTTTTATGCAGATGATGTAGTTCTTCTGGCAGAGACTGAACAGGATCTCCTGAATAAGTTAAATATCGTACCTTACTGGTGAAAAAATAAGATAAACAAAGAGAAAACATTCATAGTGGTTAATTTCTTTTGTCATACTCAAGAATTGCAAATATTTAGGATTTTACCATAAATGATCATTTTAGGAATAACGATCCTGTTACGCTCTACTTGTAGTGAGCCATGTGAAGTTATGTAAAAGGGTGACCTGCGGCAACTGTGAAACTGGTTAATTTACATGACAATAGACTCAGCAGACATATTTTTTATTGGGATTACTATAGAAGCAAATAAGAGACATAAGTATTTGTATTTTAAAAGCCACTGAATATTTAGTATTTAAATGTAAACACCACTTAATTCAGAACATTGAAATATTCAACTGTGAATGCCTTGGATCTGAATGTATGTGTTCGAACACACCTCTTTTATTTAAATTATACACAATTTCTTGCAATTTCAAAAGCTAAATTTCAATACATAGTTAATTCAATTTAATTTTATTTATATAGCGCCAAATAACAACAATAGATAACCGAGATCTCAGAATATAAATTTTTCGGTGGTCACATAATCACATCTAAAGATTCAAATGAAAAAAATTAAAGTACAACATAAGTCAAATTGAATTTGTCAAATTCAGATAAAAAAATCAAGTTGAATATAGCAGCATCTGGGCTACCCAGGACAGGATAGGTAATTGCCCCAAGTGTAAAAAAATTGTAATCTGACCGTGACTGGATCAGTCAGACCACATCTGGAGATGGTTGAGCCTGCCCTGCAGTCAGTTCTCAGCAAAATGTAAATGCAATCTATACAGTTTGGCCCAATTTTTATTAAACAAAGCAAGTTGAAATGTCACCCGACTTTGCTTCTTCCTGCAATCTCAAGCTGCCTATCAAAAAGCATGTTTGTTGACCCAGCTGCACCAACCCAGTTTGTATAATGAGATCTAATCACAATGTAGGCAGATTGAAGATAACATGAACATCAATTAATAACAATTTAACACCAAGTTAATGCAAATGTTTGTGATCAAATGTCATTATGCTGATTATGCATCTAGATCTAGATCATGTGTTGAAACCAGATGTAAATGTCTTAGCGTCAGGGTACTCACTTACTCACAGCAGAAGAATTTTTTGGCAAGTGCCATCACCTGTGATATAAACAGAAATCTTTGGCTATAAAGTATGTGCACATATAAGTTCCTTTGGATGTGCATAAGAGTGCTCTATATAGCTGCTTTTGTATGACTTTATCTTGTGATGTGTTTGCACTTAGCCATTCAATTGTGCACTGAATATATCTATGTTCATGTGGTCACACTGTGTAGCAGTTTATGGGTGTGTAAGAATGTTGGCGCTTGACTGTATTTGGATGTATTTGAAAAGTTTAAGATTATATTTTATGATCTGTTTAAACTTTTATTGCAACAATTTACACGCGTTTCATGTGGGTCTTAATGTTTGGAGATTAATGGGAAGACTAAGGCAGTAACTGCCAAGACTAGGAGTCCAACTGGGATCCAACATGCTTAATAATGTATAAAGTTAAATGGTACAATAATGCACTTGTGGAAAAGCGTCCAACACTTGGCATATGGTAATATAGTTTCAGTCAACATACTGCTGTCAGAGGTAGAAGGAAATGCATCATTACATTAATATTTCCTGTATTTAAAGAGGCTAAGAGTGCATGTATGCATTAGAAGGCAGTATTAGGGGGAAGTTGCCATGCCACTGGTCCACAAACACCGGATTTGTATGTTTCTATTATTATATAAATGTAATTTATTCCACTCATGTTACAGCCTTCAATGTGGCTCTATGCATAGATACGCAACCACAGCTTCCCTTGTTGACACTGAGCATTGGGTATTTTGTCATATCAGATTCACTTTGTGCTTCACATTAATGTTCACAAATATGGGGCATGTGTGAGACTGTGTGCGCTAATTCCTTTGTGTATGTGAGTTATGTGAGTGTCTCACATTGTCTGAGAGTGTGTGCCAAGTATGACAGCATATGATGTGTGTGTGTGTGTGTGTAACATAGTGAGGCTTCCACTACTAAGGTGCTGAAATACTTGTTGGCTCCATGGTGCCTGGATAATTGCTAATGGCTATTCCACTATGGACAGGGCGTCCACACATACATTCACAGCAGTCACACAACAATACACATGCACACATGCTTCACTAACTAGCAGTGCCTAAACGCAGCTCATTAGCTGCTGAGGCGTGACCGTGAAAACTGGGTTACTGCTTTGCAAGTGCACACACGTATACAACACAAGGATAAACAAAAACGCACACACTCCATAGGCACACACCAGTCGTGACCAGCTGTAAAGGAGGCTAATGTGGAGAGAGAAGGAAGCAGAGGGAGAGCCATGACAACAATAAAGAAGAGCTAGGGGGATATTTACCTTTTTATTGCTAATTACAAAATATAAGTGTGATATAAAGAGGGAGAGCATGAAAGATCGTGAAAAAGACGAACTGTCCTTTTGATGACACTAAGTGAATCAGTTACAGCTCGTATTTCTGCAAGATCAATTTGGCGTAGTGGATTGAGAGGAAGAGTGCTTATATGAGATTAACATTTTACAGGATGTGTTGCCAGAACAGTAAAAAGCCTGTGAAGGTGTTACCTGAGGTCAAAGTGATATATGAGGCAGGACCATCACAGACATATGAGGCGTAAAATCAGGTGATCAGTGTGGAGCAGTGGGCTATTTGTCCAGATTTACCAATGGCTACAGTGTGGAGATTAAACTTCTCTCATGTTATCAAGAGACATGAAGGGTGTTATTGAAACTACTGCTCAGATCTATCTTTTGAACACTGACACAGTGAGTAGAGAGAGTTGAAATTGGTGGAGACCCACAGGATTTTAATTATTTTTGCACACGCTGATTGGTGTACTGATGTATGATACAAAGCATGACTGAGCCAAATGAGCCGCAATGGCACTTATACAGTATATAATCAACGTGCATCTTAACAACAGATGATCGAAACAGCGGTATATTTAGAGTTTTTCTGCTTCTTGACAAATTTTTACATTTAAATTGATGACTGGCAAAATCAACAGCAATTCTATTTCAAATGTCAATGTACAGTTGCTTTTATTTAGTCCAATCAGGGATTTTCTGCGCTGCCTCACTCAATTTGATACTAAATCCCCTCCAGTAAATTGGTAGGTTCCGCATCACAGGCTGTGGAGAGGGAAGAAAAAAAACCCACTGATGGAAGGCAATTAATCAGAGCTCCAGTGTGTAACTCGAGCTTTAATAGCACTTTTTCATTTGAAACCTATTAAGAAAATATGACATACATTTCCTTCATTCCTACATGGGTTGTTTTTCAGCGTGACTTATGAGAGGATTTCCACAGATAAATAGGCTGTGAAATCAATCTGCAGCTCATAATGGTGCCGAGTCTTGGGCATCTGAAGCCACTGTCACAAACAGAACGGGCGAATAAAAGGTGACTAGTTGAAATCCCTGGCCTCAAATGAACTGTGTGGAGGCTGAATGCCATCAGAAATCTTTAACCTAAAATAGCATGTGAATTATTTAAAACCTATTAAGCTGGGGGGAGATTGACTGAGCATGCTCTTCCCAGCAATCCCTTTCACATGCAATCATACCTGAAAGCTACCTCTCTTCCTGAGAAAATCCAATAGAGCACAATGCAGTATATACTGTGCATGTCATGTTACCCTAGAGAAGGAAATATGTGATAACTGTCTTCACACTTCACACTGTAAATATCAGAATAAAGAATATATCAGAATAAGAATTTAAGTTAAGCATACCACTGTGTTTACACAATACAATCCAGCCTCTGGTTATAACTTTTGAGATGCAAACAGGTCTTCTGGGCTTAATTCAATTCATGTTGGCTTTGAAATGTCTCCTGTTCTGTACATCAGCCTTATAATGCCAACGTTCAGCAGAATCGTCCAATATCAAAGTTCTGGTCTGGCAGTAGGGTTGGATTTAAAAGGCTGCTGTAGGAATAAGATCTGTCCCTGAAAGATTATACCAATGGTAGTGTTCCCAGCAGGTCATGGGACTCAAATTGTTGATCCAGCATCAGAAGTTGGGAAGCCACCTGCTGTCCTGCACTGTAGCCCAGACGCCTGAAACTGTTCCAGATCAGAGCAGCTCAGTGGTCAGCAGCAAGACAGTGGCTGTAAGAGACAGCTCCGGAGCACAAGCAGTATGTACATGTCTCCATGCCTCATCCACTCCTCCGTCAGGTCATTGCTATAAATACTATTGTGTTACTATTTGACCAATCTGGTTAGATAAATGTTAGGAGAAATCCCTTTCAGGCTTTTTGGTGTCTTTACATGACACTGTGTCACAGGCTGTTGTGGACTTGAATCCTGCACACAACCACTTTGACATGTCATCATGTACCCTTTTCCATGAAGCAGAAATGCCACGAAAAAAATCCTTCAAAAGAAAATTCCAGCCTGATGCACTGGTTGAGTGAACCACTGCGACAGGCTCACTATGTCGCTGTTATGTAAGGTTAAATGTAATGTATGAGAGCAGCGGCCCGGATAAATGGGCTGTAAAATCTGCTCCCTGGTTCTCAACACAAGGGACTGATGTCTTGGATTTGGAGGATGAGGAACAGCTATGTTCATAGTTTCTGGTTCTATAATAGAAACAATACATGCACACACATTGCTAAATGGATATAAATTCCCACAATAACAAGACAAAAGACATGACCTATGATCTATTGTTAGACAATCTGTAACTGGCTTTTATACATACTGGATTATACATTAATGGGTACCAAATGGCAGCAAATAAATTAATAGGTCATAATTTGGATAGTGGATCTTACACAGCATCCAACACATAAATACTTATCGGATTAGGAAATCTTTGAGCATTGGAAATTATGATGGGAATGCACTAATCAATATTGTTATATCAATAATGTATCACATGACTAAGAGGTTGTCCTTTATGTTTCCCCTTTCCCAGTTTCCCCAGTGTGTTTTGTCTTTGTGTGTGTGAGAGTGCAGTGATCAAATTAATTAATTAGCAATCAAATTAATTCGATAGCTACGCAATGCATTTTACTGCCTTTTTAACACGGTTGTGTTTAGAAACTTCGCTCGCAGCTGATTGGGTAACACCTGTGACACGCCCACCATGTGGGAGAAAACATAACTTCGAAGCCCGTTGTGGAACATTGCGCGACGTTTCAAGGAAACATGCCGCTTTGAATCCGAAAATGCTGCAAAAGTCACTCGTCGCCAGATAGTAAAATCTACTGATGTGGTAGTACCTCCAGGTCAACTAGTGAATTTATAGTCTGTAGTTTTCCTTGTTGCTTTTTGGATTAGCTTGTCACCCTGTTTCTCTTGTGCCTCAGAATCCTGCTGCCCTGCTTGCCTGCCCGCTCTCTGCCAACCACGTCAAGTCAGCCACGCCAGCTTCATTTATTCTCTCTGCCTGCTCTGGCCGCCATTACACACCACACTGTGCCCTCCGCCTTCCCCTGCAAGATCGCCTCATCACCATTCCCCTTACCTCTTCCCCCCTGTCTGCAATAAATCCTCTTTTATTGAATCTTAACCTTTCAGCGTTTGAGTCTGCTTCTTGATTCTGAGTTTGCATGACGTAACGCTGCAATTAGTAATCTGCAAGTTAGTGATGAGCTGGTGAACAAAGTGGAACACTTAGCTGCCAAAGAGCTTAAGAAAAAAAAAATACTTAGAAAATGGGCTGGAAGCAAATCTACTCTTCTTTTATTATCTTTTTATTTGTTTATGTTGTTTGTTAGTTTGTTAGTTTGTAACTGGGCAGGCATAATGTGATAAACGATGTTACAGTGTGATAACATTGTCAAATTGTTACTGCGTATAAGCGGAAGGAAGCTCCAGGGTCCAGGTTTACATCCAAAACTTGCACACTTGATTATTACGCTGTCAAAATGTTCACTACACGGGTGCAAACTCTCGCTCTGCGCTGGACATTGCAGGTTTCTTTACCGGTTTGCCAGTTCAGTAGAGGAATATGAAAACACCTCTCTAGTGACAAACTTTACACACATACAAGTCAATTAAGAAAAGGACTGACATTTCAGGTGACATAAACATAAGAAAAACACATTTTGACTGCAGGGGACCTTTAAATATCAACATTTTGTTTGGCGAGAGGGTTACAATAACTGAGCTAAATGGACCGTAAACACACACACGCACACACACAATGGGTGGTTTGTTCATTCAGAAAGCAATTCTGACAAGAGAGACGGTTAAAGACCCCCAGCATTATCAATGATCTGTAACCAATTAGGAAGAGTTGTTCA
This sequence comes from Lepomis macrochirus, assembly GCA_024633595.2. Lineage (NCBI taxonomy): Eukaryota > Metazoa > Chordata > Actinopteri > Centrarchiformes > Centrarchidae > Lepomis > Lepomis macrochirus. Next base: position 6,327,696 of record JALXJV020000016.1, read on the forward strand.
CAGTCTGCATTAGCACGGGGGGATGCCAGACGCTCTCAGCACCCCTTAAATTCTTTTCTCCTCACGACGGTAGACAGACTCAAAACAGCTTCTCTTGCTCATAAATTATGGCAGGGCCTCTGGGCTCACTAGTCCTCTCAGAGAATATGAAATAGGATATTGGAAGCAAAGTTAGAATCAATTCTTCCATTGGTGAGGACATATTGATTGGCGTTTGCTGCAGCTAACTGCAGGCGGATTCCAAAGGAATGAAAGCCCTCAGCCCGGTCCATAAGCATGACCTTGGGTCATTATTTGAATTTCCTGTCTTTTGTGGGGTTTGCTTGCAGAAAACATCTCACTTAGCATGAAACGGCGTTGTTATTTTGCCAAGCGGTGGTTATCTGTATTTATCTCCCCCAGTTAAGAGCTCTCAGTGGGAAATGAGGGAGAGGGAACTGACGAAAAAGAGACTAACTAGGGAGGGGAAGTGTGCGAGGGTAGTTATCCAATATCACACATGAAAAACAGCTTCATCAGAAGGGGGTATGGCTACTTCTGTTAGCTTTCTTCTCCTCCATTCATCCCTTATTCACCATCTATCTAATTAGCGAAAGACTAGTGGGCGTATTAGATGGACACACACACTATACAAAACAGACAGATATATATCAGCACTACTAAAACTCTGACTCTCCGGCCCCACCTACCTCATTCATCTCTCTGTCTTGGTGGACTGCCTCTTGCTCTCATTGTCCTCTCGCTCTCTGTCTACTGATTTATAGAGATTCTTAAAAACGCCCCCTTGAGTCCTTCACAGAAGAAAATACATTCTCTCCTGTCCAAGCAGAACAAAGACAGCAAGAGCCTGGTGCATTAACAAAACCCGTGCATCCGTGTTCTCTAGATAGATGGGACCTTAAATGGGGGGTAAAACCTGACAGAAATTAACATTGGGATCAGGTACTCTCTTTCTAAACCTCGTCCCTTCCTGCTTTCTTGTGTTCAAATTGTTGCCTTAAAAAATCCATCGCTGCTGCTGATGCACTACAACATCTCACTGGCAGAGCAGTTTTTGATTAACAGACAAACAAGTTTCCTACTGACGCAACAAACACTTATCTGTTCGAGAAATATGTAGCACTTCATCATCAAGAAGCCTGTATCATGTCTCCTGCTCTAGACTTAAGTTACAAGAAATGTTACCATTTTACAATGTTTATCATAAACAATTGCTTTTCTTGTCATAGGAATGTTTAAAACGTTTTTTTGGTTGCTGTGCAACTTGTATAAGTAATGGGGGGCAAAAGCCTTGTTTGTGCAAAACTGCATTCTTAAAGACGGTCTACTCAGTCATTTCATGTTAAAGGTCAGTTTCTGTATTTTTAAACCGGGGGCCTATTTTCACATATTTTGGTGTCAAAGTTTTGGAATCGGGGCTGTAGTTGGCTTCAGTTGCTGCAAGAAGGACGATGGTGGAAACGTGAGACAGAGTTAGAAAGAGGAGTATGTTGTGTGCTGGAGCAATGTTAGGAAATAAAGTCTTTATAGCAGTTTTTGTACATACAAAAAAAGGTCTTCTCTCCTGTTTCCACCAGTGTTTCCTGCAAAGACTTGCCTTTCACGAGATTTCAGAGGGAGAATTGTCCTAGAGTAAGACTTCTGTTTTTGGTTAAAAACAAAGGGTGTCGCCAGGAGTCACTCGTAAGGACCCTTTCCATGATGTTGTCAGACACCTTGTATAAAACTCTGAGCCTGTCAGTGGCAAAAAGAAGCACTTTTTGTGGATGTCATTTTGACCAGCCTGGTATCACCATATTATGAATTCTGAGTCATTTCATGTGGTATTCCAGCGCATTTGTTGCTTATTGCGTGTCATTTAGACTCTACTGACAGACACTGTGCAGATAAAAGTCATATCATATCATGCCAACTGTCACAGGGAGAACACCTGGTGTGGGGCATAAATAATAAAAAATGTCAGAGTAAGAAGATGGTTGGGGTGGATGGGGCGCCAATACACCAGACTCTGACACAGGAGTCAAGGAGAGTTTTTTTATGAAGACAGACTTGAAAGAATCTGAAACTTTATCTTTTAAATCAACTGGATTTCTGAAAGCTCGATTTTGAGTCAAGCGACTCAACCAAAAATAAATTAACTTGAGCTTTTCTTTTAATAACTTTGTTTTGCCTTTTGGAAGAGCAATTGATTAAAAGCTTTTCCAAGACCAAGACTTATTAAAACAAAGTAACAGGCCATCCTATGTCATGTAAGGATCTAAAAGACATAGGATGACTCACAACAGTTTCCCCCTGAGTCGTTCCTCAAATTATTTCCCTTTTGTCATTTTACTATACTGTCCAATGAGTCGCATGTGTGAAATATTTCAGACGAATTGAAATTGAATCCTGAGCCTTCAGATGAAAGACGATCATGTCAGGGAAAGAGGATTAAAGGGTCCTTCTGTGCCAAGCCCTTCATATCTAGAGAGAGTGAAGACTCCTTTCCCTTTATCCATTCTGTGCTTGTTGGCCGAAGAATTGCCAGAGAAAATTAAAAATTGCTTCTCTCACGGCACAAATGATTCTGATGACTTCAATGGCAGAGGTTATTTTGATTTATATCAGATCTGTGCTCTATTGATTACAGCATGCTGTCAGTCTCTGAAAGCGCTTGCAAGTAACTGACAAAATGAAAGAGTCCTCGATAGATAAATGAACCGCCTTGAATGTGGATAACTATTTAGTGTTCTTGGGAAATTAAATACTTTTGAAATGTGATTTTTTTTTTTTTAGAGCAAAACTTTGAAATCTGCTGTTTTAGATGGGAATGTGGTGAAAGAGTAATGAGGCAACCTGGTGCTGATGTGATGAGTCATAACTTTCTCTCTGTAAATATAGAACACCTACATTGAGCCTTTGTACTGGGAAACAAAGGGCAAAGAGCAGAGGAAGCTTGCCTGAACACCTTTGTCAGAGAACATCACCGTGTGTGTGTGTGTGTGTCTGCGTTTAGTGTTTTTCCAGTGCATATTTCATCCGCGCAGATGTCTTTTCACAGAGAAGTGCATAACTGTTTCACAGTTGCAACTGTAACGGTAAAATGACTAAAAGCATGGACACTGATTGTTGTATGACTCCTCGATGTTAAAAGCTCAGTTTGGGGTTAGGGGATGAGATCGCATTGCAGTTCAGCAAAGGGTAAAGTATTTAGTGGTTAGCATTAGTGTTAGAGGTCGGGAAATGAACCCCTGTCAACTGAATGTCTGAAAAGTCTAAAATTAGAAGCCCTGTGAATGTTTGTGCTCAAGCAGCAGAGAAAGAGATAGAAAGACAAATGAGACGGGATCTCCTCACTTTTTCAACATTACATGTCATTCTCATCTGAGTGGTCTTATCATACATTTTGTATTAGTGGCAATGCATAATAAAGGAATAATTGACACAATGTCCAGCATGCTGCCAAACTCTCACTATATCTAGTTTGTTTGTGGACCTAATGTGCTAGAGGTGGAAATGACATCTCACTTTGCATTTACATTACATTCACAAATAGGTTTGTTCATTTCAGTTGAAATATTCATCATCACTAATGCAGTTCATTCACTTTTTTTCCTAAGCTTTGCATTGTATTACAGTTCAAGACCGGAACGATAGTTTTACTCTTCAAGTGATGCTTCACAAAATTTTTTATTGATGAAACACAGTGGCTCCACAAACAACAAGAAGAAACACAAAAACAAAATACTACCATCCTGATAGATTATGTGACTATAGCAATATAATCTTTAAATAACATCCAACCACAACTTCTTTAGACCTTAGATTGAAAATGAATAATGTTACTATTTAAACACAGTCATGAACTACCTTTTTAATCCTTTTACCACAAATTAATGACAGTCCCCAAGAGAGTGCTGTATGCAGGGATAGGCATGTGCTTAAAATACGTATTTTGCAAACTGTAGTTGATAGGGTTGCTGATAATGGCTTTATATTTTGTATCAAAATACTAATGTGAGAAGTCTATGAGCTGACATCATAAAAATGCTAATTGCTTCCTACTCAGTAATTTGGCCAGACTTTTTGAGATCAAAACAGGAACGTAGATTGCCATCCTTTTTTAAAGCATAATTTGCTGCAATTCAGGTCCAGCTAAGTTTTGGTCTTCATTTTAGTAGCCTAGGCTCAATCATTTACCAATTTCTGTAATATTCCAGCTACTTGACGAGGTAGCAGCCCTCACAGGTAATAATAGTTCACTACTTTCAGCCAATGTCAAGTTTTTCTTGGTTGTGCAAAAAAACAATAAAGCGTTTCAGAGTACAACGTTACTTTATAATGCCACGGAACTAGTTAAATGCACATGTTTGACTTATTGTCATTAAGAACGTTGTGCTGCAATGCCATGAAACAGCAGGTTCCACATTTACCACTCGCGTTTGTTGCAGCTCACAACTTCTCCTCAAGTGCGGAACGGGGGCTGTTTGGTGAGAATTGTTCCCAAATAAGTCTGCCATTGAACAATAGCGGGACTATATTTGAAAATGCACGCCTCCAAGTCGTTCTCCCTCTTTTGCTAGTCAGAACGAGATTGGAGGCAGAGATGAGAGCACAGAGAGGCCTGTGAGGAGAGAAGTGTGCGAGAGGAAGGCAGAAAAGAAGAGGTAAGAAAGTCACACTGATGTAAACTTGTGGCCCTTAACTGTTTGCATTCTTTAGATTTAGCACTTGAATCATTAGACAGAGAAAAGCTTTTGCTCTCAAACGTTGTTCGTGAAGTGATGACATGATACCTTGTGTATAAAGGCATCACGAGGCCACATTGTCTCACTTGTAGAAGCATGTGAAGGCCAAGTAATATTCCAGCATGTAGGGCACGCTAAAGAGCACTTTATCATGTTTTGTCCACTGGAAGACTTGAAGTCCCAGATCAGCTGACAACATTGCTCTCATTCAACTTTTTTTATAGATAAATCAGGCTCGATAAATACATGTCAAATATGTTTTCAGATTTTTATGTCTTAGCAAGGTGTAAAATGTTAAATGAAAGAATAGCATGCAACATACAACTGTTGCTAATTAAGGTTAATTCAGTTGTTGGTCAAAGCACAAAATGAAGTCATTGTATATTCTGTCCTACACTTGACCAAAAAAGAGAGAGCGAGAGAGGCTGCATAATTGTTTTGACGAATATCTCTGTTAAATCTAGATCAGTATGCAAGAGAGAGAAGCAGCACTGTGCACCATTTTCCAGGGTGAGTTTCTATCCACACTAACTGGTCACATCACATCATTTTCAAACTGACAGGTAGTTAGCAGCTAGCTCAAAGTCCTTAGTTACTGAGAGAGTGACAGACAGCTGGCTGTCAACTTCTGAGCACAACAATGATCACTACATTGTTTTGTAGCTGACTAATTTAAAAGCCCTGAATTAAAGCTGGTTAGGCAACGTGGGAGAACTAGTGTAGGTACAGCTAAATTGAATTGAATAAATCCCACCCCCCTCCCTTCAGGCCTCCCTCCAAAGCCACCCCCCCCCCCAAAACACATTAAGTTTCATGTGACATGCTCACGTTTTGCAGCGCTGGCGAAAGTCCCGCAACATTTTTAACCAGCATGCCTTATGTTAAGTCCATCTTGCATCACGTTAAGTCAGCACTGCGAAGCGCAGCATGAAGTCAAACACGTGTACGTGTACGTGTGGAGGCAGCAGGCAGGTAAACAGGCAGGTAAGCTGAATTGAATGATTGACTGAGCTTATTCCAGTCCAGCAACAGCCACAGATACCGGATGTGTTTCATCTTTGTGTCAGAGCATTTGATTTATTGACTGCTGTCGGGACGCAAAGAGAATTTTGACAAATATCACAAAAAAAGCTTCTGAAATAAATTTCCTACCCGAGCTTTAAGACCTCCAAGGTGTGACACAGCCTGACCTGCCATTACATGTGTTACATGGGCAGCTTAATTAGGCCTAGTTATTATGAATAAATAAATCACCACTTCTGGATTTCATGATTGTTTTTGTAAACTAATAAAAGTCAAATAGTTATACCACATATATAAAATCTTAGATTCTAAATTAAAATGTTCCTACAGGCTATCTATGTTCTCTTGTAATTTGACTTTTCAGCAACTGACTGGGTTATTATTAAAACCATAGGAAGGACTTCAACATGCAAATGCCTCATTTAAGTATAACCCCATTTGTGACTATAAGCAAAAAGGCATCTTTTAGACTCATGGGAGACATAGACGGGGATCAAAGGTCATGACGCTTGTTTAATCCCAGTCAGAAAATGCGTGATTAGGTATTTTCCTTAAATCGTTCTGTCCTGGTAGAATTTAAGATTTTTGGGTAACACGTCACCAACCAACATGTCTGCAAACAGATGGATACAATCTTTTTTTTTGCTGATTTATTCTTGTTGTTTTCTAGACTAAATGACAAAAGCTGCTACTACAAATATAGTTAACTTTTTAACTCTTCAAACTGAGTAAACCTGCCCTACAGCTCAGCTAGACTAAATGAATTAAATATCTTAACGGTAAGCATGATTGCAATCACCTGTGTACTACCAAGTGTAGTGTTGTTTCATGGATTTTAGAGAATAATAAAATCAGTCTTTTGCAAATAAGATGGTTTATCTTCACATTAAGATACAGAGAAACAAAAAAGAGAAAGCAACCCCAACTATGGGAGAAAAAAATACAGATATACTACTCTAAACAAAAGAGGGAGATCACTGTTACTATCATCCAACAGTTTTCTAATCAATGTATCCACTTAGTAAAACACAGCTGCACAAACCCCTGTGGCTGCAAAGATTCAGGGCTAACTGACTTGCTGCTGTCTCTTGATATCATTATATAGATTTATAGCTTATAGAGAAATGTAAGGAAGTGTGCCAACATGTGGTCTCCCTCACACTTCGATCTACCCAGCAGCGCCATGCTCCTGTTTAAACAAAGATTCGGCTGTTTATACTTCAACACAAACAGTGACAGGTAGCCTACTAATCCTGTAACACATCTGATTTCATATCATAACAAACCCACAGGTTAGGCAATTAATATAGTGATAACGTGAGCGAAATGTAAACGGAGAAATAGTTATTAAAGATAAACGTAATTATTAAGTAACACAAACACAGGAGCCCATGGCACAACGCTGCACTGTTTTAGTTGTGTACAACATTAAACTTGTCGGACACCGATCTGAGTTAAAATAATGATCTTCGTGTTCCTATCTTTGGTTCTGGATGTGAACGGGAGTAACTTAACTCGTTTACACAGCTTATTAAGCCTCCATAAACACAATGAACACATCCTAACGCATTTGTGCCAAACTCATTTGCATGACGAATTGACTATACAATGACTATTTCGTGACGTTTGTTGATTTGTCTTGTGATATTTTCCAAAAAAGAAGTCACAGTTTAGGTTAACCGCCCTTTGATATCTACGTTACACACGTCAGTGCAGACTCACCTACAATGAACCACAGGAGCGTCTGTTTCTGCGGAGCTGCCCCGCTCTGCGATCCCATCCTGTCGCTCTCAAAATGATCCACTGGCTGAAGTTTGGGAGGGAAGTGAAGCAGGGAACAACTAACACGAGTTCAAAGAGTAATATGTAACATCATAAGTGACAGCTGGTGAAGAAATCCATGCAGCCGTCCGGCCAATCAGCCACAACAGAAGCCTCTGCTGTTTCACCTTGCGCAAACTGCTTGGGGGGGCGAGAATCGTCCTCGTTCCTGATAACTCCCCCGAGTCTTCCTGTCACCGATCCTCTCTCACCCAGACATGAAACATATTGACTGGTAAAGTTGTACCAGGAGTCCTGAAGGTTTGGAGAAATCCGGAGCGCGCGCGTGAAGCGTGCAGTTTTGGAAAGTGTGCGGTGCTGTGCGCAACGGGACGCGCTAGCCTGGGACCGGCGGAGTTGAGAGACTGTGTGAGGGTTCACTGCTTCTCTCGGGGAGGACACGGCTGTAGGGGTGAGGCAGGGACACGGGGTAGACCCAAACACAGCAATTGCAGTGCAGGGAGGGGATGAGGTAGATTTGGAAGAGGGAGGGAGGCACCGGACTCCTTAGGGTACTTTTCCATTGGTTAATGGATACCAGCCGACAAATTGGCCTATGACAAAAAACTGACAAACAAAAAACTGTCCAACATGTAATCTATCACCAGTTGTCACCTGAAATAGAATAGAGGTCTGTCGCTTTCATAGAGCAGCTCCTCGGACTTCACATTGCAGATTGTAGATTTCTTTTAGAAATGATGGGGTTGGTACAGGGAATGTAGTTTTAGTTAAACCTTTATTTCGTGTTGTTCTCAAACACGTTTGAGGGGCTTTATGGTGTTACATCAGGGCAGAAGAAGAAGCTCCCAAACAACCAAAACTCTGAAATAGAAATGACTGAATGGAAACCTGTCAAATGATTTCCCACTGACAGAGAGTTAGGACCTGGGAAGAAATAAGGTCGGTCAGGAGGGCCTCTTCATTGACGGGCCTACAATGAACCACAGGTTCATCTGGCTTCACAAAGAGCCTCTCAGCATCATAAGGAGATCCATACCACAGTAGATAAAAGGCTTCATAATAAGAAAAACATAGGACAAACTGTTCTAGAGCTTCACAAACATTTGAGGAAACAGCATTTCCTGAGTGGGCCAGGCCGACTACTAATGACTGTGAAGAGGTCAATATGAATCAGATGTCATAGTGTTGAAGTACTTCGGTCTATTTGTGTCCGAAGACAGGTGCGGTGTAGATACAGTGTGTGGATTTGTTCGCTGATTCAGGTTTGGACGGGTTCAGAGTTGTCCGACGCCGCCATCTAGTGGTGATCTGCAGCGTAACAGCGCAAGTTTACATAAGGGGGTTTGTGTTCCGCATATTTTTCTCCCCATAATTTTATCGACATCCTTATGCATGATGATGGAAGACCATACTTTTCTTAAGCTAAATATAAGGACTCAATAACTTTGTCCAATCGTTCAATCACTTTAAGCTTTTCAGACAGTTTCTCAGCCTGATTTTCCATCTTTTTATGCAATAAAACAGGAGAGAAAGAAGATGTGCGGTTTCAATTATGACACACTTTATTTCTAAGAGAATCGGATGTTTTCAAGGTAACACTTAAAAAATCTTCCACAGTTCAAAGAGGTTTATAATGAGAGTGAAAGAAACATAATTGGAATATTTCGAACATTTCAACTGCAGCACACCAGCAGTAGCTAAATATTTGGATCTTCACTGCACATGTACATGGCAGGAACGTTATTTAGCAGAAATCAATTTAAGAAGTAGAGATTTATTAATGTGCTTAAGTAAAGACAAAGTATACACATACAATTGAGCCTGAACACATAGCCAAATTAGCACCTAAATTAAATTGATGTCAAAATTCTGTATTATAATAAATGTTAAATGTAATAAAACTAATCTAGCTGGAAATATTGAAGTGTATAAAAAGTATCTGTTTGGCTGCAGTTCACTATGAACCCAGTGTGACAGTCGTTTGTAGACTCGTCTACCTGGGTTTGTACATGGACTGTAGATTTAGCTAAACCTTTTCTGTTTCATGTTGTTCTCAGATACCGTGTGTCTGGCTCTATGGTTAGAGTTATGACCTGAGGCAGAAATAAGGTCAGTCAGGGGGGGTCATATCACTGACAAGAAGAAAAGAGGAAGACCCAGAGGGAACAAAACCTGTGGCAGTGGTTCACGAAGAGGCTGTCAGTGTCATAAGGAGTGCAAAGGATGATGAAGAGCTTCCAAAATAAACACAGGCTACCAAGGAACTGATTAAATAATAAGCCCAGCTCATGACTGAAGTGTACATAGTGAAGTTGGCCTGAAGATAGCAGCAGCCTGAGCAAAGGTGACTGCAAGCATCCAAGCCTCTGTCAAGACTTTTTGGAATATAAAAGAACTCTTCTTACCCTCAGAAGGAGCACAATGGCCTAACAAATATTCTTATTCAACCACTGAGTGGCTTTACTAAGGACCAGAGGAAGACCGAGGACATTGCCCTCACCCAGTGGTCCATTCAGGACAAAGTAGAATAATGTTGTGGAAGAAACAAAACAGAGCAAGGAGGAGAATTTTAGTGAGGCAAAGAAGAAAGTTATGAGGCATAAAAAGAAATGTGAAGAAAAAAAGGAATGGTTTTATTATCTCTGTTGAATAAGGGATAAAGAAAGTAGGACAGGCAGAGCACAACTCTAGCCTGAAAATCTCACTCTCATCTTAAACTGTGTTTTTGAGGCAGAAAGATTGAGAGGAGATGGAACAGAAAGTTAAGTAAAGCACCTCCTTTAAAGAGAGTCTTCAAAAGGAAAAGAATGAGAGGAGCAGCATGTGCTGCAGAAGGTCTTAATGAAGGAAACAAAGCAAAGTGAAAACTGATGTAAAGCCAAGCAGTAAAGCCTGCTCAGCTCTGATGTAGAAGCAGAAGTGGACCTAAATAAAAAGCCGTTTGGGGGCCAAAAGAGCTGACTCTATGAAAGAAACTGAGCTATAAAATCCGGCCCCCTACAAAGAGCCATAATTCCCATCACTACTGGAAACACACAAATCACACAAAATGCTGGAAACTCCAGTAAACTTTATGAACACACAGCACACAAACTCACTTGTGGTTAAATCCAAACACTCCAAACCAATAAGCAGTCAAAGCAAAACCATTTTTTAGGAAGCAAAGTAATACACAAGGTAACAAAAAATAAGTCTACTTACAAACAAAACAATTATCCAGCAGGGAGTGAAACAAAAATTCACTGACAAGACAAACAAGCAGGCAGAGTTACGGGCAGAACTGGGGGGCAGGAAACACACATCATGGACCACAATGATCCGACAAAGACTGAACTAAACTCAGTCAATATATACAGACACACATGAGCAGGGGAGGGAGAAACACCAGGTGAAACAGGATCAGGATCATCAGACAACAGCAACCAAAGCATGACACAAGTGCCAGAAACAAACAACTACAAAATAAAATCAAGTCCAGTTTCCCTTAATTTCAACTTTCATTGGATAACTGACCGAGAATCTTCACAGTCAGCTTGACATTGAACTAATCCGTGCTCACGTGCATGAGAACATAAAAGTGACTGCATTTAGCCGACAGTTTATAAAAACGATTTGTGTATCTCTCACCGGAGGCTCAGAAATGCCAGCGCAGAAAAATTTTTTTAGATGACAAAAACTGTTAATGAGCTAGACTGAATATTATAAATGAGATTGTTGCCACAATAATATAACAGACTGTAGTAAGTAAAGTTGGTGTTGGTGTGGTGTTGTCCTGCACCGTTAGGTTGCATTATTGTACATTATGTGGTCACACAAGTTATGGTGACTGAGACCGGCAAAGAAGCTGTAAACCTGAGTATCAATAAAATGACAATAAATCGAAATTGACTGCTACGAAGCCAAGAACAAGCCTTGCATCACTTTGGCTTTTAAAAGAAACATTTGCTTTGTAGCATAATTTCTTGCAGGCTAAAATCGGCACTTTGACGCAATACTGGTGGCACACATGACCGTAATGTGGATCGCATTAACTGGTGAAGTAATGTGGCAAACCATACAATTATTATTTTGCAACAGATAACGTTAGCAATTGGTCAGCATTAGCCAGCAAGCTAACGTTATCTAACTTGGGCCACACAGTGCACAGAAACCTCAAAGCCTACGTAAACTAAAGGATTTCGTGAAAAGTCTGTGGCTGCACCAAGAAAGCAGGCGATTGGTTCATTTTTATGTGAGTTTACAACAATTAGACAATAGAAAGTGATTAATTTCATCAAAATCTTCATATAGCCGCTTTAAAGGGGGGCCTGACCAAAAAAGTTTGAATCGCTGTTCACTTCAATTTAACTTTAGTATAATTTTTGGGTAACCATCTATTTCCTCAATTTTGCCACCTACTGGTGCAGAATTTCAAGAGTCTATACCACCAAAGAAAAAACATGATTATAATATCAAGATTTTTTTTTTACCTTATTGGGGTTTATTACATTTTTAGGCTTTTCAGAAAAATGTGAACATTATTGGGTGCTACAATTCCATTAAAAATCAGTTATGTTTACAAGTGCAAAGATTTCAAGTCCAGCGCCCTTAAGATCACTCCCCACTTGATATAATGATACTCAGAAACTCAGAAAACTGTTTACTTTAGCATTAATATTTCAGGTCTCACTCTGTCTTAACGTTTCAGGCAACAAACACCCTGCTGCCATTTAAACCCATTGCTAGCCTGTCTGCCTGAACATCTCCCAGGCGACCAAGTGTAAACCAACAGCAGGAGGCGTGCAGGGAAAAAAGAAGAAAGGAGAGGAAACAGTAGATCGGAGAGTCTGTTAAAAAGAATCAAAGGTTTGCTTGTCAAATGTCCACAGAAGCTCAGATAAGACGTATGGCTGGATTAGTTCCACAAGGAATTTGAAAGGCGGGAGCTACACAAATGAAATGACATCACTACAGTAAGTAAAGAAAAGTTCATTTTAACATTGTATTGTAATTCATGGTTGCTAGTCATATTTCAAAGTGCTGATAATCATCCGTTAAGGAGTAACACATATTAGGGTCCAAAGGGTTCCATCATATCTTCTGAAAGCACCTTTTTAATATAATACCTAATATAGTTTATGAGACTTCAGCCATCTTGACTGCTGCTCGTTTAGTTTTGTCAAACATTAAACCAGTTCAGCCCTCAGCGTCATGTCTATTCTGCACACACGGGTATGTAAACACTGTCATTGCTAGAAAATCTTATTTAATGCATTACAATGTGCATTATGGTTACTCACCAGCTGTAATAACCTGAGAGAATAATTCCTGTGCTGTTTCTGCAGGGACCAGTGGATCATTAGAGACTTGCATCCCAGTAATGATCACACACACATGCAGACAACAACAAAAAAGTTCCAGTCCCGTCTGCCTTCCTGCTCAGTCTCTGCTCTCCTGTGTGGCTGCACTTCACACAAATCTGACCGGGGAACCTGTGAAGCATGGAGGGAAGTGTGAAGACAGAGAAAGGGAGTGTTGCTGAGATGCTAAAAATAGAGAAGGAGGAGGAAAATGAAGAAGTCATGGTTGTGAGACTTGAAGAGTTGGAGGGCCGGGAGGAGCTGGAGGTCTTTGACACTGAAGATGAAGAGGAGGAAGGGTCCACTCCCCTTATCACTGCGTGTCGTAAAGGCATTGCTGAGGTAAGTTATGTGCTGTATGTGTTTGTAAGTGTAACATGGGGTTGACGATCTTTGCGCAATCATGGTGTAGCTCTGGTCAACTAGCTGTTATATTTCTTAGCAGATGTGACATCAGTCAAACGTTCAGTGGAAAACTGGTGAACTGGTGTTTGAGGTGTGTGTGTGGGGGTCACTTCTTCTAGAAGGTTGAATTTTTCCAGTCAATAACAATAAAATGTGTTTATGTGCATGTGTGAGCCACGTGACCTGAATCTTGCTCTTTAGGTGACTCCTCTGCATCCTCTGGGGAGGGGCAGGTTCAAAACAAGCATATGACTTACCGGTAACCCAGGGGAGGCACTCCCTCTGTGATCCCCTCTGTTACACCAAATTACAGCTGATATTCAGCAGAACGTTGCTCTTAAGATGTTTGCAAAGTCTGCAAATTTATAAGGTATCTCAGCAACACTGGAATAGTTGTGTGATGGCACATTAATAGCAGAAATTAGCTCCGATTTTATTTTACATTTTAAATTTTAGATTTTTGTCCCAGTTTTACTAAAGAAGAAAATTCATGTAACTTCGCAAAATCGAATTCCACCAAGTCTACATACTAAAACTCTTCACATTTTCATTTTTGTGTCAGTTATTGTTTTACCTGCTGGTGCTGTTGACAGATGGTACATCGGCTGCTGAGGGCCGGGGCGGATGTGACCCTGTGTAACTGCAGCCAGCACACAGCGCTCCACATAGCCCCTCCTGAGCTCCAGGGGAAACTGTTGGGCTGGATGTCGAGGCCTCATCTGTCTCCCCAGGCACACCTGCTGCAGGCTGCCTGGCAGGGCGACCTGCACTCCTTACAGCACCTGCTGGTAAGGCTCCCACACAGATACAGATTGAGCGTTAGAGGATTTCCCTGATGAGTGAAGAAAGCAAAGGCCAACAACACAGTTTTCTTATTTCAAAAACACAACTGGGTATTCTGCTGTGATGTGGGATTCGAGTTGTTGAGATCCAATTTATAGTTCAGGCATTGCATTTAGGGATAGTTTGCGTGTCTGCCAAGCTAGGGTTTATCTTGAAGATGGTTTTTGTAATGACTCCAAATGCCATTTTTATAATGGTTGAACTGAAAAAGATAACACTTCTCATATGGATCCTATGGGTATATCTCTAATATAAGTTTTTTTGCGTCGATTTTATCAAAATGTCTCAAAAATAACTCACTGACTGCACCAGATGGCTGTTTAGTGCATTAAATGCATTCAGCTCAGGGCAACAAGCAGGTTTGTCAGTCTCATGATGTCCTTGTGTGACCTTGTGTAACTGGAAATATGAGACATTTCATCAGGTGCTTTTCATTCAAACAATAAGTGCAATCTAAATAGCAGGCACTACAAATATGTAAAAACAGGAATTGTGTGAATGTTATTCTTAAAATCGAAATTATTTTTTTTTGTAAATTGTTTTATTCAAGGACGTAGAAATTTAGACATGTCCCTACCAATATCCAGAGAGCCGCACTGCGATACATTCATTACATTTTTATATTTTGAATCGTCACCTGTTGTCTTAATGTTATAGTTTTATTCATTTTTTAAGAACAATATCTGGATGGAGTTGGAAAGCTCTGGTTTGAGTGAAATTATTTCTACTTCCTGAGAAATTCTGTTCCAATCTGCTACAGTAAGAGTATGTGCATGTGAAGAAATATGCCTGAACTTCTAAATGTCAAAAGACTACAGACCAAACCAGCTGTGCATAAGGCTGCAGGGCATTGAAGATCAGTTGTCTATGTACTGTATGTGTGCTATGTTTCCTTGTTTGTGACCTCAGCACTTACTAAGTTACTCCAAACTAAGTACTAGTGTTATGTCCTATTCATGTTTGTCATATGTCTTTGTTTGTGTCTGTCTGCATGCTTCAGGCTCAGACAGACAGGGTGGATGTGAATGTCCCCAACAGAGACGGCGTGACAGCTGTGATGCTTGCTGTCAGAGACCTTGACCTGTTTGAGGGCATAGCGACACAGTTGCCGTGGGAACACAGACCTGTGGAAGTGGTCAAGGAACTGTTGGCACTCTCTGCGTAAGAAAACACACATTCAAGCATGCATTAAAACGTAGATTAATACTGTACAGACACAAGCAAACGCACACACTCAAGCAGTTCTTTAGAGTCACAGTTGCCAGCTGCCTGTTTGTTTAGTCTTCGGCAGAGGAGGTTGCATCTTGAATTAAAATACTCTACTTAGTTCTCGAGGTTGCCTTGGCATCGAGTAATACATTTTTTGCTTACATTAATGCACCAAATGGAAATGCGTATGCAAAGGGAACACATTTTTAGATCATCTGAAGCTCTCTGATGCAGAAAAACTGTCCACTTAGACTCGATCCATCTGTCTTTAAACTGCTCAGTGATCTGCGGGTACGAGACCAGAGCGGCTGTTCAGCTCTACACTACGCCGCTAACATCAAAAGCCCGCTGAAGGAGGAGATTGTTCGTACGATGGTTGAGGCCCTGAGTCACACAGGTACAACAAAAAACACTGGACATGCCAATATCACATCACATCTGGACAGAAGAAGCATGTATCCATCAGCTTGAGTTAGAGGACACCGTTTTTCTCATTCACAATTTAAAGCTTTGCTAATCATTCTGTTAACATTGGATGCAATTACTTCATATATTGTGAAAGGGTCACTCGCAGTGAGGAACCCACAGAGAATTTTTGCACAAATGAACAGTTCCCCTTGGCTCTACATAGGGTTTTAGCATCTTTCAGCTCCTTGTTTTGTTTTACAGCCACAGGAACTTGACTGTTTTTTGTTCTGCAAATTTTCGAGTGGCCTTTTATTGTGGCCAGCCTTAGGCTTTTTATTGTGGCCAGCCTAAGGCACACCTGTGCAATACCCATGCTGTCTGGTCAGCATCTTGATATGCCGCACCTGTGAGGTGGATAGATTATCTCGGCAAAGGAGAAGTGCTCACTAACAGATTTTGACAGATTTGTGAACAATATTTGAGAGAAACAGGCCTTTTGTGTTCATAGAGAAAGTCTTAGATCTTTGAGTTCAGCTCATGATGAATGGGGGCAAAAACAAAAGTGTTGCATTTATAATTTTGTTCAGAGTAAATCTAATAATGCTGCTTTAAAGTTGTGAGAACATTCTGATCTTAATTCCAGCAGTGCATGTGATCTGCTTTAGGAAAGTAAGGATTATCCAGTTTTGTGTACATTCTCATGTTTCTTTTAAAATAATAATTAGAATTAGGCAGTTAACAAACATTTTTGTAAGATGAAAAGGGTCCTGCAGATTAGACATGCACTACAACAGCACTACGGTGCACTTTCCCAGCACTACGGTGCCCTCTTTTGTTTGCTGCTTACCTACAACATAAGGCCTGAAATAATACCACAAGGAAACTAAGGAAGAAAACGCAATACTTTTGAATTATATAAGCAACTAAGTAGTCTGTCTCTGTTGATTATTTTGTATCTTTGCCTTCTCATTAAATTAACTAATGGGTCAAATGCATGCTCACACTTCCTCATGTGATTGACTTCACTTCAGTTACTGATTCATTGATCAGTTACTCATTAAACTGGCTGTTTTTGCGAGTATGTGTGTAAGCACACGCGTTTTCCTCCCTCTCCCTCACACATACAGGCATTCACACAAACCAGCTCTATTCATAATGCTGTTTTTCAGAGTAAAACCTCTGAAAACCTCATTCAAAGCCCGCACTTATGTGGGAGGGTATAAGAAAGGGCTTGTTTGTGTATTTGTGAGCCACCACGCTGCTAAGAACCTTCATGAGAGTGTGAGTCAGAATTCGTATCAAGGATGGCGATACAGAAACAAGGTGACACCACAAGGGTGGAGAAAGAGATGAAAAACAAACAGAGGAAGGTAGAACATGTTGTTTTCAGTGTTTTAGAACACTTCTAATTCCTTTCCATGAGTAAACAGCACATAATCCAGGGGTGTGGACCCAAACGTAGATTTTTTGAGTTTTTTTTTTTTTTAATTCTTGACCTGCACTGCTTGTAACTGGGAGAAACAGCTGGATTTTTTCTTCTTTATATGTAAATATGAGCCACAAAGGGTTAGAATTATTTCTGATTTTGCGCAGACGCTGCCCCCTTGTCACTCCTAGCCCCTGACAAATACTTGTGCCAGGATGTGGACTCAGAATTTGGAGATTCTGACATAGAGTTGGACCTTGAGAGCCTTTATCCTAATCAGTCTGTACCTGCCTCCCCAACGCAGACACCAACCCATCAGTACAGCCACACAGGGGTAAGTGATAAATAACAAGTCCCTCTGAAAGAAAATGTTTTAAATGTCTCTTCTATATCAAGATGTCAAGGCTTTTGTCATTCTTGTTCAGCACTTTTGGGAGAGAGACATTTTAGGAAACAGCACTCTGTTTAAGTGAGACAGCAACAAAACCCTTCTGCTTAGCCTTTATAATGATCTGTTGTATTTAAATGTGTGTGTGTGCGACTGCAGTCGGGCTGATGGCCACGATGATCTCATGTAGCCACAATTAACAGACACACGGGCAGGCTGGCAGTGAGCAGTCACCCAGAAGACAAATATGTGGAAGCAGTAATTGGATGTTTAGATTAGTGTGTGCATGTGTGTGGAGGAGGGGTGCTCTGGGTAGCTGACACTTGGCTGCCATACTACCGTATTATGGGTGTGCTTGTAGCTGGAGCAGACTAGCAGGGCAGCTGGTTAGCTGAAAGAGAAGGGCAGGTGGTGTACGGGGAAAAGCTGCTGTGTACGTATCTCAGAGGCCCACTGACACATGTAACTGTAATGTATGTGTACATGCACGGTAAATAAACTTTATACCAAGGGTTGACTATAATGTTTAAGTTCACTTCCAAACCACCAAGAGAGCTATATCTGAGACTTAAGCTTTGCCTCTGTTCACGTGCAAAAGCTCCATCATATGAGCGGTGACTGAGCCATTTGTTGCTCTAATTGTTATCAGTGACATCTAACAATTCTAAACTCAAATGCAGGCCTATGTGGTTTGGTAGCAGAGCTTCGTTTTTTTGATCTCTCCTTGAGCGTTGAAGCATTCACCGTGTTAATGAGAACACAAGAAATTAAAATATTCAATACAAGCTGAAATAAAGTCTTTCTTTAGTGGAAATATAACCAAAATAGTTTGTTTATAGTTTTTTCACGCTGTGATTTCTGCCATCCACTGGGGTCCCTCTGAGCCAACATCAGTGGTGCAGGACCTGTACCAGCCCCTGAACTTTAAAATGCAGCATTAAATGAATTGCTCACTTTTGTTCTTTACAGGAAATGCTAGAGTCTCCAGAGTACCCTCTTCTGTCTGACCATCATAAAGGGCCCAGCCAAGGTACGAACTCTTTAAAGGACTCCTGGAGTTTTAGTGGGCTAAAGTGCGGGCTATGTATGAAATTGGAGAGAAACTTTTCTTATCTCTTTCTGGGATTGTTAGAGAAAGACAAAAATTGTATTAGTCCTAGACGATCAAAGGACTAACAAGAAATCACAGCAAGGTGAAATTGGTGCCAACAAACTACTTTTAAACAGGTCAGTGTTTTGTTGTTGTTTTTTTTTTTTACTGTTGGTCAGCTCCCAAATAGGTCATCAGATTAAATCACCTTCTAAAAGGAGGGGAGTGAGGGAGGCGTGACTGTGTGGGAGGGGTCTTACACACAATACCACCTCTCAGCTGAGAAACCTGCCTGTCCGTCTTGTACCTCAGCCACAACAGCATGGGTGAGACGCAGAGAGGACAGAGCAGACCACTAAAGGATACAGGGAGGAATGGAGACAGTGTGGAGTAAAAAAAACAGAATAATGGTGGAATAATTAGCTTCTTACCCAAAGTGTGGAGAAATAAAGAAAAAAAGAGAGAGGAAGTATCTGATTCAATCCTTAAACGCAGTCTTGATATGAGAGCGGAGTGGACCAGCTGGCTCAGAAACAGGTACTGCCCGTTGTTTTCTCTATTTTGAGTATCAACATGGTGTACGTGAGTTTGTTCTCCCTCACCTGCGGTTATCAAGTCACATTGTAGTGTTATAACAAATATGTAGGCTGCCAACTGATACAGCTGCTACACGAACTCACAAATCCTCAGAATTACGTTGGTCTTTAGCAATTATGAACCTCCAGCCTATGAAACTGTATCTAAAACCGCTTTAAAGTTCAGGAAATGGAATGTGAATTATTTTTTTGTTGCTTTTCAATTCTTTTGTATCAGTGATAGGTGTTTACTATTTCTGAAGAAATGTGTTAAATGTAAACAATATTTGTGTGTTACTGTGAACACAATGAACTTAGTTGGCGAGTGAGTGGGTTGGTGGGTGTAACTGTGTGTGTGTGTGTGTGTGTGTGTGTGTGTGTGTGTGTGTGTGTGGAGCAGATAAGGGGATCCCCCTCTGTTTCCAAAACGCCATGGAAACACTGAGAGACATCAGGCAAGCCTACCAGGATGCAGGGAAGGGAAGCAGGTGGGCCGGGTGACATTTCACAATCTTTTACACACACACACACACACACACACACACACACACACACACACACACACACACACACACACACACACACACAGATTCTCGTGTGCACTCTTTTTGAACGTGTACTGGGAAGCTGATGGCACTAAGCTGATATTGTTGACAGTGCAGACATGTGAACACATCAACATCTGTTCATACGTAACCACAAACAGTAAACACAAACAGTTGTTGCGGGTACAGTTACCCCCCCACCCCACCCCCAACACACAGTCTCTTGTATAAACAGCACACTCTCCTTGAGCTAGTCAGCAACTTCCCCTTACTCTTTCACAAACAGCAGAAGAGTGTCCTATCCGGTTACACTGCTGTCCTGTACACAGGCACCTGTCACTGTGTCCAGAGGACAACCTGTTCTACCCAAACAGGTTAGAAACACACAGGCGGGGAGAGAGGGCTTTGGTGAATCAGCCCATTGTCTGGAGCTCTCACCACTGAATCAAGTCCAAGCTCTCCAAAGAGACTAAAGGCCTTTGAGCAGGTGTCTAATTTCATAGCATCAGCTTCCAGAAATAGAGAGAAATGGGAGGAAATGAGGCTTTTGGCATCATGTTCACATCAGCACAAGGCAATAAAGCTCATCAGCATTTGTGAATTCTTGTTGTAATATTGTTGACAAGAATTTCTCAATTGGGCCCCAACAAATTTTCCAGAGAAGCCTTTCCTCTCTTCTTGCCAAAGGCAAAATTAACCACTTGCCTGTGTTCTTTCCTCTTCTGCTCGACAGAGGAGGTTTGTCTCTGCCCAGCCTGAGCGACAACAGCAGACGCTGGAGCCATCTGGATCCTGCTCCCTCATCTGGTTTGCTGAGTACCAGGACCTCCTGCCTGCCGGTACCCCCTAGACACAGGTACATACGGTAGCTGAGATTATTTTAAAAAAAGACCAATCGATAGCAGATCGACAGTTCATTGCCATGCTTGTCAAAGTCATATAGAAAGAGAGTGAAGCAGAGAAAAATCCTGCCAGCCTCATGTGATTGGTGGAGATGAAATAGACTAAAAGAAGAATCTGACTTAACTCCTTAATCCTTTTTATCAAATCAAATGACAATCAGATGTCTGAGTGACAGTTACCTGAGCCATGTTCTAAGGTTTGATTACACTTCATCTTGTTCTGCACACCTTGTTCTTTGCCATGGATCCCCGTCTTTATATCTCCTATCCCCTTGAATTATGGTGGCTTATGTGTGACATAAGTGATAAAGTCAGAAATGAAAAGCAATTATTAATCAAACCAATTATTTAGCAAATGTTTGATCAACAACGTATGGCTACAGCTATATTATACGCTTTTATTGTTATGAGCCATTGAAAATCTTACTTACCGCCCTACTGTATTCTGAGATTATACTTTGTTTGTGTTCAGAAGACACAATACATCTGTGGCACTCGTGCAAACTCTTTAAAATCAGTTTTTAATTTGTCCTTCAAAGGTCGAGAACAAGAAGTGTGGTCGCAGCATGCTCATCCTCCCCAGGGCTGCTGTCCGTGGCTGAGTCCAGCCAGCTCAGCCAGTCGGCCCCCAGCATCATGGAACCACTCCTGGGTTCAAACACTGTGATGCAGGCCAGAGCACACATCCAGACCCGTATGTAAATGCACAACTGAAGTGTATAAACCTCCAAATAAGATGATCATCTATTATTATTATTATCTATTACCATCTGTTACTACAGCTGTGACTCATTTGTTTTTAAGAATCACATAGCAGTATTATTTTTAGATCAGTATCAGTATTTTAGTTTGCTGATTATGCTTGTGTGCATGTGCATGTCATTTTAAATGTATAATCTCTTCCTTTCTGCAGGACTTGGTTCTCAAGATACAATGAATGAACAAAAGGTTAATTTCAACCAAAAAAATCTCCTTATATCAGTCTTGTTATACTTATATTTCTATTTATTTTCATCCATACCATAGTTTGTCTACCTCGCCAGGCAAAGCCAATGAATTACTGTCAATGTACTCTGAAATTCTCGCAGGGTCTCTTGCCAGCTCCGCATCCCAGAACACCCAAGCTGTTGGCGCCACTAAACAGCAGGCCCAGGGACACTGCCGCTCTGCCAGCGTTAAAGCACCACGTTCCCCTGAAGCCCATCAGCCACAGCCCCCTTTGCTCCAGGACCTGGCTGAGGAGAGAGAGGCTGTCCTGGGGCAGCCCACGCACCGGCCCTGCGACCACTAAATGTGGTAGTGAGGAGAGCGGGTCCAGCAGTAGCAGCAGCCAAAGTTCCATTGATCTGGAGGATGAGGATGAGGAAGATGAGAGGGATACACATGAGGGAACTTCAGCAGACAGCCATCTGAAGTTTGTTGGAGACAGGCTGTTGCAGCATTCGAACACTGTGAGCGCCGCTAAGGCTGATTCGGTCGGGGAGACAACGCTGAATTTTAAAGTTCAGTCAAGGATCGGCCATATTCCACCGATCCACAGAGCAACACATAACCTGGATGGAGAGCCTATCATTGAAATAAGTGATCTTCCCAGCACTGAAAAAGCTATAAACTCTCCCTGTGAAGGGAAAGCCGTGAATATAAATTATACAAATAAGCCCATTGACAGTCAGTCCTGTATAAAATATAACTATGCACAGCAAGGAGACTCTATAAATCATGCTAAAGACACTGTGAACGATGAAATACCTATCACATCAAAGTCTAAGGAGGAAAAGAACAATGTGGTCCACACCACAGAACATGGTACTGAGATTAGCCATGGGATAACATTTAATATGAAGAACGACCAGGGTGATGCTATCACATGCTCTGAAGGGAATTACACAAGTGACTTTCAACAGATGAAACAGACAGAAAGGACAATGAAGCATTCAAGTTATGAAGAACCCCGAGTAGATAACCATATCCCTCAGGAGGAGAGGAATCAATTATTTACTCCAGATGTAAAGCTTCCGCAGTCAGGCGTAGATCTCAAGAGAGATGAGAGGACGTTGAAAGTCTTAAAGCCTGCCCGTAACAAGGAGAGAAGAATCATGAACTGTGAATTAAGAGAAAATATTCTAACTAACCAGCAGTCCTTCAACATCCTAGCACACAAAGACCGAAGCGTCCTGCATAGGAAGTCCAAAAGCAATCTGAAGCACTCCTCACTGTCCACACAAGTTAAAGATAAAACCAGGAAAAGCCCAGAGCTAATAAATAGTGGAGAGACCGTTACAAAAGTAAAATCAAAGCTTAAATCTGCTAAAGGTGCTCACTTTAAAACTGGCACCCCATCGCCACGAAAGAAGGCTATAGATCATGTACAGAGCAAAAGAGCAAATCCCGAAAAGTTAAACAGCAACCGAGCTCAACAGCACCCACCGCTGAGGGAGCTGAAGGGACCCAGTGTAGCGGGAACGGCAAGGTCTAAATCTGCTGTAGACTTCATCACTTACAAAGACATGTTTCAGCAGATACAGAGTAGGGATGAAGGACCCGCCATCTATGAGATGTTTGCTGGTCCTGTCTATGAAAACCTTAGAGTTTCCAGCTCCTGTGAAAAAGTTAAGGAGAGACACGTGCAGTCTGCTCCGTCTAGGAAGACACAGCAGTGCCATAAAGTCAAACACAGACCACTGAAACAAGGGCAGAGTAAGCTGAGGAAGAGTGCAGGGGAGAGTTTGGTGGTTTCAGCTAAAAGCAAACCAAAACCTGCGTCCTCTAGGGTGAGACCTCCCCTCACACCTGTATCAAGAAAAGGCACACAGAAAATGAAGGATATGCCTATATTGGATGGGCAAACAGAGGCTGAGCCAGTTCTCTCTAAGGGTGCTGACATTTGCCATAATAGTGCTCAAGAAAAGGCTGAAGGTCATACGTTATCTACCATAGAGGAGGCTCTTTCTAGGTTTGGGTCTGAAACGTTAAAATCAAATGACAAAACATTGCCCACGCAAGCAACTACATCTCATGCTGAAGATTACAGTCACATGCACATGAATATGCAAGAACAAAACCGTAATTCATCAGTGGGATCTCAAACCCCCCAAATGCTGAAGATCAACACTTGGACATCTTCCAGCAGCATCAACACCATCATGTCACCAGTTTACCAGAAGTTTCTGGATGAGGTGGGGGACGGGCCGCTTACAGATGACCTGCTCCAATGTCTGGCTGAGGAGCTGATCTCACTGGACGAGAGGGATGTATCCATCGGCCCGTGTCCTGATGTCCCGGGACCAAGTAAAGACGAGTCCCAAAGAGAAGACGGTCCTGTATCGGAAAGAAATGCATTTCAAGAGGTTAACTTTTTGGCTTTATTTTGGTCAATAGTAGAACTGTTCACTATCATAATATAATATGGCCATGATGTTAGGGACTGTATGAAAATTATTGCATTTGTAACCATAGCAAGGGCCTTGAAACATAGGATTCATCCCCGACTCACCACCGCAATCAATTCCGTACAGTCCCTTACATATAAGACATAATGAGGTACTAACTAAACTCATAAAAAATTGACCAACTAATTCAACACCTTAACCAAGACAAACCAAATTATTCTGATCCGCTAAAGCTTCAAACAACCAATTGTTTTTTGTAATTGTATACGAAATTAGGATGATTTTCTGTTGAAGCCACCCAGCATTGCTCTCTCAGTTACCTTCAACCTCATTTTGTCACAGGTTCATTCAAGAGACAATGCTGCTTTGCTTGGCTCTGGGTTGGTTGTAGATGACACCATCACATGGACAAAGGGTGAAGTACTCGGCAGGGGAGCCTATGGGACAGTAAGTATGCTCATTTAGAATAACAACAGATATATTGTGTCACCACCTTTGTGACTGTATGTGGACCATCACAGCGCCTGCTGTGAGGCTTAAAGAAATGTACCATATACCATATACCTATTCCTTAGGTGTTATCTGTTCATACAACCATGCAAATACTCAAAATATTATATGTACATCAGCACACATTGATGTGATTTTTTACAGGTGCACTGTGGCCTGACCAGCCAGGGCCAGCTGATAGCTGTGAAGCAGGTGAGCTTGGATGCCTCTGACCCCGATGTTGCAAAGAGGGAGTACAGTCGTCTGCAGCAGGAAGTGGAGCTGCTTAAAACTCTTAAACACAACAACATTGTGGGCTTCCTGGGTACCTCGCTTCATCAGCATGTGGTGTCCATCTTCATGGAATACATACCAGGAGGATCCATCGCTAGCATCCTTCACAGGTTAGATTGATTTAAACCAGCTTGATAACCTACCCTGAAGTACCCGTTGAAACATTGAGCTTTAGGGAGGCCTCGCGTGTGACAAAAAAATCTGAGCAGGACAATAAATGTTTTTTTACTTTGCCTTTAACACGTTGTCCTTTTCACCGTCCTTAGGTTTGGTCCTCTGCCCGAGCGTGTCCTGGCTCTATACACACATCAGATCCTGAAGGGGGTGGCCTACCTTCACCTGAACAGAGTGATTCATCGTGACTTGAAGGGAAACAACGTCATGCTGATGCCCACTGGGGTCATCAAGCTCATAGACTTTGGCTGTGCACGCCGTCTCAGCTGCCTTAACCACACTGCTAGCAACAGCGGAGATGTTCTCAAGTCTGTCCATGGCACACCTTACTGGATGGCACCAGAGGTAGAGCTAGTTCATTAAGGTGGTCTTCTCAGCTGTGAAGATAACTGTTTTTGGATGACCTAAGTTCTATGTGTTGCATTGGTTGCCATTGGTCTTGTCTGACTCTTGGTATCTTTTCCACTCATCAGGTTATCAATGAGACAGGGTATGGCAGGAAGTCAGATATATGGAGTGTGGGTTGCACAGTGTTTGAGATGGCCACGGGGAAACCACCACTGGCACACATGGACAAGATGGCCGCCTTGTTCTACATTGGGGCTCAAAGAGGGTTGATGCCCTCCTTACCAGATGGGTTTTCGGATAACGCCAAAGATTTTGTAAAAATCAGCTTGACAAGGTGAGACCCATTGTCCTCCCCGGGCAGTGCGAACTCAAATGGATGTTTTGTTGAATGGATGGTAAATTGCTTTCCATTTACCCACAATTTGAATCTGTACCTGGCAATAAAAAATATGCTTATTAGGACTTTGAAACTAGGGAAAGTGCACTTTTTTTATGTTTGCAATTAAATTTTCAAATGTTTTCCCTTAAATCCAGTGACCAGAGATTACGGCCATCTGCAGAGCAGCTGCTGAAGCATTCATTCATCCCCCGAAATGAGAGTGGAGTGAACGTTTGGCAAACAGAGAAAAAGAACTGCTGTGGTCACCCGGAGGGACTTTGTGGTTAACAAGGAGTTACGCTACAACACAATATTTTTGAGTACAAGTGGACATGTAATGATTCTATTTAGATTGCCAACTCAAAACGTAACATTCTTTTGTGACCCTTCAAGGGGCCTGCCACATAACCCCAGGGATCCACCAGTTGTAGGTTTGGGAGCACGGGCCCCTATAAGGCAGGACATGAAAAGCACTTTTTTATGTTTCACTTGATGGAACCTATAAAATGTGAACAGATAGATGCCAGATTGTTATTACTGACGTGTATTTCCTATAGCAATCTTACAAATGTGCCAATCTTATACCATAATTTTTTTAAATTTATACGTGCAGCTCTAGGTCTCTGTGATGACTCATATTTAGGTTCTTATAAAATGTGTAATCCATTTTGAAGCATCCATTACATTATAACAAACATTATAAACAAGCATTTTCAGGGCTGAGAATGTGAACTACTACTTCCTGTTAGCTTTCCTCTGAGTTATTGCAGAATCATTGTATAAAATATTGCTTAAGAGACATGCCACTGATAAGAATGTTCAAATCTATAAAAGCAGTATCTTTCTTCACTCCTACATTCTAGTGACGTGGATATGTGCATAATAAACGACAGCAACAACCAGGGTTTATACTGTGTCAGGGTAGTGGCAACTTTGAAGTTTATTTGTAATATAGAAATGAAAAGAAAAAAAAAGGATGTAAAGAGTGGCTTATGTAAATTTGTCCACAATGGCATTTGTTCTGTGTGCCCAACTGTAAATCCCTAATAAAACCAGTCCAGCCTCAGGCTAATTGGTATTTTGCACTCTAAAATAAATGAGTAACCTAGTCAAGAATAGAGGCAAGTGTCGTGTCAAGATTGGACAACAATATAGAGTTTAATGTAGGACAGTGATGGAAAGACGAGTGCAAATGTAAATTCAATGAGTGTATGAGGACATCAGTGACAAAACCTAGTAGGAACGTAGATATGTGAGTTTTTCAAAAATATCCAGCACCATCATGTTGGATGGCTGGTCACTGTTCTGCTAACTGTTGCTGCGATGGAACAGAGCCAATAAGGGCGTTACTTCTGAATAGCACACCGTTAATGGCGGATTGAGTCCTACTTACATGTATGCCCTTCATGGGCTGACATCAAAGGGCTACAGCTGAAATTATGTCTGATGCACTTCAAAGTAAAAAGGGTTAAGTAAACTGTAATAGCACACTACTACTGTCTGTCAGTGTTTTTCATTTTGAGGCACAGCCTTTGGCATCAAGCTTAAGGTCTACTTAGAGGTCCAAAAAATTATTTTTGGTACAAATTGCATCACTCTGATGTGATAAATAGGTGTTGGATGTGCCGCCTGTGTTACTGAGGGCATCATTGGATTTCCTATAATGGAAAAGCACAGTACAGCGCCCTCTGCAGGAAGGCTGAAAGAAGCACACACCAGTGGAATGCTGCAATCATTCACCCGATGATGCCCAATCCGTTGGTCAACAAAATAAAAGTCTTTTATAGGTATTATAGTTGTCTTTTTTATACTTACAAGCAGCTCCAAACCTGAGTAGTCATGGTATAGCTTTTTTTTTCTTTAAACATACAAAAACGTATGAACATTTATCTCCTCTTTCTGTAAACAGCAAGTACGCGTTCTTCTTTTAAATCCCTTTGATGATTGAAACATGCAAATCATACGCACGGTACTGAAGTATAAAAAGAAATCAAGACAAGAAAGCAATTGAGGAGATTAAACTTTACACCTAAAAAAAAAATAATTGCATCCATCAACATTACTAAATGGATTGCCAGCAAACATAACTTGAACTCATCTCCAGCTGGCCACTGGCTTCCTCCATACAACCGCAGAAATGTGATTCTATTAAATTACTTGTTAAAAAAAATTGGAGGAAAATGAATAAAGTGCACCTTCCATGCCTTTTATGGTACTTACGAATACTTTTGTTCTCCCGTATGGAGATCTGAAATCTGTGGAAGGACTTCCCTCCCGATGAACACACACACACAAACTCACCCTTGCACTTCCCTACTCATTTGAGGAGGAAGGTGAACCAAGCAGCAGTTTAACAAACTAACAGAAAGACAGGACTGAGTGTCACAGCCCAGAGATCTGACAGTCAGGAAGCATAATTTTTCATCTTTCATGTCTCTCAGAAATTGAGATGTCCAACAATACTTTTCGTTTTTTGCAGATACATTTTTCTGCCTCTCAGTAAAGGGTTTATCATCACATAAGAGTTAATTGTCCTAGGGCACTTAACAGGGAGGTGAGCATAGTCTTCAGTCTGAACTGTGGGTAGTTTGTTGCCATTTCCATGTGCTGGTCATGGCTGCAGAGTGATGGACTCAGTGTCTCTGCTCTCCCACTTCATGTGGCGATTCACTAGGAGGAGAGTACTGCTGAGAGGTCCGCAGCCCACCTGGGTGTGACAGGAGGGGAGGAGGAGAAACAAGAATGAGGGAGAGGAGGAGGAGGGGGGGGAGGTTAGCCATAGAGCTGCAAGCCGGACGAGACACACTGCAGTACAGGAGAGGAGCAAGGAGGAAAAAAGGGGAAAGAAAAAGATGTAGTACCTGCAGCACCAGTGCCACCCTTGGAGATTTTGCTCACTTTGGAGCAAGAAGTGGAGAATGAGGAGGAAGGGTGGTGGTTGTGGCTGGCCTCAGGGTACGCCCTCTTGCGCGATGACGACAAAGAGGTGGATCCGGGAGGAGCGAGCGTGGCCCCTTCCATGCTGACCAGCCCTGGAGGACCTCGTAGAAGGCTTCCCCCGCCACCTGGGCCCTCTGGGCCTCCTCGTCCATTCCCGCTGTGCGTGTGTGGATGAGAGTGACTGTGCTTGTGGTGGCGGTGGAGGCTGTGATCAGCTCCATAATGTTGTTTCTCCTTGCTCACCAGAGGACTGGAATGTTTACTCTTGTTGTTGTTAGTCGCCATGCCTTCATCTGATGAGCTGTGGCGCTCTGATGATGAAACTTTAATCTTCATTTTAAGCTCATCTTTGTTTGGTTGACCACTTTTGTCCAACTGGGAGCTGCCACTGGACCCAGGAACAGCCAGACGGAGTTTAAGCGAGCCTTTGTCACGTTTGTCACTGTGATGACGTCTATCTTGCCCTGAAGCTGAGGAGGAAGGGACTTTCATTTTCATTGGGGAGGCAGTGCTGCCACCACCATGGGATGTTTGGTGAGGTTGTGAATGTTTTCTATGGTCTACTTGGCCCGTAGAGGATGGTGCATAGGTAGAAGAGGAGGAAGACGACATATCCCCCTTCACATCACAATCCAATACTCCTCCATACTGTTCCTGACCACGTTTCTGCCCACAGACAGCCAGCTCTGCAGCATGTTTCTCTCTGTATTTGTCCAGAGACAGCTTCTGAGCTGAAGAAGGTTGAAGGGGAGGAGGCTGAGCTGGCGGAAGATAGGCAGACTGAGGCGGTGGCTGATGCTTGCCCATTCCGCTTCCACCAATTCCTTTCGGTTCCTGTTTGACAGGGTTGAAGTCTACCATTTTCTCAGTCTTGTATACTGGCGGATGCTGAAGCAAAGAGGAAGTGGAGGTCTGCAAGGACAGTGTGGGCTCTTGGAGAGGGATGCTGAGAGGTTCCTGTTTTATACAGGTGGAAGGGTACCCTGCTAGGCTCTGATTGCCCTGGGGCCACTCACTGTGGCTAGCTGGATTGTATGTGCCAGTTAAGTTGTCCAGAGACAGCGGTGCACCTCCAGCGTGGCCGGGTATAGGCACGGGGAATGCGCCGCCGGCTTTCGAAAAACATGGGTTGGAGGAGACTCCAAGGAGTGAGGCATCACCTTGCTCTTGGAGCATGGAAGGCCCAGCAAAGGAGTTGTCCGACAACTGAGCGCCCTCAGTCTTGGGCTTTTTGGCAGCTTGTGTTGCCTAGAGGGTAGAAAAGATTTGTGATGCTGTTTAGGGCTTGGCTTTTGGTAGCGTGAAATTGTCTGAGGTTAATTTGTACAAATAATCAATGTAGCAAGATTTCTGTTCCGTTCATATTTGTGCTTTAACACTGCCGCAAATATTGCTAAACTGGGGTTAAGAGTCCTACACATTTTCCATTTAAAAATTCCATACTGTTCCAGACTCAAATTTCCAGTCTTCTCTGTAGTTGTTTGAGGTCACTTCTGAAAAATCTACAAATAGCCAGATGTTGATTATGTAAATAAATTGTTTTAAAATTCATCTATTAACAAGGAGGTTATATTATTTGTATGCTATTATGTTGCCAAATATTTTCCAGATGAATGTATCTAGATACTGTAGCTCATATAAATCAGTTTTGTGGCATTCAGTCCACATTCCTACACAGAAAGTTGGACGGCGTTCCACTGTCAAAAATCTAAGCCGAAGGAGGAAGTAAACTAACCTCTACTTGTATTATTTTCCATTAAGATAATAATATAATATTTTTTAAATATTATATTATTGTTACCCCACAATTTTTCTATTCTCGTTTATAAATGAGAACCGAAAATGAGTTGAATACAAAACAACCGTGTCCATGGAAAGGATGATTAATGCAGCCATTTTAGCCGCGTTTCCACCAAAAGTTCAGGGGACTTTTAAGTCTTTAATCTTCATTTTAAGCTCATCGGGATGTTTAACAAGCATTATCACCTGATCTAATCAGCTGTTCCCATTGTTTTGAAAAGGAGGAGACAGTCATCGGCTCTGTGTAAAAACTTCCTGACTGATGAAAACTTAAAACAACTTCGGACCCAGTATTTAGCCTAACTCCATCAGCGTGGAAAAGAGAGGAGCAGTCGTAGAAAAACAGCGGACTAGCTCGATTTAAAGCCATTCAGATATACACTGCAAGGCAAGCCCCTCTTTTGGAAAGTACTGACCCGTACTGAAAGCAGGGACTTTCTGGGGTGTAAAATAAAGACTAGAACTAAACTTAGACCCCGGTCCCTTCGGTGGAAACACAGTGAGTTCCTCCATAGGCTTCTAGTTCCAGGGTATAGTTACTTTGGTCAAAACGCAGCTATAAGATGTAGTTTCCTTATGCAGAAAAGATATTCTGTTTATTTTTGTGATGAATATATCACTGCATATCTCAAAGTTTATTGGTGATGCAATTTAAAACGGGCAATAGCTTGGAAACACAAGTTCATACTCTTTTCTTTTTTCCATATTAATCCAGACCTGGAAATTACTATAATCAAATCCCATAATGAGTAAGAACCCTGTAAATTGCTTTCAAAAATACATTTTGGTACTTTAGCTTTTCGCCAGTTTAAAAGATCACACAGGCGCACATGTATCAACTTCGATACAACAAATATCTATATCACTAATATCAAAATCTAATCGCAGGCCTAACAAGTCTTTCCAAAGCCTGAAACAGAACAGCAATATAATCCTACCCTCCAGTTGCGTATCCTCTTCAACCGACTGGGAGTCTTCTCCAGAATCTGTAGAAACTCATGGGTCAGCTCTACAAGTAAAAGACATGAATGATGTCATTAAACAATCTCAAATAAACCTTTGTAAATACGTGAATTGTACGACCTTTCCACATAAAGAAAACACTGCAATACATTCACTGTAATACATTTAAGGAAAGTATTTCACTTTCATTCAGTCTTACCATCAAGCAGCTCGAGGGTGACAGAGTTGTCCACGTACTCCCACCAGTGTTTTCCGTCAGTGGAAACTGGGATCTCCCAGTTGGACCATTTACATGCCAGGTGGATGCACACACAGGCGATCACTGTGGGCTTGTACTGGAGGCAGAAGGTAGTGAGGTGTAGACTGTGTAGTGTGTGAGGGTATGCGCAAGTGATTAATGTGTGTAAGAGTGAATATTTCACATATGTGAGAGTACAGGTATGTGAGTGAGTTGATTCAGGCCAGTCATGATGGGTCCCACATGTGGAGAAAAGAGAAAAAAAACACAAGAGGGAGCAGACAACTTTAATTTGCTGTATGCATTTGTTGCAAAAGATAAGCTAGTATTTGATCGTGTTGATCCGTTAAACTTGATCATGTAACAGCTTCTCAACTCACGTCACAATACAGGTGACATCCCTAACAACGTCATGATTCATGTGATGTAAGTACATAATTCCCAGTGTGCTTAAAAGTAAGCGTGGACGTCGGCCATGTGACAGTGATTTGTGTTTCAGGGGGGATTTGCTGGTTTAAATGTTGGGAAATCATGACAAAGATGAGGAAAGTGGGGAGGGGGCCGTGCGTAGCAGCTACATGTAGCGCACTCATTGTGAAACACTGAACCCAGAGGCCACCCAGGTGACAGTTGGATCACTGTACAACCGATAAAATAACTGAGAAGAGGCTGCTCCTGCAACCCTCCCATATATAAGTCTTTGTTTCGACTGTGTTGAAAGGCGAAAAAAGCTAGTGGGTCCTCCACATCAATGAATATAACTTAGTGCTGCCAGTGTTTGGGGTATACTGAAATGCACAGAGTCAATACTGACAGCCTCAGTTTATGGTAAAATAAACATTTAAGAAATGTCACATTGTATAGCCACAACTTTGCATGGGTGTCTTTTAAAAACACATTTGGTAAGATGGATGGTAACCATGTAACGTGACACAAGTACAATGTCTGGAGACTGTTCTGACAGATTACAACAGCGGCCTTAAACAAAGCTACCAGTCACAGCCAACATCTACAAGTAGCTGGCATCTGAAAACCGAAATGTCTCAGATGGATTTACAAATCTGAAATCATTTAATACTCATTTAAAATAAATAAATTTGTAGGACTATGGAGTTATTTTAATAATATAGCCAGGGCTGGGCAATGAATCAATTATAATTATAGCAATATCATTTTCTTCAATAACAATATAAGAAATCTTCAATAAATGTTAAACGAATTAGCAATTTTCCTATTAAGATATTTATTCTTATTGGAAAAAAAAAATATTTTTTTATAATTGTTTTGAATGTTGTACCTCAAATGTGTTTGTCATGTTCTGACCATAAAGAGGTTTAAAACCACAGTTAACCATCTGATTTCTTCCACGTTCCCTCAGGAGCAAAGACATTTTCCTTTAATCTTAAGAGAAATCATGATTTGACAGCTATCATGATAATTACTGATATGAAATTATATGACTTTTTTATCGTGATAACATTCCTGGCCATATTTCCCAGCCCTAGCTATAGCTTTCACTCTTAGTAAGTGCCAGCTCAGGGCAAAACTTCAACCATTGTCCAGTCAGCATCCAAACATTGTCAACTGATAAGAAAAAAGTTAATTACATAAATTTCAATTTCTTTCCACCACCGCCAACTTTCAACAAACCCTTTAAGGACCCAGTTTTTCTACTGCAAGACATGTCAACAGCGTTTTGTCCTTACTTTAGAATAAATCTTTATCACCAAATGCATTTTGGTCAGTATGAGGGATACTCAAATAGTTCTAAGCATTACGTATTGCGCAGGTCCTTAATGGGTCGAGATTACGTTGTTCTTGTCACATCTTTTTAACTACTATGTATGAAAGAATGTTGTAAAGAGCAAAGAAAAATGTGCATTTAAAGACAAGGAAATGTTGCTAAAGGTAAGAAATATTGGAGGAAACAATGTATTTTTAACAAATGGATATAAAAAAGAAAATTTTAAAAATGAATCTGTGGTACTTACCGGAAAGACCTCTACGAGAAATGTTTACATCTGTGAAATCTTTAGCTGCTATTCAGGCTACCAAAGTGTCTTTCTTTTAGAATTATGCACTTTTCGCAACCGAACAAACACGTGGGTTTCAAGCGCACCACTACACTTCACATCTTGCATTCAACCCATCTGTGCCAACACGTGGTCCCTTGTACAATACACCGCACTGCGACTGGGGCCGGTAACGCTACAAGCCACCCTGTCCCGCTTCCTTTGAACAAAGGAGGGGAGCTGAGGGGAGGAGGCAAGCGTCCCAACAACCACCAGCGCAAGTAGGGCCCGTTGGACACTGAAAGGGTACCCTGCATTACAGGAAGCTATGGTGTGCAGTCAAAGTGCAACAAAGGAGGGGCAGGATAACAACCTGTTGGTAGCCATGAAATAGGAAGTCTGTGCCAGATCCTTGCTTGCTGTAAGAAAGACAGAAAAAGAGGAAAAACAAGGAGGGGGGAAAACAATTACCATTTCAGAAAGCCAACAGCATTTTATTTTCATTAGGACAGGAAGTGAATGTTTACTGTTTTTAGTCAACTTTCAATGCACTTATTAAGCCAAGGCCAAGACTGAAAACATTTGGAGAAACCTTTTTCTCTCTGCTACATTTTGGGAACTTTCGTCAGCTGGATTATTTAAAATTAAGCTTGCAAGTAGAGGTAGGAAGTAATGCACTATTATTGATGAATGGAGAATGAAGTGTCATCATATTTTGTGACTAATTTCAAGAAATTCTTTAGTCAGAGCTGCAGTCTCTATTATTTAGTCAGTGTAACTTACACTGTACATTTACAGCTAATCTGCATCTTATTGTTGATCATGTTCTTTCTGCTCGCCTGCCATTTACTGGTCTTGTGCAAAGCTTTGCGTTCATGGTGGCTGACTACTAACTGTACAAACATGTTGTGGTTCCTCGGAGGTCTAATTCAAGTAGCCTACTATTTAAAAACGATATAATATTCTGTGTGGTTCATCAAAAGGTGTTAAATGATCCGAAAGTCCCGCTAGGTGTGAACAACATCGTCTTACACATGCGCACTGACCACCCTTCTTTGAGGGTCGTTTTGGATTTACTCACGCACATTAAAAACATTTATTAAAAGCTTTTTTCTTTTTACATATTTACGGCATTATATGTTGAAATTTAAATTTTAATAGGCTGTATATTAACTTATTGGGAGAAAACTGGTAGTTCTATGAAAAGTCAGACGTTGAGCTTCAACATATCGTTTTTTTTTTTTGCTGAAGCTTCAACTGTGAGATTGACAGTTGAATCAGGCTCCGATCATCGAAACATCAAATCTTACTATTCGCGGTCAGCCCTAACACACATACAAGTGTGTTACTTTCAAAAACATGATACTGACATCAAACATATCACGTTGCCAGATGAACCACCAAATGGTAGCATTATCATCTAAACGGCAGTCAGACTTTTTCCCACGCAAAACATTTTGACTGTCATGCCACAGTAGGAAAAGCACGTATGTAAATAATAAAATGACCGACACTTAGATAGAAGACAGACAGGCTAATGTTATAAGTAACACTGCTAAAGGTCTATGGTAATAATATGGAAACAGAAGGAAACTGAATCATGGTTTGACCAAATAAAACAATGAACAGTCACAATTTAGTTTCTTAAAATTTTCTGTTAATCTCATAGGAGAAGCAAAAAACAGATGCAGGTTAAAAAAAAACACACTCAGTGTCTTTCCTCCCACGTCTGGTTATGTAATCACAAAGGCAAAAGTGTAAATGCCACCCAGAAAGGCTGATTTGACCTTAATATCCAATATTTAAGGGGGACCGCAAACCTCCAAAACAAAATGATTACAGTTCAGTCTTGGACTTGGCCCAATAAGCGTCAGTAAATGTCGTTGTTTATGTGCAACAGCGAAAGCAAAAGAGCAAGGTGTGTCGTCATGTAACCATTAAATCAGCAAGGTTTTCACCCCCCTCCCCACCCATATCTGAGGTGGGACAAACAAGAGCAGAGGGCACAAAGAGCAAAGAAGGAAGCCTCTACCTCGCACTAGCTGGGAACATTTCACCACATCAGTGTGTGGGTGATCAATAGTAATTTCAAAGCCTGGAACAAAATACATGACAGGTGAGTTCAACAGATACAGTTTGGAGGTGACATGTCATTTTATGATTACACAAACAACCCTAGTGCTCCGTTTTAAGGCCATCAGTTCAGATTCTAGCAGGTATCTATATGTTAAATGTTAGTAGTGGAACGTGATGGTCCATTCCTATGTGTATGTCACAAACAAAGGGCAATCAAATCAGCTCTGACCACTTTCACTCTGGATGCCAGGCATTTTTCAGTACTGAATATAATCAATAAGCAAGCACAAATTGCCGTATCCATAAAATAAAATGTTGCAGTGAAATGGGGATCCAATTTGTGAAAAAATAATGTGAAATAACCCAACAGCCTTATCAATACCATGTTTCATGACTGATGTCAGCAATGAGAGAATGACATGTCACCTTTACATGATATATTGAAAATATGTACATGACAAGATACCAATACAGCAGCTGGTAAAACATTTCACTCAACAGGTTGTGATGGATAAATTCAACAGTGTTTAACAGCACTACTCCCTTACTGTTAATGATATGGCAAAGATCATGATTATGATAAAGAAAAACGCTACCTCTCTCTCAAGTCATCCACTCACCACTACTTACCCAGGGTCTGCAGCACTATGGATTCAAGTATCACCAGCTCTTGAGCTTGCTGGAGGTATGCCTGAAGTTTGATAGACAGTCATTACAACACAATTGTAATGAGTCTATTAATCTACCCCCTAACAAAAGGATTTCAAATGGCCAAAAACTCCAAACAAAGAGGCTAATTTTACTGTAAATCTAAACCTTGTTGGGCGAAGGTGTTTGTTACACACCAACAGCAGGCCAGGGCAGTTAAAATAAGGTCTTTTGTAGAGGGCAAGGGAATCTGGCAAAACCAGTTGTACACAGGGAAACCATGGCCACTGAGAGAACAGATGTAGAGTCAGATGTAGAAAGGGGAAAAAAAAACTTTCAACCCACACAATATGTGGAGGTTCTTGAACTTACATTGCTTTTCGTGTCAAGAGGCGGTTCTTGGGGATTCAGGCAAGCATGTGCAACTTTAATCACATGTTCGAGTTTCCGTGGTTGCTCTTCCACTTTTGCGGCCAAGAATAAGGTGGTTGGAGAGATTATCTGTACAAAAGCAGCAAGACATTTAAATATGTAACGTTACCCATCCTAACTTAAGGGTATCATTTCTGTAAACAGTCTAACATGTGACACTAGGTTGCAGCCAGGTCAATAAAAGTGAAGCAGAATACTTACATTTCTATGGAATTTGGTGAAAGAGTGGTGCATATAAAATCTATGCATGTAAACAATGGCTGTATTTATTGTTAATTGCGAGCTGGAGGGCAGTTAAGGGAAATGTTTTATTTCATTCACCGCGTTACCAAGAACAGAGTGAACAATTTTGCAATACGACATTATAACAAACCAAGACACCGTATCAGGACTAAACAACTGTTAAAAAGACGGCTGAGGTAACGTTAAAGAAAAGTTAACAGGTTAGCCAACATTAGCAAGCTAGGCGACTTACTACGCTAGCTTTATTGAACCAGTGCTAACGTTAACTTGCATCAAAATAGCAAGAAACAGTCAGATAACTTTATCCATCAGCTTACATATTATATTTAAGCATATCAATCAAATTAGGTCTATCTAGGTGTAAACGCTTTATTTCAGTTGACAAGGCGCTAGCAACAGCTGCAAACTCGCCTAATCTAGTGGCCTTTTGGACGTCAACATCAGCTAGCTAGTGCAGCGTGCTATGTTAGCGCTTAGCTAAACACACCTAGCATGTAACTGAGCTTTGTCATAGCAGATTAAGGTTTGTATAGTACAACAGCATTTTAACTAATAAAAAACAAAACATACAAACTGCTAAACTCCTGTTTCGTGCACCCTAACCCTAAGCAGTCAGTTTAACATTAGCTAACGCTAACGGGCCTGCTCCAAAGCTCGGCGCCATATCTGCTTCCAGTCTGGTCTACGGACAGCTTCAGTTTGTTTACAAAGGATACACGTTCAGTCTCTGGCCCATGTCTTGGATCAGATTAGCTGCTTGCTGCCGGTAGGAGAGCTCCCGATCTGGTTCTACTCCACATCGGCGAGACGGCGTATTCTCGAGCTGCTCCCGGGTGAAAAACCATTTCGACGAAGACCCCCGGCACGCCGCCATTGCTCTCCAACGCTCGCTTGGGCATCGAGAAAGCGGATGTGACGTCGGTGTCGCACAGGAAAACACGACTTCTTCGATGGTGAGATCATGATGAGGTCATGGTGCGATTTTTTTGAATTTTTTATTCCTAAACAATAAACAAAAACAAATAAACAAAGGAGATCACAAATCATTACCGAAAGATGTTAAACAGGGTAAATAGATTCAAGGTCTTCATAGCTTTCCTATTTTTAGAGTATAGAATTGACTTGACGTATTGTCTGACTTCGTTTCCAAAGTGGCAAAGGAAGGTTTATGGTTGGAGAACTTAGATTTGTGAATATGTGATTTTGCCAGCAATAACATCAAATTGATGTAGAAATAATTTTCCTTGGTAGAAGGATATGTAAAAAAAAGCTAACAAACAATACATTGTCAGAGGAAAGTGAGAATTCAGAGTCAATATAATGCCAAAGTCAAAATGTCATGCAAGAGTGGGCACAAGTCCAAAATAAATGATGCAGGTCTTCTTCTTGAGCCATTTGACAAAATGAGCAGTTCACATCAATGTCCTTTTTATATCTTCGTAGAAATATCTTGGAGGGATAAAAGCGATGCATTTTAAAAGACACTTCTTTAAACTTATTTAAAATGAGATATCTGGAAGGTAAGCACCAAATTTTCTTCCAGACCAGATTTGGAATAAGGTTATTCCAATAAGGAACAACATCATAGGTTGTGCTGGTGTGACAGCCAGTGACATTATCGGCGATGCTGTTTATTGTCTTTTATCAACACGTTATTTATTCACATTTTACACAAAACTGCGTTTAGTTTGGGTCAAATTTGTGTGAATATGAATATGCATTGCCCATTAAACCCACAATAATACATTATCATCTACACAACTAAATGATAGACTAATATTGACTTAAGAGAACATCGTCTATTTTATTGATTTGTTTTTCTTGTGTATGTTCAGGAAGCAGCAAAAATAGGAATTAAAATTTCACCTCAGCAAGAAGGAGTAGGCCTCTTGCTTCAAAGCTGAGTCTTTTAACAAAATCATTAACAGGATGCACGGTCAGAATGATCAGAATCAGCTTTATTGCCCGTTATGTGTACACATGAGGAATTTGACTCTGGACTGTACAATGCTCACAATGTGTTATACTTATACAATAACAATATAGAAATAAAATCAAACACAGGCAACAGTATAGAGAACACATATATACACACACTATAAAGAAAACAGACTGAGACAATAGTGCAATAGTGTGATGAGTGCAAAGGGTGCAGGAGAAAATTATTACCATCAATGTTTTGTACATGTTGGAGATCGATGTGGTATACAGGTGCACATACAAGCATACATGTACAGTGTGATGAGTGCAAAGAATGCTGGAATAAATAAGTATGTGCAGGTGTTATGTACACGAGGAAGGTGGATTTGGTATACAGTATATACAATAAGACAATATAACAGTATGAAGAGCTTTGAATTGGTGAATGATGAATAAATAAATGGTAAGTGGTAGCCAGCAAACAGGAATTATTGCACAGGAATTGTTTCTGATACTGTGAGGGAGAGTCAGCTGCTCATCAGAGTGATGGCTTGTGGGAAGAAACTGTTCCAGAGTCTGTTGGTTTTGGCGTGCAGCGCTCTGTAGCGCCTAACAGAAGGGTAGAAGCTGGAACAGGTTGTGTCCAGGGTGAGATGGATCTGCAGTGATATTTCCTGCCTTTTTCCTGACTCTGGAAAAGTCCTGAATGTAGGGCATTATTTTTTTTTTCATTAATCTTCACTTGACAAAAAATGCGCCTTATCTAGATGGGATGGGTTATAGAGCATAGGGATCTATGCACAACACCTAATTTGATGTAGAGCATAGATTAGGCTAGTAGGCTACAGCTTTTTAGCTATTTGAGTCTATTCATTGTCAAGCAATGAGGGACGACATTAACAGATGATTATATTTAGAAAGGCCAACCAGGGCAGCCCTGCATATGTTCCTTGTATTATTAGGAGTGAATGTTAATGTGTAGTCTTCCTGAAAACCATGTGTGGCTATTATAAGATACTTTTAGGTCACTTACAATTAGTAACCTTGCATCAAGCTAACAAATAGAAACTGATAGATAACCATAAGATGACATTGGGTAAGGCTGTGGATAAATGCCATTTTACTGTAAAGGAATAACAGCAGCATTCAGCAGCAGATTGGCCATCTGGCAATTCTGGCAAATGCCAGGGGGGCCGGACCGTTTGTTTTGGGGTGGGCGTTTTAAAAAAAATATATAGATATGTTTAAAAAATGTTTATAGATCGACATCACAAATGATGGGGTTTTATCGCTTGTGCAAGTTCATTATGGATTTAACAGCCATTAATATAATTACTATTAAATTAAGCATTTGGCACAGTGGAAACGTCCAATCTGGGCCAACCGACCCAATCAGAGGTGATGCTGGAAAAGTTAAAGCAAAAAAGGGTAAGTTAAACACTTTCAAATGAATCAAATTTAATTCAGCTGCTGAAGCTTAGGTGAAATAGCCTACAGCAGAGGTAAGAAGAAAACAGAAAATACTAATTAATCCTTATGTAGGGTGGAACTTTGCTTCTATTACAGGCACTCATATGCAACAGTTAACTAAGATATTAAAAAGCCATTGACTTACTTCTGGTCCCTACATCTATTTGTAACTAGAATGTTGCTGGACCCAGTGCAAACAGCTCAGCTGCTGCATCAGAGTCGTGCCACACCGCAACAGGTGTCAGTTTCATGTGTCAAACACACAGATAGTACTCACACGCATACCTTTACATCACACACATGCACACTCAGGACACTAGTGACACTTCAGCACACTTTATTTTAATTCACATTTAAGTTAAATACTTGATAACTTTGTTTGCTGTGAGTAGTTCAGGAGGAGGTTAAGTACAGGGGGGTCTGGCCATCCTGCCTGTGTGAAAAGAAACCTCAAATCAGTAATATTCAAGAAGAATAATAGAATAAACTTTAATTGTCATTGTACAGTAAAACCATACAACGAAATTTGTTTGTGCAACCTCTAAACAATACTCATTTATAAACACACTCATACAATAAAATAAAAACAATAAAATCCCTATCTAAAAAATACAGCTGTGCTGACATTGGGGTGGAGGGGCATGGTTCATAGTATTAAGAGACTCTACTCTACTAGATAATTTAAATATCAAATTAGCTCACAGATAACGCAAACAATGGTAGTACTTACCACTTCCTGGTTGTCTCCTCAGCAGGGAGGCAAAAGAGTACAACAGACCCAAGCACCTGCTTAAGAGCTGCAGGAGCAAACCATGAAGCTGAGGGTAGGGGGAGTGAAGATCTCAACAATGCTGATTTATGTGATTATTTTGAGTGTATGTGATTGATTCATTGATAGAAATTTGTGTTTATGTAAGTATTTGTTCTTTGTGCTCTATTTTCTTTAAGGTGTTGGGTTTTAGGTGAATAGTTATTATTCTAAATTATGGTGGTCCCACCTAAGTAGTTTTACCCACTTAATTACCTGCAGGAGGGAGTGTTTACAAGGCAGCTGGTTGCTTTCAGAATATGTTTTTTTTTTTGCTGGTTGGTGTTGGTGTCTCATGTTGTCTGTATGGAAGACAATAACTGCCACGTTTGTGCTTTGCATTTTACCTCTGTCTCATGTCTCTCTCTGGAAAAAAACTTAAAGCCACTGCCGGGCCATCGGATACGATATTTAAAAAATAGTAAGCACTGTCTGCCGGTCACATGTATTCACCATCTGTACAAAATCTGAGTAGTGACTGCGCGAGTCCGTGGGTGCGTGCGGCTTCTGTGCCAGGGCTGAATTTTTGTCCCAGTCTGCCCCTCCACAAATGTCTGGCATCCTCACGGGCAGATTACAGGTACCATATAATCATATTAACATGTTCATTTACATTTTATAAAATGTTTTTAGACCAATGATTAAAACATGATTTCTAATACATTACATTTATATATTTAGCTGACACTTTTATCCAAAGTGACTTACAATTGCTTTATATGTCAGAGGTCACACGCTAAGGCTTAAGTGTCTGGCTCAGGTAGATTTGAACCTGGGTCTCTCACACCAAAGGCATGTGTCTTATCCACTGGTCCATCACCACCCTAATAGAGGTGCATTTACCATGAAAATATAAAATGTGATTGTAAAACACAAGTGTAATTTAGAGTGATGACATGCCATTCAACGTATCCTCCATATACTTGTGTTTTATACCGAGTTCAAACAAATAAGGAAATTCTCAACAGGGTAAAATACTTAATTTCTTTATTATATCAAATAACAATAACACTGGTTGTATCTGCCATACACAAATCCAAATATATTTAATTTAATTTGATAATATGTGAATAAAGCCTTTGCATTGAATCAATGGGTGTAGCAGTTGCATCTCAGCTTTTCATGTTACTCAAATTGCTCTCGTTTCAGGCCCAAAAACTCCAGTGCATTTCCAGCAAGCAATTTATCCTGGAAAACAAAAGAGTACACAGCATATTTAATTCTGGAATAGACATACATATATTTTAATTAATTTAAATGTATTAAAATGACAAATTGTACTTTCTCCTCTGCACAGCTGCTAACATGCATTTTCTAACTACAGTAGCTATGTGTTATAGAGTCAGTGCCATACTGAGGTAACTGCATCGTTGAGATGAAGGACAGGAAAAAATTGTAACCTTTAGCGTGTCATCAAATTGATCCATTGACTCAATCAGTGATCCAGGCTGCAGCTCACCCAGCGGGAATGGATAATCTGTTCCCAGCATCACTTTATCCTGAAAGAGGAATACATACATGTTGAGTGTATTTGTGTTGCACATGCAGTGAACATGTGCAGACATAAAACAAATTGATAAAAGCATTAATGGTTACTGTCATCAGTGGATTCTGAAGCATCACATCCACACACAAAAAGAGCACTTGACTTTACAGAAAGAACTGCTGATGTGTCCAAACTACCCACACACTCCCTGCAGAGTTTTCTAAATGTATGGGCCCATGAAATACACCCATAAAATATGGGGTGTGTTTGTTGAATGTACACAAACTCACTTTTCCAATGACATCAATGAGCAGCTTCAGGGCGACGGGATCGTGAACTAGGGAGTCGGTGTAGAAAGAGCCGAGGTATTTCCGCGGACTGATTTCGTTGTCCACTGCACACAGGTCAGGGCGGACTTTGTGGCCGTGTTCAATTCTGCCAATGGTGAATGGAAAAGAGCCACCTGCAACCACAAAAGCAATGAAGGTCAAACTAAAACACACAGTGGCTCGG
Source organism: Lepomis macrochirus (assembly GCA_024633595.2). Taxonomy (NCBI): domain Eukaryota; kingdom Metazoa; phylum Chordata; class Actinopteri; order Centrarchiformes; family Centrarchidae; genus Lepomis; species Lepomis macrochirus. The sequence continues at coordinate 6,370,980 of JALXJV020000016.1, forward strand.
TGCATTTTAAATTGAGCACAAAGAGAGAATTCAAGTTGACACCTTGGTGCTTATATTATTCTGCTACTTCAGCTGAAATGTATCGGCAACATTTGGTCTATACCTCCATGTGCAAAGCAGACTTTCAGTTTAGGAAATCTCTCGAAGACACCTCCAAATATCATGGAGCAAATAGCCATGGTTGTCTCTGACGGCATGCCTTTGAAATGGAGAAGTCAACAAAACATAGTGTGTCTTTTCAAACAGTGCTTTAAATAAATGTCTTGTTATTATAAGACAATGTCACTGGGTTAGTAAACTAAGTGGCAGAAGCAAAATCAAAAACCAAAGAAGGTCGTTATTGATAACTATTGGCTCTAATCACAATGCATTAAATATGAGAAAGCTACAATACTCAAAGAAAATCAAAACCAATGTGAGAGTTTTAACGCACAATCGATCATTTCAGGAAATAGCGGGCATAATGTTAGTGCTGTGTTTTTGCTGTTGGTTTGGTTTGTTATGCAGAGGTAATTAAACATGGATCCATTTCAGTCAGAAAGTGATTGTATTTTTATGGGAAATATTTTTTTTCCTATTCGCTAGACCAGGGGTGATGTACAATATTGCTTGTTCCCTCACCCACCAGCCACGGCAGCCAATACTTAGCCATCCTCCCATCTGTCTGCATGTCCCATGGGTGGACAAATATGGCGCAGCCCAGCTCCTCAGCTGCCTGCGTGGAAGACACATTGCAATATCAGTCTTCCTCTTAAATCTGACCTCTGAATGCAAAGGAATGCCATGCATTTCAGTATGAAATAAATCAAACTAGTGGAATGTCAACATAGGTACATTTGCAACAACCATGACCAGGAGCGTTATGTTTTCATAAAAGCATGTACTGCAACATTCAGTGTCTCACAGCATAGAAAGGATAGAGTTCAGGGGAGTTGAGGTCCCAGTTCTTGATATGTGAGCCAATCTGCACCCCAGGGAAGCCCAGCTCCTTCACGCAGCGCCGCATCTCCAGCACGGCTAAGTCAGGGGCTTGCATGGGCAGAGTGCCCAGGCCCACAAACCTCTTGGGGTTGCTACGCACTGTCTCGGCCAAGTTGTCATTTAAAAGGACAGAGAGATCCAGTGTGTCATGAGGCCTGGCCTGTAATCCAAAAATACGATTAAAACAGGTAAATGTATATTTAAAAGCTGAAATGAAATTTTAATCACATTCTTCACCTTCGTGTTGATACTTCTGTGACTGAGGAAGAGCCAAGAAAGTTAAGAAGCTTTGCAGACAAGCAAATAAGCCACTGTGGTATTGCACAAAAAGTCTCACATTTAATGTGAGACTTTTATCCAACAGGAGTGTGCTGTGCAGCTCTCAGTAATTTGGGGCACAGGAAACAACACAATGTTTCAGGTGTTAAGCACACAGAAATAAATAGCTGCATTGTTTTTGATCCAAGTTGCTCAGACATACTGTGCACTTACCCAGTAACTGAACATCACAGGAACAGTGGAGAGGGCTTGGACTGTGACACCTGAAGGTCATAAACAGAAAAAAAAAAGTTTTAGGCATCAGTGAGATGAAACGCTGTAATGCCCGTTGGCGTATGTCCTGTCTGTGCACACCATGTTGATCCATGTCCCTTATGCGTGCGTTTGCATCCCAGCAGTTTTCTTGAATCACGCGGAACAGCTTCCCATCCTTCATCATCTCTGCTTCACCCTGAAACACAGCATTAACTCCAGTCACATCCCTAATTGATATGAAAACACGCAATTAAAATTACTTGTCTCTCCGTCTGGGGGCCCAGGCAGACACATTGTTCTTGGTTGTTTCACTTATTGATTTTATAGTTTACAAGCTAATGAGATTATGTGACATTTGGATTTCATAACACTTCAAAATGCAACCACACGATGGCAGCACACCGCTGATTCATACTGTTTCAGGGAAAACATAGGAGATGTAAACTTTCATTTATATTATTTGGTATTACAATTTCAAGACAAATATGTCAGATGTCCAACAGCACCTGGACAACGTTTTTCCCTGTTTTCCTCTGTAATTGGAAATCTCTAATCTTGGGTGCATCTACACTTGTGTTCCAATATGACCTGGAGTCCTCAGAGACCTTGTTTTAACATTGTTATCGGGACTTAAAAAGATGTTCTTCCCCAGACACGGCTTCTATTTTAATGCATTGATGTGACACATTTAAGTCTTCATCCTTATGTGCAGTGTGCTGATGCCAGTCGCTCATCTATACTCTGCCGATTAAAGTTGCATTGGCTGGACAGCTGCCAGGCTGCTCTGTGTTCTGCTGTGTGTTGTATTTGAAGTGAATCTCTCCGCTGATGCAGTGGCAGCATGCTGAGTTCTGCAGCTGCTCACATGGTGAGAACCAGGCTGACAGGTCCACAGGGTGGGGTGCAGCCGGAAGGTGTCTGCTGTGTCCCCCAGCATAGTATGCTTAAGGGCTCCTGTAATTGTGCATGCATACAAGAAAAAAACCTCACCTTGCAGTGATGGTGAAGCTGGACAAACCCATCATATCCATACCTCTGAAACACATTCAAAAGAGGGTTTGTGCTTAATACCTGAATGGTTCATAGAAGACGATTCACATACTGAAAAACATGTATCCAGATTACATTTCTGGAGTCTTTAATTTAGATGGACAACATGGGCATGATGCCCTCCGACACGTTCGGCTGTGGAAAAGCCTGTATTGATTGTCTTATTTCGTCTGCGAGGGTTCAATCTTGCTCCTAGATGACTATCCACTCCAACGCGCTGGATAACTCACAGTGAATGCCATCTGAGGCTGTTGACTCTTTGCAGATGAAGTCACAAATGATCTGCGTGAGCAATGCAGCCAGTAAAGCTCCATTTCATATCCCTACAGATCTGCAGCTCTGTGTACTTTGTCGATGCCACATAGACGCTTCAGCTTTTTAAAAACGAGAGACGGGTTTTGCATCCTTCTTTTAAAACTGGGAATCTATTTATTTTAATAAAAGTCCGCTTCAAATGATAAGAGACCAGGACTTTGAAAGGTCAAACAACATACTCAACATATCGTGTTACCACCCTCTCCTGCATGAATTATTAAAAGATTATTTATTTTAAATATTCTTTTTATTACTCAAAAATGAGCTAAAATACAAATCCATTTACATTTTGTTCAAAGTTCTGTTTTATTTTTAAATTATTTAACTGTCCACCAATGTAGACACTATGAAACAAAGGATAAAGAAATACCACACCTGACAATGTGGAAGCTTTGTTATGTCATGTTATGTTATTTATTTAGGCTCAATAGTAAACAAATATTTTAGGAACAAATAGAGAAAAAACACTCACAGTGGTATTTGTAAGTGTAGTTACATGTATACGGAAACCCAGTAGCATGTTGTTATCCTTATCCTAACTTTATGTTAACTTTATGTCCACATCCAACATGTAACAAAGTACATAGTTCTAGTAAAAACTGATTTCTTTACATTATGTGAGTACAATACTTCAAAAGGCAGTCAAAGGTTGTAATCTGTAATAAGGTCTAAGCTGTAATTCTGTAATAAGCACTTTTGCATTTTTATTAATGTTTATTAATGTTTATATTTTTTTATCTTGACTGACCTCCTTGAATAAAAGGGTTTCACAGATGTGCGTGAGGCATTTAGCACATAGCCATTACAGTCGGACTATGTGGAAACCAAGAGAGTACCCACTGTTATAATGTTGCTATCAATCAACTGTCCTCAAATGACTTGGAGAACATAACCATGATATAGCAACAAAATGGAGTTAACACCATTTAACACCAGTTGACTGGACACCATGCATGAAAGGCTTAATTTTCTTTTCTAAATATTATGAGAGCTGCACATGAAAATAATTTTGACATGTATGTTTTGGAAGTCTGCTATAGAAAAAGATGCAGTGCTTCTGTTTGGGGTCTCACACTCCGCACCTATAAAATGTGATGAAATACACTAGATTTTTATCACTATGACGACCAAGAAATTCAGATTATTCATATAACATGGATAATAAGAGGTCCCCAGGACTACAATAAAATCAGACTTGTTGAATATCCTGAAATTCACTTATGTTCACTTATATTTATATAGGCCTTCAGTCGGTTTATTACAGATCATGCACGAATGGTGAAATACGGTATTATGCCAGTGTAACACGCAAAATTTCCATTTGTGCCAAAAAAATACCAGCACGCATCCATTTAATGTCCGACTTCTCAAGCAACAGAGAAGCTGCTTCACAGCTCAAAATATGAATATGCCTGTCATATTATGTTACTGTGTGTAATTACTCATGGGAAGAAGGACAGACTGTGAGGTGGTGAGGGCACCAGTCCGCAGACTATCTATCCTTGTCCAGCACTAAACATGGACAATCATTGGCAAAGGCCAGGCCTCCATAGTGACACAGACATTAGAGCAGGAACAGATAGGACAGCTAAAGAGCAAGGCCACAGCCACCTATTGATTAAAGTTTAACCATCCATAGAAAACACAGATTTATGGAGTGAGCTGTTAAACTCCCTTCTGACACTCCAATTGGAAAAGTCTGTACATTTTATTTTACTGCCTTTGAGTAACATTCTAGTAGGAGCTCTGCCTGTCACAGATCTGATACAAAGACAGATGTTTTTTTAAAACTAAGATCTTGCGTCTCTGAGTGCCTACCTGCTTCAAATCGGGCCACTCCTTTGGTAAAATATGATTATGAATGTCAACCTTCATCCTTATGATTACGCTTGGGAAAACATGTGTTTCTGCTGCCCGAGATCTCTTGTAGTAACTGAGAGCAAATCCAGCAAATTGACTCTCCGCCCTCAGCCAGAAACCAATGACCAGCAGGTGAAAGGCTGTTGCCGGGACACCCTGGTCATTTATTACCTAGTCAATAAAACAAGCAGAAAGTAGGCTAACAGTTAAAGCAGCATTATCTGTGCAGCTGAGCTAGCTGCCTTTATGCTGAGTCAGAGTTTTGTGTTTATAGTTTTGTTCATGATAGGTGCATGTTTGGATGATGCAGTTATGATTGCACTTGACTTTTGCTTGCACTTGTGTGACTATATTCAACTCATTCCAATTAAGCTTTATTGGCATGAATGTTGGGTGGCACGGTGGTGCGGTGGTTAGCACTGTCGCCTCACAGCAAGAAGGGTTCAAACCCCAGTTGCCCTGGCCTTTCTGTGTGGAGTTTGCATGTGTGGAGTTTGCGTGGATTCTCTGCGGGTGCTCCGGCTTCCTCCCACCACGCAAAGACATGCAGGCTAGGTTAATTGGTGTCTCCCAAATTGTCCTTAGGGGTGAATGTGAGTGTGAGTGGTTGTTTGTCTGTATGTGGTCCTGCGATGGACTGGCGACCTGTACCCTGGTGTACCCCGGTGTACCCCACCCAATGTCAGCTGGGCTGACGTTCATTTCATACAGTAATTAAATAAATAATGTAATTATAATAAATAAATAAATATGTTTTGTGAGTTATTTTTAAGTAAAATTAAAAATAAAATAAATAAATAAAACAGTGTGTGTGTTGTGAATTCAATTCATATGGTAAAAAAAAAAATACAATTACATATTAAACGTGTGTTTGTAAGTGTGTGCCATAGGTCAGTAAGAATTAATTTTATGTTTAGGATAAAAAAAGAAACAATAATATATTAATTGACAAAAAATGTGACTATTTGCTGATGCACAGTTGAAAAGCACTGACATACATAATGTAGAGCAAATAAGTGTCAAGCTGACTGATATTTTACTTTTTTCCTGTTCTCCACAGCTCCCCACAAGCCTGCGTTTTGGCGCCACCTGCTGGCTAATTGTTGCAGCCTCGTAAACGCCTTGAGCGTCAGAACAGAATTCAGGCGGGTTGTTTATTGACAGCGAAATAAAAAATGTTAAGGTGCGACAGTTTATGATTTCCATTCGCTTGGATAATTTCTTAACCATGGGTCAATATGGCGATCCTGGGATTTGAGGGCAAATTCACCATCAAGAAAGTTGTAAACTAAACAAATTATCTTCTAATTAGAGAAATAGGTTAAGCATTATAGATTGATAAAGCAGCCCCATCTGGCGTTAATATAGGGTCATCCATAGAAAGAATACCCTCATACTTTTTTTTACTTTATGTTGATGTTGATATATAACGGCTCGCTAACTGTCATTAAAGTTTTCTTTCTTAAATCAAATGTAATTTGCAGAAAAAACTTAAAAATGCTTGAGTGATTCAGGATAAATTATTCTATGTGGTGGTCTCTATGGGAATTAGATGCTGGGATCTGAGAGGAGGAGAGAAGGAGAAAGGGGAGGAGGGGAAAAAAACAACTTGCTGGCACCGCCTGCCAGATCCACAGCAGATCTCAGCAATTTATCGCATCGCCGCATCTAACCCTCTCCAACTGTCTCTAACTGGCTCAGCCGGACAGGGCATTTACATTGAGGCTGCAGAGCTGTGTGGAGTTCACACTGAGGGAGTTGGTTCGCTGCTGATGCTGGGGAGATAAATCCTTTATCTCTCATCTTCTCTTATCGCCATCTCTTCTCCCCCACCCCGTCCCCCGCCCGCGCAACTGAGTCGACACTGGGGGCATATTGGACGCGCTGGATGGCTGCTGCACTTAGCGAACCGGCGTGAATTGTTTTTCCATCATCATCTTTCTCTGCCTTTGAGCCTTAAAACAAAACACTAACTGCAGCAACAATGACAGACCCAGCGATCCAAGAGTCCTACCCTGTCCCAGACCCGACTATTGTGGATCCCTGCCCGGCCACGGTGCGGAACGGCCAGTGCGCCCCGGATGGCTTCACCAACAACCATCACCAGCAAGCCAAACCCCCCAGCCAGTCTGAGACGTTCACCACGGGCCAGGAGATGAAAATCACAGACAGTGTGGAGGGAGAAGGTAACTTCATCTCTCTCTGGCATGTTTGGTGTTTTCATCTGGTTCCTAAAAGTTATGGATGTGCATGCAAGTGACGTGTGTGTGCGTTTCATGTTCGTGTGTGTGTGCCCCTGGGGAGATTGGAGGGGTATTTTTACCCGTGTGAGGTATTTTTAGTCTGGCTCTTATTTGAATAATTTATGGTAGTCCTACATCAGCAGGATTCAGATTGGAGTAAAGCAAAAGACGAATTCAAAGCTTAAAACACTGCTGATCCTTAAAGCCATTCATTCATTCATTCATTCATTCATCCATTCATTTGATCGTTTCAGTTTTACACATGTAACGTTATTGGATTTGGCTTATTCAAGAGCTGGAATCAATCTACAGCATCTGCCTGGTGTCTGAACTGAAAAAGAAAAGGTCAGAATGAAGAAAGATGCTAATTTAACTGTTTCTGTCTTCTTCCTACAATTGCCCTAGTCAGTTGGCAAATTTAAGCTCTTAGGAAGAAGACTTAACCCATAACGAGGTACTCCAGTGATATAGAGTTGCACTTCCATAAAGTCGGGGAACTTGCGTGAGACAGATTTCTTTTCACCGGTCTAAAATCAACAGCAGAGAGCTTAGACATCCTGACTTTTAGCCCCTTCTATGGCTCAAACTCTGAAAACTGAACGCTGATGAATGCCCATATGGTCACGGCCCTGGTTTAGGGGTCATGGTTTCCAGCGTCACACTTTGAGGTTGTAATGCAGACTTTCTCTCAACCAGCTATAGGCTCTAAACCCAAACACTGATGATATCACAAGGGTTATTTTCTCAGGCATGCACTAAGCTCCTCCAACACCGTAGATGTCATTATGCAATGTGTTAAACAGGTCAAGTAGTACTAAGTAACCATCACGAGTGCCAATTTAAATGTATGTAATCATGTGTAACTTTGCTTGTGTTGCCAGGTGAGGTAATGTTCTCACGTTCACATCTCCCTCCCCTGCTTTTCTCTTCTCTCTCCTGTTTACATAAACGTCCCTGACGTTGCTTTTAGAAAACCTCTGCAGTCTTCTGATCGTGCTTATCAAGGCCAGTGATTTCTATCCATCTATGTGTCATACTAGGATATGACGACATACAATAGGGGCATGCGTTCAGATTATTTAAAAAGTAACACAGTGCTTTTGTGTGTTGTGTGTGTGTGTAATCGGCCTTTTAAACTACATGGCTGATGTTAATTATTTTCAAAAAACTAAGGTCTAACAGAGACAAGTGTAAAGAGAGAGACACACACCCACACAAACAAACCTGCACATGAGAGATGTGTGTATGCGCCTTCTGTCTGATCCCCCAGCCAGGGATCATGTGAGCAAAGCTCTGCTGTCTCACTTCCCCCCTCTGCCACCTACCCACACACACACACACATGCTCACACATATGCTGGTTAGCTAGTTAGCTAAACTGTTTTCAGCTAAGTACATGTCCCTTAGTTTTTCATCCAAGTATAAAACTTGGACACCACAGTACATTTTTTGGGTATCTTCTATTGGATGCTGTGTGTCCAATTTCGTGAACTCAGTTTTGTAAGTGTAGCTATAATAAAAAAATTAATCTTGAATATTATGATGGATGCTTTCAAAGTGAACAACCCTTGCATCCCTGGCTAGAAACTCTCCTAATACCCATAGAAATTACCTGCCTCCTTGAACATTGCAAGTTATTAGCAGAGCAAGTCCAGAGCTTGTGTTGTGCAATCAGGACAAATGTCAAATACAGTACATCACGCAACATGATTAGTTATTAGTGTTTGAAATAGTGCACATTTTCTCTTCCTCACACATGCAGTACACACCACATTTAAAATAACTACATGCACATTTTTCTGCTCACACATCACTGAGCTAGAATCCATGTCAAGTCTCAAGTCACTGATCTAGAGTCCAAGTCAAGTCTGAAGTCACTGAGCTAGAGTCCAAGTCAAGTCTCAAGTCACTGAGCTAGAGTCCAAGTCAAGTCTGAAGTCACTGAGCTAGAGTCCAAGTCAAGTCTCATGTCTCTGAGCAAGAGTCCAAGTCAAGTCTCTGAGTTAGAGTCCAAGTCAAGTCTCAAGTCTCTGAGCAAGGGTCCATGTCAAGTCTCAAGTCTCTGAGCAAGAGTCCAAGTCAAGTCTCAAGTCTCTGAGCTAGAATCCAAGTTCAGTCTCTGAGTTAGAGTCCAAGTTAAGTCTCAAGTCACTGAGCTAGAGTCCAAGTCAAGTCTCAAGTCTCTGAGTTAGAGTCCAAGTTAAGTCTCAAGTCTCTGAGCTAGAATCCAAGTCAAGTCTCTGAGTTAGAGTCCAAGTTAAGTCTCAAGTCACTGAGCTAGAGTCCAAGTCAAGTCTCAAGTCATTGAGCTAGAGTCCAAGTCAAGTCTCTGAGTTAAAGTCCAAATCAAGTCTCAAGTCTCTGAGCTAGGGTCTAAATCAAGCTTCAAGTCACTGAGCAAGAGTCCAAGTCAAGTCTCAAGTCTCTGAGCTAGAATCCAAGTCAAATCTCTGAGTTAGAGTCCAAGTCAAATCTCAAGTCACTGAGCTAGATTCCAAGTCAAGTCTCAAGTCACTGAGCTAGAGTCCAACTCAAGTCACTGAGCTAGAGTCCAAGTCAAGTCTCAAGTCACTGAGCTAGATTCCAAGTCCAAGTCAAGTCACTGAGCTAGAGTCCAAATCAAGTCTCAAGTCACTGAGCAAGAGTCCAAATCAAGCCTCAAGTCACTGAGCTAGAGTCCAAGTCAAGTCTCAAGTCTCTGAGCTAAAGTCCATTTTCAGCTCCCCTTAAGCACAAGCCATGTGGATTTCTTTGATTTCATATCATATCTAAATCTAAAACTAAAACTACAGCCCAGTAAAATTCTGTTTCACACTGGACCAAAGAACCTACTAACACCCACAAACATCTGGCTTTTGTCATCAGTGATGTCTAAAAACATCTCAACCATATGTTTATGTAGTATTAGCATGCAAGGCTACAGTCTATCAGCTTATATCCACGCTGTGATGTCTTTTTAGAGCACAAACACCGTAAACACACCTGTCGACCTGCCAAGGGCGATGCTGTTAAACAGAAACCAGACTGCGGGTACACCTTATTTTCACACATCAGAAAAAAACTGAAAAGGCAAACTCTACAGGTAATGTGAAAATCAAAGGGTAAATGGGTTTTTACCGAACATGTGTCGCAATGATAAAAGGTCTTTGTTTTTTCCCTTCATGTCAACAAAATGTATGTTTTAATGAATTCAATATGAGAATAACACTAAATGTAATAAATTATAGATGTAAGACTACTAAATATGAAGCATACTGAAGATGTCGAGTTTATCTTTTCTGGTTAGATACAAATTGCCAGAACGAAACTAAAGTCAGTTGCAGTACTACATTGCTTGGAGTGCAAGGTTCTGGCAGTCCATCAAAAACAGTTGGAAGTTGGTGAGGGATCGTGTCCTAGTAGCAGCACAAACTCCCTCTGGATGCTCTGTCTCCTTCTGTCTACACCCACACCAGACAAACTCTGGGAGTTGACAACAGCAAAGGGCTGCATGTAGGTTGAACTGGTCATCCCAGATTATGAGAAAAATGGCAAGAAATGTAAAGACAAAAAATAAAAAAACAATTAAGGTCCTTTGTGTCCTTACTCATAAAGGTCAGTTCACAAGTCATGTTACGTACTACTCAGTATATATGTCTTCTTCTTTGTCAAGAAAGTAGAAGACCAGAATTTTTACTGTAAAGTCTTGTAGCACATCTTATCTTTAGCTTGAAGACTCCTAACAGAATGTGTGGAGTTTAAAATATGTAGCCGTTCACCATAAAGGAAGGGCTTCACAAAATGATGCCTTTGGTTGCATTTTTGGGAAACATGGTATCAAGGATTGGAGTGCAGCCCACAGGGACTAAAAGTAAGTGTATCTCATCCTCTGCTGCACTGATTTCTACCATCTTGGCCCCGAGTCACGTTGCCATTTAGTGACTGTTTTGTGTGTGTTTGTGTATGTCGGTAAGTCATATCATGTTGTTTCTAAAAATCAAACTGTTGGCTTAGTTGTCCTGTGTCTGGTGGTTGATTGCAAAGTGAACTTGTGCCAAATGTTCAAAAACCGTTGATGTTGTCATGGCCTAGGCTAATAATGATCATGGTTCTAGTTACAAAAGAAGATCACTTGATATTCAAATAAAAAAGGAAGGAGCATTGATAAGGCAAAGGTCCACTTTTTGGAAGCATTTGCAAGTTTGGTGCACAATCTTGTTTAAAGCACAACTCTTCCACTGCAATGACACATTATCAGTGCTTTTTTTCCATCTGTGTTAGTGAGAGAAAATTCCACCAAAGCAGGGGTTGTATTTGTAGAAAATGTTAATTTTTTTTCAAAAGACTTGAGCAAATTTTTGTCCTTGATAAAAATTCCAAAAACAAAATCATACAGATTCTTTTTTACATTATTATTTTCAAATTTTATTATTTTCCCTTTGAGTACAGATAGTCTACTCCTAAAGCAAAATATTCAACTTACTTTCAAATATATTAACTATATAGATTTTTCTACAGCATTACAGTATGTTCAATGATTTAAAAAAGCCTTGTTTTTCCCTTCATTTGTTCCAATGTTTTGCCTGTTTGTGGCCAGACTTGGAGTCTGATAAAGGAAACACCCTCTGTCTCTCGGCGCAGTTCACAGGTGAATGGCTATATGGTCCCTGAGACAAATTTCTGGATAGTATGCCAACTGATGGCACTGAAAGCTCTTTAGGATGGTGAAAGTTAAGGCTCATAAATATTGCATGACTCTGCAGAGCCAGCCTCACGCTTCATGACAATGGAACCGCTTCAGGCAGTTCAGAATCTGGGCTGTTGTGTCTGTGACTTCAGGCAAAGGATTCTCACAGAGAAACAGCCATGTGAGCCACTAGGAAGTGTATGTTGGACGTTATACTGAGTGTTCTCCTTTAACACCTTCTCTGTTTAGTCTCTTAGAAGGAAACTGTACCTTAAAAAGCTATACAGGTTGGTTAACAACAGCAGACTTTTCTTGTTCTCACAATCACACGTGACAAAAGATTGATTTTTGTTGATTTATTCTGTGAACTTGAGATACTATGATTGGTTATGGTCTGTAGATGTGAGTGCTCAGCGTGGTGGAGTGATACAGGTGTACTGTGGCGGCTCCTGGTTTAAATCTGTGAAGGTCAGCAAAGAAAGTTAAGCTTGACAAGCAGCCCCTGAGCTTCCACTCATGACCTGTAATCTGCAGTATAATAAGGGTCCCCTGGCATTAGGTGTGGAGGCTTATCTAACAGGAAGGATGCATAGAAGGTGGAAGAAACAGCACCATTAATGTTCAAAGCAGAAACTGATACTCATTGATAGGTCTCTTGAGCCTCTTGAATTGGATTGATTATAGCTTGTACAACAACAAAACATTTCAATGAACATTTAGTTCATGGAGCATGTATCGAGCAGAGCCTGACCTCTGACCCCCTCTTAAACACCCTTTTGAAAATGTACTTTTAACTTAATTTAAATGTAAAAACATGATGGTCTCATGGATCATTTCAAGATGCTGTGTTATGGCCACTATAATGTGTTTTGCTGATCAGTTTTGCCTGTTGTATGTCATTTCAAAATACCATTATGCCCACAGGCTAATCACTGAACACATCATCCATGATCCAAAATCCCAAAAGTAATTACTGATCCACATTTTGAATTGAATGTCAAAATGCTGAATTAAAATTATGTTTAGCATAGGGCTGAACAATTTGGAGAAAAAATCTAATTGCTGACTTCCAGGCAGGAAGTCAGACACAGAATGGTATAGAGAATATGGTCAATTTTCAAAATAAAACCCCCTTAGCAGACTCCCGATCGAACATCAACATTAAACACAGTTATAACAGGAAAAAAGGAAAAAGTTTAACTATGTTTAACTATGTAACCATAGCAGAAGCAGAAAAATCAAGGACAACTGAAAAAATAAGAAAGACCTGTAGTGTAACGTTAGCCTGCAGAGAGCGGAGCGGGCTCACAGAGAGCTGTTATCCGTAGTTGAAGCACACAAAATGACAAATTAACAACACGTTAACAACGTGTAGGCTAAAAGATCCACTGCTGAAACACTTCAGTGTAAGTTGATGCCGGACAAATCCACGGCACAGCCGCTGTCTGAGTCAGTTCGACTGGCACCATTATCCAAAACGCTATCCTCTAGTATAGCGTTTGTTTGTTGTTGTAAAATGCACACGCCCTGTGCCCACTCTGATTGGTGTGTAGGACAATAACAGGAGGCTCATGGCACACAAGGATGACAACAAAACAGGTCAGATGTGCTGTATAATTAACCTACATTTTATTTGCCGTCTTAACTATTAGCTAATTGCGTTCTTTCAAATCGCAATGTCGATTTGAAAACGATTAATCAGCCCTAGTTTAGCATGGGCAACAGAATATTTAGCTCGGTGTTTTTTCCAGCAATGCTCCATGGGTCTCCCAGATTAGTTCTCAAGCTTGTACTTTTATATTTCAGTGAAAGAAGTATTCATTATTCAAGAGAATCTTTTTCAGTAAGTATTTGAAAAGGGCTGAAATGGTCACACGATAAAATGTGACATAAAACGAACATCACAAGAAGAAAGGCTGAATTGTCCTTAACAGTGTTTGTGTGTCTCACTGCAGGTCTCCTCGAGAGCAGCATGCGTCTGAAGCCCCACGAGGCTCAGAGCTACAGGAAGAAGGCACTCTGGGTCTCCTGGGTCTCCATCGTGGTCACACTCATACTGGCGGTGGCAGCTTTCAGTAAGCATTTCAAACACTCAGTCATACACATGCAACATGTACAGTATACAGTATGGCACTGTTTGTTATTTATTGGGGTGGTGGAGGTGACTTTGTTTTGTTTTTTATGATGAGTTACAAAAATTTTCCCTTGATTCCCCCTGAGTCACGGTGGGACCATGCCTCCACCTTAAATAACCATATTTTTTCATTATCCACACCGGTACTGCAACACACCGGGACAAACTGACACAAGAAAGGCATAACCTAATGTAGGCTATTCATTTGCCAAATTCAAAAGAGGGGTCAAATAATTGAGAATGTGTCATGTGTCAATGTGTTTATAAAGTTTTCCTTAACTTAACAACTCACAAAACCATGTGATTTTTTTAAGGGAGTCTGGGGCGGCTTTGCCACCAACTCAAATTACTCACGCGCAGGTTTTGCTTTGGAGGACAGAGATCTGATCTCAAAGAGAATAAAAAGGATGCATTAAAAATACCAGGTGTAAACACAAAGACAAGATTGGATCGTTTATTATGAGGATGACTTTACAGATCTGTAATACCGATCACATTTTTATACCAGGTGTAATTGGGGTGTTTAAGAATTCTGTGACGGATCATCCAGCCGCACTGTGGCGGTAAAGGTGGCACCCACAGACTGTATATAAGAAGTGGACGTAGTCATCGTGACATCACCTGTTGGTTTGTGGACTGCCGTTTTGAAGCCTCGAGTTTGGCTGATAGGGCTTCGCCATGTCGAGTTTTTGCAACCAGGAAGTGCCTGGGAGTGACAATACGCTGTGGAGCTTGCTAGCTTGCTTAGCTAGGTGCAACTGTAACTTACATTAACTGTCATTTTAACAGGGCTGATAACTTTGTCTAGAGTCTTGTCAATCATAGATAAATCCGCCCTGAAACATTCTCTGCTTTGTGGTCTATTTTAAAATAAATGGGACCATAATTTACTAAATGAAAATCATTTTGTGTTGAAGAAGACTTGAAACTAGCGACTGAGACCATAAACTCATCCGGAAAGTGTTTACTGGGGTAATTACTCAGCTGAGAAGTAGAGTCATTTTCCCATTATTTCTAATGGAGCCGGACTTCTTTTTGCAACCAGAAGAGTCGGCCCCTGATGGATTTTCAATAGAATGCAGGTTTCAGGGACTCCCGCATCAGCTTCATATTGTAGACCGGAAGCTTCCTGCTTGGTGGCAACTGAGGTTCAGTGAGGTTTAGGTCTGGAAGAGTTTAGTATTTGGAAAAGAAAATATGTCTTTAAAATAAATAAAAAATGCAACCATTTAAAAGTCGTATGGTTCTCCCTCTTGCCAAAATAAATGACCCCCCCATCCCATAAAGGAAGAGCAGTCCCTAACATTTCATAACAGCGTATGTGCAATGCAGTGGTGACAAGACTGACTGTGGCAGTTTAATTCTCACTTCCCTGTTGACTCAGAGATGTTGTCATCTAAACGTCTGTTTAGTAATGGTGCAACCATGTAGTAAGTTTTACAAACCTCCCTCTTACAATGTGGAGTAGGAATAAATGCAGATGGTCTGAGTTGCATTGTTCTACCAAGGTAAAAAACTGTTGCTACAGTTTGTGTTGTTGTCTGTTGTCTGTCCCAGGTGCTACTTTTTATTCACAAAACTAACAATAAATTTAAATGACTTCAACTTATGTATCTGCAAGATAAATGCAGATATTCGATGGTTTGCAGGTTTTAGCACAATATTTGCTTACTTGAAATGGTAATGTTTATTTGAATGTAGTAGTACTCTTTATTTGAAGAGCAAAGGCTGCCAGCGAACACGTCCAGGATGTGTGTATGTGACCAACAAAGTGACACATGAAAGAACAATGATGAAAAACCTGATCCTGCAGCTAACAGACATTTTTAATGTGAGCCTCATTGCGCATGTAGTATTTAAAAAAAAAATTTTAAAAGGTTTTTTTATTCAGTTATGAAAGCAAGGAAAACTAAATGTCTTGAAATCAGCGAATCATAAACAGATTATACCTTTTTTTCCATCAGTATGTTGACAAAGAGCATGTGCTTTTTACCCACACTGACCTGATGAAGTTTGTGTTTGTGTGTCAGTTATGCTTGTTGGAGTAATTCTAAACAATTTGAATTATTATAATATATAATGCTAAACTACAAGTTAAACCATAGAGGAGCATGGAAGACACATTTCTTGTCCAAAATGTGGCAGAAAGCAACAAGAGATGCTGTGAAATGGTGTTGTTTACTTCCAGGTAGAGGCTTTAATCACATATGAGCTGCAAACTGCAGACTGAGAGTAAACCTCACAATGAGCTGCCTTAGCTACCGTTGTTCCCGCTCTGAAATGGGTGATGGATCCGTTCTTAAATTGGTCATACTTCCATCCTAAACAGTTTCATACTTTTAAGGCTGTTTATGTGGAAGTAAGACTGAGTCCCTGAAGGTATATAACATTAAAAATGCTCATTTAAATTCAATTCAATTCAATTCAATTCAGTTCATTTCAATTCAATTCAATCTGTACTGTTCCACCAGGTGAAATTTATGATTATGAACAAAGATAACAACAACCATTACCGTATGCAACATCTATTTGTTCGTCTAAAAGTCTAAAAGTAGTCAAAAAGCTCAGGGCAAATTTAGGGCATTAACTGCTTTGGGTGCAAAGGAAAAATTGTATCTGTTAGTTTTATTCTGGGGAATCTCTGGAATCTCTGTCTCTTCGCCCAGAAGGGAGAAGAACAAATTTCTCCAAAAGAGGGTGGTCAGAGCTGGCTGTGATAGTCCGAGTCTTTCGTGTAATTTGTCTTTTACAGATGTCTGACAAGGAAAGCTGTTGAGTGGCAATTATTTTGTTGGCTACAATGTTA
Organism: Lepomis macrochirus; assembly: GCA_024633595.2. Classification (NCBI taxonomy): domain Eukaryota; kingdom Metazoa; phylum Chordata; class Actinopteri; order Centrarchiformes; family Centrarchidae; genus Lepomis; species Lepomis macrochirus. The sequence continues at coordinate 6,387,568 of JALXJV020000016.1, forward strand.
TACAGTTTGTTTTGCTTTGCACTGTAAGATTCTCACACCAAGCTGTGCAACAAAAAGTTAAAATTGATTCAATAAAAGATTTATAAAATAGCGTAATCAAAGTTTTGTCCACGTTAAAGGTATTAAGTCCGTGTAGAAAATGAAATCTCTGAAGACCCTTCTTGTAGACAGCACAAGTGTTAAGGTTAAAGTTTGTCAATAACTGTTACTAGGTACTTGTAACGCTCCACTGTCTCAATAGGTGAGGTTGATTATTGATGATTGATGACAATGATTATTGTTGGAGAGGTTGAGTAGGGAGTCTATAGCCATGTTTTTAGTTTAGTTTGTCTGTAGTTCACATGATGTCTTTTACTGCTTTGATGTCACTTTACAATGCGATAAACGAGCATTTTTGTACTTTGTGCAGCTAAATCTCACAACTCCTCAGATCTGGAAAAAAAAATCTTTTGTAATCAAACTACACACTGTACTAAACCTCAGTCATTGGTCTGATGTTGTGAAAGTATGTAGCAACAGTTTCAACACACATTTAGTGGTCTTATGATATAGAGCATGTCTACTTGCATCGTACTGTTGTGCGTACAACACTGGATGTTGCTTTGTCATCCTGGGTAAGCATCAGCTTCAAGTCACGATGCATCCCAGTCTATTCAGATCTTTTGTCTCATCCTTGATGGGGTGACTAAGCACAAACTTGCTTTTTTAAGCGATGCAGCTGTATGGATTCACACTTAGAAACTGCCACAGAAACTAGAACTTAACAAAATTAAGTTTAATTTGATCAGCCAAAATTTTATAAATATCTCACCTTCAGGATTCAGCACTGAACTGCAAAAGGTTTGCTTTAGTTAAAAAGAGATGTAATACATATTTTTATATTAGCAGTGGATCACATGACTCATAAGGGCAAACCCACAGAGAATAATCATCAGACTCTAAAGCTTCCTTAGCTCTATAGAGTTTTATACCATCTTCCTGCTCATTGTTTTGGTTTTGCTGCCTGTAACTTTGCTGTTTTAGTTCTCTCTCACTGCTCATGGTGTCTTTTTGCAGCTGCTTCCAGCATAAAAGCTTTGCTATATCAGCTTAAAAAGTGAAATATGACAGTGTGCTGTGTTCACAGGTTGTTTCCATGGCCCCCAAGTGGTATAAACACAGTTATTGCAGCTGTACAATTATTTTGCAAAATGAGCAATAGCTCTTTATATGAAACTGCAGTGACACTGCCATGAATTAGTACAGCACCGAGGGGATGGATAACCTTTAGTTTGTGAATGATATTCCTGTTGCTGTTGATCCATATTTTCCATTCAGTGCAAGGAGATGTCTAAACTAAGAAGAAAAACGGAAAATGTTTTTCAGTACATGTGTATGTGCGTGTCAGCATTGTTAGACAGAGACAAAGAGTTTGAACACAGAGACTTTAACAGAAGAAGACCCACAAACATGAACCACCGAAACTGACAAGGGACAGTCCGTCTACTGGGAGACAAAAAATAAAGAATGGGAGAACAGAGGGCAGACTGCAGCCTCTGGAGTATGGGTCGGCGGCACAGCGTTAGGAAATACAACGCTGCCTTCTTCTGCCACCACACAGCTTGGAGAGGGGTAACAAAAAAAGAAGGGCAAGCAGAGAGGCTGCGCGCTGAGGAGAGGAGACAACTTAGTGAAAGAGAGCAGATGGGGACCAGACAGATGGATAAGGAGGTGTGGAGTGAAGCTCTGAAAGGTGCGACGGTACCAAGGGATGAGGCAGGATGAGTCCTCGCAGGCAGCTTTGGGGATTTAGTGGTTGTGATGGCTCAACTTTAAAGAACACCAGCTCGCCGTTTCCTCCCGCCTGTGCCCTACTTTCTCTTTCTCGCTCACTCTCGCCATCCTCCATCTTTTATCTTTTAGGTGCCATCAGCTTGTTTCCTTACCCTCTACTTTCTTTACCTCCTTTTTATGTGATTTCTCACTATTTCACGCTTATGTTTTTCTCTATTGATATAACTACATTAAATATATTCTAAGTCAAGAGATGGTTTGATTCCATCAAACGTGTAGAGGAGTGCCTTGGACATAGTTTTTATGAGTTTTCCTCTGGAGGATATGTTTTAATAAAGCAAGGTAAAAGTCAAAGCCATCTTTATCTACACATATATCTTTTATCCTGTTTCTGCCAGCCTTTCTAGGTTTCTTTCTTGTTTTTCCATGGTTCTTCTCCTCTATCTTCCTTTTTCTCTCTGAGGAAAACTGCAAAGATCCTCTGCCCTTCTGTGACCTTTTAGCAGCATTTTAACATTTAGAAGGAATAAGGGGTTCAAGGGCCAATCCTTTCCTGCTCTACTTTCAATGGCATTGACTCTTTGAATGTCTCGGTCACAAACGGCTTCTCTGCACAACCTTACTCGAGACGCTTTCTTTTGTAATCTCTTGGCTGGATATTCACCTGTGAAAGTGGTACAAAGCTTTATCAGATATATCAGGCGCACAGAGACCACACTTCAAGAGGTAGGAGCGGGTATGTTATTGTGCTGTACAGCTGGCGTTAAACTGGCCAGGAATAATTTGGAGAACTTCTACAAACGTGACAGCGGGACAAACACAGGAAACCACAAGATACTTCAACATTTGCTTGGTGTGTTGGGCAGTAAAGCGCGTGAACACATGGATCTTGACAGTACATTTCCAAGTTGATGGAAGAGTTCTGTTCCAAAATAGAATGTACATCATCTGAGAAAAACATAAAACGACAATGATATCCTTTGACTCTCTGCTTAAATTAAATAAAAGATCCAAAGTGATTCTGCAGCAGACACTACCACCCACCTTGTATGCAAATAAGGGTCTGAGGCAACAAACATTTCTCCCGAGAAAATATTTTATGCAGTTGATAATTAAGACCTGCCATTTTAGTATACTGCATTTATAGCAGCAATAGTTTATGATATTTTTCATTGATTAGAAGTCATTGGCAGGTAAATTGTTTCTCCTTCTTGTTCCCCTTCCTGGTAACTATGAAATAACACATAACAAGTTATCCTATTATGCCAGGTTAATGGACAAGGTAGAATTTGATTGCTCTTCTTTGATAATTTTGTTTCTCACATAATCCATATATGTGCTATTGCCACCTAAGAAAGAACTCAACAAGTCCTCCAACTAAACGACAAAACAGGTTGTTTATCCATGCCTCCCAAAATGACTCATATGAGCGTTTCCAAATTAGTCCAGCAACAGGCGACCGGACTTTAACTATGATGTGTAAGTCACATGACGCAAGTCACATAACTTTAAACAGGTGGTTAATGGTGAAACTGTCGCTGTTTGGTTAGATTTAGGCAAACATGTTTAGGAAAACATTGTGGTTTGGACTCAAATAAATACATTACGTCACTCAGGTGACAGAAGTCAGTAACTGCTTAACTTCAAAATTAAAATTACTCACCTTTTACATGGTTTCACATGGGACTTAAATGCCCTTCTTCTGTGTGAAAGTCCTGGGTTGGTTTGACCCATCCTTCCACCCCATCCTTGTCCTTACGTGGACTTTCTCGCTATTCATAAGAAGTCACCTTACTTCCCCCTTTGCTACCGTCACACAGCCACTAGAGGTCACTGCCACAGTAAACGTAAATATGGGTCAACATGCTGCAAAACTACCTATTTGGTCATTTTTCTGGGTAAGACAGACTAAAAGAAAGATAAGGCCGTGGTAAAACCATCATGCTTTTTGTTAAAGATGCCTTGTGGAGATTTCTTATAAACAAACAAAACTTCTATGTGCTTTTAGTGTCAACACACTGTATGTGTGTCTTTGTGGCCTAATACATGAGTAAGTTACATTTCCTTCCTGAAAAAACGGGAACCACTCATAAAAAACATTGCTCCACAGCGCTACTAGTGGTTATAAACTCAACAGGGTACCTTTAAGTTTGTGTGTATTTGGTTTGACCAACGTTAAACAGTGAGTTAACTGCTAATTGTTAGTGTGAAGTGTTAAAATTGTTGCCAGATTAATACAACGCCCACCTGGACAGACCACTAGTTACCTTTGCTTGAATTTATAATTTATTTCACTGAAGTGGCTTTGGTCTTTGTGCTGGATCACTTGCATTTTACCTTTGTGTTAAACTGTAAGAGAAGAGGCTATGTTTTTCAGCCTTTCACTGTTTCTTATTAGAAAATCCCAACCCTAGGTGTGCAAGTAAATTAATAGATATTGTTTTATTATCAGGTAAAAGGGAATTTCTGAATTGTGTTCATGTCATGCATTTTTATTTTTTTGCTTTCTATGCGGCCACAGGAAAAACCGTTCCATATTCAGAGGGGGGCACATACGGCACACCAACAAGGATGATTTTCAGATTGCCTCACAGGCTATAGGAGCTGGCTTGTGGACTAATAGGTTGCCACAAATGATCAATCAGGGGCACTGCCAACAAGCGTTTGTTTGAGCAAGGAGATGGGAGGCTTGCAGAGGGAGTAAAAGAGGGAGAGAGCAGGAGAGATAGAGGAGCTTCAGAGTGAGAGGGAGAAAAAGAGACCAATAGAGGGGAGAGAGTGGCAAAGTTCGAGGGAAAGAAGGCACAAAAAGTACAGTAAGGGCAGGACGGAAACTACAGGAACATAAAAAAGAAAGAAAATATTTTAAAAAAGGCCGACTGTGTGATAAAAGAAGAAAGTTACAGTAGGGGATTAGATGTAGATAGAAAGATGGAAAAAGGCCAGTGATGATAGAAGATAATTGATTACACACAGCTTCCCTCTCAGTACTCTCTTTTTCTATTTTCCTCTCCTTCTCTGTTTTCTTGTTTGCTTTCTTGTTCTTTCCGTCTCTGCAGTAGAGCTGTGAATACAGTGATTTAACCCAGATACATAAAGTAAAAGCCCAACGTTGTTATAAATAAACCATCACTTGATGGATATCTATCTGTGCCATGACTTTGTAGTTGTGGAGAGAGCCGAGCTAAGCCAGGGCGTGTACAAAAGGTTAGCTTAACTTTCACAGAAAACCCACATGTCTGTCACGAGATGGTGAAGGGGGTGGTACAATTAAACCCTTGTTTGACTCATAGACCGACAAGACTGCTGTCACAGTTCAAAACCTGGTCTTAATTTGCAAACTACAGAATAAAACTAGACCTAATAAAAATATTTTTGCTAAACAAAGCAATAGGGGCTAGACAAGAATGAACGTGTAAATTACTTTTACCACAATGATACGTCTTTACGTCATGCTATTCCACATTGTGTAATATAATTAGAATTAATTTGTGGTAATTAGAGATGCATTTGCTGACTCCTGCTGCTCACTATCTCATTTGATACATCTGAAAGAATAACATGGCGAGGGCAAAAACAAATGATGACTCACAGAAGGCAGAGTGTACACAATAGAGATGTTTGTATTCAGCTGTACAGTGGTATCTGCAGGCCATTCATCATATCTGGGCAGTCACAGCAGAAAGTACCAATATCCATCTCCCTCCCTTGTTCCAATTCTACTTTACTCCCCCAACCCCTCGCTTTCACCCACTTTCCCTCCTCTCTTCTTCTCTGCCCAAAATCTCCATCTCCTTCATCCTTTCCTCTCTCGCTCCACCTTTCTCGTACACCCAAACCTACCCTCGCTCCCGCCCACTGTCTGTCTCATGGTGGAAAACACAATAATTTATTAATTTGATTTTCGTTCCCTCCTAGTGCTGTCTATTTTTACCGGTAAATACCAAGTTGCCGGCAGGGAAGAAGTGCTATGGTGTCAGACTTAGAAATCAAAACAACTTCCCATTGTTTCTCTGCAATCCTTTTGTGGACTGTACCTTTAGTGTTTTGGCCTTTTTTTGTTTGCTTTCCATGTGCACTTATTACCATACATAGAGCATGGTTATTAATTATGTTTAATTATGTTAATTATGCTTTCTCTTTGATTTGTTTCTATTGTTCTGTTTCTTTCCAGATGTGTATAGTTTTTGTGAATGTGTAATTACAAATTGATCATAATGAATCATTGTGTTTTTGCTGCCATTTCCAAAAGATGTCAGAAACATTACTGCATGTGTGCCGTAGTATGATCCTCACTTTATGGTCAACTGGTGCTAAATCATGTATTATCTGTTATCCCAGCTTTCAACCCCAACTGAATTACTGTAGCATGTTTCATTTTTTCATGCAGTGCATGCAGACTACTAGCTATTACTGCAACAGAATATATAATATGCTATAACAACATCTGAATTTTCACAAAAATATTTGTAGCCAAAGCAGCCAAAGCAGTATGCCCTGCTGATTGGCCCAAATGTTAACAAATAGGCTTAAACATGGAAGAAGTATGATTTTCAGGCGGAAAGTGAGATTGACCCTCATAACGTTTCATGAGATTTCACCAGATTTGTCGTTCAGTACAGGATAAAACTTGACTGATGTTGCAACACCAACTTGTGTGACTTAACAGTAGATGGAAAACTGAGCAACTAAATTTTGGGACCTTCTCCAAAGTGCCTGGAAGCTGTTCAGATTTGTGTCAAAAGCTGTCCTATTCTCACACAGACACATTTATCCGGGCCTCCTCCCATCAGTATATACACAACCGCCACCACCATTTTTGTAGAACAACCATTGGCTAAATGCAATTTTGAATGTTTGAAACTTCCTGTTCCAGTATTAACTTTCACCCAGAGCACTAACAATTACACAACTTTTTTAGAGCAAGGTGTAGGCCCTGCTCACTTTTTTTGTGTGTGTGTGTGTGACATAAACAGATAATATCTTTTTGTTACACCACAAGGGGATATACTGTCTAATTAGAGTATACGTTTGTGTGCAAATTCATGGAAACATTTCAGGTTTAAAAGACAGACAGAGAAAGAAAGACAGACATACATAATTATATAAATCATACTGTATGTCTCAAGTGTTTATATAGTTGTGCATGTACGTTTGTATACTCTGCAAGTAAATCCTTGAGAACCATTTCAGCAATTGTTGTGATTTCCCTCAATTACTGACTGTAAAATGTCTTGAGCTTCCCCTCCGATTGTCTGCCAGCTGCCGAAAGAGAAACCCACTATTACTTTAAAACATGTTTATTCAAACTGGCTTGCTTTTATCAGATGACTGAGGAATTTGCAGTGGATAATCTGCCCTAAATCCTTCCTTTCTAAACATAAATTACAAACATGCAAATAATAAATATGGCCGATCACGTCACAGATATCCTTTTCACCGATAACTTATGATTGGATAATACTCCACATACCTGCTCAGCGTTTAGTGACTGGTTTAGTTGTGGTTTTGATTATTTGAGGGTCTACACTTAAACAATGGCACACAATGTAGAATACTGAAGCAGAATGGGGCCACAGACTGGCTGTTGACTGGTATGTTAATCTTTAGTGGTTAAACGTCTCATTCTTTGCCTTATTTAATAGTGTGGTGAAGGGGATAAGGCTGTGTTTTACAACACATGATTTGAAGGCATGTGCTGACACTGTATTTGCTATTTACTATCAATTATATAACGAATGGGAATTGGCCTATGTAAGATTTACGTGCCTTTAGCAGCACACAGCATCACTATATAGTGTCTTACTGTTGACAGAATGGGGACAAGGGTACTTTGACTTCTCAGGGATAGAGTGGGGTTACTGAGGTGTTAGCTGTTCTGTGTAAATCTCACTCTACATACTCTCTGTCACTTAAGACAGGCTAGAGAGATTCTACCATTTAAAAACTGATTGATTGTGAGACATCTATATATAAGTGGGTAAAAGTACATTCGAATGTAAACTGTTTGGTGTGGATCAAACAACATCTGCTGTGTGAATGCTGTTGTTCAAAGAACCGGAAAGAGACAGCTTGAGAAAGAGGGTGTTGATCCAACCACAAACCTCTGGTGCAGTTGGTTTCGTGGTGTGAAAGGAAAAACAACCACAGCACTCTGAGATTTTTTCATGAATTCAAAAGCTAAACTTTATCATTAAATCCATTTGCTGATTTTGGTAACTGTCAGGTAGAAGAGGTGGGCTTGTGTCTCTGTTCATGTATTTCAGCAGTTCCTCTCTGAAAAGTGTCTGAAACATTACTGCCTTACAGCATCTATCCTCTTGTAATATTATACAACAAAAATACTTTTTTTCATCTTACTTATATCCGTTCATTATTTATAATGTAAGAGGTTTTGTTGCAGTCTTGACAGATAATGCACATAATCACTTATTTCTTTGTGAGCACTTAGTGACATGAGACACAATAAATAGTACGGCACAAAATTCTGCCAATCTCCAGAATTAGATTTCCCTACATGGGACCTTATAACGCTGCAGCCCGGTCTCACTCCAAGGTCATCAAATACCAACGTTTTGGCATGCCCCTCTGCATCTCATACAGACGCACGTGGTACCCTTTAGCGGATGGATGGATGGGTCAAACAAACACAGGACTTTCACCCAGGAGAGCGGGGTTTATGTTCAGCTAAAGGGTACCCTCTGCGTCTGTGTGAGATGCAGCAGGGCGTGGCAAAGCGTCTGTATTTGATGACCTGTGAATGAGACCGGGTAGAACACTGATGATGCATGATGACAGTCACAAAAACAGTCCAATGAATAAGGTACCTTTCTGTCCATGTTACATGTTATCTGTTTAGCCTCGTTGGTTCATGGTGAAAATGGACCTGAACTAAGAGGTAACATCCTCTTGGTGTGGACCAAGCGAGCCTTGAATTGACTTAAGGTGTGAAAGCGACACAATTCATTATTTTGCTGCAACTATATGTTTGTTCCTGTCTTTGTTGTTCTCCTTAATTTATAAAATTATGGATGAATCTCCAGTACGTATGTTTGTCTTTGCTAATAAGCTCCTTGATAAAGGATGAGACACTATTAAATATTTTATTAATTTGTTCTTGGTTAATTATAAAAGTTTTTTGTGAAAACTGTACTACCACACAGTTGTGCCAAATATTGTAGACGTTAATACATTAAGGCATTTCAGTCAGTTGCACGTGTAAGATGTAGTGTGGCTGTAATCTAAATTACTGCATGATATCATACACTGCAGTGATACTGCGTTATAACTACATGGTTTTCTGCAGAAGCACCACACTGTCACAATAAACAGATCCTCTGCTATTCACACTTCCTGAAGATTCTCTGAGTGAGGTTGTCTCCAGTGTTCTCGGTTTCTCACACCAGATGCTTCAGTCGCATCTCCCTCCTCCTCCTCAGCTCCAAGAGGACACAGACACTCATACATAGGCGTACACATATAGATGTGCCATCCTCACACGGCAGTGAATGACGCAAGGGGAAGATATAGATATAGATAAAATGTCTTAAAGCAGTATAATCACACTGCTAGTAGTTTCTTGAATCTAAAAGCTAATAACAAATAAAGGTGTAACCTTTTTACACATTTTTCTTACAAATGACTCCACTTTCATGGATTTGATTAATTAATGTGACAGCCTAATCTTAATCATTAGTGACTTAAGCATCCACTGAGTGTTTGCTTTGGTGTGTGGCATTAATCTGGGGATAACACTATGTGTGTTTGTACTCAGGCCCTTGGTCTGTATAGTTATGAAATCTTTATAAGGCTGAGGATAATGTCACATTTATAAATCACAGTCCTAGTTTTTCCCCCAAACACCCATTTTTCTTCCTCTCTATTAGGTTCAGTCATTCCTCTACATCCAGCAGTGGATCATGGCCAGGCCTGGACCAGTCATTAAGTAGATTCCTGTCAAAAGTCTTTCTTGTTATTCTTATGTACTTCCTGTACAACATGGCATTTAAATTCTGATAAATGAAAAATCCCTAACATTGTGAGATTTATCAGTGAGTTCAAAACATTTACATGCATGTTGTAGAGCTAAAGCTTTTCCAAATGACTTTAATTTTAAGGCTGTGTATCACTGAATATTTTTCTGATACAATGCATTTTGTTACAGATAACTAAACAATGATTTTATTGGTACCTTACACAAGTGTTTTAAAAACATTTAACTTAACAATGGTCCTCAAACATGTCAAATTTCAAAGATTGCCTAAACACAAGTAGGTTCACAAAAACTCTGCCTAAATAAAATTTTATTGAGCAAATACGTGACTAAAGTTACCAAGTCTACAAAAAAATGCACTGAGGTTAGTACCAAAACAGTGTAATAACCAGCCCTACAGTAGTTATAGTCAAATCTATAGCACAAAGTACATGCTAAATATGAAGCTTTGGGCAAATTTTGTGCAAAAATACACAAGAGATGTCATATTGCATGGAGTCGCTGATTAGCTGTAAGTACTGACAAAGAGTTTTGGCTTGTGAGGATGAACATTTTCCTGCCAGTTTTAGGAATGTTTGTGTCATACAGATATTGGGAAATGAAATATCTCTATGGAAGTTTTTGTGTAGCTAAAAGTTACCTCCTTCATGGTCACGTGCACCACCGCCACAACAGGCGCTTTTCAAAGAGATCAAATTATCAAGCCCTCTGTGGATTTGAAGAGAGGATGGATACAAAATAAGTTTCTCCCCATCAAAGCAGGGAGTCTGAACTAATGCTCATTCTGTGGTTATGTCTGTAAAATGGTATGTGAATTATGCTGAGTTATGTCTGTCTATGTACAAAGCCTCTGAACAAGTGTGTGCGCGTGTGTGTTTGCATACACCTGTGCCGCGCTATAAACCCTTGATGTTCAGAGGATACCATGTGGTCATGCATGGTTTGTTACGCAGCTTCAGTCATCAGATCTTGTGATTGAACTAAATAAATTATGAATGCTGAAACAGACACACACAGACACATATGGATGTTGTGCAACATACGGCTAGCTAATGTAGCTAACAGCATGAATTTAAACTAGGGAATTGTTCTCTCTGATTCAAGACCTGCTTTTTAAAGCGTGAATTTGTTGTGCTAGTCCCTCTGAAATATTTTTGTCTCATATGTAGAAGACAAATACGACTAAAGAACTCAAACTGAAAAAGAATTGTAATTTGTAATGAGAATCAAGCTTTTTGGTTCATTGTACACTGGGACTCAGGCTTGGCCAGTGTTTGCCAGTAAAGGTAATACTGTCCATCTCAGCATCGCTGCTCATCCTTGTACTCAGCTGAATCGATTTCTGTTTAGGTTTCACACTACATTAACTCTCTGATCCCACCTCTAGTTTGTCAGATGTTACAACAATGCTGCTTAGTGGCTTTGACATGGTTAATGGGCCAATGTGACTCTATGGCAGCCATTCCAGTCAGGTCCATATTGTGTTATTTGAATCAGGAACTGAGGCTAAAACAGCTCATCCATTCTCCTTTTTGAACATATTTTGCCCCATGTGTAGTAACTTGTTTGATTACTATCTTTTAAATCTAACAACAAACAAAATTAGCTCAATGATGGCTAAAAAATAATTTTCATTCACACAATTTTCCCTCGTAGGACATTTGGGCTGTGCAATTAGTATTATTTGTGGGTACAGATTCTTTAACCTTCAGGAGGTCACCCGTTTGTACCATTTGGTGCTGCCAACATGCAAAGCGCCCGCTGCAGCTTTAAAGATGAAGCCATTGAGGATACTCTGCCTCACTGCAGTAACGCTACACTATTGATCCCTTTCTCAAGAGAAATTGTTTTGAAAACCCTGCAGGGCTGATTCAGGACTGATGCAGGGAAAGATTTATTTTCCAGCCATGACAGACCAAGGTCCAGAGAGGATACCTGTCAAATTTGAAATGTGTTTTATTCCAATTGTGAGTCTTTGTTGTCCATGAACTCTGTCTATCTCTTTACTTTGGACTAAGAAATAAAGATAAAAAGACAAATAATGTGGATAAATCTGTTGCTTGAAAGGTATGTAAGCGCTGAAAATTCCCTGCAATGATGCTGACTAGTATGTTTTATAGGATGAAATCATTATAGGTTTGCACACAGTTTTATGTATTTAAGTACTTCTCTCGGGCACACTTCACCTTGCTGTTGATGTGTCAGGGAACTCTGGGTAGGCATTTTTATCAGAAGCTATGCATTGTTTGATCTGTGTATTTGCTTGGCTGTCAAAAAGTCTCCATCTGCAGCATAATTATAGGACAGCCTTTCTAGGAAGCCTATCTTTTATCAGTCAGCAGCACTTGACTATTTTTACTCCTTACTGAAAAGCCAAAGAGGTGAAGTGGTGCGTTGTGATCAGATATAACCGTCAGAAGAGAATGTCTGCGTCGGAGTGACTGTGAATTTGTGTGTATTCAGGATTTTACTTGTTAGTCACACAGTGTGGTTGTAACGTTCCACCTATCCCGTGTCGCAGTGTAGTGTTTCACAGCTAGTCTAAACAGCTCCGTGCAGCTCAGATATTCGTCGCAGCTGAAACAGAACTGATAAGAAGAGCACTTCCTGGTGGGATCTTTGGATCATTTCTACAATAATGTCAAATTAAAGGACTATCACTGTATCTGAAAATTGATATTTTTTGTGACCATTACTGTCACTGTGGGAACTAAAGCCTGCAGCTCAAGAAGTATGAAGGAGATTCACTGGGGGACAAGATGCATTTTGCACTCCTTGGTCCTTATGTTGTATCGTCTCTCTGGTTCTGTTGCATTTGATCAGTACATAAGAGGAACAGTCTTGTGAATGTCATTAAATATTAATAGCAGCTCAATTAATCGCACCGTACCACACACATCAGCAGTGCTGTAGTCAAGACCATGGTGGTTAACAGCTGAGGGGAATCCATTTTGATAGTGTTACTGTGTTGGTTGTTGTGAGGGTTCAAAAACTTTATTATGTTCTTATTGTTTAAAACTCATTGAAAAGCACTTTGATACATAATATAGATTAAAGGTGTACTGATTTGGTATTGTCCTTGGGGACCTGTGAGAGACCCCCAAGTATGAGGTACAAGGTAAATGTATTTGTCATTTTACAACACAGGGCTGTATGAGATGAAGTTTGTATTTCTCTTTATGCTAACAAAGAGCAAACAAAAAATTATGTGCAGAAATAAAACTATTTTAAATGGTGGAGTGCAGCCTAAGGATTAATTAAGGAGTCTCACAGCCTAAGCGAAGAAACTGCTCTGCTTCTGTATCCCCAATGCATCATCATCTCAGTTTGTCATTACTGACGCTTTCAGACAGCGTGACAAAGCTTAATTATTTTACACTAAAGGTACCCTTCAGCATTCGTATGAAACGCCACCATTTGCTTCTTCACAGCAACACAAAGGAAGCTACCTGCTAGCACATCGGCAATGAGGCCAGCTGTAGGGTTAGCTCGTCGACATGCATGAATTCAGTGACTTAGCTTTAGGGACTAACATTTCTGATGGTTATGGTAAGGGTAGGGGGCTATGGGGGGCTGTCAACACCTTTAACATGAACTTAGCTAGCTAGCTAGCGCTAGCTACCTAGCACTTCTGGTCTGTATGAGACTTCCCAAAGTGTTTCTCACAGTTAAATAACCGCTTTGTCACTTTTTCTGAAAGCGTCGCCCTGAGATGAGAACAGTCTGGTATTTCTTGCCAGACAGCATCAGGGTGAACAGGCTGTGGCTGGGGTGGGTACTGTCTCCATAGTAAAATAGTCTTACCCAGAAAGTCCAGTGAGTCCGGCTGCTTCTTGTTACGGCTGCGCCACGGTTTTGGTCCATGCTCGGCCCGGTGTAAACTTCTACTGAAAATGTCTCAGGAGTGGAGCACGTTGTTGGCTTGTTGTTAATTTGTCAGGCTTACCGGCAACGGCTCGGGTTTAATCCATCGTCTGCTTGGCTGCATGTCCCACAGGGAGCGTTTCAGAATGAGAGTATTTTGCCTGCCTGATTTTGCTGACATGTTTAGATTTTGTTGATTTGGTAATCAGTGTTTGCTTTCTGTGCTCCTAATAAGATTAAGTAGGCTACATTGTTAAATGGTTTCTTTTTTTGTCTGTTTTAACTCTGTTTATTGGAGTTGGGAGTCTGTAGAGAGTGTTTTATTTAAAAAATTGACTGAATTGCCGCTTTGGGATACAATGTGGCCGCATCTGGTAGACTCATTGACTAGACTCAGTTGATATTGTGGTTATTTGTCCCAACCCAATAGTGGCTGAGACAGCTAAACTGATCCTAATGTGTAGAATCAGTAGAATTTCCATTAAATGCATGGCAGAAAGAAGACATTGTAAGAGGAGCGGTCAAGACCAATCATGGGTACTGCAACATGTGTTATGATTTTTTCAGTATGTTAACCTGAATAGGACTATGTGTTAGATTCAAATTCTGCCTTGTACACTTTACAGTGCCTTGCTGCGGACCACCACTGCAGCAGTCACTCCACTTGTCACTAGCAAATCAAAGAGATTGCTGTAATGCATTAAAAATCTGAAAGAAATTATATAACTTCACATCCACTTTCTGTTCTCTGGCGGAATTCATTTTTAAGAGCATCCTTTTAATTTATGAATGGTTCGAGGATCGAGCTGTTTTAATGGACTCTTATTGACCTTCTAGCTTCTCTTGCCTCATGGAGCGGGAAAACATGAAAGACCAGGCAGTGAAACTCCCTGAGCAGCCAACAGCTAGTTCCACAGTGATCAATGGTAAACTGATGCTTGGAATGGATCCATTACCAAGAGGCCTGGGTTTCCTCATAGTGCAATTTGTTACCTAGGATTATATATTGGCGAGGGTGGCCTCAGGGAAAAGGGACTGGGAAAGCCTAATTCTTTCCTTAATGCATGCTTTTTTTTTATTGAGCCCTATACTTTTGGACTGATGGAACAAGCAAATAGGAAAAAGGATGCTATACGAGAATGAGGTAGTGAAAGCAAGAAAAAAGGAAAACTAAAGAGTACAGTGGAAAAGAAAGATAGGCATGCCATTTATCTTCATTCCGCCAGGTAATTGTGATCGCTTCCTCCATCTTTTTGGAAGGCAACAAGGTATAGCTGGTGAAACTGATGTCAGCACCTCCTTTTCTGTCTCGCTGTCGTGCTTATAATACATTCTAAGGTTTTATAAAACGAGGGTAAGCAAAGACAGAGACAGGCATGGGCACAGGGAGGGAAGGTAAGCAGAGAGATGGTGAGAACAAGTGTGGACAAAGAAGAAAAATGAGTGACGTTAGACAGAGAGGGGAAGAAGTAAAGGTACAATAGAGTTCACAATAGCAAAGAGTGAGAATAAATACAAATTTCAAGCAATAAACACTTTGAGGACAAAAAACAATTTGCACCAATTTCTGTCTTACGTGCGACAATTTAAAATATGAAAGTGTAATATATAATGCAGGAAGACTCTCAGCCATCTTGCTTTCAGATATGTTTTCTCATGTAGATCAACATTTAATATGATTCCTGCTGAGTAAACACACATGCGGGCATGATTTAGTCTTCCCTCCAATTTTGTTTGGGGAAGGAACCTCTTTTAATGTGATTGTGGCACCTCACCTTTTAATTCAGTTATAAACTCCTGGACTTGCGTAGCTCCTGTGTTTCAGTAGGTTTTCTGCTCATGCACATTTAGAATCTCTCCCACATCTCTGTGATCTCTGACATGTTGAGGAGAAAGTCGTAATGTTACGAGACTAACATAATCATTTAATGAGAATTTATAATATTTTAAAAAAATCTACCTGCCCTGTAGTCTGCCGTGCATTACATTACTTATCGTGGCATGAGATCTCGTCACACCCCTACAGATAATTTATTTTGCCGGACATGGAGCAGCTGATGAATGGCTGCAATACCCCAACTGACAATTCTGTACTTGCAGAAATGGGGATAAGAGTTTGTCGCTATTGGTATTTCTGATGGAAAATATTCAGGTTGCTGTCCAAATATCCAACATTGGTTAAGTGTTCAACATCATTCAATAAAGCTTTAGTGACACAGCCCTCAAGTGGTTCAAATTATACCTAGTGGATGGGAGTATCGCTGTTCCCCTCAATGAATTTTATACATCTGCTGCCCCAAGGATCCATATTGGGCCCCATGCTCTTTTCATTGTACATGCCACCATGGGGGTCCATTCTCTAAAACTAAAAAGCGTGAGCACATTACTCCAGTTTTAGCTTCGCTCCACTGGTTTCCTGTCCGTTTTAGGATTGATTTTAATGTTTTATTGCTTGCTTTTAATGGGTGGGCACCTTCTTATTTATCAGGACTTTTACATGTGCACACTCCTGTCAAAGCACTGAGCTCATCCAGGCAGATGCTCCTTGATGTCCCCAGATCCAGGTTAAAAACTAAAGGTGACCAAGCCTTTTCAGTGGCTGCTACTAATCATTGGAATACTTTACCTGTTGAAATAAGAACTGCTCAGACTGCTGACATTTTCAAGCCCTTGCTGAAGACCCACCTCTATTCATTGGCCTTCAAACAGTGTTGAGTATTGACATAATTGACCTTTTCTACTGTTTTTGTCATGTATATTTATTGTGTATTCTTAATCTGAACTTGACCTTAAAAACAGAAATATTCTCTGAAAATGGATGTAGTCACTCTGGTTCTAGTGGAGGAATTGCAAGCAGTTCCAGCAGGAAAATAAAGGATAGATGATACATGCTAAATTCAATTTCCCAGAATGCTTATCCAAAGTTAACAAAAGTTACTTTTGTCAGTTGTGGGATCATTTCTTTTTTCCACCACTGAATCATGGACTCCTCTCATGAGCTCAGTGCAGACAGTAATCCACCACCCCCTCATGCCAGGTTGGTATGAAAACAAACAAAACCCTCCTCTGTGCTCAACCCAGTCAAAGCATTGTCTGATGTCGATTCTGTCAGGCAGACAGATAAAATAGAGGCAGTCAGACAGAGTGAATATCATTCATGACAAAGGGGATGGGGTAGCCAAACAAAATTATGCAACAATTAGTCCTGATGTGCAGCTTAAGTTTAGATTTGAAGGAAATTTGCATGTAGTGTCTGAGACGAGTACTCTTTATGAACCAGTACAGCTTCTGTTGTTAGAAATTGTATTGAATTCCTCCTGGATTACATCTCTGCTGCAATTTAAACCTGAGAGGTTGCAAGTGTTTTGTCGTGATCTGTCTGTATCCCCCAAGCAGTTGGTCATGTCAGCGTGTGCACACAAACACACATACACACACACAAACACAAGACATGGGACTAATTTTCACTCAATTTTCAGCCACCTCTCTGAGACAGCCAGGGCTACTTAGAGTATGCCTGTGAGTGCCTCTGAGTGTGTGTGTTTCAAAAACATGATCCTTGCTGATACAAAATCCTGTAGTCTTTTATACCAGTGACTCAGGATGTTTTACTGAATGAACAGCCGGCAGAAAAAGCTGTCACACTGCACTTAGACACTGAGTGGATCATGTACTGTAAGTTAGTGTGTGAAGTCAGAGATCTGGTATGAACAGGTCGACAGATTATGGAAGGACACTTACTGTAAATAGCGAACAATAACCATTTCACCTCTGCCCTCTGGCCTATCCCCACTATACCTCAGGAAGAAAAAAAATTCCCATAACACTCTGACATGCTGATGGCATGTCCATCCAGGATAGTGGTGCATGCATGTGTGATGCAGGTCACATTTTTCTTTTATTAACTGGTTGTGGACTGGCTAATAGCACGGTTTTAGCACGGATTGCCCATGTTTGAAGCTCACAGCTCATCTAATGCATAGAAACAAAACGGTAAAATAATCTCAGATGAAATTCTAGCTGTCAGTTGTCCTCATCTCCACTGTCCTGCACAGCTGTAACCATGAAAGCACATACTGTATAGTACTCTCTCACTCAGCACAAGTGCACACACTATATGATATGGCATTCAATTCTAATTTCTAAGATCAGAGCAAAACAACACATTGCCAGCTTCATTGGTTGTGTCATTATGAAGTGTGAGAGTTAGCGGACCCCACTAACCTGTTCATACATGTGTGTTCCTAGTCTTGGATTTGCCGATCAATTTCAAACATCTTTGATTTTATTTGATTTTTTGGTCTTTGCTTCTTCAGTGTGACATGTTCTGACATACCAACGAAATATCAGCAGTACCAGTCACCAGTCTTTGTTGCACACATGGAAGAGTGTTTGTTTCTTAATTCACACCAATCGTTGGACAGAAATTGCTACTACCCTGAACCAACCTGGTGAACAAAGTGTTAATGGTTTTATTGATAGCTAGCAGTTGGACCCATCTGTCTCTTTTTACTTAATCTGTGTATGTGTTTGCAGCAGGAGAAGGAAAGAGATCATCATTATCAACATTGCTGTAACATTAGAAAGTCCATCCAGGATTTTGCGGGTCTTTTTTTGTGATTGTTGCAGTCTGAAATGCCTGATTTCGCACCAGCTTTTCAAAACAATTGCGATGAAAGTTGTAATGTTTTGGGGCATTTTTTGAAAACTGCATAGTAGACGTGTTTTTTTTAACTATAGAATTATAGTTTAGTTTACAGTCCCTCACCTAACCCTAGCCCTGCACATTTAAACCAGCCCACCTTGATTCTTTCAGCGCTTACAGTTGACAGCGATGCAGAGCCTCAGTGTCTCAGTGATTTGTTTGGTCTGATTCAGTCACGCCTTCCTGTATGTTTGACCATAATACTGCACATTTTGCAATATCGTTTACCCCCACTTTGGGAAAGAAGATCACTACTGTTTTTCATGGTCCCCTTTTTGGCAAATGTGAGACGTTGGTATCGCACATGTCTGCTGCGACTTGTGAACAAAGAAATCACAAGCTGGCGTATGACAACGTTTTACAAGAAACTGTGATGATAGGTCAAATTTGTGGAAAAGTTGCAGTGATTGTTTAATTTGTGTTAATAGGTGCAATTGTGAAATCCTGGAGGGACTGATTTGAAGAAGAAATAAATAATGGCTGTTTTAGGAATGCTGATCCCTCATTGCTTACACGCTGTTTGTATATGCTTTGTCTAAATGATCACAGCATATGGTTGTTACAGTCTGTGTTTAAAAATGACTAGCACTAGATGCCCCATACATGTCTGCTCTTATATACTAATCACTGACCTACAGTTCTATCATGTTTTACACATCTTTCTAAACGTACAGCCACAAAAAAATCAGTACAAACAGGAGAAATACTTAAACATCTAAAATGTGAATAAAAACACTTCAAGTGTTAGTGCTGTCCTTTTATTAAAATGTTATTTTCAGTTACGATTTTGTCATCAACCTATGAAAATCAAGATAAAATGATTATTGTGTCGCATTCAGTTTCACAATCATGCCTGTCCTATGCCTATGGCATTTTACACTGCAAGAATTAGCCTAGTAGTAGTACATATTATATGTACTTTTCTTACTCACCACTTTTAAAAGTTCATAAATGCATGATCCTAAGTCCATGAGTAATTGTGTTAAATAGTTGTGTTCTCAATATTGACCAAAATTGATGAGATTAGGATTTTTCCAATAACTTTGCAGCCCTATCTTGAAAAAGCAATACAGGTTTGGAAATTAGCTTTAAAACAACATTATGTTTAAAATTTTTTGGATGGTACACTGACAATCATGGTGAATAATGTCAATTTTATTGCTGCACTGGCCCGTTGAAGCTTTATCTATTACTTTATCTGGCACTATCTAGTTCTAAAATTCAATGCAGGATTTCTATCTTGAGAACAGCGTAATGCTTTATGACACCATAACACTTCAACAAAGCTCTTCAGCAAGCAAGCTTTAAGAAGAAGCAAAGAGTGTAGAATATACAATAGGTAATCATGGCAGAGGCTGCAAGGAGACTGAAGAAAACATTGTGAGAGGAAGTGAGGATGAGAGAGTGACCACCAAGCGATGGATCAAGAGTAAATATAGGACTGACTTGGACTGACCCGATGCAGGACAGATGCTGAGATGGCCTTCTTGCTGTTGGACTAGTAAGCAATTAGTTATTAGCTGACTTGCTGCGTCTTGTGTTGTTGCACTTGCTTGATGTTTGGCTGTGCTGGCAAAGTTGTTGAAATCAGTCAGATTTTCACAGACAGGTTTAGCTGCTAGCCATAAATGTCCAGTTGATGTTAGCAACCTTAAATAAAACACTGGAACATCAATAACGTTAACATAAGTGCTCTTGCGTCATTTGCTGTCTAGCTTTGTTGGCTAGCTTGCCATTCAAGTTACAGCTCTGAAACAGTAGGGGCACCAATTTGCACAAAAAACACATTTTACATAATGTTGCTTTAATAACCTACCAATCCATGCACTGCTTTCAACAATTCAACAAAAAAGCAATGCCAAAATAGCTTCATCCTGCTGCCAAAATGAACGGAAAACATGCAGGGTGGCATCTTTTAAAACTCACTAGCACATCCATTTATTGCTTTCAGCAATAAAAAGCTGTTGGATACTGTATTTGAATTACAGTAGACCCTATGTGCCAAAATGAGAAGAAGGAAAAATGTTGGGTAGATGCCAGCTAGAAAAAAAGTGTTAGAGAGTGAGATAATGGCCTAGGTCTCTTAGTTGTGTTGTCTGAAAGCATTAGCTTCCTGGGAGATCTCTGACCACAGCAAATGGCTATTCATGAATAAAACAACATCAGTGAGTCATATCATCCAGTGTCACAAAGTAATACATACTATATTTTACTGATTTGTACGAACAATTTTTCCTTTTGTCAACAACATTAAGTTGAGAGTGGTGGCAAGTAAACAGGATTTTTCCTATTTCAATCAGCAGAGACTTTATCTGAGTTAACAAATCATTTATTAACTGGTGTATGATGAATATGTAAATGTGAATAATCTTTGGCAAATGGACCCCATTGTGACATATTGGTATTTAAAGGTGGTAAAGCTGTGGTATAGAAACTGTTAGGTTTGCCGAGTGTAGACACAGGAAAACACGGATTTAGACCCAATCACAAGACATCCAGGCTGAGCAGGTTCAGTTCTCAAAGGTGTATAATAAAAAGTGAACAACTTACAACCAAGGCGATACAGGCAGTCCATAAAGCATATAGAATCCAAGATTGGCACGGCCAGTTATCCAAGGTCAAAGAAATCCAAAAATATATCCAAACACTGGTAGCACACACAGGAAACCAGCAGGAACACTTGTCATTCACGAAGATGAACGACACTAGACAATGGGAAGACACAGACACATAAGAGGCAGGTGATTAACAGGTGATACACATTAGGGCAGACCAGACAATCAACCAGGAACACAAAAATAGGAACCACAGAAGTGGGATCAAGACTCTGGCAGTGGTGATTTGATAAAGAGAATGCTGGAGATCTTGATGTGATGAGGAGTGGACTTCTGATGAGCTCAACATGGGCCTGGGTATGACGAACTGGAGGTGAATGTGGTGGAGGAGGGCTGCAGTGATTTCCAACTGAAATGACAGCTGACAGCAGCAGAGAGGGGAACAGATTGAAATGTTGAATTTGATTGGCAAAACCTGGTCAGTTTAATTTATGAGTGAACGCCCATAGTCAGCTGATTAGACTAGCGGGAAGAGAGCGCATGAGAGAGTTGTGAATGAATGAAGCATAAGGAAAGTCATTCTAATTGCACTTTGAGTGTCATTAGAGGTCGTACTACAAACAGATTTATGGTTATTGCATTTGTCATTATAAAACCGAATTAGTTTGCTGGATTAGTAGGATTAGTTAGATCATATCTAATACTGATCCAATAAAAATATGGGCATACAGACCAATTTCATCTATTGCCTGTCTTTTGCTCTCCCAAGAAGCAGAGATTAGGGCTAACAGAGAGTGACAGCACAGAATCAAAATAGATGGAAATAGTTGCTGGTCATGACTCACACCTCATTCATTTTTAAGCAAGAAGAAATAGTGTGTTGGGTGCGGTGTTGTTGAGTGTTGAGGTATTGAGTGAAACTGGGCTGCATGATTCTTTAAACAGAGCTATAAAAATCACTGCCGGATACATTTCTCAAAGCAAGAGCGTTTTCAGACAAAATATTAGGTAGGATGTTTCAAAACAGATGCTTGAGATGTAAAGGATTTTTGTCCTTTTTTTAATTTAACTACAGTTTCTGCTATAACTGCCTCAGTGACTTCCCACATCTACCCAAACGCTGCTAGGTGCAATCACACAATGTTTTCAACTGAGAAGCCTATCAGCTCCTTCTGTGCTCATGTTACCACGGTGAGTGATGATGAAGCAGGAGGCCCGTTGCTATGACAGGACTGCTTGTCACAGTGTGCATTCAGAAAATCCTAATTCCCCCTCTTTTTGTAGGATGTCAAACCAGAAAAACATACATAACTACAAACACAAGCCGTACAAGAACTCATTTGGAGAGGCAGCTACAAACACCCCTTCACATCATCCACTGACATAATAAGTCATGTTTAAAGATCAGGAGACAGAAACCCTTACTTTGGTAACAGTCTGCTGAAATGCATACTGTACTACTTGTCATTGCTTCTGTCTTCTATCACTGAGATGATTTCTCATCTCTTCAATAACCCATCTCCTCTAACGAAGATAATCTTGTTGTTGTTTGTTTATTATGTCTGGAAAGATTCAGTTAGGTGGCAGAAAAGGTAGATGCTGGGATTTATGAATCACTCTGACTCTGATTTAAAAAACGATGCAGTTTTAAGGTGGGGCAGGTGTGTTCGACCCACCATACTCTTTTGCATTGCTTTTGTTTTTACTGTTTTTATTGCTCATGATTACATGGCTACATCACAGAGAGAAGACTCCGCAGAAGCTCAGAATACCCAGTTATGAACAGAAAATGTCTATATCAACTCACTTTTTCTGAGTTTTTTTTAATAAAAAACATCACAGTAATGTGTTTGACAGTAGAAATAATCTTTATATCTCCTGCTATTGTGCAGCGCACATTAGGGCTGAGCGATTTGGTGGAAGGAATCTAATTTAAATTTTTCTGCCAGATATTTCTATGATTATGATTTGATTTGCAATTTTTTGTAGTCTATTTTTGACAGAACCTGCGTCAAGTAGCACAGAGCAGATGAACCGAGCAGGAAGTTAGACACAGACCGGCAGAGAGAATCTGGTCGACTTTCAAAATAAAACATCCTCTGCACACTCCTGATTGTATTTGAACAATAAACACGGTTAAAACAATTTAACTACGTAGCCTACTTAACCATGGTAGCGTGATAAAAAGCAAGGACAACTGAACGAATTAACAAAATCTGAACAAGTCACCAAAATCTGGCAGGCAAACCGATCTTATTCTGAAATGCTCCACGTGGACGTTGCCATGCAGAGTGTGAAGCGAAACGGGCTCACATAAACCTGTTATCCGAAGTTGAAGCACACAGAATGACAAATTAACAACAAGTTAACAACGTGTAGGCTAAACGCTCCACTGCTGAAATACTTCACTGTGAGCTGACGCCGAACAAAACTTGTGGGGTGTCACAGCTTTGTGGGGACCAAAATGCTGGACCCCACAAGTTTAAAGTGCTGTTAGAGAGTTAAGACTTGGTTTTAAGGTTAGTGTTAGAATTAAGTTAACATCATGTCAATGACAACGGGTCCTCACAAAGATAGTGAAGTAAGTGTGCATGTTTGTGTGTATTGTCTCGTGCGCACTCATGGAAGTGTTTCAGGCATCTCTCCCTCTCTGTCTGTGTGTCTCAACATGATTATGCAGAACAGTCTCCGCAGAGCTCATTATTAAACTGTGGCGTGAATGTGTTGTGGTCAGAGCTGCACAACAGACCTGCGCGGTGAATGTGATTAGGACTGAAGCCTTCATAAACACAAACAAAACACTGTCTGCCTCACTGTCTTGTCTTTAGATACTTCACACACATGCATGCAAAGTCACATGCACACACACGAGGATGTGCAGGTAAAAAAAACAACACTCACTCCCTCTGTTGTCAATCTCTCTTGCTATCCCTCACTTTCCCTTTTTCTATCTCGATTTCTCTGAAAATGAATTCTTACTTGACTTATGTCTGAATCAGCACCTCATCAAGGTCAAAGAGAGAAACACCTACAAAGTGAAAGGCGTGATGGCCTGTGTATTTAATGCCTGCCTGCCATGGACAGTATAAAACTGCCTGCACGCCAGGTTTCCTTTGGGATAATACTAATTTTGAATTTGGAGGCTTTCAAAATATGGAATAAGTGGCAATGCAATGCTCTTAAGACATGGCTGAATGCTTGTTTATGAGTCACCATGTAAATTCTCCCCAAGTCATTATACAAGTGCCAAAATAGTGCTTTCCACAACAGCCCATGTGTGCACTTCGTTGAATTCAAAGTAAAAATAAAACAGGCAACATGCATCCAATTACAAGCCAAGAAATGAGAACTAGCCATAATTTAAAAAGCTACTGGATAAGCAGTCTGGCTATATGACATTTCCCCACCAAATGTGACCTGGACTTGCCATTTGCTTTTTCCCTGAGTCAGGAACAGCCCAACTGTTCAGCCTTTTCATTTTAACCACGACATATTTATGCAATTTCTGCAGCATAGAAAAAAATGCTCTCAGACTGAGGTGTCATGGGAAATTGACAGATAGTGATACAAAGAGAGGCTGCTGCATTACCGTAGCTCTCAAGTGCATATATGATCATTAAAGAGCGAGAGAGAGAGAGAGAGTGTGAGTAGAGGTAGTATAGTGGTTCAACTGGCACAGAACTCTTCACTGCAGGGCTGAAGCAGACATCATCCGTCAGACTCAGTTGAATCCATTTTGCCCCAAGCAAACCATGTTACGTCCTGTGTAAGCAACCTCTGTGTGCATGTGCATATGTGAGTGCATGTTTATGTGTGTGCCTGTTCATTTGCACCTGTATGGACCTCATGTGGTGTAGATTGCGTATCTGAAATTGCACCTCAGTAGCTAATATGGCCCTGACAGGTCAGAGCAGTTAAGCAGCTGTTGTTCCCACCCACGTCAGTGAAACAGTCCTTACTGGTCAAAGTTAACCACAGCAGCTGTCTAGTTTGGAATAATAAAGCTGCACGATTTCTGCAAATTATTGCCCACTCCTGCCAGGGACCGCTGGAAGCCTTGAAATGTATCAAAGCAAATTAATTAGTTAGGTAAACAGTAAACAGTGGGGATATTATTTTATGGTCTTGCCAGCGGGCGAGCTGATGGACCCAGAGGAAGTACTCACAACACTATTCTTGAGTTTGTTTGTTTGTTTGTTATAATTAAATGGGCATAAGCATAAGGCCTGATGAGACTTTCCACGTCAAAAATGGTTTTATAAGTTTATATGCTTTTTGTGAAGCAGTTTAAAAAAGAAAGAGATAGAAATAAAAGGTAAACAACAATCAGCTGGTGCCAGTAAGGATTGGGATTTTCATCTAATTTGTTTATTACTTAATAATGCTTTTGATGCAACTAATGTCAAGCACAAAAAAGTAGTAAAATCATAGTTACGCAATGTCTACAGCAGACATGTTCCTGCTGCATCTCATGTGCCTGAGGGAACGCATACGCTTAAACTTTATTTAATGCAGTCGACTAAACCAGCCATGTGACGGCTTTCGTGTCACTCACAGTTTATGTGCATACCTGCGACCCGCCATGTTTTCCAGTCTACTAGGTGTGTAACTACAGGGACTGTTTTATTGGGCTGTGGGTACTCCCAAAACATATCTCAGTGAACAGACGCTGACGGAGAACTGCTGCTGCTAATGTGATCTGAAACGCTGCTATATACTGTGAATCTAGGGTGGACAAGTTGTTTGGATTGGTTTGAATGTGATCGTGCTATTGTGGCCTGCTGAGATAATAATTCATACAGCTAAAAGTTAGTTTCTTCTTTTATGCTGACTGTTTCTCAGGCCCCCTCCTCTAGGGGCAAAAACAGGGACACAAATGAACAAGCATTTGTTGTGCATACGGCAGGTTATTTTCTACAGCAGCCGTTCTCAAAGTGGGGTCTCCTAGGGGTCTTTGAAGGTGTTCTAGGGGGTCCCAAACAAAAAGGGGAATCATTTATATTCACTATAATTCCATCCATAAGTAACATAGTGACTGAATTTTGGTCATGGATTTCATACACTTTCTGGAATAAAAAATCTAACAGCAAAAATCCTATCAGATGGGCAATCCTGGGATAAAATCTTCAAATGGGGGGGGGGGTCCATGCTCTAATATGTGTCAGTTTAGGGATCCTTGAAGTGAAAAAGTTTGAGAACCACTCTTCTACAGTATGTGTAAAACATCACAAACATAACACTGCATACTGTAATCCATATAGTGGACGCAATTTAGTAGATCTGAATCTAGTTGTCACTCTTTGTGCAACAACCACTTGGTTAGCTCTAAGTGCAATTTCCACCATTTCTCATATTTTGTTCAGTAGTCAACTTTATTCTGTATTCTTTATTCTGCGCTCAAGTAGTCCAGTATTTCCAAAGAATATCCAAGTTGGCAACAAAAACACAAGCAATTAAAAAAGGACCATTCTGAAAGTTTACCAGTTGGACCTGCTCAGTTTTGGCAGAGATTTGGGCTCTGATACGTGTCTCTCAGTGCAAAATTGTATCTGTGAAACACAGTAACCCTGATTTGGAATGAGTATAGAAAACATTTTGAAAGTATTTGGAAGCCACTGCATTCTTTTAGTTAATGCGTAACTATGCTCATTTAGGACACATTTGTTTTCGCATTAGAAACAAAAAGAACAATGATTTGAGAAAAGAAACAGAAGTGTGAGTTACTAGTGTTATCTTTTCAAATTCTCCATTTAGAATGAGCTCCTATGGTGCAGACTTTGAATAAGATCCACATTAAGTCTTCATGTCAGCATTTCCTTGATCTACAACTTTGAGATAAATTATCTAATTTAATGGCTTCTATACAAATAAAAATAAAACCAACTTGTTTGTCTAAAATACTGTATGTAACTGAAGCCATGGCTGCACAATGCATCTGCAGTTGGGAGTAAAATCCACTGGGATTCAATTAGATGTTGTTTATGCTACACTGTAATGAGAAGAGTTATACTTCCCTTTTAAGCAGTGCAGCTGCAATAATGCAGAGGCATGCTGGAGAATATTATAGTTTTATATGTCGGGATTATTTAGATAGAATATTATCCTCTGGAAAAGTTGCTTATGTGAGTGTCAATTACTGTAGAAAGCACAGAAAATAAACCACAGTAATTTTTGTTAGATTATCCTTCAGACAAATCATTTTGTTGCACAATCCATCCATCAAATTCTGAGAGAAACAAACATCCGCCCTGTGCTGAACCTCAGTTCTGGCTGTTGCTGTGATGCAGCGCAGCAACAGCAATGCAGACCTTGAGGATATTTTGTCTGCTGCTAATGAATTCCTTCATAATTCTGTCACACATTGGTTGCCACAAGATGTCCTTAAGCTAACTGCATCACAATAATTCTCCTGGCTGTGAGGACATTAGCTGAAAATGGATAGCCCTTAGAAATGTCTTTTTTTCACCCCATTTATGACTCCGTTGGGTTTTGCTTAACTGTAATTCCTGCCTAATTGTGAAGCATTATGGTGAAAGCTGTGGTTAACAATGAACATTTTGGAGCAGGATTGAGATCTCCCTGAGTCGTAGATTCTGTTTTTTTGGAAAATCCTTGTGCTCCACTGAAAGTTCCTTAAGCCTTTAAAACATTTCCAGGATGAAGCTCTTTAAAACCTGCAGGTGTGTAGGAAGCATTAGTTCAATCAGCCGTGTGCTTGTCCAAGCTAAATCTCCACATGAACCCCGGTGAGTCCCCAGTGCCAAGCCGCTCGCAGATGGCACCTCCCTCGCTGTGCCCTTCGACTGCACTTCTGCCCTGCTACAAATCAATATTGCTGGGCTACCGCGTGGGGAGAGAGCTGATGGAGCGAGGGAGTGAGGGAGCCCAGGAGGGAGGTACCACAGCAAGGGAGGGTTAGGAATATAGGGGTGTTAATGTAGTAAAGACGACGAGAGAGGGGAGGAAACAGGAAACAAATTGAGGAGCAAAATGAAAGGGATAGAAATAGATAGGGAGTGGTAGGACAGAGTGAAGAGAAGAAGAGGGGGAGTGAGGAAGGATGATTAATGGAGAAACAGAAGGGGGATGAAGGAGGGGGACGGATGGGAGGATGAAGACAACTGCAGCAAAGAGGACATGGAGACGGAGCTAGAGGGACAGAGAAAAGCAATGATTTCTCTTTTAGAAGGCACACAGGGGCAGGAGGGACAGAGGAGGAAAGGAGGACAGAAAAGAAGGGAGGTTAAAAAGGAGTAAGGAGGAGGAGAGGGAGCAATGGCAAGTGGAAGCATCCCAGTAGGGTTTTCCGCAGGGTGGACTCTGCCAGAGTGCGAGGTGCAGAGCTGAGCCGAGCTGAGCCGTGGGTCATGAATTATTAAACACGATATTTTGCAGCTGAGCAAACGGCCGCAGCCATGTCGGATGTGTCTGCTGAGGGGGCCACGATTTTGTGTGTGTGTGTGTGTGTCAGTTGTGCCCAGCTGTTCACGTGCTCAGATGTGCGTTGTTTTTTCTTAATGGTCTTATCTTTGATAGTGTGTGTGCCTGTTGCTTTTGTCTGCTTGTTTGTGTGTACGTGTGTGTGTGTGTGTGTGTGTGTGTGTGTGTGTGTGGTCAATCATCAGGAGTATATGCCCATTTAGAGCCACTAATTAATGAGGAAGCAACATCCTGAAAACCTTTGTTTTAACTCCCTGCCCCAATGGAGAGCAACCAGCTATTTATGACACACACATGCAGGAAGACGCACACACATGCACGCACGCACGCACGCACGCACTCAAAAAAACACACGTGCATTCGGTAATGGGTTTGTACACACAAATACTCCCCATTTACACTTGTCATTCAACCCTGTGTCCCAGAAATTACATTTAAATATTACAAAATTGTTTTCCCAATTACCTTGTGGCGCAAGATGCAATCACTGCCTGATTTATGTAAAGAAGCACAGTATTTATGAACCTGCAACAAAAGGACTTTGGTTAAGGTTAGGGAAAGATCATGGTTTTGGTTAAATATTAATCAACAAGTTGTGTCTTCACTGTGGTCAATGAAACCAAGACCACATTCGTTTCTTAAACATACCGATAAAACTTGAATTAGTAGCCGAGTCCCAAATAGCCGCCTACCCCGTTCTTAGTAGTCTATTTCAGTTTTGTGCCAGAGGAATTAAAAGCCTGTCCTAAATATAGGCAGGGACAATTTAGTGATTTTAGCAAATAAAGCAACTTTATAGCCCGGGCTATAAATCAAAATTTTACAGTAACCAGGTGCTGTGAGGGTGTAAATACAGCCCTAAAACATAAAACATAGTGTGTTGTAGTCACTATGAACAAATATTGCTTTGCAAGATCTGTTATGGTGGTGGAAAACAAATTAAATATGGAGGTTGTCAGTGGATATCTTACTGTGATGTTAATGTTAATAGAAAATACAATCCAGCCAGTATTATGTTTCCCTTAAAAATGTCTTGTATCCAGATAAAAGCCAAAGATTTAAGACACTTTTTATTTAACAAACACGACTGCATGTTTCTTGGGTTTCTCAGGTTACGTGCAAATCAGGGCCTGGTGGTGATAATGCCCCTTAAGCTCTTTGCCAACTGTCAAATATGCCAGAAGAAGATTAATGTGCACTTTAGCAGTTTATTTACAGCATCAGCTCGCCACCAACAATCCATAAGCTAACATCAACTCATGAATGAATCACATCAATGGACTATGACCTAGAAGGTCAGCTGTCTTCATGGACTAATTCATTACATAGTAGCTGTGTTGATCAGATGCGACGCCACCTTGGAATTATAAGGTTCCATCTGCAAGCTGAGCGGTTTTGAGATATTGAGCTTCAACGAGTTTGAATTCCAAATTGCAAAAATGGTATGTGAAACAAGTCTCCTTCACACATGAAAAATTAAATCCCTAAATGTATTCTAAATGTACAACATCAAAATCCTATTAAATTGTACATTTGTGTTCAAGGAACACAAACAGTTTACTTATAAAATCGTACAATTATAAAGTGTTGTAACAGAGTGTCTACATGTATGAGAAAGTTAAATGTAATGCTGTCTATGACATTTTTGACATTTTCTTCTTTGGGGCAAATCAACTTTTTCTTATTCAGAAAAGCAGGTGCCATTAGTTTAAGGCAAGGCGAATTTATTTATATAGCATCTTCCAAACACTGCAGTCATTCAAATTGCTTTACAGACACAAAGCACATGTTCCCAAAACATGAAAAACGTGTTTTTCAAAGACACAAAACATGTACAAAGGTACTTTATAATATAAAGTTAGATTATTAATGAGCAATAGATAATAAAATCAAGATTTACACAATAAACATCTGTCTGTCAAATACATTACAAATGCGAAAAAAGGAATATAAAAATAACAAAGAAAAAGATATACCCTGAAATGCTATAAAAAGAAATTAAAAAAAAAAAAATTATAAACACAATTAAAACAATGAGATAAACAGAGAAATGACTGTCCTGAGCTAAAAACTTAGATATAGAATAGAGAATAGAGATAAATGCGACTTAGAGGACTGTAAGGTTCTTGCCAGTGTCAGGTGTTTTGGGTGTTTATTCCAAGTATGAGGAGCATAAAAACAGAAAGCTCCTCTATGTTTTGTTCTTGTGAAGGGAACTGCAAGCAGCCCAGTATCTGAAGACCTGAGTGGTCTAGCAGGTCATTGACATTAATTGATCCTAGCCCATTGAGTGCATTATAAACGAGCAACAGAACCTTAAACTTGATTCTTTCCTTCACTGGAGGCCAGTGGAGTGATCTCAAAACTGGAGTGATGTGATCAACTTTTCTAGCCCTGGTTAAAACTCTAGCTGCGGCGTTCTGAATGTGCTGTAATTGTTTAATCGATCTTTTAGAGAGGCCTTTGAAAACACAATAATCTAATCTACTAAAGTCTAAGTTTCCTTTGGGTTAGACCGCATGCAGCTGGAGTAATAACTAACTACTAGGACTTTATTCCACAGAAAGTAGGACAACTAAAGTATAAGGATTTTCTTTATTTTCTGTCTACACATCAGTATGGCAGGTAAATTAAATGTGTGTTGGGTTCACCTTCTGAATTGTCACAGCAAGTCCATGTAGCAGGTCAGTATAAAGGCAGAATTAGGTTTCCTTTTTTTTGTCAGAAATGTGGAGTTTCATTGTTAACTGCACCAACAACACTAGCTTCCTGATGTTAGCCAGCCATCGGCACACTGACTGCTGTATTTGCATACAAGATCTCGTTTAATCCACCTTTAATGATGCATAATTTCTCCTCACTGTCTGTCTCCATGTCCCCTCCTCCACTCTCTGAACCTCTCCCCTCCGTTCCTCCCTTCTCTGCCTGGCTCTCTTACTCCCCTCTCTGGCCTTCTCCCTACCTGCTTCTGATCACTCTTCCCTTTTCATCATCACATTGTGCAAATAACGGATATACCGTCACCACATAGCACAGAAATATAATGAACTGCTTTTAAACCACACGACTGTACTTCAAACACTTTGAATCCCTTCCCTCATCTTGGAACCGTTAAGTGGTTTTCCTCAACACAGATGAGTGACCTCGATTAGATTGGAAGCTCAGAGAGTCACTGATTGGCAGTGTTAGAGTGGCTCCTACAGTCGCTCTCAAGTCTCTCTTTCTGTCTTCCTTTCTCTCACTCACTTCGTCAATCACTCACTCTGTTTCTGCTGCTCCCTCGCCCACACTACCTCTCCGTCTCGCTCTGGTCGCTTGTTTGTTTGTCCATCTGCACTGTCTGCCTCTTCCTTCATCTCTCTCCTCCTCATTCCCGTCTCCCAGATTATTCCTTCGCTCCTTGTGATGTAATTGAATTTCACATCCCTGAATTGAGCTCTCGCCCCTTGAGGGACAGAGAGGAGGACGTAATTACATTTTCCGTTTGAAAATCATTCTACTAATTTGATATGGACTTTTTTTCAAACAGTAGGGGTGGTTAGACAGGTGACTGAATGGAAAGTTGAAATCTGGACCAGTTTATCAGTGTGGAGTTGGGCAGCTTAAACACATTTATACACTGAACGAAATTATAAACACAGGTTGTTGATTGTGGCCTGTGGGACGTTGGTCCTCTCCTCTTCAATGGCTGCGAGAAGTTGCAGTCAGGTCGATAATAATGTAATGTTGGCTCAGATGAAAGAATATCACGTCAAACAGCTGTCCAATTCCTCCGTTCCTGTTCTATTCTTATTCATTCTTATTATTACTCATTTATTAATAGTTTTTGTTCATAAAGTTGTATTTTTAGCCATGCTAGCAGTATAGCTCTGGGGATGGCAGTTTCAGTCTGAAGGTCGACCACTTTGGTTCAGAGTGAAATATCCCATCTACAGAAAACTCATTCATGTGCGGAAGAGGATTAGGGCCATATGTGAAATTTTTTTTTAATTCTGAGATTAAAGTCAGAAGTCTGAGTTTAAAGTCAGAATTCTGACTTTTTTCTCTTATTCACATATAATATGTATTTAAGAGTGTAGCCTTGAAGTACAGTGTGTATTCGCCACATTGGGAAAGTGTTGTCTTATAGTTTTGTCACAATACCAAAAATATGACTTTGATGATGATGATATCTGCCTAAAGATCTCAAAAACGATATTTAAATGATAAAAATCTGCAAAAATCTAAAAGATCAGGAAAAGTAGTGAAATAATAACATTGCATACAGACACGTTTGCCACATCTGTAAGTTAGTTAAAAAGCTAAGCCACATAAAACTGTTAACTTTGCCCATAGTTTCCTTGTTAAATTCCGCTGCTAAACATTTTTGCTTGTCACACTAAATCACACTCGTTTGAGGGCATGTAATTATGTTATCTATCACATTTGCTAACCTGTCGCTCTTTGAATTCTTTCAACAAGTTGTCTTTGTGCTGCTGTAAAATTAAGTTTTCTCGTACATGATTATGGGCACTTTCATACAGATTTCTTTAGTATGTGTGTAGTGTGGTTTTGATAACATATGACATTTGTTTTATGTCAAAGGTATGATGTATAGACTAAAAGATCCTTTCTCATGTAGTAATGTAGCCTACATCTTATCAATGCACACAGCCTCAGGCAGAGGGTAAAAAAATAAATGAACTATTGATACTTATACGAGTATTATACACATTTTTACATGGTCTTGCTTCACAACACCCTAAACAGTTGGTCTGATCTGGAATTAATGTCTGATGCTGCTTCGTCTATCTTCTGCTCATAATGAGTGCCAAGTGAGCACTGAGGAGAGACAGAGAGAGTATGAGTGTTTAGAGTTGGCTCTGGCCCTGGTTCTTGCATAACTCACTGATAATTAGGTTTTTACTGCTGCCAAGTCTTAACCATTGCTATGGCTATGCAGGTGTTGGCAGGACTTCTGAGTGGACTATAGGGAACAAAGAAATAGAACAGAATAGAAATAGACACAATAGCCTCAGGTCTGACAGCCATAAACTGCCGTAATTGACATATAAGGTTTAGTGTTTTCTTTTTATAAATAAAGCAGCATCTTAAAGGCAAAGAACTGACATACTTCCCAGCTCATTGGATACACTAGTTTTTAGTATATTAGCACAAAAATACATTATGTTGGAGACACACAGCACTCTATATTTCCCCCTCCTTTTCATTTCTCACTCCTCCTCATCTTTTTACACCAGAGTCTCTCTCCTCTACTCCTCCAGCCCCACCTTAAACCTCACATCCGGTTCTTTCCTCCTCTCTTCCTAGTCAGCTTCTGCTTCTCCTCATCTTTCCTCCTCCTTTTTGAATTCCCTCCTTCTTTTTGTGGTTCCTCCTCTGTCTCCTTTGTTTCCCGCTGCCCTCTTCTTTTTTCTTTTTTCTCTTCTACCAATCCATTTCCTCCTCCTCTCCCTTTCTCCCCTGTTTCCCCAGTCTTGTTAGCACTGGTCACGCATGCTTGCCTCCCTGATTAACTAACTACCCAAAGGATGTTACACCGAATAGTGTGTGCTCTCCCCGAGAGAGGCATCGATTTGCTGGCAGGCGGTAACCACACAGACGGCTGGCACATCGAAATGAGCTTGAGAGCAGAAACTGGAAAAAAATAATAACGTCCGGAAGAAGAAAACCTGCTATTTCCAAATTAGTTGTTTATATGGAAAGCCTCATGTAAAAACTGTGTATGAGGAGCTGTGGTTTTTCAATGACTATGTTTAAATGAGGGCATGTATAATGGATATGAAAGTAGAAATAAGCTATAAGCTGATGTAGCTGAGGGGTGTTAAAGCTTCTCAAATGAGTTTCTAGACAAATGACACAGACAGAGAGAGAGGACATCTGTTCTTTCTGGAACTGAATACACTTTAAACATAGCACTTTGTGTGTGTGTGTGTGTGTGTGTGTGTGTGTGTGTGTGTGTGTGTGTGTGTGTGTGTGTGTGCATGTATGTGTGTGCACAAAGTGCTTCCTCAGTGAAAGTGTTGATTAACGTTCCAACTGACTCACTGCGGTGCTTGTTAAGACAGAGGGTCAGATAAACGTTTTATTATACAGTGAGAAATTCAGAGAAAAAAGGCAGACTCATGGGCTCATTTTCACCAAAGACACAGAGGCAGTTAATATTTTTGAGAATTTTCCATTTTCAGCTAGTTAGCTACATTTTTTTTGTCCCTCATCCAGTAAATCATATGCAGCTTAAAGATGTTTTTTTTTACCTTTTGTTTAATGTCATTTTCAATACTAACAATACAAGACAGAAACAAAAACTGAATGGCATAAATTTTATAATCACACCGATAAATAAAATAATAATTAAAACAATAATAATAAATTCTAAAGAACAATAAAATAAAAGGAAGCATACATAAAGTCATACTGGTCGTAGACATGCACCTGAACATATCACACAATGAGGTAATCACAGATGGTTCAACATCTGGGAGTGGTTAAGCTTATGTTCTCTACTGTTAACCAGTCACAGGTGTATATAGTGTAGTTCTGAATATGCAACAGTTTCAGTGTGAGCTATTTGATTTTTCGGCACAAATTTCCATATTTAATCACTACAACTCATTTCCCAGTTAATATTAAGTCTGCGTGATAATGTCCTCCACTCTAATTTATCTGCAGTATTATGAGAAATAGTTGCAAAAGGATGACCTGGTTGTTACAGACACAGTGTCGTCAGGGAGTTTAGAATATATAGCCAGTTTCAAGCAATGTCAAGATTTGACTTTCTTTCTGTATAGGAAAGAAGTAGCCTACTCTATTCACTCAACATTAGGAGAGACGTTATATCTGCCGTCAAGCGTCTGTTAAAAAGTTGGAGTTGCATGTGTTCTTGCAGTGTGCACATTATACAGGATGAATACCACAAATCTGAACCATGACAGTTTATGGGCTGGTGCTTCTCAGGCAGCAGGTTTGAACTCTAACCAGAAGCTGTCTTGGAATGTAGGTGGTCACACATAAAGACTTTTAGACCCAAGAGCCAATTATCACCAAGGTTGCAAACCACCACATCTTTGGATGTACACCTGTTAACGTTTAATCACAGCAAAAATTAAAAAAAAAATGTTTGAAGAAAGGATAGAGTCACTTTGTAATTTAAGACAGTATTTGCTTGATTCCTCTGACAACTAACAAGTGGGAAATTCTGAACAAGGGAGGCGATTAAGTGCCTCTGACCACTTAATCGCTACTAAGAATTAAAACCTACCCACCAGGGTGGGATTATGGTTGTCCAGATCAGCTCTTTAAAGCAGGGGTGGCCAACTAGTTAGACACTAAGGGCCAGACAATTGCCTGTCCAGTTTTTTAGGAAAGACAACATCCTCATACTTGCTTGCCAGTGGCTCCTCATGAACTGATCATTATTAACATTTGCATTAGGAAAGTAAGAGCTGAATCAAAAGAGACAATGTCTTACTGAGGTTTGTCTGCTCGCAACCCTGATCCAAGACAATCAGAGTGTATGAATTGGTCCAACTGGGGTTAAAGATACCCTGTATAGAAAGAAAAGCCTGTATGTCTCAACACAGGGCCGACGTGTGCGGCACTCTTTTTGGGTCACAATATTTAAACGTTAAGCCCTCACGTCAACAATGTTTCCCTGAGCTTTCAGCATTATATGCATACACCAACAAATCTTTTCATTAGGTGTGAGACATGAGGCATATTATGAAAAGCCAGCAGATTGACGAAATGTGATTAGCCAAAATCAGAGCAACAGAAATCCAGATTATCTGTGTTTTTATGGTATTAGTTGCTGTAGAAATAACACTGTTTCCTGATACTTAATATTACAACACACAAATCTGAATGATTTCAGGAGTCAGTTTTTCTGATAGATCTGAAATCTTGAAAAGATGAAATCTTAACTGACGGCCTTAAACACACAGTTCACACCAAAACATTAAAGATTTTTTTTTTTTTTTTTACAAGCATTGTTCTCTCTTGGTAAAAAATGGATCATTGTGTGAAAAAAATATGGCTTTGCGGTGTGACAATTACCTCATTTAAAACTATTATAGTGACACAGCACTAATATATGCTACAAGTTATTATTTTTCAGGAAGTTAACTCTTGTGAAATGAAAGTGCGGTAACAGAGGCGGGAGGATGTACAAATATAAACACAAGTACAGATTCCTTTGTCTCATGATGCATTTGTGGTATTGACCTACAGACAAACTTAATGTGATTACCACGTGATTTCAGCTCCCTGGCTCCTTTTATTGATCATCTGTCCTAATTTCTTCCACACAGAACAGAACAGTGTTACACAACATTTCTTGCTATTAACCGTTGGCAGATCAGCTAACAAGCAGTTTACAGCTTAATTTGACACCGCTCAAACTGAGAAAAGGAAATATGTTAAAGCAACGTGACAAAGGTGCAGTAAAGTGTCTGATTGCCCTGTATTTGCATTTTGAATTCACAGTAAAAGCACTCTGTCAGTTTGGCTCACTTTCTGGACTCTCCAGATGGGTCGGAGGCCTGGTGGAGCTGCAGAGATTCAGCTCACCCTCTGTTTGTGAGAGAGAGTGAGGGTTCGTACGTGAGAGAGAAGACAATCAGTAAAGAGGACGTGTTAGTAAGAAAGAGAGGGAGTCTGTGGGTGAAGGTCTCTGAAGACAGAGCGAGACACAGGGACAGCATATGCATGTGAGTGTGTGTGGGCAGTCATGTGTTACACAACCAGTCTGACTACCGCCATATGCCTTGTATCAGGGGTCTGTCTGGGACTGCCCTCTCCTCTCCACTCCTTAATTCCTCCTTTCCACCTTCTCTCCATCGTTTATTTGTCCCCTTTCCTGCTCACCCCTTTCTTCCCTTTTTCTCTCTATTCTATCCCTTCTGAGCATCCATTTTCCTGTGTGGCTGGTTAAATGCAACGTCACTCCAAGTCTGCCACTGTGGAGCAGTGAGCTCTAAAGAGAATGAATAAAAGACAAAGCAGCCAAAAAGGCCAACACTCAAACATGTGACAAGAGACGCTGAGATAGGGAGGAAATGAAAGAAAGAAAGAGATATGTGTCAAAAGGAAACAGAATCTGAAAAAGGAGGCCAGGAGAAAATATCAGGCAGGCGACAAAGACAAAGAATGAAGAGGGGAGAAAGAGAGAAGCAACATGAAAGCTCTGTAGTTCAAATCAACTACCAGCTTGGCCTCAAATCTCCTGTTACCATGGTGATTTAACTGCCGATATGCTGTCCCCTGAGATTCTGTCCTGAACACACAGAGGGAGAGAGAGGGAGGGAGTGAGAGAGTAAAACAAGGACAGAGGACAGAAGGGCAAAAAAGCGCAGGTGGGCTAGACGAGGACTGCACTGCAATGAATGCACAATGCCCTCTATCCCATTCAGGAAACCTTCAGGCATCTAGCCAGGCTCGACGCTCCGAGCCCTCAAAAGGGTGTTATTAAATCTTAAAACATTTAATTGTGACAAATTTTCAAAATGTTCAGATAATGCAGCTGTTATGTTAACACGTTTCACTCCCAAGCCGTCACACATGGACGCATGGTCAAGACCCATTGGTGTCAGTTTGTGACGCACTGGGGATCCCCTTAGTGTCATAGTTCAACACACTGGGGAAACCACTAGAGTCAGTTATCAATGCTAAAGGTAGGTGTAGGATCTTTAAGAGAAAAGTCCATGTAAGGAGGTGTGAGAGAGGATGGTGGGCCAGAAGCCGGCCTTTCACCCAAGACACCAGTGTTTGTTTCCAGTGTGAAATGAAAAGTCAACACTGAGTGTTTTTATTTAAGTAGGTCACTTAAGTTGCGTAAGTTTTGCAAGTTTCTTACTTTTCCTAAACATGACCAACTAGTTTTGGTGCCTAAACCTAAACACATTGCGATGTTTCAAAAGTGCGATGTTTGCGAAGTTCACAGTGTTAACAAGTACTTTTATTTTGAAAGTGAAACTGGACGCTGCAGATTTATTGTTGTTAACTTGAGCGTGGAGCCCTAAACGTCGTGGGGTCTTGGCCTCTATGTGACAAGTTGGGAGTGAGAATGTGTTGGTTATTTGTTATCAAATGATCTGCCTGGAATAGAACCCAGAATTACACACATGTATTGTTAGCAATTTTCATCACCCTTCATGAAAACATGCACATTACTTTTATGTAGACATATATATCTAAAACTACATTAAATGCAAATACAAACTCAGGCAAAATATAAAGGTGCACTAATCAATATTTGTATATGAACAATGAATCACATGACTAGGTGTAATGTGTCATGCCTATGAACCCACGGAGAATTATGTCTCAACTTGTTTTGTATAACAATGTTTTGTTATGTAATTATTTTGCATTTTATATTAACTTGAGATTTTATGTGCACAAAAGGCCTCATGTTTGTACATCATGCATTGTATGTGCAGATAAACATATGTACATCTGTAATGTAACTGGAAACGTGACATTAATTGTCAGATCTTGTAAATAAATGTTGTTATTATTGAACCGTAAAAGTAACTACTAAAATAAAAACAAATCAGTCAGTACTAACTGCTCTCTCTCTCTCTCCACACAGCTGTTTCATTTATGAGACACAGCGCGTCAGCCTTCGGATTTGCCGTGAGTTCCACCTCCCTTCTTCCAACCATTTGCATAGATCAATTAGAAATAACTTTGGTCTCTGTGATTTATTAATGACTCCTGTTACCAAAGTGTTATTGGTCCCTTTGTTTCCAAGGTAACAGGGCAGAGAGGAGGGAGCTCAGGTTGAATGATAAAATGCACTTTCTGTTTGCCAAACAGATCCGCTGGCTTTAACCAAAATAAAGCTTCTTATTACTTCTTATTATTTGGAGGAAGTGACTGAGAGTGCAATTAGTTTAAAAAACAAGACTTAATAAGAGTGAAATGAAAATTCAACAAGACACACCCTAGGCTAGTGAGGGAAAATCTGATTAGCGTAATGTGATTAAAATATTATAACCTATAATCTGCAGTGCTAGCTATCTCTTTATTAGCGATAGGATTTTAATTAGCAAGTGCTAGGCTGTGGATGACAGTTTTAATAAAGTTAATAAATTGCTATATCACAGAGGGGTTAGATCAAAGCAACAGATCATCTGTAGCTTTAGTTACTATGATGTTTAAAGTCTATATTTTTATATTAGCTTTTCCAGGTACGTCATGTGACTTGAAAATACAAATGACAATGATCTTGCTGTATTTTATGAAACAGCTTCAGGAGAGATAAGATACTTTTTAGTCTTCGTTAAGAATGGATAACTTATATATGCAACACAGACATAAATAATGTTGATGATAATGTATCACCTTGATTCCTCTGTGGCAATAAAACCTTAAATGAGATTTCTGAATTGCTAAATAACCTAAGGTGCCCGTAATACCAAGTGCTTTTATATTCTATTGCATATATTAAGGGCACATTTTAATTTATATTATTTTATATTTTACCACATAGAATCTTAATTTGAGATCATCTCTACTGTGCTGGTAAAAAACGTGGTTTTGATACATTAGAGTGAAGCATTTCAGCAGCCTTATCATACAGTATCATGAAAAACAAAACATACACAACACAGAAGTGTTAACAACTTATCAAGCTGCTATTTGAAACACACTATTTTCTTTCTATCATTGTAAGTTAGATGTAACTACTGTATTGTAATTTGCAAATTAAGACCCCTTTCTTCTCATCCTTTGTTGCTTGGTTTTACTGTTTCTGCTGTAGTTTGATGCCACGCTGGACGTCCTGTCATCAGTCATTGTCCTCTGGCGCTACAGCAATGCAGCAGCTGTGCACTCTGCACACAGAGAGTACATGTAAGTATATAAAAACGCGCTGACTTTAATTAATATTTGATTAATGATGAATATAAGTGGTGTGATGCAATTTGGGTCACACTTATCCACCTGCATCAACGCAAGAGAGCTTCTGCTTCATCTACAGTATTCATACAGCCATCACATTTTTATCACCATTGTTATTATAATTATACTATTATTGTCAGTATTTTAATTCAGCTAACTGGTGAAGACAATGCCACAATGAATGGTGACTGAAGTTGCAAGAGGAAACAACCTGGCCTGGTCGTTTTAGGCAGATTATATTGAGCCCAGGAAAAGGGAAACTTGCAAGGGATCTGTCTCTCAGGTGTTGTTACCCCAGCCTACCTGAAGCCCCAGATGGTACAGGAAAAAAGGAGGAGAGATGAGAAAAATGCAAATGGATAACAAAGAGAGAAACTAACATACAGCTGTTGGTCCACCAGGCTCCTCCAGCTTCAGTGCTGGATAACGTAGGTTATCCAAGTCTCTGAACTCTACTGGAGCTACTGTTCTTTCAAGAGAGATCCCCCTCTGGTGTTTTCATGAGGATGGAAAGTGCCATCTAACACACTGGTCCAACGTCACCCATAGATGTTTAATTGGGTGAAGACTGTGAAGACCAATGACTGACATCATACTCATCAAACCATTCAGTGAATGAAGTCAGACCAGCCAGTGGGCTGCTAGTTGAATAAGGCCTGTGTAATGGCTTCATTACTTTGCCTTATATCCATTCATTTAATGTGTGTGTGTGTGTGTGTGTGTGTGTGTGTGTGTGTGTGTGTTTTGAATTCTTCTGAAAAATAAATTACAGAGCAGTTATATTCTGGTGGGAAAAATCCATTGTCTTTCCATATTTTTCATTAGAAATCTGCAAAGCCAATTTCTGAAAACTGATCAGACAGATTAAATAATTTACTAATTATTATTATTTAGTATTCATTTCCCTCTATTTCTTCATTTTAGAGGAGGTGGAGCAATATATTCCCACCTATTCCTAGTCCTCGTATATCACAGCTTAATCCATCAGCTTTCAGGGCTGCTGCAGCTCAGTTCATAAAGTGGCTTTCAGATTGTACTGAACCTTGTTCGTCTCACAACAGCACCTCTGCTTAGCTCAGAGGTGTCGCAGAGGATTAAAGACCGAGCTGCCACTCTACAATCTATTAATACACACTCACAGTTACACACACTCACACCTACGCACCTGAATGTGTGAAATCATTAGCCCACACAACATTTTACACTTCCTTTTATAAAGTGAATCCAAACATACAAAACCTGACAACGCATATGCATGAGTCTATGTACTCACACACAAGTTTATGCTCACTCTTGTGGAGAAGGGCCCAGTTTCAGACTTCCTGTAGGCTGGTCCATGTAAATTAGTTTGTTATTTTTAATTCCTTTCATGCCAAACGTCTGGCCCATCCCACATGAGAGTACAAGACACAGCTATTTTACAATAGCACTGCATGTAAGAGTAGCACAAAAAAGTAAGAATAAGACAGAATAAGACTTTGCCAAACTGAGAGAATAGATACAGAGGAATGGGGTGATAGCACTGTAGTACCCATCTGGAATAAGATTGGGAAAATTTGCATTCACTAGCTATTTTTAATTTCATGTCATGTTCTCTCCCATTTTTTAGCTATGTGATCTGCAGGTAATGACTACAGTTCCGTGGCAGTGTTGTCGATGTAGCATTTTTTTTATTTATGAATGCATGTTTTAGCACTTAACATTTCCATTTTATAGCTGGAAATCAATTTCAGTCGGAGTGACTCTAAGTCATTTTCAAGTGTCTCTTAAAAAAGCCTTTCTCATAAATATGGAGACTTAGCTTTGGTGTGACTGACCACCAACCAATCCAGATGAGTAAAGGATGAACACCACTTCACTGCACCTGTCAGACACTGTGCCTCTGTTCTGTAGAGAGATAGATGGACACAGATATGGTAATTTGGGCCCAGCAGATGTGTCAGAGGATGTGAGACTGAAAATAATCTAGCAACGGAGAGGTATTAATCAATGAACATATCTTTTTCCATTGCTGCCAGAGCAGGTGAGTGTGCCTGTAGCCCCGCCCTCCAAACACAATCACCTCTTTTACCCCCATATTTTTTAATAAACAAACATCGCAAAGTGTCACCCTCAGGCGATCTGTCGAAAGACTGCAAATTGTTTATTCTGCTAGCACACAGTGCCCCACATAGACATCTGCCAAACACTGTGACTGTGCTGTTTGAGATATTTGGTTTTGAGATTAGACGTACTGCTGTAACATTATACATCATGCACCGTGCCAGACACAATGGCATGTGGCTAATTTTATATTTTATCATTAGCATGGGAAATTGACTTCAATCTTTGGTGTGAATGAAGGGAATTGAAGCATCAGCTGGTTTACCACTACAATGCCATAACACTGATAATGTTATTTTTAAAGGTCTGGGGAAGACCTGGCTGTAAATCAAGCCAGTGGGAATGAGTTTAGGGCTGGATTATTTGTTCCACTCTTCCTTTTATGTTTCATAGAGTTTTGCAAAAACCATTCCTAGTGTGCCAGACTGCCAAAGGTCACTCATTTATAACTGTTTATATCAGAGTGCTTTGAACATTTGTTTGTCCTGGGAAAATGATAAACGATCCTGATTCAAATGCAAGAGAATGCACAAGAACAAAGAGTCAGCTTCTTTAGATTATTTCTTTGGTTTAAACTTTAGGTAACTTCCTCATGCCAGGTTTTGCCAACAGATCACACTGGCTGAAGCTAACTCCTAAAACTCTGCTCTCTGTCTGTTTGTCTGTCTGCAGAGCATGTGTAGTCCTTGGGGTCGTGTTCGTTCTCTCCTCCCTGTGTATTATTGGAAAAGCGATCCATGATCTGGCTACCAGGGTGCCCCCGGAAGTGGTAAGGCGACAACACACACACACACACACACACACCAGCCCACTCTTTTTAGGACTTTTGTTCATGTTTAACAGTATTTTAGGAAAAGGCTTGCTGTTCAATGCTTATATAAAGTGCTAACACAAGAACTGTGTGACATCTAAGTCATTTGGATAAAAGTTAGTGTGGAGGCAACAGGTTTGACTTTGATGCTGCAGATGCTGGTTTCTTCAATTTTCACTTTCAGCAAAAATCTGCCTTTAAACTTGAAAGAAATGATTTGATATTTATTGTGATAGTCCGATACCGATTTTGACGGCCGATATTCTTTTTCCGCCTTATATTAAAGAAAGCATTACATAAACAAAGATATTCCCTAATATTTGTTATGTTGAGACCATACCAAGATACCATGACATAATGCAGTTTAAAATGAAACTTTATTGTTCTAAATAATACTTTGAACAAAAGTACAACAAAACACTTCTTAACCCCAAAAACATTTGAGCACATTTTGGATTCGCCATCGACTTTCGTAAAACTGCCAATATTCAAATTCTACACAGTTGATTTCTCGCCTCAAAACCTGCTCAAAAGTGTATTTAGTGATGAAATAGCGTACAAACCTGTACAAACAACAAACGGCGTGCTGTTAGCCTCTTTCTCTGTTGCTTTCTGCTTCCCGCATCAATGCTTCTTCTTCGTCAGTCTTACAGACGCAGATATGTTTAGAATACATTAAACGCTACCCTTTAATAACTCATTAACGTTAGCACCCCTCCGCTGATAAACATTTAATTTAACTATGTGCAGCATTACCTGCTGTAAGCGATGTTAGAGAGTATTTCTTTCTGTTTCAGACATAAATCTACAATCAAGTCTCTAAGCAGTGTAGCCTCCACCACAGACGAACTGTAACTACTGTGACCTCGGAGGAAACTGGAAACTTTCTGTTGTGTATTTTCACGACATCAGTGAATGATCCTACTCTCTTTTTTAATAGTCATAAATCGGCTTTTATAAATGCTGATGACTTATCTGCATTTAGCTCATATCAGCTGATAATATCTGCACAATAATATATCGGTCGGGCTCTAGTTATAATTATTGAAAACTATTTTTTAACGTGATAACATTTTTGGCCATATCGCCAAGCCCTATCCTAAAGTGTTACATTAAAATGTTAAAACTGATATCAGACTGTAAATCAAGGGTGTTAAAATTCTGCCTGTAATATAATCTCATTGTGTTGCAGGGGTAAAGTTTTACATTTGGCAGTGTTGATCCTGCAGACATTTTATATTATATATACATATATATGCTGTTTAATTCAAGTTAAAAACATTGTTTTTCAAGGATTGCAAATGCCATGACAGCTGTTACCTTGTGCTGTGAAGACACAACTCATTAGCTGCTGCAATTCCCCCAACAATATAAATAAGTGTTATGAGAAAAGTGGCAAACACAGGAGCGCGCGTGTGTGTGTGTGTTTGTGTGTAAGTTTGCCGCACAACTCACTCCCCACACACACACTGTATACGCATGTTAACACGGATACACACCACACACACAGATTTGTACAAACTGGCATAATGAATGAAAATTTACAAGCGCCTGGAGTTTCATATGAGCTCAATTTGAATCAATCCAGTACAAGTGCACACACAAAAACACACACATAAGCACACACCAGCAATTG
This sequence comes from Lepomis macrochirus, assembly GCA_024633595.2. NCBI lineage: Eukaryota > Metazoa > Chordata > Actinopteri > Centrarchiformes > Centrarchidae > Lepomis > Lepomis macrochirus. The sequence continues at coordinate 6,432,352 of JALXJV020000016.1, forward strand.
TTGTGAGCAAAGTATCTTTTTATAGCCCTCTGCTAACGTCAGAGTTTTTGTCTCCCTCCACCTGACTATTGTTCCTTTTTTGCTTTTCGGAACACGCACACACACTTTCTTTGTAATGTCAACATCACTTCCCCCCTGCACGTCTCTCTGGAGGTGTTAAGACTAGGAATAAGGTCCCAAAATAGTCTCATCTTTCTGTTGCTGGGCCACGGCCCAACTCTTCCGTCGTCACACTGTTTGGGGTGTGCCCATCGCATCCTTCCCAGTTCTGCGCTTTGAACCCTCCTATTTGGTTTGTAAATGATTTAACCCCGACCATCTGTCCATGTCACTAACCAGTGAAGCCGAGGCAGAGAGGAAAGAGAGATTCTTACACTCCAAAAACACATTGTAACTTTTTAAGGTTCCTATTACTTAGTTTTAAAGCTTCATTTTGTCATAAAGCCCAGCAGTGCAAACCAAATATATCTTCACATTTCACTGTTTTCACGGTTTTTAAACTCAATATTAAAGAAGACTCTCTGAGTATCTTCAACCAGCCCAGTTGCCCTTGATTTTAACCTTCCTTGGGTGGATAAACGCACTTTTAAAACAGCATTGATCTAAGAGGAAAGACTTTAAAACAAAATCAGGGAGACTATCTTAAAGGCAGCCTGTGGAATGTTCTTCTAAAAGAACAAAAAATATGTTGCGGACATCCTTGAAGCAATTTTAAGCTCTTTTAAAGCAGCGGTTTTCAATAGGTGAGGCGCCTCCCCTGGTGGGCGCCAAAGAGCGACAGGGGAGGCGCGAGTCAGTTTATAATACGCGACTTTGGTTTAAACCTTTTTGTTCAAAAAGGTTTTTGATCGTTAAAAAAATTCATGAAAAATATGTGAATCTGTTCGATCTGAAAACATGCCTTCAATGCAGTTGACTGTTAAATGTTGTGTTCCGTGAACAAACAGCGTTGTCGTTCATTGATCAGGTAGAGCTGTCCATTGTGCTGATTTTGTTCGAGACGCTTTTTCAACCGTCAGGTGTCGTCGTCGGTAGCTTTGGCGCCGATTACACGTTAAAGGGATAGTTCACTTCAAAATGAAAATTCTGTCATCATATAGGCCTACTCACACTCAAGTTGTTTCAAACCTGTATGAATTTCTTTCTTCTGCTGAACACAAAGGAATATATTTTGAAGAATGTCAGTAACCAAACAGTTAACTGGAACCATTGATTTCCATAGTATTTTTTAGTAAGTCAATGGGACCAGTTTACTGTTTGGTTACTGACATCAAAATATATTCCTTTGTGTTCAGCAGAAGAAAGAAATTCATACAGGTTTGAAACAACTTGAGGGTGAGTATATGATGACAGAATTTTCATTTTGATGTGCATCCCTTTAAGCATGTTTTGTTGACTTGTGGTTAGGCATATGCTACTGAGGTTCAGTGATTTTAAAAGTAGCCTCAATTAGGCCTGCATGAAGTTGGAAATTTGCTGTTGCAAAGAATCATTTATGAATGCACTAAAAAAAAGAAAATAAAATGTCTTCAAATAAAATTTAAAAAAAGATTTGTTGTTGATCAGACAATCAGTTGTTATTGAAACTCATCATTGCCTGGAACACACAAAAGATGGCATTTACTGCAGTGGCGTGGGTTAGGGCAGGCAGACAGTGTTTTGGGGAAGGGGGGGCTCGGCTGTTCTTACCTACTCTAAGGGGAGGCTCACATTCACCCAATTTGAAAACCCCTGTTTTAAAGTATTTCACCTTGCAAGAATGCATCCTGGCCTATGTTTTCTTATTATTCATGTGGACACAATGAAATATAAGGGCTGGATAAATACTTTGATTTCAGATGTTGTAATGTCCATGAATCTGTGCTAAACAAACCAAGCGTGTCGTCATGAGCATTTTTAAGTGCGTGTTTGATGGTGTAGAAAATGAGTCACTGAAGCCCCTTTGACCGCAAATCAAACGAGATGAAGCCAAGAGACGGGAAGCAGGTTGAGGGCAGCAGCTAGTCTGCAGACTGCGTTTGATGCTCCAGTGCCATTATGTTAATAGAAACTGGGTGTTAGGTCTCAGAGGAGCTTCCTGACACCAGCAGGAGCTTATTACCACTGTCTTTCTCTTTGACATTCTCTCGCTTTTCTTCACCATCCTGCTCCTTTCTTTGTACCCTCTCTTTCAGTCCTGATTCTGTTGCCCCTCTGTCTTTTCTAACCCTGCTGCTTTTTATTTTTAATTAAAACTGATGTGTTTCTGCATATAGGTATACAGCTTAAGCCTCTGTTCGGTGTTGTGAAAGAATAATAAACAGCAGATTCTGTACAGCTCTGTGGTGGGTTATTCTTGGCACGTAATCTTCGTCTAATTGATTATCAGTTTGTTTTAGAGCAAAATCAGCCATCTGGCTCTGTCTTTTTATGTAAAATACTTTCACTTGGCTTGGCTGAATTTGAGGATGCAGGAGTTTAAGGATAGGGTTCACCTCATTCTGTCTTATTTATCCAGGCTCTCTCTACTTTCTTCCCTCACTCATCCATTATCTTTTGACGCTGCTCTCGCCCGTCTTTCATCATCATACCCAGCTTCTTTCTCTGACCGCTCCCTGCAAGCTCTCCAAGCTCCATCTCTTTTTCTGCATCCACCTTTGGGCTTTTTTTTCGCAGAAACAGGCTTGTTCACTGAAGTCTTCATCAAACAGCAGTCAGAGGCAATTCATCCTACCAGCAGTGATCTGCTTATGTGCCCTGTTTGTATGTGTCTGCAGGACAGCATGTGTGACTGAGAGAGCCAGACAGAAATCATGAAAAGAAAAAGAAAAGGCAACGTTTAAGAGCGAAAGTACACTCTGTTGATGGTGTCATGTGGTCTCTGGTTTCTTTTTCTGAGAGAGTTCATGTAAATGTAACTGTCAGAAGATAACAGCAGCAATACAGCGTGAACATGGCTGAATGTTGCTAGCTTGAAGCACAGGGCTGTGTCACATTGCGTGTGGGCAGAGGGTGAAGAAAATCAGGAATCCCGATTCGCATCACGTCCTGGGTTCGCTGCTCTCATGGCAGGCTGTCTGTGTCTAGTGCCTGATTAAACACAGAGAGCTGAGATTGGCTCTCCCTGCCTCTGTGCTGGACAGAGAGAGGGCGACACACACCGATGCAGCAAATACACACACCCACACACACACAGCAAGTGTGTATGCATGCAGTGACACGCGTTTACACAGTTTGTTCTCACATCTTGATCTCAGTGAGTCTTAATAACCAACATCTATCAATCTAAATAAGGACTCCCATAGAGAACCGGAAGCAGTCCCTTTCTTGCCTCTTTCAGCCTGCTGAAAACATACAGTACATTATGCAGCAACAGAGGGGCAGAGTATTACTCTAACAGGTTAGAATACTGTCAGATACTCTTAAGACCATGTGCACCCACACTCACCCGCTGGATCTATTATACTCAAGCTTCATGAACCAATAAGAATGTTTAGGTGTAACCTCTCACACCCAAACAGATGCAACAAAAATCAATCAAAGTCTCTCCAAAGAGTCCAATCAGGGAAATTAAGTGAAGTGAGTGAGCGAGTGTGTAGTGCCTTTAATAAATTCATAATATTATTACAGCTCAGTAATTCATGTCAACAACTTTAATATTCAGTCTAAAAGATGGCAGCAACATGACATGTAAGAGAGGCCAAGAAGAATTCTGGCAGGTTAGGCTAATGTTAACACACATATGAGAATCTTTTCCAAAGAGGACATTAAAAGAGAAGTTTAAATAAAACAGGAAAACAGTTAAAATCCGACAGACCTTATCAAACTTCTTTGACTCCTTTTTGACGGAAGACATTTTGACTTGTCACAGTAGGAACAGCAAAGCTGTAACAAAAAAAATGTTTTAATAAATTATGGCTTATTCACATTTAGCTGCATTAGATATGGGGTCCTGCTGTTGTGCATGCTGGCTCACCTTCACAGTGTCATGGCTTACTGGGACAAAGCCATCGGTAATTTTTTTGGTAGGGGAGAGCCGGGACGAATGAAACGCGGGACAGCGATTTTCTCAGAGCCCATACAAGCCTGAAATGCCAAACTACATCAGCACATACAGTCCACAGTAATTAACAGAACAGGGGAAATCAGGTGGATCCGTTTCACACTTTCACGGAGTTATATGAAAGAAGCTGTTTTTAACCACGTAAAGTAAATTCACTCAAGCGATCTTTTTTTTTAATGACGAGTTGTGTTTAATGTTCCATGTGTCACAGTCATGATCATATGAAAGATAAGTTAGTACTTTAACACATCCTGAAGTTTTAAATGTCAAAGTTTTACGGAGGGGCAGAGTCCACCAGGCTGCAGGTTGGACCACCAGGATGCTAACAGCCAAATATCAGGGTCTTCTTCACAGTAGGCCAAGAAAACGGGCTGCAGATGTGCATAAAAAGGGCAGCTGACATCTGATCCAAGTGCATTAGCTGTTAGATTTTGCAGTTAGCTAGCTAAGTCATATTTATACTATTTTTTGAGTTTGCAATTACGTATTAAGAAAGGCAGTGTCCAACTTTGTAAATAAAAACAAGAAATACTTAAACTATTCAAATGTATATCGTTGTGTTTCCTTCGTCCCTCCCCTGTGTCTCATCCGTCCCGCACAGTAGGGACGAATGATGCGCACCTTTCGTTCAAAGTGAAATTATACTGAAGTCGTTTTACATTTTAAAAAGATAACACCTGGTATTGATAGAACACACATGTGAGTTGTTGATGGCAACAACAAATGATTTCTGTCTGCAACGTTATATTTTAAAATGACGTGTATGCGGAAAGTGTTTCATTCATTCCCGGCTCTCCCCTAACACCTGTAGCTTCCTTTCTCTGAGTCAGTCTGCTGTGAAACAGACCTATCTGTTTGTGTGAAGCCCACACAAACTATGCACATTGCTATATTTGATCCAAATGTGTTATAAATAGCCCTGACCAAAAGTCTAGTGAAGAAAGGTGAGGTCTGTTTTTTCACATGTCTCCTACTGTCCTAGTTTATCCTTTATTCTTCCTCTCCTTGTTGTCTATGTTTCTCTCCCCTTCTGTTGGGCCAATTAAATCGGTGGGGGGGAGGCCCTCTGGGGTCTAGTGTTGGTTTTTGCTGAGTCAGTTGGAGACTTAAGTTGAAAACACCACACACTCACATCACTTAAGAGATGTCATCTGTATGACCTTCGGATTAATGCACCAAGTCAAGTCTGGATATACAGTTTATTATTAATGGTTGAGCTGACAAAAGCTTTGTGGGTCATTCTGTCTGGCTGATCATGCTGGAGATCCACGCAGCGTCTGTGCAGACTGAGCTTTCTCTCAATATGTTCGCTTGCTTCATCTTTAGCCTTTCTCCCTTTATCAGCCAGCACACAAAGTTTACCACAAACTATTAACAAATAATCTGATTTTCTATCTTCTCTTCCCTGTTTGTCTGTAGGATGACTTTCTCTTCAGTGTGTCTATAGTGAGTGGGCTCACGTGTGCTGTGCTGGCTGTGGCCAAGTTCATGCTGGGAAGAGTGCTGACTAGCAGGGCACTTATCACTGACGGTACGGTACACACACACACACAGTTAAATATAAATAAGTGAATAGCACACCAAACTAAGAGGTCTTTACAGACATGTTTGACTCACTCAGACAAATGCCCAGGAAAATACTCTGTAACTCATAAGACATTTCTTTTGCCTACCGCTGACAATCAGTGTCTGCGTCTCTTTCCTGCTAATGACAAGTAGTTCAAACAGAACAGTTACAGAAAATGACTTAAGGGAGAAAAATATGGCTTTAAAAATGATTTTGTGCATTTTAGAGGCGGTAGTGTTGAAGGATACTGTAAATAGAGAGAACAATGTGGTGCTTGACAGGGACAAAAAGAAGCTAAAATGTTGTTGAAACCGTGTGCATTTATTTACATATTATAGTATATTTATATAAATTAATACAATTCACGTAAAGATGTTTAAATCAAAAACTAACATAAATACTTGGTAGTGGTGGATTTATTCAGATCCTTTACTTAATTAAAACAAGCAAAATCAACGCACAGAAAACTAACCCTAACCCATTATACTTAAAAATAAAAGTACGGCTCTTGTTATAGTATTATATATTATTATTGGATTATTATTAATGCATTCACTTATTAGAGGCATTTCATTGTTTTAGTTGATTCAAAAGGGGGTTAGTTTATTATTTTTTATGCCGTTAGATAGTTTAAATTACTCTATGACATTTTGTATGCTCTTTATAGGCTTCAAAGTCTTAATCTGCATAGTAACTAGAAGCTTTATCTGTTAAATAAATGTGGTGGAGTCAATAGTTCCCTCTGAAATGTAGTGTAGTAGAAGTATGAGGTAGCATAAAATACCATGAAATACCCTTCCCTAACCCTGAACCAAATGTTGAAAACCATGGTTAAAGTTAGGGGCACTAACCCCAAACACAACGCAAGCGTGACAACCAAAACGAAACAGCATTAAAACCAAAGCCACAAAACAGAGTATGCATGTGTGTGTTTCTGTGTGAGAGAGGGAGTTGCTCACACCACTGAATTGAAAGAACTAATAGGTTGTGACCCACTCGCTGCTTATATACACATGCACATGTGTACAAAAGCACAGAGCACACACACACACACACACACACACACACACACACACACACACACACAGGCTGCTATCCCTAGGTCTCAGAACGCACAGGGCATCAATCCAATAAACCTGAGGTTGCTGTTCTCGGAGCCTGGATATATTTCCCACAAGACTATACACTCACTGCAGGCGAGACAATAACCCACTGTGCTAGCTTTCGCACCAGTTGAAATGTAATTATAAATACACAGTATATAAGGGTATACAGGGCAACTCAAATACAGGACTTTAGCCCAAAATTAGTAATCCCAAATTTTGGTAAATATGCTTATTTTCTTTCTTGCCATGATTTCCATGAGAGGATAATGCATTAATTAATTAATGCAAGCAATTACTTTATCTCACATTAACGCAGTTATTATTATTATTATTATTATTATTATTATTATTATTATTATTATTATTATTATTATTATTATTATTATTATTATTATTATTATTTTAAAAGTCCGTTGCTCACTGGCTTTGAATACATATACAATCAAACCACAGGTTACAGGAGGGGTGGGATGTTGATCAGCCTGCAAATCACCCACCCAGAAGCCTCCCTCCACTACCCAGAAGTAGTGGAGGGAGGCTTCGGCAAACTACGCAGACTGCAGCGTGTGGGAGAAGTAAGACAGCGCTCCACGAGTAAACAGCAGGCGCTCTATGGATACTAACCATGGCAACGGCTTCTGTGCGCTACACAGCTGTAGCCAATTTAACTTACGTTAAAATGAACGGCTTCATAACTTTACCTGATAGGCCTTCATCTAGTTTTGCGGGGACGATTCGACGGCGGCGGCGGGCGGGCGGGAGCGTGTGTGAGGCGAGCACGACTGCGACAGTTTCAAAGGAACAGCCTGCTTGTCTCTATGCCTGTCAAAATGCCCACGCCTCCCTTCCTACACGCTCGCCTCTCATTGAAAATGAATTACGAGGTGCATAAATCGCTTCCCCTGTGAAAAGGCCTGAACAGGGACTCTTGCTCCTGAACATAGACTGCTGATACCTGTTCAGACAAAAAACAAGAAAACAGATTCATATATGTTAACCTGTTTTATTGCTACTGTGTAAAGGGAATAAAGCACCTAATTTGTTTAAAGTGTTTGCAAACAACATGTTATTGCACTTTTGTGTATCAGTACATTTAAATTAAAAGTGCGCAATACACTACTTTAAAATTCATTATTCAATTTTGCGCGTAACAATGCGATTAATCGCGATTAAAAATTCTTGACCACCACTAAGGTTACACTACTTCATTACTTATACATACAATGCATAAACAGACATGACATTTCCTCCATGTTTGTATTTTTCAGGCTTTAACTCTTTGGTCGGTGCTATTATGGGATTTTCTATTCTGATCAGCGCCGAAGTCTTCAAGCACCACACCGATGTGTGGTTTCTGGATGGCACCATTGGAGTTCTAATTGGATTCATCATTTTGGCATATGGCGTCAAGTAAGAGATAAACCAGCAGCACTCGCCTGTCTATATTTCTTCATATGATTTCAAATATTTCATATTTTCTGACATTCACATTCTGTCAATGCCAGATTCGCATGTCAACTTGACAGATCTAGCAGTAGTTGGGCTGTTGAGTTCCTTGGACATTTACTTTCTTTCCAGTGAGACCTTGTTTCTGTCCCCACAGACTCCTGAGGGACATGGTGCCCCGTGTGAGACAGACGAGGAACTACGAACGCTTTGAGTGAGACACCTGTGTGTTGACCAGACGAGCAGGTTCACACACACACACACACACACACAAACACACACCGACAAACACCTGGCTGCCTCCTGCCCTCCGCCCTCTTCTCTCTGTCTTTCATACACACTTTAATACACAGCACCCCTGCACATTCAGTACATACAGACTCTACACACCCATGTTCTTACACACATGAATATATACACACATGCTGTATATACTGTACATAGTACATTCAGACATAAGCAAACACACACGCATGCACACACAAACGCAGACATCTGACAGACTTTGAGGGGAAAGGACATGATTGAAGACCACCTCCTGGAAAGGAAACACTTCTCTTCTTTACTGTTTGTCCATGAAACCACCAGTTTGAAAAATTACACCTAGAACAAGGAAAAGGCTCAAGAACTGAGACTCCTGTCTATCAACTGGAGCTTTGGATTGAACCTAGACATGCTGTAGTTGCTGCTTAGATGACATTCATATCATCACAGACTACAATATAATCACTTGTCCTTGTGGGTTCAGCTATTGTTGTGGTGGGCATAATGGGCATCAACATGTATTCAATTATTTATTTATGTAATTCATAACAAAAATGATCTCATTGCACTTTTCATATAGAGCACGTCCAGGCCGTACTCTTTGTAATATTATTTTCAGAGACCTAACAATTCCCACAGTTAGTTAATAGTTAGTAGTTGTGTCTCCCTATTGTATCTCAATTAACAATACAATCTTCATGTTGAGCTGAGGGCTGCCTACTACTTTTTAGGATGTTTTTTAAATAGTTAATTAATATATACAAGCACACCTGTTCCTTTCCTAATACAGACAGAGAGGAGTCTGTGTCACTGGCCTCCTCCCTTCAACAGCAGCAGCCACTATACAGAGTGTAAGCAGAGAAAAGAGGACTCAGACGGAGAGCTCATGAGCAGTACTGAGTCAGCAAACACTCCTTTCTCCTAAAGGTGAAAAGCATCAGCGAACACAGTGAGGTCGGCCTCGATCTAGAAACTCTACAACTAAAAGCAAACAGCAGTAAAGAGGACAGGAGACACTAAGGACAAACATTTGCCATACAATGGCTATAAACCTAAGTGCACAAGTCATTTGACCAGTTTTAATGCATTGTGTAGCCTATTGTACTGTATGTAATGTTTCCAAGCACAAATCAGCAAACCTTCCTACATGCACTGGTGTTTGCTGCTGACAGTTTAGCACAGTGCCCTTTTAGACACAATGGGTAGCTAAAAACTAAGAAATGATTTGAGGGTATTTAGCCCGTTTTGTCTTAACTGCTCTATCTGTATCACACGTGTTACATTGCCATATATTGTACATAACATTTGATTTGTTTACAAACCGTCGGTTATTCACTGTAATCCATTCAGTATCTTTTGTTTTTTACTTGAAATTTGGAGTTTTACCCGGCTTAACCCCTTTTCAGACTTAAATAATTAATAGATGTAAAAGCACTAAACCCTGCAGGAAGGTTTCCTGTACCAATAGCTATAATCATGTTATTTATCAAGATTTACTGTTATTTTATTCATATTTCTTCTTTTCCCCCCCTCGTTTTGACTGCAAAGTTCATATGAAAAGTTGGATAAGACAAAGGTGAAACAAAGCGTAATGACACAGAAAAAGCAGCCTGTGGGAATATCATTTTCATTGCATCGTTTTGCAGCGGCTGTGTTTCATCCTGTGCCTGCTTACCTGCTTGTTATCCATTCATTGTGCATGTTTCCATCGTTATTGTTCATTATTATGTGCAAAGAATGCAATGTAAATACAAACCACACGGTCTGTAAATATGTTTATTACACTGTTTGGGTGCATCAGTACAAAAAGTAACTATATAGTCATTGTACTTTATGGCCGACATAACAGGCTTTTTGGAGTAGACAGCATATAGTTCAAGTACGGGATGATCAATGTTGCATATAGTTATAAAAATGTTTACTCTATAGTGCTTTTACTGTAAATGTTGTTTTACATATTGCTGTAGATTATTGGTGAAATGAAATGACAAGTATTACTGTAAGTTTTAGCACTGTACAAGAAAATCTCAGATTGGATGTAGGTGTCTGACAGCACTGTCCAAGGCCCCTTCATCACTGAAGCACAGAAGCTGTCAAAAGAAGAACTCATTGCCAAGCAAATTATTATATATATTAAGCAAATGTTGAAACAGGATTTGCAACTGACCACAGCCTCAATTTACCCACTGGCACAAATTTGAGGAAACAATGATGAATGGTGTGGATGATAGTGTGAGGAATACCTTCGCTGTCATCCTCTTGCAGGATACTTGGAATATCGGCAGCACCCCAAAATTAGATTTGTGAAACTGAGTTTAATTAGATCGGTTTTATACAAATTCACTGAGATTAATTAAACTAGAAGTGAAATGCTATAAATAATTCATAGATGTGTTGTTAGGCACAAACAGATGAACAAGCTCACTAACCCAGTTATTGTTCATATTAGTTTGTGGGCCGGAGTCTTCCTGTGAATGTGGATCCAAAGTGCTTGTGAGCCCCCTTGTGGTTGGTGGCCACACGACAGGAATTTTAATTATTATTCAGCACAATGGATCCAAGGGAGAGAGTCTAAATTTATCCCAGGCTAAAGACAGTTACAAAGCCTTGGACAGTGATTCTGAAGGGGCCTACAGTACATCCACTCTACACTGTAATTATCGACTCAGAGTCGACACACTGGACAAGGTGCAAATGTATTGGTATTATCTTTAGTTCCTTTGTGTGAAGAATAAGTATTAGTTATAAAATGAAGGCGTGGATGAGCTCACACTACTTCAACTCACCAACAGCACACTGATTTGTAATGCCCCCTCACCCCCTTTCTCTTATGCATAGAAGACAATCTTTACAATCACTTTAACTAGCAAAGCACAGTGTTTACACGCTAATGACCACCACATAAGGCACAGAACAAGCTCATGATAACTCAGTCTTAGTAACGGTATGCTTCATTAGCTTTGTGTGCTCATATGGGTAACTATATTGTGTTTGGATAAACTGAAAATCCATTTTGATCTTGGCAACAAAATCCTTTCTACCTCTCTTCGTTGCACTTTAGTGTTATTTTCATGCCACTTCTCTTGTGCACATTCATGCTGCAGAAAATTTAGGCCAGGTGCCGTGACTGTGGCCCTGTCCCCCTTAACACTCCGTAGTAATGAGTGCCCTTTGAAGCTGTTGCTCTCACTCTAAATCGCTGGGTAAGTGCAACAGCTGAATATTAAAAACAATAAATATGTTAACTGGAATTCTATGAGAGTTGCAGTTCATTCATCTATAATGTGTTTTTTTCCCCTCTGCCCCATGACACTTTTCAACCCTCACTGTCCATCTCACTAAAAGAGGAGAAATTTTCTCTGAACATATATTACTTGTTTGCTCAAATGTAAAACAGGCAGGTGGGATAGTATTTGAATCCATTTCATTGTTTCATTGAAATAGCTCAGAAACATGTCCAGTTCTGCAGCTTGATGAACTGTGCTAAATCATTGAAAACATGTGTCCACTCTAGTTGTACTTGTATTGAACTGACTTATTCCCATCGCCCCATAAAAGGCATCACACCAACCATTTCACTTATTTTCACAAAATTATGATAGCAATACTAACCACTTCTCTGTTGCTACAGGCTTTGCATGGACTTGTAAAAACCCTTACAGCTTCAGTGGTTACAGATACATTGCAGCCACACACACACACGCACACACACAAAGCTTACATGGAAAGATGTAAATGAATTTCCAATAAATCTGACTATGTAACAGGATTATTCTTTGTCTGTTTGTACAGTAATGATAACAGTGGTACAGATGATGTAAACACAATTTATTTATGTAAAAGATCTATGAGGTATCGCTTTGTCAAAGAGCAAAGTTTTATTGATTAATAAAGTTTTATCCTGCTTATTCACGTGCAATGTCAAGACATGGTCTTTTCTTGTCTTTTCATCCACACAACTGCGGTATTACATAGAGGTGTCCTCAGTCTATGTTCAGCACCAATCCCATCCATAGTAGCTCCAAGTCATGGAGTCAGTTTTAAAGAAAGAACTTGTCCCCTTGGGGAATATCTGTCCACCTTTGCACGTGATCCCACATGTTTAAACAGTCTTCAAGCAGTAGGCTTCATTACTTTTAATGGTGTCGAGAGATTGTTCATTTATCTGACTGGTACTGTGGATAATGTGTTTTTTGTGCACTCATGGTTCCCAAGTCCTTAAAGGAATAGTTTGACAGCTGATTGGCTTAGCTCAGCACAACGACCGGCAGCTGGTGGAAACAGCTAGCCTGGCTCTGTCCAAAGGTAAATAAAATCTGCCTATGATCTGACTAAGTGCTGAGAGAAAAGTCATCATCCTGCCGCCTGCAGAGAGAGAGAGAGAGAGAGAGAGAGAGAGAGATAACGGTCAAGGTGAGCCACCTCATGATAATCACCCCAAGAAAATCTGAGGGCGCAACGAGGAGGTGAATCTTAACTTTCCCTTCCCAACTTTGGGGTTATTGTCACAGTGTTAAGGCAATTAGGGAAGGTTAGGTTAGAAATAAAGTCATCTCAGCAATCTGAGCTCTGCTGAGTTAGTTTCATAGGTTAATGTTGGTGGTGTGGTCTCCTTTGTTCACACAAATTAAGCTTGTCCATCAAGTTAAATTCAGTTATTTAGTATAAATATTCATTATTTCTGATTGCTGAATCCGAGAGTCATCCCTCGACTTAATTTTGTACCAATTTGTTCAGGCGTTCTAAATATTTTGGTGCTGCCTTTACTAAATGGTTTTTAATGCTATGCAAGAGACAGTAAAATACCCTGGGCAGTTCATCATTAACAGCTATAACCAAATTCTTCCAAATTTACAGACTAATGCTCATCCCCCACTATGCAATGTTTATGGCAGGTAAACGTGGCACAAGGTGTTCATTTAGTGTTTTCAGCCCATTCACAAAGCCATTTCTGGTATTGGACATCCCCAATAAGAACAGAGCGGATAAAGCCTGTGCACATATGATAACATACTAGATTATTAAAATGTACGGTTAAATTAATACTGCATCAGAGAAATAGTGGCATAGAAATGTTGTTTGTTTGCCACTACAAAATTGTACAGGTTGGATAATTTACTTCTCTTGTTAGAGGTGAGCTTGTAAATCCAAAGCTGGTTTGGGGCCAACTTTCAAATAGCTGCAAGTAATACTCAACCCAAAGGAAACTCTGTAATGACTTCATTGTTGCCCATAAATGGTTATACACTAACCGTGGCAGGTATTACAAACTACATTTGTGACTAAATGACCTGTAGTAGGCTATATCTGCCATCAACTAGCTTTTTTTGTGAAAAACACTGGTGCTGCTTTATCCAGTGTGTTTGAATTCTGATTTGATTTATTTGGTAACTTTTTTCATAGTAAGTTACAACCGATAGCTGGAATCAAGTACACATATTACACATAATCACATGACACATGTTTTCAGAACTTATCAGGTAGTTCAGCTTCCTTGCTCTTCTCCAAACATCGTCATTATTTGTCCGGTCACATCAGAGCTCTGAGTGCCTACAGACGGCTACGCTTAGGGCTAGGGTTAGGCTACCGTAGCTAAGCCCTGAGGCAAAACTGAGAACAAGATGAGAAGAGAGGAGTCTTTTCCTAATTACAAAACTGATCCTGTCGAGAACCCATCGACCTTTTTTATGAATCAGGATGTTAACCATTGTGTATTCACAGGTAAACTCATAACCTGATCTCACAGACCTGAAATGACCTCCACGACCTCTTAACATTTTAGGGTCTGGGAGGAACAGCCATTGGCTAAGGCCTCAACTGCAGTGGGACCTTCATATGGGAAAGACAATCAAAGCCTACGTCACACCACAGATTTCAACAGCAGTTTTGAATTTCCTAACACTCCTAACACCACATGAAGAGGTAAACAGCAACCACATGCACTTCTTTAGAGTCACCACAGGGTGACAGCAAACACCAGGACAACACATTAATCCAGCTCTGCTCCTACAGACCAAACATTAACATGACATGCTCAATTATAGGCGATGCATCCCTAATTTTAAAGAGTAAAAAACTATTTTATCTACTTTTAAAGCTATGTTCAGTTTGGGGTCTCAGGGACTTCAAAACAAAGTAAGTTTATTTAGATTTATTGTGTATTTATTTAGATCCCCTTTATTTGTCACCAGTGCAACAGAAACTCTTCCAGTGGTCCGCAGGGAATAAGCACTACAGCAACCTCCTATTATTATGTAAATAAAACACCAGTTAAATTAAAAGTACACACATGCTTTGAAAACTGCACATAAAACATACTTAAACACAATAAAACAATATACAGTATGAATTTGAAATATAATCAGCAGCATACACATTGTAATTAAATGCCCACTCACTACAAACACAAAATAGACCAAAATGCTTCCCTACTTTTTTCTTGTCATCATAAACGAAACAAATCCTGTATCAGTCAGAAAAGCCTCGGATCTATCCATGACTCAGTCAAATATATTAAAAGTGATCTTCATAAAGAGGGATACATTATTTTAATGAATGGCCTTTCTGTAAAAAAAACTTTTTCTTCTAGTGGTTGGCTCTGTATTATGAAAGAGCTACCTTATAATGTGACAGATAATGTGTCTAGTTTCGTAATAGCGCTTATTCCTGGTAAAAGAAAAGACAATTTGGCTGCAGAAAAAAGTTGAAGGACTGAACACCAGCTTCTCCTCCACCTTCAGCCAGGACAGAACAGCATCTATTCCCTCAACCTCCTGAAATGTTCAGGACAAGGCGTGCTGCTCAAATTGGAAATGAAGCTTCAGCAGAGAAACAGTGGCTATCGATTTGTCAGTTTTCTAATCAAGGGGTTACACCCAAAAATTTAGCTTCTGCTATTTTTGGCAATCTTCATGAAATGTGCAAACCTAGTTTGTGGCAAAGAGAAAGGTTACTACTTCAGTACTTTTCTACATGTTTTAATAAGATCAGGGAAGAAGAAAAAATGATTTGAAGAATAATGGTTTACTTTGCAGTTATTATTTTTGTAAATACAGCAGTGGACTTTAAAATGAAGTAGTAGTCAACAAAACAAAAGGGTACATATAAGGAACATATGTGGAACAGAGAGTATGTGTGAATGATGACTGATGAATGAACCCTTTGATCCATCACACACTCACCTTGTCTCCACATGGCTCTGCCCGATGCTGTGTTTTTTCACATAGCTTGGAATAAAAATACTTACGGATAAAATCCAGATAAGACCCTTTACCCTGCAGTGTAACAGCAGAGGAAGCAAACAATGGGGACATCTAAATGAAAAGGGGGAGAACCTACAAACTACTTAACACCCCAAAAATAAAGGTACAAAGGTATTTTCAAGGAAATTATAACAATCAAAACTGTGTTCCCAAAAATTAAAACAAAAGCAGCTTAGCTGCCAGGTTTTAATCATTTTTTACGACTTGACGACTGCTGATAATCCGCCTTTTGTTCTCCACAGCCACCTCTTACTACTGTAGAACACGTGTACTTCATGTTTAATACTGAGGAAATAAATATTCCATAGTGTTCTTCCAAGAACTATGGCAAACTGTTTTTCCGAGCTGTTACGATGCCTGTCCAGTGTTACATCCCAAAACATGGCTTTTTTTTGGCGCACAAAAGAGGCTGGTTTTGTCTTTTTTTTAGAGTTGAACTGCTGAGTGTCATCAGAGCTCAGCTGGCGCACCTCAAAGCCCAGGGATGTGTGGTCTGGTGTATTTGCTGTTCACAGTAAGAGAAGACACATAAAATAGGTCCAAAAAAATAAGAAAGAGAGAAAGAAACCATATGGACCATGGTATAGAACTGCATTGGGATCAGGTTGAGGCTGCCATATGGACCTTCAAGATTGTGCCTTTGTGTCCAAGCTGCATGATTTAAGTCTGGTGTGGTTCTACAAGAGTCCAACACATGAATCATACACCCGATTGACAGACATAAACATGATTATGAACATTCGTGTTAAAATGGAAAAGGGCCTCCTGCAAAACTGTTTTTGTCTAAAATATAATTCTGTAACAGAGCACACATTTTCCGTTAATTGGAGCAAAAGGGACCTCATAAACCATACAACAGCCAGAGTTTGTACAAAAGTAGAGTACGTATGCATAAATTCCAGGGCTACATTTCGTTGGTCATATAGTCTAGCTTGATGTTGATGAATGTTTCAGCGTGTGGAAAATATGGACACACAACTGCAACTCTCTGTCTGCTATAACTAATTAGCAAGTTCAAGTTCATGCTGGCATCAGTATACTGAAATGTTCCCAATGTAACATCTTACACTTCCTCTTGCAGGGGTAAAAAAACAGGGTATACACACTAACAAGCTTCACACACAGGCTCATGGTTTTGTACAGTACTGTCGGAGCGATACCTTTTTGCAGGCATGAACAGTATAAAGGTTTATTTACAGGTAGGGTGCAACTACATGCTGTTCACCACGTGCACGTCATTCAGTTCACATGAACACACAGACATGCGATGCCAGATTATTGCACATTACAGTCACTAGATCAGAAGCTTAGGAATATCCAATTACAATTTGACCACTGAAATACATATTATCATATTATGTCATATTATGTCTTTTCTATTTGTCATCATTTGATGTATTAAGGACATGTTTATGGACATAACGTCCAAACGTCTAAACTGTTCCTTTTCCCACTATTGCTGTTTTTCACTGCATTATTCTCCATCCACCCTCCCTCACATCCTCTGTTCTTTCTGTACTCCCTTTCTAAATGCGATTAGAACCTTCTTATTCTTGGAAAATCAAAATCATACAATTTCTTACACCAGCACACCTTTTTTCTTAGAAAGTGTATTTGCACCCAACTCAGATCCATCTAATCCCCTCTTTACCTTGTTGACTCTGACATGACTCTGATTTCTGCTGCTTCTCTCTTGACGTCTACTCAACTGAGTCTCGGATATTCGTTTCACTCTATTTAACTATTTTACTACATTTAAAACTTTATACCACCATCCTGAACTAATATTTACTAGTTAGCAGCTTAATTTTATCTGGGCTTATTTTCAAAATCCCCTAAACATTGTTGGCGCATTGCTTCTTTTTTGACATATCTCACCACTCTGTCCCATCACGCATTTGTGCCATTTGCAACAAATTGTACGCTAGTAATGGACTTTGGTAGAATTTAGGAAAATTACATGTTTCAGCACTCTCCTGGTATTTTTAAACAAATAATGAATGGCCAAATGTAGGCACCACAATTATGAATATCACCAAACCATTACGTTCTAAAAGCAGTATGTCAGTGTTGCCCGCTTCAAGTGCTAAAACATAAATGAATGACATTTAATAATTTAAAGTATGTTTGGTAAGTCATCACTTTATGAATCATCAAAATCGTTCACTAAGGCTGTATGTGTCAGCATTTGAATGTTGAAATGACCCAACATATAGACATTACACACATAGGTGGACATACTCATAAAAATTAAAATACTTTTATTGGTATGTCAGAACCAAGAACTTATAGAATACTCTCTTATTTTAATCCAGTACATCTTTAGTAGACTCTGAATCTGTTTAAGGCCATCAATGACACATAATTAATACAATCAGGGAATAACTGCAATAAACTCATTTTCTCAGTGCCTTTCTTATTCATTATAACACACTAACATTGTCAAAATCTCCACATTACCAACAAATACCCAGTGTTTCACAAAACAGGATTCATTGTAAGTGCATTATATGAGTGAGATTCAGTGGCTGTCCATTACACAGAGTAAAGAAAAGAAGGTTATTGATTTGTTGCAGTAATAATGAGTAGCTCATGATCTGGTCTGCTTTCGTGCACTGAGAACATACAAGGTGAATGAATGAATGAAAATACGGTCAAGGATGAAATATGGGAATCGCAGACATGAGATGAAACAAAAGCTCTGTAACACACACACACACACACACACACACACACACACACACACACACACACACAGTCTTCTGCTAGATGTGTGTGTGGTGTTCTCATGATTTAAGTGAGCTCAGACTGATGTCACATTTTACATTAAATGTAATTAACACATACAATGCAGCAGAGATGAGGAGTAAGGCAGCACCGTAGATGATGACTGATGTTGCCGATGCTGCTATTTGTGTTAAAATCGCCTATCAAATCATGACATAAAGACACGAGAAACATAAAAAGCTCTTATGGTGTGATGATGGTGAATAGCACCACACTAGGAGATTTTTCTCTACTGACATGGACACATAATGTAAACAATTAGGGATTTAACCTCAATAAGCCAGTTAGAAACCTGCAGTGTCTCATAATAATAAGAAAGAATTAGGTCTATATGTATATAATTCACTATTAGTGATATAGTTGTTTTCCTGGTTTTACCAGTAGTGGGATAAGAAGCTTATTCAATGACTCACTAAGAAACTGTACGTGTTACATTGAAAGACGTAGCAGAATCAATACAGTGTGTGTAGTGCAATTTCTATTCTCCTCTCTCTTCTCTAATTGTCACCGTTGAGGAAAAGCAAGATTGGACCAAAATACAGATGAAGCAGGCAGATGATTTATTAACCTGTAGGAAACAGACACCTATTTTCAGGGAAAACACCTTAACAAACATGCCCAAAATTAATCAATAATAACTCCTCAACCATTAGGCCTAGATGCATAATTCTGGTCTCCTTTGACAGGTCAAAAAATAAGGAATATGAATCAACCATTTATTTTTTTTCTATTAAAGAGTAAATGGAGAGTCAATAAAGGAAACTATCCTTGCCTGGTATAAAATCTATGTTTTAATAGCAAGATCACTATCAAAACCATCATTCTGTAGATTATATTGCAATAGCATATAGTCTAATACACCTGGAATACAACTGTAATGGTACATTTGATGAACAGAAACTAGTATACAGTTATTACACATTTTTTCTATACCATGTTTTGGCCATATTTACTGTTTATATGTATAGGAGGTTACTTCAAAACACTATTTCTGGCCATACAACCACGCTCCAAATAACATAAAGATTCCAAAACATTGAAATATTGAGAAAAACAGGGCATATTGATCTATATATGACCAAACGCACCCACATCTCCACAACTTGAGAACAGATCCTTCAGGGTTGTAAGTGAGCTCTTGAGCAGATGAATCGTTTGATATATTGGATGTCTGTGTAGCTCCTTCGGGTCGGCCTGTAGACGACAATAAAGGCCGTCTGTTCCGAAGCAACTCTCTCCTTCATTTTGATGAGAGAAACGAAACACAGAAAACAGCTGTTTTTGGACAGACAGCAGCGAATACGACAAAAGTAAGTTAGCGGTTGTATCTGTAAATGTATATTGGTGCATTTGTTGTTATTATTATCTGGCTAATTCTGTGATTTGAGTGACACAGTTGATCAGAGCCAGAGCTGAGCTTTCTTTAGAGTGGTCAGACTGCAGCGTAGGATGAGATGAGAGATATCTGGACGGCAATAACTGCAGCTATGTACAGTGTTCACAGAGCCATTTATGTTGTGATATGGGTTCATTTAGATGCTTGGTGATTGATGTGTGTTTGGTATTGATAAAAATGGTTGTTTGGAGCTTATAGCTGAGCCTCCTAGCTTCACAGATGTGTGTAGCATGGATAGGATGATGCAATAGTAGTTTCAGACATGAATTTCCCATTTGCATTTTGCGTGAAAATCACGTGCTGCCCCTGGTACAGGGGGCGTCGGTGCGCCTGTGTGCTCCGCAATGTGGTGTCGCATTTGGTTAGCAGAGCTTACTGACGCCCCAACACATGGCTCAGGCTATATTATTTACCACTTGTAGATTTGTTCTGGACTTCCAAATCCCTTCACAATACACTGACTTCTTACCATTTTAGCACTGATGAATACAATCTTTGCTCTTTCCAACTGAGCTGAACAGGAACACAAATCACTGCCAATGTCATTACTTCCATGTGAGTCAATTATGCCCCTTTCGACTCCCTATCATGATCAGCATTCAGTTTGAAAACTCAAAACAGGAATTTGCTAATTAAAATCTGTTGCTTTTTTTCAACATGAATGTCATTCACAATATGCAAGTGACATTATAACAATCACGTTATGTAAGCAACTAATTAGCTCAAGCGACAATGAAAACTCAAACTAGAAGAATTCAGATTGTTGCAGGGTGAGTGCACCTCTTAACAAAAGCAAACACTACTCTGGCAAAGAGGGTCTGTAAAGGTTTTTTTTTTACATATGTTTTACACACACGCACACACACACACACAAATAATATGCAGTCTTGCCTCAGTTTCCCAGCTACGGCGCCTGGAAGCACAGGACACCAGCACTCTATCTTTACACAGCACAGAAAGATAGAGTGGGCGGCCACACCAGCAAATACACACACTTTCTGATCTTTGTGCATTTCCAAAACTGAGCAATTTAGTATATAAGGTCTTCACTGGGCAGTGCTACTGAGTAAGTAGTATGAGAGCTTGAAACTAATTGGTTAGATCAGAATGGCTGGAGCAAAGAGACCCATGAACCCCATAATTAAGCAAGGGTTAGTTGTCCACGTCTCCTTCCACGGGAGAACCAACAAACCACAACAAAAAACAAGTATATAATAATGATCAACACAGTGCTTTGCATGGTCCAAGTGAAACACAAACATACAGTAAGCTACTGAAGAACAAAAGCAAGTTAAAGAATCCCTGAGGATCTCATACGACTCTCAAGATTGCTGTCATAGATATGACATGTTTTACCTCTTTGCATTACATCAAAATATGTCGAGAAACTGGTATGTCTCAAAGTGTTCTGACCATGTGATTGAACAAACAACCACCAGCAGTGAAATTTTAATGATAGGTTGCTATGACAGCGATAAACAAATGTGTTAATTCCCCCTTAAAGTCTGGCAATCCAGCCATGGGTGGCAGTGGGTGGTCCTCTTTGATTTTCATCTGTCAGACACACAAATCACTTTTGCTGGTTCAAAGATGCTCAATTCAGATGCAATGTTACATTAACCACCCATCAGGGTCGATGGTTGATGTAGAAGGTTCCATAGCCTCACACCATTGTCTAGCGTTGGGGACAGTGACAGTCAAAGAGCAGAGGTTGTACATGAAGACTGACATGGCACCTTTTGTTATTTTGGAAACTTATGTCTGGGTAACATTAGCCTGCAACAATTTGAGAGACAAGATAAAACACTGCTGATTTTGGACTTTCCATTGGATTTGACAATGATTGGACAATGAGAAACATCAGAAAAAGGCTAATGTCATCCATATCCCTTATTTTTAGTGTACTTTTAGTTTTGTTGGCCCATCTGAATGCATCTCTAATTGCATTATTCTTTATCTACTGTATCGTCATGGTAGAGTTTCTCTGTGTTAAAACTAGTCACTGTGAGAATACAGTTAGCACTCCGCTCCTACTTTGATCGGGATTGCCGGATTTGACTTGTTGAACTTTCTTCACATCCTTCTCTTCCAGTAACTTTAAGAGTTTCTCCAAGCGAGCCACTTGTTCCTGCAGTTGGGAGTTTATCAGAACACATCTCCTTAATCATGTTATCCCTCATTTGTCCCTTCTCTTTCTCTGCCTCCATTTTAATCTGAAGTGCCTGTAGTTCTTCTTTGTTGTCCTTCAAAGGAGGCGGGGGTGAGACTGAGAAAGAGAGTTTGGAGTGTTAATTTGACAAATGATTCTTCTGCTTTGAACATATTTTCAAGAGGCTTGCATTTGAAAAGAGCTTTTGAAGCGATCAGCAATGTCATATAATTACTACTCAGAGAATATTGAGTTAGCAAATATTACGATAACATTTCCATATTTTAATTAGTGCTACTTCACAGCACTTCAAATGCACTTTTAAATACAATAATTACATGATATAAACTGAGATATCCGACTCAAGTTTTCCTGGGACTTATTTCATATTGTAACGCAAACGCTAAAATGAAAATGTAACTCCACAATAGCATTATAACTTCCCACATATGTATGTGTTATTTGAGTATAAATGAAAATGCAATAATCCAATATTCATTTTCACTTGTGTGGGCTGCAGCATTTGACTTTTCATTTTCAAAGACTTAACCTGCTCTAAAGTGGACATTATTCAAATGCAGTTAGCAAAACAGCCCCGCCTCAGTCTATTAGATTTACATATACATGTCACCATGAGAGCTGAAACAGAAATGTGTGTGGCAGAAAAACAAACAAACACATCTTGCATGGAGAGCCGTCAGAGGATTCCACAATGTTCAGGAGATCATCCACAAACGTCACAATGCTCTTCTAGACTGGGAGGGAAAAAGGGAAGGTGAAACAGTGAGTTAAAGGAGAGGGAAGACAGCCAGAGTTTAGCAGGTAAAGGTGACTTAAGAGATGAAGAGAGAGCAGAGGCTGTTACATCAATTGTTGAGTTATCTCTTAAAAAAAAAAAAACCCAATACTTAAGGCTGCTGTTCTGACTGCTTGGTTAAGAGCTTCATTTTCCACAAAAACCAGAATGATGTTATTACCACCTCACTTAGCAAA
This sequence comes from Lepomis macrochirus, assembly GCA_024633595.2. Taxonomy (NCBI): domain Eukaryota; kingdom Metazoa; phylum Chordata; class Actinopteri; order Centrarchiformes; family Centrarchidae; genus Lepomis; species Lepomis macrochirus. Next base: position 6,455,364 of record JALXJV020000016.1, read on the forward strand.
ATTCAAAGCATTTTATCCACTATTACCTCATTCACCCCCTCCAGTTTGCACCCCCAATCTCGTCACAAATAGCTCCCATTTAAATGTGGCTTTTTGGGCCGGCGTTTCAGTAACAAAATCAGATGTCCTTAATGCAACCCGTTCCACTTCATTTCTATAAAATGAAATTAAAAAGAAGAATGCTTAATCAGTCTCTATTCAAATGAGCACTAGAACTTCCCTAGATAAAAAACACGTATAACGCATTAGCTATTATTACTGGCTGAGGACGAGAAAGTGTGTGGCTTGCTGAGATATTTTTTTTTTACAGTAAGGGAGAAGATAGTTTTATAAGACTAGTATTCTATCTATATTTTTATTGAATCCTTCTGCTGCTTCGTCTTTTATGGCATGTGGTCAATTTGCATGTAAATATAAATTGCCACAAAGCTGGACTGACTCATGCTGTAAAGAAAACAACTTTTGTTTCCTTATTATTACTGACATTAAACCCCATTGCCTTCACTCACATAAAATGTCTTACTTCACTTCTTGTGGCTTTTAACATCAACTTGTCCTTTTTTCAGCCTGTGGTTTATCTATTGATTGATATGTAAGGTAAAAGAAAACACATGACATAAAAGAGTCTTCGCAGCTCTTCAGCCAATCACACACAATAAACCTGCTTTTATCGATTAACGATCTCACTGGACCTCACTGCTGACAGAGTGTGCGATGACCTAATTGGAATAACTTGTCCCTAATGTAGCTTTTCACTGTATTTTCACCATGTCACCAAAGTGAGACATTACATTTTCACCAAAGTGTTTCATTTGCATTTCCCACTGGCTAAACTCCATTTTCACACATTTTTCAGGTTGTATTACTGTCACTCGTGTCAGAAGTTGGTTACTGAAGCATTTATCTTACTGGCTTGTAGCTTGTTATTCCATCTATTCATTGGCCCTGCATTCACGGGAATAGCTGGTTTATTAAATGTCAAAATATTTTAACTCACAGCGCTTTAGATGCCAGTGCTCTTTCCTGACTATACCTGGGGGACTGTTACTCACTCTGCTAACTGTGTGGGAGCTGTAAAACAGTTTGAATTTTTTTTATTTATTCATAAAACGCTCCTTCTAAACTGCATGGTTTATATTTAAAAACAGTGCAGAAAAACAATACTTCATCATAAAAGATAGTACAGTTAAGTTATGATTATTAATATTAAGTTCATTTCATATCAACCCCAGCATGCTTTATTAAATGTTAGTGACTTCAGAATATCATGGAGGGACACAAAGACATATCAAGTTCAAACACAATGTGCAAATACAGAATAACGCAGGACAAAACCTTGCAAATCAGAAGACCTGGTTCAAGAGTCATAGTAGTAATACCCTGAAGTCCCTCAAAAGTTGGTAACTTAGATAAAATAACAGTAAAATGACCTGTTCTATTTTTGCACATACAAAGTTATTCAGATGGTTCAGTGAACCTGTTTCTTGGAACAGGCCCTTTATAAATACAGGAAAAAAATGATGCTATAAGAGCGACATGCACTACATGTTCAGGTGCATTAAAACGTCGGCGTAGTTGTTCTCTCTGTAGAGCCAATCACAGAGACAGACCAGCCACTTTTCGTGTTCTGATAACAAAAGTCACCCTCTTTTGTTGTCCTTAAAAGCCTTTTACAAAGCACAGCGGCTGCAGGTGCCTGTGTTTGCTGCTGTTCAGTCCCACCCAGCCTGACGTAGATGCATTATTTTATCTCACAGCATAAAGAATCACAATAAAAGGGGCTTTAGTTGTGCATGTATAAGTATAGTGAAAAGCCATTAAGGACTGACAGAAGGATATAATAAATACACAGATAGAGACGTGTTCAATGATTTCCATTTTGCTACTGTTAGTGCAGCAGAAAGACAATGATGATTGAAGAAAAAAGGTTTTGCAGCTTGTCAAGCAAGCAGCATGGATAGACATGAAACAGCTTGATAAGGAGGTAAAAACAACAAACGTCAGAGCCGACAGGTTGAAGAAATAAATGCAGAGTGATGTGTGTTTGAGTCCCACACTTTACAAACTTCGGATGTACTTTGGGTGTTACTGTAGGACGTGAAGACTTTAGTTTAGCAGATATCAAGACCTTTAGCAGATGGAGAGGCTGGTTAGATCATTACTAGAAGCAGTAACTTCCTTGTGAATTATGTTTCAGTGAACCTCATCTGCATCTTATAAGAAGTCGCCCCCACACAAGGTTTACCAGCTGTTAAAATGTTCTTTTTTTTTAGGCCTAGTTTTATTGCAGAAAATACATTTTGTAAGTCTTGTAGAACTAACTTCAGAAGTCATTCTTGTTGTACCTCTTGGATCGACAAGCAACAACAGCATTGTAAATGGCTGAAGACTGAGGCCAGTGCTCACCGCTATTTGTCATTTGGTTTAAATAAGACCCGCTGTGCAATCAATGGTACAATCAAACTGGTGCATCACAGCTTTTACTGCACCAACAGAGCCAAGCTAGTTTTACAGTGGATAAACCACAGGAGATATTTTCATTGACATATTCCTCTTTGTCTTGCCTTACACCGCATGCCAGGAAAACCCCGCTCACTACTTTGTTCAGTATTGAGGGAGCAAATTCAATTCATTGAGTTGTGTGATGCATGTGTGTGTGTGTGCCGTGAGTCAGCTACAGTGTGATGTTACAGTGCGGAGATCGTACTTGCGGGAAAAAAGCTGGATATGAAATCTATATAAATTAATCACTGTGTTGAGGAGGGAGAGAGAGAGAGAGAGGAGAGAGGGAGAGGATGAGGATGTTTTGAAATTGTTCTATACTTGCGCTTCCTGCAGCAGCAAAGCAACTTAAAAGCAAGACAAAGTAGAAATAGTGATCTTTTTTTTTTTTGGTTCTTTCACGTGTTGCAATTTGAATTAAGCTCACACATTTATATTGTCGCGGGAGGCTGGAGCCTATCCCAGCTTATATCAGGCGAAAGGCGAGGTACACCCTGTACAGGCCGCCAGTCCATCGCACGGCCACACTCAGACAAACAACAAACTCACACTCACATTCACACCTAAGAACAATTTTAGAGACACCAATCAACCTAGCCTGCATGTCTTTGGATGGCAGGAGGAAGCATCCGTAGAGAACCCATGCTGACACGGGAGAACACAGAAAGGGCGAGGTTGGAACCCACAACCTTCCTGCTGTGCTAACCACTGCACCACCGCACATATATACATTATATATATATATTTGGGGGTTTGGGGGTCACAGCCCCCAGTCCTCCGATTACCGCTGGCACCACTGTTGCTCTTACTTTCCACATCTTTTGGAAGTGATGTGGAAAGTATATATATATATATATATATATATATATATATATATATATATTGCTGTGTGTGTGTGTGTGTGTGTGTGAAGCCACTCTCCTAGATTTATTTCCTTTGTTGCAGCCCTGTCTCTGTACAAAGATAATGCATTCATTGCTTTTGGAGAGAGCCTGCCTGTTAGGTAAACAATGTTCCACTGAACAGAGAACAAGGTGTGTGAGAGAGGCTCATGTCAGACCCATTTAGAGTAAAAACAGGACATCAGCAGGGTGTGTATGAGAACATTAGATCAACTTTATTCTTTTTCCACTGCACTAATAGCACAAAGAACGTGTAGAAAAGTGTTGAGACCAACTTTTGATTTTCGAAGTGAAAACAGAAATAATGTGCTGGACAATTGTGCACCTGTTGATCCTGGTGTCACTTGACGGTCTGTCCTGCGCTGAAGATAAGGTTACTGTTTCCTGTCCAGAATACCAGAAGGCCCTTGGAGACTCCTGCTATGAGTTTGTGGGTCTCCAGCATACGTTTGTCGGCGCTCAGGCTTGGTGTGAGAAACGTGGGGGACACCTTGCATTTGTCCCAGATGAAGAAACTCAACATTTCCTTCAAAGACACTTGGACAGCAAGAAGGACGTGTGGCTTGGAGTAGCACCTTCTGCCGTCACAAGCTGGCAATATTCTCCAACTGTTGAAGGTAAGAAGGCCGAAATGTGGGACACAGTCAGCTGCTGTGCTGCCATGCGGATTATTCTCACCTTGCACAGATGAGTTTAAATTTACAACTACAACAAAAAGCTCAAATCTCTGGTAGAGACGAACATGTAGTAAAATATTTGTAGTAAAATATATTTTTCTATATTTTATATACTTTGTCAATGTAATCATGTATTTAGTTGTAAAAATGAAAATGCTACCAATGATAGGTTTTACAGCACAGTGGTGCCACCATCACCTCCTTGCAGTTCTGGGACAGACTTCCGAAAATTAATTCTTTATCTGGAAGGATAAGAAACCGTGGATTAAATATAGCACTTTAAAAAGAGACAGGGAATCAGGAGGTCTATCACCACATCTTTTTTTGGTCTTTAACTCTCTTACACATTTGATTAAATCCATCAAATGCTGCAACGTAGCACACCATTAAAGAGAATAGATAAACACTGATGATTAATAGAAAAAGTCTTGAAAATTATGGTCAATTTGATGCAATTGTGTGCAATGTATTCTTATTTTGGTATATGTCTGGAAAAAATTAAGTTCCTACTGAGATATCAATCTCACTTTCCTCTGTTCATTAATTGCAGCCTTTACACTGATGTAAAGCCTTTTCTCTCTCTCACTGGAGACACACTGCAGATATTTTTGAGTGAAAAACGTACATTACAATTACAATTTAAAAATAGTTTGTACTTACCAGGTTTCTCTATTTACAACAAAGGTGTTCGCTTGGCAGATAAAATGACTCACTTATTCAATGTTGGAACTGTACAAATAAAAAAGGATTTAGAAACTATTATACCCAAATTAAAAGGTACATCTATTCCTTGCTTTCTGTCTGTTTTATGATGTGGCTCATATCTATTTTTTTTAAACAACAGAAATCTATAGCAGAGGAATAAACTACTATACTTTGGTAACACAGGCAATCCTTCCATACATTATTGATGATTTCATCATTAGATGAAATTTGTTGATAGTAAGAAAAAATATTCCCCCGGCTTTGCATGTGATTGTGAAGTCCATATGTTTCTGTTTGTTACTGCAGCCTCACAGGCACTGATTACCAAGAAAAAATTCCCTTAGGGGACAAAAAGTTTTATCCTTTAAACCAATAAATGCTATTTAATTTAACATGTTAGCCTTTTTTGAGTGAAGAACTGGTAGAGTGGCCCCTTAGGGTCACTGAAAACTGTAGAAAAACTGTGAATTCTACCAAATATACATGAAATATACATGAAACAATAAATGTAATGTTGGACTTTGCTGTATATCTACAGGTGAGGTCATTGTAGTTATAGGCACTTCAGCTCAACGTGATTATATTTTCAGCAGCGGTTTGTTTCATCCTCAGGTCCTCTCTCTTGGCTGGATGGTTCACAAATCACATATTCAAACTGGGTGAGCAGCCCACAGCCAGGAGCAGCATGTGGACTCATACTGGGAAACTCTGGCTTCCAATGGAAAGCCACAAGGGACTGCAAGAAAAAACTGCATTTTATCTGCCAGTTTGGTATGTATTCTGACTCAAACCTTGAAAGAAACCCCATCACACTGAATCATCCTGAATAAATGAATTACAACTTTGTGCTGCTTTTGTATGCTTCCCAGAGTCTGGGAGATCCACTGTGTGTGCAGGCCACAACACCGCTCTGCAGTGTGGTTCTGGTCAAGTCTTAATGATAGATGGCGGCTTCTACGGTCGTAAGAACATTCATTACTGTCGGTCCACGCGCTCACAGTCCACACTGACGACACCCACACAACATCAGTGCGGCTGGGTGGATGTTGCAGAATCATTAACAGGTAAAACAAGGTCAAATAGCTTTTTTGTTTTGCAATCAAAACATTATTTTTTCAATATAATTCAGTTGTTGGTAATCCAGAGCTGGTAACTGATTTGATTTGCGCAATAACTACTCTCAGCTTTTATAATAGCGCCTCGCATTAAATCTGCTGAACTCAATAAGAAACAAATCAGAATAGGAAATCAAACATTTGCACGGGTGAAAGCCGTGATGAAATTCAATCCACTTTTTGAAGGAAGTGATTGCCAGATTTTACAAAGCACATATCGTCTCACTACAGACTATCATTTACAAAGAATAATAGCCCGGCAGGACACTAATGGAAGAAAAATAAACAATATAAGTTTAATAATAGCTTAATGGCATTAAAGATACCTCAGTGGCATCCATCTATTTTAGAGTAAATATTAGCTCATGCATTAAACTAATGGCATAAGCAGACCATGCAAACATGCTTATCTCATTCTGGTTTGAGCATGCATTGGGTAAGAGGGAGGGTACTGTCATAGAAACTGTTTATTGCTGGTGAGGGATTAAGCAAATAATTGAGTATCAACAAGCCGTTGTCTTTAAAGAATTTATTAATAAAAGAGAATAAAGAGAGATGTTCTATAACACATAAAGTACACACCTGGTCCAGAGACCTTCCACCTATGGAGGTTCAGGCGTCTGGCCTGAAGTAAATGGATGCATAATCATTTACACAGTCTAGATTTCTATGTTTGAGGAACGGAGATCTCCAACAAGAACAACAACAAGAGAGGGAAAACACAAAACAATCTCACAGCTCTGACCTAAAACTCTAATAAATGTGGACGGACTAACATAAGGAATACAGAAGAAGGAAAGTTTAAGGATAAAAGCACAATACATATATATCTATAAGACATAACAAAAATAATAATAATAATAATAATAATAGTAAAAGAACATGCATAAAAGATTAAATTTACACAATTTTCTGCCATAATAATCATCCCTCTGGCCATATCAAGCTACGAGGAAACGGACAGTACAGGGGAAGAGGGCGAAGCAAAGGGCAAAAGTGGACATTGGAAAAGAGAAGTTGCACAATTTCTAAACAGACTGACAAGAAAAAAAGAAAACAAACGGACTGGAGGCGGGATGGGCGCTACACACAGGATCCAACCAAACACAATTTTCTGCCATAACAGTTACACCCTTGGACACGTAAGAAGGCAATCAACAATAACCAAACATTTGAACAATTTATAATTTTAAATTCACCTGACCTTCATGTCATTGAACAGCCAGTACACCCTCACAGATGTCACAGGATTTGAATGAAACACTCGGTCCAGGCAGGTGCATGACATTTAATTACAGGGGTTAACTGCGCAAAAAACATTTGATAATGACAATAGTTGTTGACGATGCTCACATCAACATCTGAAGCTAACACAACACATGCACAAAGCGTATAATTAGCTCTTGGCTGCAGTGATCTTGTCGGGGCCGTGGATTTTATAAATGATGTGAATGGTTTTGCACCAAAACAGCACCCCGTTTGTGTGAAAGTGTGCTAATCACTTATGCTATGACTTTGCTAAACTCGTAACGCTCTCTGCAGACTTTTTTCATACTAGCAGACACACATAAACTGGCACAAAGAATACATTAAACCACAAAATCTTTATTCATTTTGAAAGGGGGAAGGGCTTCTCGTATGCATTTAGAGTTCAAAACCAGTCTTTAAACTATACCATCATGGTCATCACATGTACACTGTACAATTGGTCTATTTACCGCTCATGGGCTACATGGATAACATTATTGAGAAATCCACCTGCTGGTCTGCTGTGCTCAAAGCCAGGTCCATCCCACTGAGTCACCATGCTGCCACCAGCTGATGTTTTATTCAGAAAGTTCACATCAGGTGATGCTGATGCCATACACATGATGCCTAGGCTATAGCACAAATTCCTTACACCATTAAGGGAAATACCATTTAGAAACAGAGAGCCAGGTTTTACAACTTGGTGGCTGCGGCTCAGGTGGTCAAACAGGTCGTCCAGTAGTTAGAAGGTGTGCAGTGCCCCCTGGCTCCTCCTGTCTGCATGTCTAGCAACCCTCTGAACATGAGCTGCCCAGGGACTGTCTGAGCGTGTATGTGGAAGGTTTTGTTCTGTGCTCACGTTAGAAGGATCACAGAAGTGCAGTCTATTTATGATGATTAATGTTTTCTAGGGACGTTAGTTGAGTAACATGTTGATGTTAGCGCAAACATTTCTCACCGGGACACTACAACGGCTAAATATGAAGTAGTAATGGGTAGAACGTCCCATAATAATGTCATTAGCATTGCTGTGCATTACTAGTAGCTGATATTTTTCTCCATGTGTTTCCCAGCTCACTGTCACGGCCGTCAGGTCTGCCAGATTTCTGAAGTCATGGACTCCTTTGGTGATCCCTGTCCCCAGCTGGGGAGCTACCTGTCATTGGACTACCACTGCAAAGATGGTAGGTCCCAGTGGTCAAATTTTAAACCTTAAGTGGGAATCACACTTTACTTGCAGTTGAAGAGACGCAGATCTGATTGTTTCCCATCCTACCTTTTACTATTTCCTCCATGTGGAAACTGCCATGTTCAAAACCTGAAACCAATAAATGAACAAATAAAGAGGTACACTATGATATCTACAGACAGAAGATGCTGACTCCAAAAAACACAGTTTACTTTATACTTACTACTATTATAAGTATTTTTTTTGTTTAAATGTCTGTTTATTTTCATGTTTTTTGTGCCTCTTGAAAACAAGATGCTGCACCTCAAGGGGTTCACCCTCAAATTAAAATCAAATTAAAATGAATAAAACAAAGAGGGCCCTATTTTAACAATCTAAACACATGGCGCAGGTGCATTTAGGGTGTGTACGAATCCCTTTTTGCTTGTAATGACAAAAAAAATGGTTAGTGCACCAGGCGCATGGTTCAAAAGGGATAATCATGGGTGTGTTTTGAGCACCAATCCGAGTGTCATCTCCCATTCCCTTTATTGGCATATTGTTATCATAGTGGCAATAGAGTGGACATGATATAAAAAGCCTGATGTTATTCTGAAGCTCTGCTGTTTATCAGTGAGTTGTCTGAACTCCACTGCAGACTCGAGTGTGTTAACAGACAGACGCTGTCTCCTCTATGAAACGTCTGGATCCTCACTGCGCTGCATTATTATAAACTAAAACCGGTTGTGGGTCACATCTCTCCCTCTTCCAGTGGTTTCTTTATTGTGTGTTTTATTGCTGTTTTCTTTAACGATTTAAATTCATGATTAGAGTGGCTGCTGTCAGTGCATCTTGACCAATCCTGTCCGGGTGGGAGATTTAAAGAATTAATGAAGTTATGTCGCTGTGCGTAATGCATAAGTGTGCACCGTGTCTCATGTCTTAATGGGGAGCATGTTATTATCGGAATAATGTACTTTTTAAATAGCAGGAAAATATTGAGCTGTTGACTATACACCACTATGAAGGACACCTGGGCCGCGAGACTACAGCTCGCCGTATAAAACACTATTTAGGTGAATTTACACAATGGCTAAGTTGCTAAACGCATCGTGTTGTCATGTAAGAGCCCCGTTCATGTTGGACAGACATTTTAATTGCATTTTGTGTCACTCTTTATGTAATGCCGCCATAACTGCCGTTTTAGCTACATGGGAGCTCTGGGCATTAGCTGTAGTAGCTCTGTGTTGCAAGCACCAATCCGGCTCGTTTTTTTTTTCTATAGACAGAACTCACAAAGGTATAACGATCAAGATTAACTTAAAAATTACCTAGAGTTTTCCTTTAATGTTATTATTAACACCTGTGCTTTTCTCACTATGTCTAAGTCCAAATGTCTGCTGTGAAAATGGCCTATTTTTACTATATTTTGTTTGTTTTTTTCTGGAACCCAGCAACTGTCAAGTTAGTTTCAAGCTGTAAACCGAAACCTTTAAAACACCCTTTCAGAAATCCATGTGTGTCATATGTTCACAGACTCAGGGTCATGCTAGTGCTTTCACACCAACACACAAACATCCAGATCTTTAGAAAATAATTCACTTCGTTTTGACCTCCCTTCAAACACCTGCTCGGCTTTTATCATTTGAATGTTATATACTCATTTTATATACTCAAGTATGTCAAAAGATTTTAGTGTATTATTGTCTTTTACGGGTGGATTAATTACAGAAAATGTGTGAATCAAACCCATTAATCCCTACAAGGCAAAATCCATCAACTACACTACAAATTCAAATCTGACAAAGGGGATGGTGGTTAAAATGTATTTATTCAATGTGTCAATTTCATCATATCTCATGATTTCAATATCAGCAGAGCAGTCATTTGTAGAGAGCAAATGACAAACGAAAGAAGGAACTCTTCAAGCAGCAAAAGACGATACTGAGACAGAGAAAAACAGATACATCACATTGATGGTCTCTGATTGCTGCTGTATTAAATATCCCTGTAGTATCTGTGCCTATCTGCCGAGATGATGAGGATCTGTGTTTGTCTGTTTTTATGAAAGCCTGGTTGGTTACAGGCACTGGTCATTTTTTCTCGCCAGGGCTCACATTGTCAGCGATTGCTGTGGCTGCTGTTTTTGATGACGTCACCATCACTGTAAAGTGGCTCTTAGATTGGCCCCGGGGAAATCTTAGCTGCAAGCTGAGTACAGGAGATGGCCATGTTATTTATCTGCACAGTCCAGAGGGGTGAGTAGCAACTTTTACAGACTGACCTCGACTGACTATGAGGGTATAAAATAAGAATTGAAAAATTTAACCTGCACACACAGATTCTCCTCATGAAGGTCTGTTTACGCTCACGAGGAGCAAAGCCTGCGAAAACAGTTGTATAATGTTTTTTGTGGCTCTCGACTTCACTTTGTCAATATTGAGAAAATAATTCTGGCGATGCGATGATTTGATTGAACAAAGTTTAGGGGTAGAGACTGAAATAAATTTAACAGTGAAGCAAAGCCTCACAAAAGACCCTACTAAGAGGCATTATGGGAAATGTACTATCCAGCGTATTTGGAGGGAAATACTATGGTCACTAACTGTTTCTATATGTGCTTTTTCTCAGGTTGGATAGCACTGTGGTGTACAAATATATTTATCCAAGTACATTTGTTGTGGCAGTTGAATGCACCAGCAGTGACATATACATTGTAGCTCAGAAAATAATTACCATTCAGGAGCCCATCACAGAGTTTGGCATCATCAAGTGCTGTGCTGGGAAACTGTGTTTTCATGCAACCAACTGCAAAGCCCTTTACGGAGAGCCATTTCAGACTCAAATGGAAGTAAAATCAGGTAAGTGCCAAGATGTCCATAATATACCTTAATTCATGCGGTGCAATTTGATATTGCTGCTTGAAAGCATGAGATGCTATTCATTCACTTTATTTTTTTTGTGTGTCTTTCTGCAGGTACAAATGTGACCTACAGAATCCAGCGTGATGAAATATTGCTGTCCGGTTTATCTGTTGTGAGGGGAAATGTTCCCCAGAACATTACAGTGACTGCAGAAATGCTGAAGCAGCTTGGGCCTGGCTGCCACAAGCTGACCCTTTATGCATCTAACATGGTCACATTCCCTGATGTGTCTGCAGACCTGCAGGTAAATCAACATTAATCATGTGAAAATGATAATGAATCATCCCTTCATGTTTTTTGTTATGATTGTTTTAGTAAAAGATTTGAAGTTAACATTTAGATCTGTTGATTGAGCAGCTGATTGAGGAGTTTAATCAGAAATTAAACGTAACCTTTGGTATTAGCATCCCTAATTAGTGAAATATCTGTAAACACCAGAGCACAGTGGATGCATTACCCCACTGAATTTCAAACAGTGGAACGCGGCCTGAAATTGTATAATCGACTGAAGTTAAATCAAAGAAGGTAAGCAATTCTGGAGAAATCCAATTCCATGACAAATACCTTGATAGAGAGTGAACAACAAGTACTGTAACTAGCGTTAGCTTAGTTGTGGGCTAGCAGACTGTTGCTACAGTTGCTGCTGCTCTGCTAAGAGATACAGGGAATTTAATATAAATGCTTTCCTCCTTCATCTTGGTATAGTTTTTTCTTGAATGCGCCAGAATGGGCTTTTCTCATGGCAATGTTACTGTGGAAGGCATCTAAAGTTTTCCAAGAAAGTCACAGTGCTAGATTAGCGGAAGACATTTTATTCACCACGCTCACGTAGGGTAACCATATTTTGGTTTTCAAAAAAAGCGGATAGGTGGTGCTAGAAAGTAATTGATTTGTAGCACCTTTATTTGACACTGACGCATTCTGGTTCACACGGACTTTGTGAACTTTGTGCACACCCATTAAGGGGAAAAAATAGCTATTTTGTGTGTGAGTATAATGAACACATGCACAATTCAAGTTCATAACATATTCAATAACAAACTGCATAAAGTCTTCAAGTTCTTAAAAGACCTTCAGGACATAAAAACGCAACAGTTTGGCAGGTCTGGAAACAGTATGGAGCACCTCAAGTGCCGACTGACATTAAAGGATTTGCAGCTGACAAAGGTTGGGTCGCTGACACCCAGCCTTTAGGATGAATCTGCGTTTAATGTTAATCTGCGTTTAATGTTTTAATGACCGGGTCTATTTGTTATGGAGAGGAGACAACCTCTGTGGTAATTCGGCTCCCGGGAGAAACACCTGAAGGATCAACACTGAAGGAAAAAACACCTAAACAGAAAACAAACTGAGCACCTAAACTAAGTTAACGTTAGCTGCAGCAGTTCGGCTTGCAGCACTCACTGTTTCCGCCTGAGAGTTGGTGGAACATGATTTTTAACATGGTTTATTACATGTTAGAATCAGCCTGTTTATTTGATTTGGAGAGGAGGAGACCTATTTTGACAATTTGTAGAACCCCCCAGTATTAGCTTAACTCCATCAGCTGTTAGCTGTAAACACACCTAGTTGCACTCTGGCTGCTATTTCTGAGCTATAAATATAATTCCGACGTACGATCTCAGGCCGACATCAGCAAGACTGTATTGATTGTGATTCATTGGTTTGCAAATATCATTGGGTCAACAGTGGAAAAGAGACGAGCAGTAGTAGCAAAGCAGATTTGAAACACCTGAAATGCTTAACTTAAAGCGAGTAGCCTCTACTCAACCAATCAGAAAAGTTCAGCACTGCGAGCTCCACCCTACAAAGTACTGGTACTTGGGAAAGTACTACGGCACAAGCAAGGACTTTTTGGGGGTTAAATAGCATGAGCAGAGCAGCTTCAGTGCTCCATATTTTTTTAATATTTTATTTTATTTTTTAAATATTTTATCTTTTAAATTTTTCTATAGTGTGAAGCACTTTGTGTTACATGTTATTTGTATGAAAAGTGCAATATAAATAAAGATTGACTGATTGATTGATTGATGTGTCTATACATGATGCGTTCAGGTACTGTATTGAATTATGGATCACTCACATTTTGGCAGCAGTCAGAACCCAACACACAATCTAGAAAATAGGCAAAAATATAGCAAAAAATACGTTTTGGGACACGGCTAAGAGCGTATAGTGCCAGTAAAAACAAACTTTTAAACCATCTGCGTAGACACGCTAGTATATTTACCAAATCATTATCTGTTGTGTTATGTTTCTGAGATTACTGATATGAAAGAGAAATTGGGTGTTTCTCTGTTTTGTAATTCTTCATATGTTGCAGATGTGTGTGTTGGAGAAAGTAGCCGGGCTTCAGGCCTCTGTGTTGACAGAGAGGGATGATTGTCTAGACTCTGCAGATATTACAGTTGGTGTTTCCCTTGAACGGGGAGCACCTGTGCTACTCCTCTTTTCTCTGGCTGGAGACAACAGCTCATTCTCTGAGACCAGAGAAATGAATTCAAAGAAGGATATTTTTCATATTGGACACCTGATTCAAGGTATTGGAGAGATCATAAAGAGGGGCCACATATGAGGCAAAATACCTCTGTAATGTAATTATTTGTAAAACACTTTATCAACAACCATCTACAAAAAAAATCTACATTTCTCATGTTTCCGCTGTGTATGTGTCCAGATTTTATTGACAAGACTTGAATATTCATAGTTTTCATAACTGAATATTTTGCTACAGAATCTGCACAAGTGAAACTCAGAGCATGGAATGACTTCTCTTCTTTGGAAGTGGATGTGGATATGTTTTCTTCCTGTGGCCATTTGTTAAGATTTAACAAGAGACCGGTAAAATGTTTTCCTTTTACGTTCATCAGTACAGTCATATATTAAGGGGACAAATACCTACCTACCCCCTCCAGCTCTGCTTTTGTTCATAATTTTTAATGGATTGTCTTCCCCCCCTCATCTTGTGTACTGCATTATTCAAGATTCCTTTTGTTCATGTTCATTTTCAGAGAAAGAAACGTATTAGAGTGATCAGATCTGCCTATAACATCATTGCAACACCTTCAGCTTCAGTAACATCCAAAGATACAAGCATCACACTTTCAATAGATGACCAATCCAAACTACCCAACTGGAACAGGCAATACCAGTGGTCTTGCTGTAAGAATCATGCTTTTTCTCTTTTTCAAATAAACATGAACACTTTTGTAAGATTACAATTGCAAGTTTCATATTTATGTATAACAACTTTTATCAGGTAACATATTTTCATGTATTGTTTATCTGATTGCATGAACAGCATATTAGACTGCAACATTACATGTAAAGGAGTTTGTTAAGCCCCTTTACCCTTAGTTAGTGTTAGTATGCTATCTTGCGTAACTTTAGCCAAACTCAACGACTTTTTTTTTTATTTAGGTAACATGTAATCCCACAGGTTAATATTAATAAAGCTCCCTTATGTTGCCTATACAAAAATAGTTAATTATCTGCTAACCTGGTCATGAAAGTAATACTCTCTTACTACTTGGTAGTAAGGTAATTAGACAGATATGCTAAAGATTGCGACCTACTTTCAAGCAGATAAACATGTCTTTTGTGTTTTGGAAAGGTAATTAAAAAAAACACACACACAATCATTGGAAGGGTCCAGCAAATCCCCTGTGATTCCTTTGCTTTAAGTCCTAAATCTGCTGTTTTCAGATCATTAGTAAACACACAGTCCAAATCCGATTTAAGATACATAGGGCTGTACAATTTGGAGAATAGGTCTTATTGCAAACATTGTGGACAATATTGCGATTTATGATTCTATTATAATGGAACAAATGGTACTATGAGTCTACTTGCTTAATTTTCAATGAAAATAACAAAATGCTGACATTTTGACATGTATTTCTCAATTTCATTAAAGTTAAAAATAAAAATATAAAATATTTATAACAATAACTAGTAAAACAGATGAAAAACAGAACAAGAGGAGCGTGTTGCTCTACAGAGGAGGTGGCTCAGTGTACTGTCCACTGCAGAGTCTCTATCCACAACCTGGAGGAGGAACTGTACATGAGTGTATTAAATAAAGAGTATAATGTTTAGTTAATAGTATACTGCTTATCTGTTTTTAGGGGCACATAATGGAGATAATGAGCAGACTTCAGCGCACACAGAGAAGAGAGCGTCACACACACTTTTTCTGTTTCATTAAATCGCACCCGTTTTGCGGTTATGTAATCGCAAATGCAATTGCGATTATATTAATCGTGCAGCTCTAAAGATACATAACACCCGTGATGTGTCTACATAGCTATAAACTGAACATGAACTGAACATAAACAACATTAAATGTTTTGCATCAGCATTTCAGTTGTCACTGCAGTAGAATAATGACTTTCCTTGTTGATTTGCAGCTAATCCATGTCGTTGTGAAGGACATTTTACGGGACTGACTTACACCATTACACCAGCCTGCCTACCAAATCCATTTCAATTTAATAAATACCATTTTAATGCGATTAACCATGGTGGAAATGATAACGGTGATGGAGAATCCATATGCATCACCTTTACCCCACCTCTGACCTCTGACCTCTTGCCAACTGGGTTAAGGTACTTGATGTTTTTGAACTGACCTGCTCTGATCACTAAGCGCACTGAACCTGAAAGTATTTCCTGTTTAACTGTGATTTTCTTTCAGTGGAAATCTGCCCCTTAACATTTATGACACTATTGAAGTTACTGGAAGAAATTAAACTGCACATACCTCACTCATTTTAGAACTAAAACTGTTTTTTAAAGCTTTAGAACATTTTGACAAATTAAATTGTTCATCAGTCAAGGAGAAAAGTGTAAATAGGTTGTGGTTTTACATTTTACCCTCGTATGGTTTTACTGGACATTTTTGAAATGTAAATGTTCTAGTTGAGTGTTAACGAAATTATCTTTGTTGTACCATAGTTTTACTTGTACTGAAGGCTGTGACCCAGTAACAGAAAACAAGGATGCAAAAATTAAAATGAATTGTATAAGTAATCCGTGTCCACAAGTTGTGTGGAACATTGAGGACCCAAGAGACAGCAACAACTGGCCAGTAAGTCTGAAAAAAGAATCTCCGACACTGTTGAATGTTGTAAAAACAAATTCCATTGACTTAATGAATTTTCATGTTAATTTATTTACAGGATGAGACAGAGGAGTGCTATGATAAGGCACAACAAAGACCACTGATAAATATACAAAATGGTGGGAATGAATACACTGTGAATCATGACTTTCTTGAAAAGGCAAAGTCTAAGAATCGGGATCTCACTGTAGTGATAACTTCTGGTATGTGCACATTACTAAAATTATGTTAAAGCTGCTTTGTGAATTATCTTGCCAGTGTGTATTAATCAATTTAGGGTTCCAGACCAATTATTAATTTGTCCAATGTTGCAAAAATAAAGAAGTAGTAAATAAGCAAGTGTTAATAATAAAAATAATGAGAGTAGTTTTCTCTGATACGTCCTTGATTAACTGAAGGCTAAAGTTTGATATATGCAAGGGAATTAACTACAAACTGTTGCAGAACCACCAGTGCTATTTAATTTAAATGAATGACTTTAATGTTGTACGTCTTTCACTGTTTATTATCTAGTCCAGTTTAACAAATGAGTTTTTCTAAAATGTCACCTTTATTGTTTTTGGAAATAGTACACATTACATTGTCCTTTTTCTTTTACACAAAAGCGGATGTCGTATCTCTTTGCCATAAATTCACAATAAAGACATCATCATCATCATCATCTACAATGAAACCAGCTTCTACCACTGCTGCTGGTCCTTCCACGACATCGCATAGCACTACTAGTGCTTCCACTATCTCCTCTACCTCTGCTGGTTCTGCCACGACATCGCATAGCACTACTAGTGCTTCCACTATCTCCTCTACCTCTGCTGGTTCTGCCACGACATCGCATAGCACTACTAGTGCTTCCACTGTCTCCTCTACCACTGCTGGTCCTGTCACGACATCGCATAGCACTACTAGTGCTTCCACTATCTCCTCTACCTCTGCTGGTTCTGCCACGACATCGCATAGCACTACTAGTGCTTCCACTATCTCCTCTACCACTGCAGGTCCTGCCACGACATCGCCTGGCACTATTAGTGCCTCGACTATCTCCTCTACCTCCGTCACCACTACCCCTACTGTTACTACGTCCCCTGCTATCAGTGCTAGCACTGGTGATACATCTTCATCAGCAACCACAGTGGCCTCCAGCTCTTCAGTAGATGGTCTTACAGCTTCAGTGGAGAATGCTGTGGCTCAGCTAAAGAAACAAGGTCAACTGTCAGGAGCAAATCTGGGACAAATCATCTATTCCGTGTCCAATACACTAAACGGTCAATCTGATAAGTCAACAAAAGCTGACAGGCAAAAGGTAAAAATACTCTAAGATTGTAGATATAGATTACTAAAATTTATGTAAACATCAATTGGACTGCAAAAATGTCAAAAAATCTGAGCAAGTAGGCGGCAAAGTGCCTCAGTGGGTTAGAGCCTTCAAAGAATCTTCACAACTTCACTCACTGATTTGCACTAGTGTAATGGAGCCAACATCCCTTAGCAAAAATGTAAAATGTTTGGAGGAAATTCATTTGCACTTTTCACATTTACAAGTTCATTACCAGAGAGTACAGTTGGGTGTCATCACATGTACACCAAACCACACCTAACCACATACAGCTATGGTCCTGTGTGGTCAAAGGTTCCACAGGTCAGTACTTTAAAGCAAAGGATTTTGCGCAGTTACTCCTGATCCTAGCCCTAACACCACATAGATACAATGGGGAAGAACAATAAACAGTGTTGGGCAGTGACAAATTGCCACAATGATTTTACTGTAGTGTAAGTACTAAAGAGAGTTAAGCTAGCATTTGATTGTCAGTAAATATGTACTTAAATCATAGTGTCTTGTTATGTACTTATTCATATGCTATATAGAAGATGTGACTTGTTGATATGGACAACTGTACCTTGGACAGAGCTGGGTTGAGTAATGCAAATACCATAACAAAAATGTATCTACATTTGCTATTGAGTAACTAATAAAGTAATGTAATGCCTTTTTATGGACTACTAAGTAATGAGTCGCGGACATTGCATTTTCACTTAACCTGCCCAACACTGATTGTAAAGGCGTGTATGATAAGCTTCTGTGTTCTTCCTCCATGATGTTTGTTGTCTTTGTAACCTTCCGTCACTGCGGCAGACACACCTGTTCAGTAGGTCCATGCCCTAAGCACAGCCTACAGAGAGACACTGTGTCGTGACATTAGAAACAGAAATCATCTCCGTGCACTGGACATTTTTTTCATTTGGTAGAAATATACTACTAAATACTAAACTATATAACAACACCATAAATACTTTAATGCTTTTGTCTGTTGTAGCTTCGTGAGCAGATGCTTGGGATAATGACTGACACAATAGGCAAAATCCCCCCAAACAAAACAGCGGACGTTCAGGCGATTGCCAAAGGAGTTTCCGCTCTCGTCCAGAAAGGCACTGAACTCAGCTCCTCTGCTCAGGTACGATACAGAGAGTAAAAAGTGGCATTATAGGAGGGAGGAATAAATCAGTCGTGTTAATGAATAGCCATTGAGAGGACAAGGCTGTCTTAGTTCAGCCTTGTAATTTTTGTGTATTTGAGGCAGGATTTTAGATATCAGAAGTGTATTTGAATGTCCTTGAAAGTCCCAAAAATATGTCCGTGATTGTCAAATTTTATTCGCACCTTCAGGAAGAAGCTTCATTATTGTTTGCAAACCTCAGCTCATCTCTCCTCCACATGAATTTGAACAAAAGTGAAGAAAGCAAGAATGAAATATTCTCTGCAACCAGCACCATTGTGGAAGGAGCAAGCAATATCCTGGACTATTCTTCGAATGTGAGTCGTTTAACCTTTAAAGCCCATGCTGATGTGATTTACCTCACTATGGAAGGTTAGATGATTTAAATATTACACATGCTGATCAGTGGCTGTAACCCATCAAGAGCACATATAGTATAGGTGCAACTTTGCTCCTACCAGGAACATCTACAGTTCCAAAACACTTAGGGCCCTATTTAAACAATCTACTATAGCACATGGTCTGATGTGCACAACCTAAGTACATTTAGGGCTTGTCCATCTCCACAGCTAGTTAAATGTTGCATAATCTGGATGCAAAGTAAGGCGTAGGTGTAAAGGGGTTGTTTTTAGCCTCTTAATTAATCATAGGTGTGTTTTGGGCATAACATGAATTAAACTAATGAGAGTGAATCAACTGCGTGTATGGCCAAACATGTGGTGACATATTTCCAATAGTACTCAGGGGATGCTAAAATGACCCACTTGCAAAGAAATGCAGCGCAGCTGTGACTTTGACAGCAACAGGGAGTGCATAGGGACAGTTGGCATTACTCTCCAAATCATCTGACAGGAGATTAAAGATGTTTGCGACAGCCCGGTGGGATAAGCAAAGTTTTCAGTGGCACTCATATTCGCTGAGGGACAGGTATGTGGTCCTTGGCCAGTGTCTCCTAGTCCTCTGTCCTTTCAGCAACTCAATTTGACTGCATATGACCAAATGCACTGATATTTAACTGAAGAGGATGAGTGCTGCAGCTTGTCCCTGTGTGTGTAGAAGAGTGTACACGCTTTGTGGTCTGGCCTATGTCAGCACATCTTAGTATTTGAATCCTGCGCCCCTAAAATACCCATATTGCACCATTGACTTTAGACCACGTATTTGTTGGTCAATGTCACAATGGCTTTTTGCTGCCTCAAGATAGCAATGAGCCTGCACAAGTACAGTTGCTACTTATGCAACGTGGGCGCTGGGTGTGAAAATTACAGCTGCTTTGGTCCATAATTAGCAACGACACTCGGGCTGTGCTGTGCTGCGTGCTGCTTTGCCCCTACTGTTTTTGTAGCATGCCCATTGGTCTTCCTTTTTACATCCAAATCATCAGCCAGCAGAGTTTGCAGCTGAAACAGGTGCTTCTCAGTTTGAGGACAGCAAACAAACTATAATTCCTGTGGAATATGTTTGTCTATTACCGACCACTTAGGCAAAAATGTTGTCAGGTCAGGAACGATGAGTTTAGTGACCAGGAGCACGGCCAGTGATTTATCACCTGTCTTCTCTGAATGATCCGTCTTGAATGTCTAAATTTGCACGTGACATTTTTTCCCAACCTCTTTGTTGTTGTAAATGCCTTGTGTTATCCTTTGCAGAAAAACGTATCTGGTGCCCTTCTTCTTGCAATGACCAATACACAGAATGCATTATTAATGTTTAAAGATGTTAATGAAGCGCCAACTATTATCCAACAAGCTCATATTGGTGTGTTTGTTAAAAGGTAAGTTCCTCTTCGGCCATAAGCTGTGACTCACATAGACTTGAAGCAATAATCTAAAATTTTGGGAAATACGCTTTGTGTTTGGTGGAGAGAAATGAGACGATTGATACCACTCTAGTCTCTATGGCAAATATGAGGCTAAAGCCAGAAGCTGGTTAGCACATCTTAGCAAACTGACTGGAAATGGGGAAAGAGTGTGGTGTTGATTTTCTCATATAATTCTAGTTATAATGAATGTGAATTATAACGTTTCCATGGGAGATGAAGAACATTTAGAATTATGGGGTGCTCCAGCTTTGAATTGAGTTTATTTCTGCTTTTAACAAAAAAGTACAGTGACATCCATCAGGGTCTGTATTTTTATATGACTAATGTTAATAACCTGACATTTATTGTGTCTAGTTATATTAAACCTGTTAAAATATTGTTCATTTTGATTGAAATATGTGATTATTAACTGGAAGAATATCAAAAACATTCCAAATCAACGGCACACACTAAAGATTAATACTCCTGTCTGCACAGCTGAACACACCAGCAAGCCTAGTGAAGAACACTAACAAACTAAAATTCAAAACAGAATGCATAACTGACTAATAACCATTTATCTAATATGAGTAACTTTATATCTTTTCCCTCAGAGTGACACCAGGAAGTTTGCACACAGAGTCTATAAATATTCCCAACAGTCACAGCCCCACATTTTCTCTCCCAGTGCTACCTTCTAATACATTTCCGTCAGACGAACCAGTGGATATACGAGTAAGTCAGTAGGAGTGTCATGTTTATGTGTGTGCATGTTTATGTGTGTGCATGTTTTGTGTGCTGCGGCTGTCCCCAAATCAGGATTTTCAGAGTCTGCACTCCATCTGATGAATCAGCTCTAATGCTACTATATCAATTTGTCTGTTTTTATAAACACGCAGCTAAAGGATGTAGCTAAAAAGAAAGTGCAGTGATTTGAATGACAAAATGCAAGGCAACTCTGGGTCTACTATTCTGACTCCTCGAATCAACCTCTTTTAGGGGGGCAGCCCTAGTGTGTCCAGGTTCCAGGGTTTTACCGAGGATGGTGTGCATGTTACTTCTCATGTTTTTCTCAATTTTCCAGTGTCTCACTTGCTAATGAGGGTTAACACCTACGTTGCTCTTGAAATGCATTTACAGATGCTCAGTTTAGGTAAAAACCCATTTTCCTGGAATGAGAGAGGGAACATCAGTGGCGTAATAGGTGCTCTATCCCTCACAACAAAAGATGGCTCTGCTATCCCTGTGGCGAACTTAAGCCAGGATATTGAGGTTTGTGCAGCATAATGCAGAATTGCACTCTGTGAAATGTGTAGTATACATAAAATTATGTGAATATTTAATTTACGATATATTGAATTAAGGACTTCACTTACTTTTCATGTAAAATGTTTAGTAAATAAAACTAATTTGCTTAAGCATTTGCAGTGGGTTCTGTTTGTGCTCAATCTGCCATCTCTGATTGCAGAGGGGTTCACATCGTTTAAGTGTGATTGAACACCCAGAACTCTCGTGGCTATGATTGTCACAAATGATTGTCCGTATCACTCACTGCACTTTGTACTCAGTGCATCCCAGGTGTGCTGAGCATAATAATACTTACATTTTGTGTCTTCCATCTTCGTTCAGGAGAATCACGCCCCAGGTGTTTACTGTTTAAAGCCCATGAGTCACTGAGTTCACACAAACTAGAGTGACAGAGAGTTCATGTTAGCAGGATGGAAATGTTATTTATTAGTTCTTTAACTTTTACAATTATTAGCACACATTAAAGTGAAAAAAAGTATAGTTTTCCTCCTTTATAATTCTAATTAATATCATGAAAGCAGAATATTAAATAAAATTAGATTACAAATGTAACACCAAATAATTTTTGTTTTACATCTGTAAGGTGAATATATTTGGATTGTTATGTGGCATCTTGCCTGGTCCACAGATTTTGTTGCCAAGGCCTGTTGAAGAGCAAGTGAACACCTCCTTTTTGGACCTGGGGAACTACAGCACAACGAGCATAAACATTCTTTCAGCGGACACGACGCTGGTGTTAAAGGTCTAGTAAAATGTTTCTATCTCCACGGCTGAGAAGTGTAATTTTCATATCAGTTTTGGTCTACTTTACTTACTGTATTTATACCAACATACTATTATTGCGGACACTATCACTGCTAACATCATAAAATCTTCAACTGTTACTTATAATGCCGTTACTAATTGTGCCATTTTTCTTTAATCTTAATCTCATGAGGCTAAAAAATGTTGATTGATAAATAATGATTGATGTCTTTTCTGGATGCACCAACTTTTGCACTGAGAATGCAACTTTGTCAATATACCTTTCAAAGATGGTGCCTTCAGTTGATCCTTTACCCTTCAAACTATTCCTCGGTTACATGAACTACCCCACTGACACAAATTATGTAGCGATGACAGACATGCCTCAACAAGGAAAAACACAAGGTAATGAACATCTTTGCTTACTGGTGGAGACAGTATGTTTTTAACTCAGATGCCTTTTAAATTTGATTTTTAATACATTACTTGAGTACATGTGCGTGTGTGTTTTTTTTTTTACAGAGGAGCGATACACTTGGCTGCTAGACCCTACGCATTTAAAGGGAAACACTGGAAAGTACTATCTTGTAGTAAGGCCCATTGTAGGTCCAGGTATAAAATCCATCAATGCCACTTTATCAATCACCTCCATTACTACATCATGTACATTTTGGAATGAATCAGCATTGGATTGGAGCAATTTTGGATGTAGGGTAAGTACAGTATTTTAATCTAGCTGTCATTTGACAACCAATGACCACATTTGTCCAAAATTTAATGACAATAAATGTTGTTTTTTTAAGGTTGGTGTTAAGACCACACCTTTAGTCACCCAGTGCCTCTGCAACCACCTCACCTTCTTCGGGAGCTCTTTCTTTGTCGCTCCCAACACTGTTGACCCTTCACGCACTGCTGAGCTGTTTGGGACTTTTGGTCAGAATCCTGTGGTTGTCTGCTTCGTGGGGGCTCTCTTTGTGGCCTATCTCTTGGTGGTTGTGTGGGCACGGAGAAAAGACCTTCATGACATGGCCAAGGTATGTAAAGTAAAGTAACATTACCCAAAATTCAGTCCGTTTCCCAGTTACAGTTACTTAAAAGAAAGATGCTTTATGTTGTTGCCTGGCTTGCAGGTGAAGGTGGCTGTGCTGGCGGACAACAATCCAATGGACGAGTACCGCTACCTGTTGAGTGTCAGCACTGGGCATCGGAGAGGAGCCGCCACTTCCTCTCAGGTAAACGTATTATCAGTTCAGTTAGAGATGCTTGCCGCAAACAGTGAAACTTTTAAATTTGGCAAAATGGCTCTTCTCTTTGAGAGAGCAAAGCATCTTATCAGGCATAGCTTTAGTTCAGGCAGGCAGCAAAGTCAACCTCAGCACACAATCCCAGGACTTCAGCTGATAGCAGCCATCTTTAAGCCAGCCACATTAGCTGCCAGCTCAGCTGATTCCTCTCTTAGCATTCATTGGTAAATTCCATACAAGGCGCCTTATTTAAGCTGCTATAGCCTGCCTGCCTTTGATGCTTCCTCTGCGTGTAGCTGATAAGCACCCAACATAAGAACAACCGGACTGTCTGTGTACACGCTTCAACTTACCCCACTGCTCATTAGTCCTGTCCATGATGAAAATCCATGCCAGATCGACTGCATGGTGCTATTGCTCACAGCATCAGCAATATGAAGCAGAGAAGCTATCTGGCAAGCGAAATCCAAATACTCTGTATTTGTGAAAGTCAGTGCCCAGGCTCCTGAAAGACTCATTTTATAACAATATTGCGGCTCCAGTCGAGACCTCTCACAAAGAGCCTTTTAGGTTCTGCAGTTCCTTCAACTGCTCTGTCACAAGGAAAGCTGCCGAGTAAAGGAAAAACTACTCCTGCAATCCAGTACAGCTGCCAACTCTGCTGTGGGAAACCATCTCAGCAGCATTGCCAGCATCCAGTCATCGCTCGCTAGCATGAACTCTACACCCCCCACCATAGGATTCTTGTTTGGACCCTCCTCAAGTTTTTCCTGGTACAGCGGGCTGTTTTCCGGGCACAGGCCTCTTGTTTTCCATGTGTGCACATAGAGGTGCTCTCTCGGCCTCTTGGCTTTACAACAACAGCAGCATTCTTTTTGCCTCGGATGAGGGGAACCCATGACTGGAGCTTGGTTTGCCTTTCGCCTTGCCTACTTATTTATAAACGCTATTTTAACTGCCCTGCGATGGACTGGCGACCTGTCCAGGGTGTGCCCCTCCTTTCGCCCAATGTCAGCTGGGATAGGCTCCAGCCCCCCTGCGACCCTGTACGCAGGATAAGTGGTTGACGATGGATGGATGGATATTAACTGCCATTTTTTTTACTAGCTACTCCTAGCTATGGTAACTCAAACGAGTTAATATGTAGAAATTCAAGTGGCCTCACTCCATGTCATTTAGACTAACTGGCTTTACTTATGGCTTTCCACTAATGCACGTGAAAGAGTAGGAAGATACCAGAACAGATCCATACCGCCAAACATAACTACAGTGGTGCAAATATCAGTTTCTTTGATGAAAGCTGTCCTGACTGAAAACAAGCATAGCGTTAGTTCAGGCAGGCAACGAAGTCAAGCTCAGTTCACAATCCCAACACATCAGCTGATAGCAGCTGTCTAAAAACGGCTTGCAGCTCACCTGATTCCTCTCTTAGCTTTCATTGGCAAATTCCTTACAAGGTGCCGTATTTAAGCTGCTATAACCTGCTTGCCCACATTTGCTGCTTCCTCTGCAAGCAGATCACAACCCACAGCCACACCAGCTCTGACTTTCAGGCCTTATCTGATTAATCATGTATTTTCGATATTTATGCCTGATTTGTTCTGTGCCAGGGTGGTCTTTACTGCTGCTCTCTGCCTCGGGCTTTCCACGCATGCATATGGATGTGCAGAGAGGTGTGCTCTCCCTGTCTTATGGTGGTGGGTAAAGGGTGGACAGAAAAAACTTGTTCCACCAATAACTACAGCCACAGTCCAATCTTGGGCTGATGAAGGTAGAGCGGTCGTGTAATTGGAAGGTTCCTGATTCGATCTCCAGCTCCTTCATCCCCTAATCGCTCCTGATAAAAAAAAAAAAAAATAATAATATATATTCACTGCATTTTTTTTTCTTTGTCCAAACCCTAGTTGAGGCATACTGCTGATTAGCTGTATTGAATAGGGGATATATTATTTTATCTGTAGACTACATCACACACAGTCTCTTCAACTTGCTTTATCCTAACATTTGCTACTTAATGCAATATATTCTTATTTGTAAAGTTCTAATTGTGCTAAATAGCCAAATGTGTATGTTGCAATGTTTAAGACTCCTTGTTCTTTAGTAATCAAAGTGGATGTCTTGCTAATTGTTAAACTGTTCACACCTAGCCCCCATTCCTCAATTACCCCATATAAATGTTAGTAAAGTGGTTTATTGTATTAAACTGTTTTAGGTGGTAATAACTCTGCTGGGTGCTGAAGGAAATGGAGAACCACATCACCTGACAGATCCAAAGAAGCGTTTGTTTGAGAGAGGTGCAGTGGATATGTTTTTGATAACTGCACCCTTCTCTCTGGGAGACCTGCAGGCCATCAGACTGTGGCACAACAACTCAGGGAGCCATCCTGCTTGGTAGGTAAACAGAAATGTCAGAGATACTGAAAATTAAAAACTAAAACTAAACTAAAAAAACTGCAACTAGAAGCAGAAGCATTTCTATTTCTATAGGTTTTTGCCATGTAGAAACAGTAACAAACAGTAACAGATTACAGTTTCATGCACTACATAAAAATTAAGTAACTCACTCTCAGGGTTGTTTTTTATTTTTGGCTGTATGCCTTTTGTGGCACACAGCTGATAATTTTCAGCCCTCAGCGTGATAAGGGTGAGCATTTCATTATCAGTCCCTGTAAGAAATGACAAAGTAAAATTGATGCCAAATGTAGCCTACAGCGCCAAATGCAACTGTCGTCACAGAACTATACTTTTGGAATGACATTTGCAGATTACATAATAGGCAGCTGACGACTTTATGAGGATTTTGTTATTGATATACCCTAATAATTGGACGTTAGCAGCTGTTGCAGTCATAAAATACATATAACTGTGACATAATGAGTGGTGTAATGTGCGGATCGGCATAAATAAATAATTTACTCCAAGACCTGCACCCTGCAGGCTGTCACAGCAAATATTGTGAGACATTTAAGAGGAGCTCAGGATTGATCAGGAGGAGGGCTGCTTCACTCCAAAACACTTTCACTGTATGAACCTGGACTGTGTGACTGTAAATAACATTTGATCCTGTCTCCCTATTGGGAGATTTAAATTATCAATAACTTTACGCTGCTGTGCCTCGTCCGCACAGCGTCTCTCTTACTGGGGAGACACTTCACCCTATTATACCCAACCACAACAAATCACCTGTTAGGCAGAATGTTACTGTTTATGACCAGCGTTATGAGCCAACTCATCAGTAGCCCACATTTACATTTTACATTTACATTTACTCATTTGGCAGATGCTTTTATCCAAAGCGACTTACATCTGAGGAATAACATACAATCATCAACAAAGCATCAAATACAGCACAAGATCTCCAACTGACAAAACATATTAATAAAAGCAGCAATAAATACTAGTAAGCGCTAATGGCACATTTCACATCAATAGGGTAAATACCAAGGGAAAGAAGTTAGAGTTAACAAAAAGTGCAACCAATACAACATAATTGTAAGGGATAGAAGAAGAGCACAGGAAGTGCATGTTAGAGGTTAGGAGTTAGAGGTCTTATAAAAGGAAGGGTTCTCGGAAGTGTTCTGTATGCAAGCATTAGTGACTTGAATCTGATTCTGGAGGCCAAGGGTGGCCGGTGGAGGTCACACAGCAATGGAGTGACATTAGTCCTTTTGAGCTGATCAAAAACCAGAAGCGCTGCTGCGTTCTGAACCATTTGTAGGGGGTTCACCACAGAAGCTGGAAGACCCGCTAGGAGTGCATTGCAGTAGTCGAGGCGAGAGGTAACCACAGCCTGTACCAGAAGCTGGGTGGCATATTGAGTGAGCTAGGGTCTGATTTTTCTGATGTTGTATAGAGGGTATGCGCATGATGTCACAGAACACAGTTACGCTCGCTGAGTGGCAGAAAGACGAGCAGCAACACATCTAAAATGGAAAAGAGCTGCTTCTTTGGTGAGCAGTAAGGACCACTGTCGAGTCTGCCTTTAATTTGACCAAATAATCACTTTTCTTACTCCTGGTTTGCTAAACGCAGCCATGCTAACAGATGTTTTGCCAGTCAGTCCAGCGTGTTCCGGAGGAGGAAGTGACATCAACGCATACCCTCTATAGAGCAAAGCAGCACAACCGAGAGACAGCAGCATTCAATAATAAAAAAAAAAGTAACATCAAGGGGAAATGTCATTAAGGAATGCGATTAGAACATAATACCACTATCACTTGAGTATTGCTCCCACCATGGTTTCTATATTCCAGCTTTGTGTCAAGTAGCCTCTTATACATCACGTCGCCTCAGACAAATCTCCTCGCTCCTCTTGGCCAAATAAATTTATCGAGACATCCTTGATGGCGCGGTGATATCGATTTCTGGGTCATTGGCAGGAGGATGGAGGAGAGAAACTACGAGGTGGCGCAAAATAGAGAAATGAGAAGACCCCACTATGTCTTTGCTCACAATAATCCTGCCTTTAAGATGTTTATTTGCTCTTCTTTTCAAATGAACACAGTCATCAAATATGATTCAGTTGTCATTTTAGCATTCCTACAGTGTAACAAAATATTTTTCCCTGTTTGGGGTCTGTTAAGCAAATAATTTAGTCATTTTAGTGTCATTTGTCAAGACCATTTGACCTTTCAGCATGTGTTAGAACAATGAACTTTTAGACGGTCACATGAACAAAGAAAATTTGTCACTTTTTCCCCCAGGTACATTGGGAATTGCATGGTGCAGGATTTACAGACGGAGCAGAAATGGCATTTTCTATGCAACTCCTGGCTGGCCATAGACATGGGTGATGGTTCTCTCGATAAAGTTTTTCCGGTTTCGACTGACATTGATATGAAGAGGTTCAGGTAAGGTTAAGGCAAAGGAGCAGCAAAATCTGAAGAGTGAAACACAAACTGCAAATTTCCATTTGAATTTGAATGATAAGAGTGCAGGTAAAACGCAAATCAAATGCAATGGCCTGTTTGGATTTTTGCTTTTGAAATATGACAGTCACATAAGAAAACCAGCAGGCATGTAGCTGTCACTTGAGCTCCACTTTCATGCTCTTAAGGCTTGCAACATTTGAAAAATCTACCAACACTCAGAGGAAGGGAAGTAAAGTATTATTTACAGCAACAGTTCAAACACGTAACTGCAGCCCTGACTGTCCTGACAAAATAAATACATGCCAGTACAGTTTAGTTATTAGTTACATTAGTTTCCTATAGAAAAAAAACTGTAAATGTGAGTTAACCTAGAAGGCTATTTTGTGTTTCCCCTGCTCTGATTTTAAAAAAAAAAGCATCCCAAAATTTAAACATAAATGTTACAGGAAAATTAACAGTTAACAGCACTGAGTAGACCAGATCAAATCACTGAAAAGTCACTGAAAGTCAGGCTACAGTACAGTATGTTGTGTTTTTTATAATTTATATCTCTGTAGACATATTTATAATTCATTTGAATTAAACTCAATTTAAGTGAAATAAAATGGAATAAAACTGTCACTTAACCCTAATCACTGCTGAGCATAAACAACCAGATGGTGATTGACTAAGGATTTACTTCTTTAGAGCCATGCCAAAGTTAAGCATGTTTTGAAAATGTGATGCTAATCCCTAATTAATTGGTAGTTCAAAAAGGATTTAAATGTTTTCATTGTTGCTTATATTTTCCAGCAATTTGTTCTTCATGAAGACAACAAAGGCTTTCACTGACGGACACCTCTGGTACTCCGTGGTCAATCGACCACCGAGCAGCACCTTCACTTGTGTTCAGAGAGTTTCCTGCTGTTTTTCCCTGCTTCTCTGTACCATGCTGACCAGCATAATGTTTTATGGCATCCCAAAAGATCCCTCTGAGCAGACCATGGAGCTGGGTACAACACACATCATTTTAAATCTGCAGTGCAGAACTTAGTCTCCCCCTTTTGACAGTGAGAGTCTTTACTTAGATAAAACTTAGCACGTGTAGGCTTTCCCACACTGAGTTGCTGCCCCCGCTACAATTGCTTTCTCCTTCAGCTGAGGCAAACAAATCATAGATGGTTGGCACAAAACTCATCGCTACAGGTTAGCTAGCAAATATGGAAAGATTGACCTTTCAGTGATAGGCTTAATCAGCATTGTGTGAACTTGTTTGGTAAGGGCTCAAATGTCACAGACTTTCATTTATATGAAAAAGTTCTGCACTCTAGCTTTGAGCTAAAGTTCTCTCTATTAAATGTACTTTTTGTCTAAGGCTTTTCTGTGCTTTCAATAATGGATGTAGGCTGCCTTATGAGCTTGTAAAGCTGCCGGTTCCCTTTCGCAGGGAACAAGGGTTACAGACGTAACCCGAGACGTTCTTTGCTATATACATGCGTAAACAAAAGATAAACCAACCCTTGTGTGATTACCGGTGAATATAAGAAGTCAAAGATCAGCGACAGAACATTCATTTATCAATTTGTGGACAACAAAAACATAAAAGCATCTCTTTTACCTCTCTCTCACTCTCTCTGTTTCCAGGTCACTTTAAGTTTACCTGGCAACAGTTCATGATTGGAATTCAAAGTTCCTTCGTCATGTTTCCTCTGAATATCCTCATTGTTAGTATTTTCAGAAAAACTCCCAGGACAGTGTCTACTAATAAGCACAAAACAAAACAAACAGACACCTTTCAACACAATGTCAATGTCACGTTAGACATTGTCATCGAGGTATGTGCTTTATGTTTTTAAGGTAGATATTACTTAGTGGCTGCTAAATTATCAGCATCCAAATGAAATAATCCATTTTTATTGACTATGTACATTGCACTTAATTCTACATGTATATGTACATATTCAAAATAGTTATGAATATGTAAATATTAAACATATTGTATATTTTTGTATTTGAATATTTTCTTTCAGGATATCACAAGAATTGCTCGTTTACTGTCTAAGAAAAGCAATAAACAATGCATAGAAACCGAGTTCAGGCCTGGACAACAGGTTGATATCAATGCTGTCCTTTCTGTGGTGGAGGACTTCATCAACCAGAATAACAAAACCTGTGACACCGCCCAGTCCAAAACGCTGAGCTTTCCAATCCTCGCTCAGCCTCAGCTACCAGGTGTGTACCTAGTACTTTGTACCATTCTGTGTTGTAAAGGTACAGCGCTCTAAAAGGGTAGATGGATATTAAAGAGAGTTGGCGATCTGTCCCCTTTCAAGCAAATGTTAGTAGTTAATAGTTAGTTTTTACAGCTTTTTTGCAATAGTCCTTTACAGAAGCTTGATACTGAGGCTTTCAGAGTCCAATTCTAAGCTCCGGATGCACTTGCTAGTAAATTCAGTTCAATTGACTTAAATTCACTTCATCTGAAAAAACGTATTATTTTGCCTGTAACAAACCAAATCCAACAGCAGTGCCAGACTTCTCAGTTCAATTTGCAAACAACAAAGGCACGATCTTATATTCTGTCTCAAATGTAATCATATTGCCACTGTAAAAATGAAGAGGTGCAAAGAGTTTATTTCCCAGAACAATTGTATGTATATCTTTTTGCTTGGAATATACACAGACAATCTCATTGCGTGTTAGATTTTCAAAACAAGAGGTGAAAGAAAGTGTCTAAAATTCATCGTCCATTGTAGTGAAACACAGCTTGACTTTGTCCCTTAAGCATCACATACAGTTTGGTACAATTCCCTTTGTGTTCGGACAGAACACAAAAGGATTTTTAAAGGAATTGCAACTGCATATAAAGTCAATGGAAACATGCAACTAGATGTGAGTTTGCCCATGCTGATGCAAATTTAAGCCAATACCTGACAGCATGAGTTGAAAAATAAGTTTTTTAAAACTTGTGTGAAATCCTGTAGCTTATGAAGGAGCTTCATACTGAGAAAAAAAGAAAAAGGATGTAACAGCTAACATACGGTTGGTACAAAGGCTGGTTGGGAAAGAATAAACATGGACTGCACAGATGGTCCAGCACTTTGCTTTCTGTCTGAACACACCTTTATAAATGCATTTATGTGCCCCACTTCTTAAGGACTGCGAGCAGTAACGAAGCAGAGACAGTTTACCATTTCAGAAATGTTGTACATTTTCAGAAAGCACCGCTCATGTGCATCCAGGGGCAACAGTGGAGGGGATTCAAAAGAAGAGCTACTATCTATACCGGCAGCTGTGTCACATTGACAAAAAGCTGAGTCAACTGGGACCCTCCGGCTTCCCCAACCCACACAGCTACAGCCAGGCTTTGCAGCAAATCCGGGGCATGAAGGGCCTTCTTGAAGATCAGCTCAACCTAGATGAGCTCACTCAAAAGAAGAAGTACAGCAGTCACTTTTATTTAAAAGACCACACTGATGGATTTGCATGTGTTAGCTTGTTTTCTACAAACTATGTGTGTTCATATTTACTCTCCAAAGTAGCCTATACCAGAGCCTTGAAAGTCACTTAGATAGTAAAGAATCAATCGCACATATGTTAATAGTTATTTATTAAAACAGGATAATGCAGTTTGAAGACCGTTTTTCAAGGAAAACCCTGCTTCCAAGATAATTAAGAAAATAGCTGCTGATAAGCATTGTGTTTAAACTTTGTTAATAAAATGCTGAGTAAGTTTGGAAAATGGCGTCTGACGTCTTTATGGTAAATATGAAGCTAGAGCCAGGCGATGGTTAGCTTATCTTAACTCTGTCAAAAGAGCTTTAAAAAAGAGCCTACCAACACCTAGGCATCTTATCATATTTTTGTTTAATCGACAAGCAGCAATGTAACGAGGATGCTGAAACTTTTTCTTACCAACATCATGGTGACAAGTCATTGCACCCAGCAGCAGCTTTTCCTAGAACTTGTTACAGCATGAAAACCTTCATAAAACCACAACTTGCCATTTTTATATTTGATTAAACAAATGATAAAATGGGTAAATTGTGAAATTTTGAGGTGCTAGTCAGAAGATTTTCTCATATTTTGGACAGATCCTTGCTAGCTGTTTCCAGACTTTATGCCAAGCTAATCTAAACAGCTGCTTGACTACAGCTTCATGTTGAGCAAACAAACATAAGATTGTTATTCATTTGTCTAATTGTAGGCAAGAAAGCGGTTAATCGTGTTTCCCAGAACATTTAACTATGAAAACAATCACAAGGGCCCGCGTCCACCAAAGCGTGTTTTTTTTCTGACGGCATTTTTCAATTCATTCCAATAGGAGCGCCGCGTTTTTACAACCTGTTAAAAACGCCAGCAGCGTGACGAGGCGCTGAGCATTTTTTTCTGCACAGGGCACTGGCTGCTGGACGCTGAGCGTTTTTTTCTGGCCGCCGAGAACTGAAAGATGTTCAACTTTGGGAAAAATGCTGCGCTCGTCACTTTAACTTTTTACTCAGCTGTCCAATCACAGTAGAGGAGGTGCGGGACAAATACCACACCATAGCAACAGTTACTATCCTGGAACTGGGCTTCGTCGAACCTCAGCTCTTGGACTAAACGGTGGTACTCGCCCACAATATCTCATGAACCCACATACTGCGCCGAGTCCGTCCTCCCTCTCTACCTGCTTCAGCCTTCTCTTCATACAGAACAAGGGCCAGAGCAAGTGGGCTACTCTACTCTGTGTTGAAATTTTTACCTGCAGTAAAGTTAGAACTACTTGTAACAAATGTGTCATAGCAACCAAAGCAGTTGGAAAAAACGCTGCGCTCAAATGCGCCCCGCTCCCTGCTGGGCGTTTTCAGCAGAGCAACTGGCGTTTTCAGCTGGTAAAAAACGCTTTGGTGGACACGGGCCCTAACTGGAAATGTGATATTTTAAAGCATGATGTTGGAGATTTCCATTTAAAATACAATTTAAATGCAGTTTAAAATAAAAAAGTCTCAAATTAAATGCCGTTCAAAAGAGAGCTGTATTTGAGTAAACTGCATTTTTCACTGCTTTCACTTGCAGGTTGATCCCTGCTGACAGCACTGGTGGTAATGATGTGATGAAAAGGCTGTGCTGTCATGGAGAGCTACCCTGGTGGTTTATTTTTGTCGGCTGGCTGCTAGTGATTGGAACCAGTGTTGTAGCGGGATATTACACAATGCTTTATGGGTTGAAATATGGGAAGGAACGCTCTATAAACTGGTTGGTATCCATGGTAGTCTCCTTTTTCCACAGTCTCCTCGTCATTCAGCCATTGAAGGTGAGAAGAAGGTGTCTTCCCC
Source organism: Lepomis macrochirus (assembly GCA_024633595.2). Taxonomy (NCBI): domain Eukaryota; kingdom Metazoa; phylum Chordata; class Actinopteri; order Centrarchiformes; family Centrarchidae; genus Lepomis; species Lepomis macrochirus. The sequence continues at coordinate 6,489,484 of JALXJV020000016.1, forward strand.
TCTTTATGAAGATCCTCATACCTCATTAGTCATCATTAGCTCATTATTTCCAACACAATTCATTTTTTTGAATTTTAAAAGCTTAATTTCATAGGTCATTCTTTATGAGCACATGCTAAATATTACATTTGGAGAGAACATCTGTATTCACTTGCATGCCCTTTACCACAGGTAATAGGTCTCGCAGTCTTCTTTTCACTTATAATAAAGGAAGTTGAGGTGGAAGATTTTCGAAATGTGCCACTTGTAGAAAATGACGGAAATCAAGGTAAAACATAAAAACTACCAAAATATACTTTCATGGTCTCACCTTTGGATTTATCTATCATCAGACTCGTTCAGGTTTTCCCCTTCCCCAAAAAATAACGCTTAACTTACAGGTGATACGGACCAACAAACAATCAGACGGGACAGCAGTCTTTATGAACCTCCTTCTCCTGCAGACGTGGAGAAAATGAAAAGGAACAAGATTATGAATCAGAAAACCATTGCCCTCCTCAGGGAGATTTTGAGTAAGTAGATATATTATTATACTAGGGTTTTTCAGAAGGGACAATTGGTATATTGACCTGATCAATCACAATTTGAAGAACTGTTTTTCTGAGGCAGGGAAAAAATTCTCCTGAAAGCTTGAAACAGCATGCTATGACTTTAACCTTTGGGCCCTGGTTTATCATCATAAACATGATAATTCAAATGATAAACAATATGCGCTGTTCTGTGAAGGTAAACATCACATCTGTCACTTTAACCGAACCACCTGGTAAACTGAAGATACGCTTTTCAATATAAACCCAGCTTTTCTTAACCTGCCATATTTCTGGCCTGTTTTCCTATTTAAATTGTGCATTTATGGTAAATACAAACCAAATACAACCCAAAATTAATTATAAATTATTCACTGAGGTGAAATCAAGAAATTTTCATCATAAATTGGTACATCTGCTTTAATTTAAACTGACTCCCCAGTTATCAGAACTATGATGTGCCCATTTCTTGCAGTCTACATGGGGTTTCTGGGGATGTTGCTGCTGGTGGCGTACGGCCGGAGAGATCCCAATGCTTTTTTACTGAACCAACACATCCAGGACAGCTTCAGCAGAGAGATCTCAGACAGCATGAATCTCGGAGATGTGTTCACTTGGGCCAACACATCTCTATTAAATAACCTTTTCGGAGTTTATCCAGGTAAAAATGTATCCCCCGTGAAGAAGTGAACTGGCTCTGGTCCTTTTAGTCTTAGTAAGAATGTGTCAGAGTTGCATGAAAGGTTTGTGTTTTCAATTCTTACACAAGCAGTTAGTTTCCAAGCTTCATTCATTCATCGATTCAACATAGTTATGAAATCAAAGCTCAGTGAAGCAAAGTGACAAAGCATCTTTTGACAACGTTCAAACAACGTTGTTGTTTTGCCAAAGTGGTCAACTCCACAGCTGGGGAGCAATTTCTGTTCTCATTTCTTACTGAATGTATTTATTATAGTGTCACACAGAGTTTTAGCTAACAGTTTAGATTTGTTCCTCAGTAGGCTAAAATCCAGAAGGACCAATTAACAGGGGCCATGTGATTCCAGTGATCCCACCTCCTCTGTGGATAACTGTTTGTCTGTAAAGACACTACAGCATGACTGTATTTTGACCCAGACATAATAAATTCACACACACAAAAAAGACTGGGTCAAAATTAATACTATGGAGGGTTTACTTTACCCATAGCTGATATGTAGAAAACCACGCCAGATAAAAAGTATTTTTGTGTGTGTATTATTTTTTATATTAGTGTTTATATTAGGGTTATGGTATCTACTCTAGCTCTTTACATATGAAGATTTGTTACTGATTGTTAATAATGTGTATCCATTGCAGTTTTGAATGCTGAAACCATTTTATATTAAATATGTACAAAGTAAAACTGCCTTTCACTCTTTACAACATTGTGTAGGATACATTGTTTTGTTAGAATAAACTTTACTGGAAATGTTGATGGACAAAACCAACCAGGGTTTCCATGCTTACGTTTACGCTTACGTAAGTGTGAACATCCATCTTTATTTTGGCTAAATAACACAACAGTTATATAAACAATAACACTAACACTGCTCGAAAATATTGCCATTCACTGGTACCACATAAAGTTAGGCCAGTATGACGCTCGTTCATCATTGACCCAGACTGGGTAAAAGTTTTACCCAGTGAAAACATAATGTTAGTACAGAATGGTAATCATCCACATTATTAATTTCATTAAGCACAAGTGCTACAAATGCAAACAGGCCCTAGTTCAGAAGAATTTTCTGGGTGAAACACCCCTGAAATTATCTTTGGCTCAGACCAAACCAAGTGGCCAAAGTGTCTAAATGTGTAACATGCAGAGACCACAACCCTCGAAATGTCTTTGATTCAGCAGGAAATGAATAAAACACCAAACAAATAAACTGTAAAATGCTGTGTTCCAGGATTTGTTACAGATGGAAACTCCAAGCTGGTGGGTAACGCCCGGCTCCGTCAACTGAGAGTGCAGAAAAACTCCTGTCAGATTGCAGGCTCCATGCTCCAGTTTGTACCAGACTGTCAGGCTCCATATTCATGGGAGGTGGAGGACATGGGCTCCTATGACCCTGGCTGGAACCACTCTGTGACGGAAAATATCTCTACGAGCACCTCCAGCCCATGGAAGTACCAGACACAGGCTCAGCTCAGAGCCTACCCTGTCTGGGGCGAAATGGTGCTGTACAGGGGAGGTGGCTTTGTATCGGAGCTCGGCCCGGATTTACAAAATGCCAGCAAGTATGTACATTAGCAAACTGAACTGCATCAATACAATAGGTCTTTCCTGGAGTTTTCATTATGTATGCTATGTAGTATTTTACACCAGACTTGTTTGTTGCCAAACAAGTCTGGTGTAAAATACTATTTGAAGTCTAACACCAGAATAGAGAAACCAGGCCTACTTTAACCCTCCTGTTAAAGTATTCTTGTGCACCTCTTCCACAGCACCCTTGAGTATCTGTTTAGGAACAAATGGCTGGATACATACACAAGGGCAATCTTTGTAGAGTTCACCGTTTACAATGCTAATGTGAACCTCTTCTGCATCGTCACACTCTTGTTGGAGACCACAGCTGTAGGTAAGGTTGAGTGTTTCCTGAGGGCTGCAATCATAATGCAATTCCAGGTTTGTCAAAGATGCAGATGTGAATGCAGGAAGACGTATGACAATATTGTTACACCAAGCTGTGCATCATAGGCCACACTGTCACTTTTTGTTGCTTTTTACAATTTTACTGTCTTTTCATTCTGTGATTTTATTCTCTTGTTGTACATTGACATCGACGTATGGTACATTATATGAATGAGATGCTGCATGCGTTTAAATAAAATTGTCCCTGTTAATTTTACAGGAGCATTTCAGTTCCAAAGTGAGCTGCACACTGTTGGTCTTTACACATCAACCGGCGATCTTTACCCCTTCGTTATGGCTGCTGAGGTCATATACTTGCTTTTCATCCTGTATTACATGTTCTTGCAGGTAAATACCAACAGGACTACAACAGAATGTGGTTCCAGACCCTTTAATTGATTGGTTCTTTGTTATCCATGCAGCTCTTTGAGTTCAGATAGTGAATGAGACTTGCAGGGGTTTCTGTATTTACTAAGGGCTTCACAAACTCCTGCAAGCCTCATAATATACAGGCTGGGCAGGATCAGGCATGACATCAAAAGAGCCTTCAGCACATGCCCTTTTAGTTCCTCAAGAGAATGTGCCCGTTTTTCTGGGGTGCTTCTAAATATCAGGTTGGGAGACGAGACTTATGCCCTCGATTCCTCCACCTCTCCCCCGCAGCAGCAGCAGCACACAGACAGGCATGGTCTCGGTGAGAACTGATTATTTTGTAGAAAATGTTAAGCAGAAAACAACTGCATGAGTATGAGGGAATTTAAATAAATAAGGAAAGGTAAGGAAGTCAGAGTTGTGTTAATATATTTAATGTTTTGTGTAAGATAAAATAATAATAATTATAAGTAAGCTTTTTTTTTTTTTTTTTTTTTTTAAATCGAGCCCCTGTCCACCAAAATGTCTGCGCACGTCCCTGGCGGATCGCTTGGTTTCTGACCAATTTCAGAGCACGCGATGCTGTTTGCAACTGTACTGCAGTTATCGATTGAACAAGAGGATCAACATTCAAGAGATTGACTTGAGGTTGAACTGATAATGAGGCAACCGTTTTTAATATGTGCAGGTGGTTAACTCATCAAACATCAAGCAGTTTACAGCTGACTCAGAGCATTGACTTACACTCCACAGTTGATGTTTTCTGTAATCCTTCACACTGACAAATTAAACAGGACATAAATTGCCTACTTTGATTGTATCCTTATGTAACTTATTACAGGAAATAAATATCTAAAGACATTAGCAGTAATGTTTTTCTGATGTTTAGGTGGTCAAAAGGATGTAATAGCATTAATCTGTGATTCGTGATTTTCTTTCATTTAGCAGCTCTTATTCGCCTCATAATCACGGCTCGTTTTTCTTTGACACCACAGTTTCTTTTAGTGCAGCGCTGAGTCATGTCTCAATTACACTTTTCTTCAGGGCCATTTTGGTTTATGATCAATGGTGTTCAGCATTAACTGTAATTTCTGAGATGTCCTACAGTGTGTCCATCTTTGATATAGTGATACACAAAAACACTTGTCTTGTGAGTAGTTTGCTTTCAGTAACATATGCCCAAAAATAACTTTTTTCTTTTAATACTGCACTTGACAAAATGCTGATAATTTAAAAGTTTGCGCACACCTTGGAAGTTCCCCTAGAAGTTTGGATATCAAACTGCATTGACATCAGGGTCTCAGAGGGAGTCACTCAGGAAAGTTGCATTTTAAATCAGATTGTGTAAATGCACATAGCAGTAAATGTCCAGCAAGTGTGAAATGACTAAACAAGGTAGAAGCGAAAAATAAATAAAAAATGTATCTTTCCATTTTCAGTTCACTTTACCTGACACAAAATTACACATATAAATAAAAGATTACATAAATATCCAGCCATCCATCTATCGTCAACCGGTTATCCTGCGTACAGGGTCAAGGGCGGGCTGGAGCCAATCCCAGCTGACATTGGGCGTAAGGCGGGGTACACCCTGGACAGGTCGCCAGTCCATCGCAGGTCCAGGGTTACATACTACATGATCATAATAGATCAGCAAAGGGAAAAACTTCTACTTTAATACTTTAAATTAAAGTATAATTCAATTCTGAAAATTAACATTTCACTAAAAACAAAGTTTACAAATATTAAATAAAATGCTTGTGCTTATATAGAGAAAGTGAGTTTTTAGTGGAAGCTGTCAATCATTTCATCATTATATTACAAATTACTATTTGGGCAACAGACACAAATGACTAGTTTTATTTGTGGAAATTTTCAAACATGGTTTCCAAAATATATCTTACTTATGTTCCTGTCTTTATTCCCTTCATGGAACGAATGGGAAAAACTGGTTCCTGCTACATATGACGATCCTTTCTCCTTTTACTGGAAGGGCAAATTAATGAAGCAGCAGCGCTGGGCTTACTTCAGGAGCAAGTGGAACCTACTCGAGCTGACTATCATCTTACTGAGCTGGAGCGCCGTGGCTGTCTTCATCAAGAGGACCCTGCTTGGGGAACGCGATATCACCTACTACCAAAACCACAAAGACAAGTGAGACAAACACATCCTGCACTAAAACTTACGTTAGATCTTTAGTTTGTAGAGCTCAAAAAAAACTAGCCGACACCTCAACAAGTTAGAAAATGTGCAGTGGGTTTAAATTAGGTGTTTGCTTCCTAAGGCTTTTTTAGCCTTTTTTACTGTGAGCATGTTAGCATGCTAATGTTAGCATTTAGCTCAAAGCATCACTGTACAGTAGGCTACAGTTTGACAGAGCTGCTAGCATGGCTGTAGACTCTTGTTCTTTTCTTATTCTTGTGATTTGGTTTGCTCCAAAACCTCCTTCTGTAATCTTTACACCGTTTTACTGTGTTGTTTGGTAGCGCTCATTTTTTTTCCTATTTGTGACAGCTGACATCTTCACTGTGTATGTAGATTTGTCAGTTTTTATGAGACAGCCACAGCAGACTCAACACTCCAGTATCTGATCGCCTTCCTGGTCCTGCTTGCCACCATCAAACTGTGGCGCCTGCTCAGACTGAATCCCAGGACGAACTTGTTTGCTGCTGCACTGCAACGGGCCTGGAGTGAAACTTCCAGTATTATAGTATTCATTGCGATCATGCTTGCGGCGTATTCCATTGCTGTGAGTATCCTGCCCTTTCTGTCTTTCTGGTTCTTATTAATTACATGGGCAAGAATATTAAGCCACTGCTATTTTCTGAGTCAGAAAATAGGGGCTGACAGAATACAATGCTGTGGGATTAATTGTCACAAAATAGAACTTTAATTTTATTATTTAAAATTAATCAAGAGAAAGTATTCTCAGGGATATAAACATTTAAATATGTAATTGTCAGAGAAACTCACATGACCACACAACTTATCAATCTCTTCCTGTGTGTCTGAGTGTGCAGGTGGTGCTGTGGGAGGTTGTGTTTAATATAGTCATGAAGTTAAATCTTCTAATTTACAGTACATATTCTTTATGGTTAAAATGGCAATATAGGAATGAGGTGTATGAAATACTAATGACCTAGCTTTCCAGGTCCATTATCTCCCACATTATCTATTTAATCAATACTGAAAGTTAAATAGACAGAAATGATTTTACTGGTTCCCCTGCTGATTTAATGGTCATAATCTTTCTAGTGCAACGTGATGTACGGCTGGAGGATGTCATCTTATAGAACTTTAGGGGATGCTCTCATGACCATCATCCTTTTGCAGATAGGCATCTTTAACTATGACGAGGTACGTCTGATCTTCCCCTACTCACAAATGTTCTACATAAGCATAAATAAGGAGTTTCCTTTCTTTTCTGATGTGGCCAGTGTCGGCGCAAACTCATATTGATATCTCACTGATGTTTGCCAGGTCTTGGATAGCACCCCCTTGCTTGGTGGATTACTTTTCGGTTCCTGTATTGTGTTCATGACATTTGTGGTGCTTAATCTCCTCATCTCAATGGTCCTCATGGCATTCACCCAGGAGAAAAAATATCACAAGGTAATTTTAGTCCTCATTCTTAGTCAGCAAATAATCAAAGTTTTCAGATAAAAAAAATCCAAGGAGTCTTTTCTCTGTATTGTTTTGATGCAAAATATCCATTCACAGCACCTCAACAAGTGTATCATAATAATAATCATACGTCTGCTTTCAAGCTAAAAGAAGCCTAAGAGACAGATATTTACATCAGGAGTTGGTGTCATATCAGAGCTAAGGAGAGAGAATATGATAAAGTCAGCACAGAGACAAGCGAGACACTGTTAAAAGATGTTTTTCAGGGAAAAACATGCATGAGGAGTGCATACATGCATACATTTGCTGTTTCTCAGTTTGCGTTCTTCTGCGACTGCACACAGAAGCAAGTTAAAGTAAAAGCATGTTAACATTTATTCATTTTTACTAAAATTTAATTGAAGTCAAGTGAGCAAGCCAGCAGATATTTTGGCAGGCAATGACGGAAGCATCCAAAATGAGACACGGCTTTTCGGCTGAGGCCTCATCCACGTTACTGCGTTTTGATGGACCGACCCGTTTTTTGTTTTAAACCTCCGGGTAGCGTTTTAATGCGGACGGGCAAAAACGGAGGACTTTGCAAACAACGACACAGACGCTCACGTTTGTCTCTCTGATTGGGTCATGCAAAGCAGAAACACGATGCTACAGACAGAGTTTTTGATTTGGTATTTTTATTAAAATATTTTCCTCCATGCAAATAACACGTATAGGCTACACTTACACGTAAAATAAAATCTGGTGGGATTCTTCGTCTGCATTACTTTATTCTCTTGCTAAATCTTCTGTAACTAGGGAATAGGCCCAGTGTACATGAACAACTAATAGATCCATCCATCCATCGTCAACCGCTTGTCGCGTGTACAGGGTTGCGGGGGGGGCTGGAGCCTATCCCAGCTGACATTGGGTGAAAGGCAGGGTACACCCTGGACAGGTCGCCAGGTCGTTTTTAATACAGACGAGATCAACTCTGATACGTAGCAAAAACGCTGATGTGGATGGAGATTGTTTTAAAACTCAGTTTTTAAACTAAAAAAGGAGTAGTGTGGACGGGGCCTAAAGATGCCTGCTGTTGCTGGCAGTTGTTGAGCCTGCTGGGAGGCTGGGAGAGGATGTGACCGGTGATGGCTCCAGTATCCACTGAAAGGAGACATTATGAAATTAAAGTGTCACTGGCAAAATGCCATCATGAGATCAAATTAGACTGTTGTAAAGATGCATTTTGAAATCTTCTAAGAAGAATTGCATTATTTGATGATTGGCCGCTTTATGGATTTTTTCCGTAGTCATGAAAAAAATCTGTTTTATTAAAGCCATGGTACACCTGCAAAACGTCTCTGTGTAGCAGAGGAACCACAATAGTTTAATTGTTATTCTCTGTGGGGTTGTTCTCTGAATTGCTTTCCCATTTCGAGTTGTCTGTATTTCACACCTCTTCGTGGAAAGCAATTAGATACTAACTGAGATCATAGATCACAAGCGCTCATTGATGTGTCCTTAGCAATGTCTCAAGAGCATCTCTCCAATATTTCTTGCCACTCTAAAACTGAATTTGCCATGTCTCCTGTCTTACCCAGGCCTCAGACGAGGAGGAGATTGTCGACCTGATGCTGAAGAAACTCTTCGGCCTTTTTGGGATCAGATATAACAATACAAAAGACTCCCAGGGATCTGATGTGAATGAGGGCAGTGGCTTGACCCTTAATAACAGCAGAAATATCATTAATTCCTCCACTGATGTAAAACAACATCTGAAAACTCACAGGAACCCTTAGGAACATAGCTTTATTATTGTTGGGTTTCACATTTGAGAGTTTTGAATATTTTGTTTGCACACGCTCATTTATTAATGTTCATTATTCTTTGCTTGTTTCCCACTGGGAGTTCAGAGCATGCTGTGCTGAGAGGTGAATATGGTGTGATAGAAATCACATCAATAATTTTACTGCACATTGTTGGTGTGAATAAGATGTTTACTTAAGAGAATATTTTATTCACAGCAATTTTTTGCTCCTACCTACAGTGTGAATGTGGCAGTTGGTTAGATGTAACTCATACTTATTTCACAAACTCCATAATAAAAACTTACAAATCAATATAAATAAATAAAGCATGCTTCACCTTGTTTAATAAAATAATATTGTATCACATTATCCTGATTTACACCACTAAAATATTTAATAACATAAAAGGAAATATACACACCCCTAGGTTTTGTTTTAAGGCATTAATATATAATTATTGTTTGTTTTGTTGTGTATTTGATTATTTTGTAATACATATCAAATGTTTGTGGGCACTGCATAATTGTGTTTTGTGAATTAAAGAGCAATGTGGCAATATGGTTCACACATTTCCCTTTTTGTCATTGTTTTCACTCTGTATTTACACACAGGTGTGAAAGACACACACACATGCTCGTGCACAAACAGGACCCACAGCAACACATGGAGAACTGTCAGGTTCAGGAGCTTGCTCAAGGCCTTCTTCGGCAGTGCCCAGGAGGTGAACTGTTAAAATGGAGTCAAACTAGTCAAAAATAATTATAACGCAATATATGGAATTTCTATGAAGTGAATTTTTTGCCAAAACAAACGCAACATGTTTTACAAATGCCCTACGATTCACTAACAGACAGTTTGGTTGACAAAACCAGTTCGATTTCCCATCTCTGATGAAGCGCATAACACTTGTCTGATCCAGTACAGTCCCAAACGAGGTTCTTTGTCTATCAGAGGGTCTGAAGGGGATACTAATACCATATTATTTCATGCCGTGCGCATCGTCAATACAACAGGAGCCATGTTGGATGCTGCAGTCATTTTCTGTGCACCTGTGTTTTCTCTCTATTTTTGTTTTTTTCATAAGTCAAGGAAAGGAAGGAAGGAAGCCATAAGCAGAGGTATAATTGTGCACTGACACAAGTTACAGTACCACTGTCACAAACCTAAATTAAGAAAGCATTATTTAAGCAGACACAACTAAGAACAAATGAGCCTACAGGGCCATAAGCAAACAGCAGTGAGCTCAACACCACTGGAGTCCACAACGACACGCACAGACAAGGTTTTAGAGATCCAGACCATTTTTGTATCCCCTTTCCACAGAGATCCCCCTATCGGAAAGAATGTCTGCCAATATAAATCCCATTCCCAGCTCTGTACCTTTCATACAGCACAGCGAGCCAGCTAATAATCCCGAATAATAAAGCAGTATGAAAGTGGCTATATGACAACAACATTATGACAACAACCCGTAATCCGTAGATTAGTCTCAACCAATCAAGCACAACAATATGCCCATGCAGGGACCAGCAGCAGATTCAGCATGATAAAGGATGCTTTCACTCACCAGAGCTGAGGCCTGAGGAGAAAGATGGCATGGCGGTTTTTCCTCTGGGCAAACTTCTGGATGGCTCCAGTCCGCCGACTCGTTGTGGCTCCGTGGTCTTTGTTTGCTGCTCAATGGAGCGACTGTTGGGCCCAGCACAGTTTCACAGCATCATCCAGATGATTCAAACTGTCTTCACGTTTTGCAATCCTTTCAGAAAGATGAAAATGAAAACAGGCCAGGACGGTCTCCCTCGAAGCTTAACGTTAACAGCCGGTCACACGCTGTCAGGGGCTCCGGTGTTTGTATGACGTTAGCTTGCTGTCATCAATGGTGTCAGCAATGGTGCTAACCTGTTGCTATCTGCAAACTATTAGCTCTCACACACAGTACAATACCCAAACATGTGTAGCAGTGAGATTAACTTATTAAACTAGCCAGGCTAACTGTCTCTGTACAGTAATTAAATTAGACTTTTCTTTCTTCTGCAGCTTGTCGCTGCCTCCACAGAAAACACACAAATTTGGCAGAAGCTGCTCTGCCTATTAGTCCCGCCCCCTAACCAATCACAATTTTAGAAACGTGATTGCCATTTACATGGACGAATCAGAGGCCTCTCCTAAAATAAACATCCTAGTCTGTCACACCTCAGGGTCAGAGGTTACCCTCTTAAAGTGACAGAGCCTAATATGAGAACAGAAATCAAAAAGTGAAGCCGGTCAAAGCCTGCATGGAGGGTTCCATGTTAGCCCAAAATTTATGGCAATCTAAAAATAATATTTGTCCATCAGTGACGATAAACAGATTCTGAGTCACACAAACACACTGAGCCATGAAACTTTATGTTAGCGCAGCTATGCAGCTACCAGATTTATGGAATTTCTGCCTTGAAACCACGGTTATCATGGGCCATAGACACTGGTGCCGACAGGAAGTAGCCCTGTAGTAGAATTTTATTGGTCCAAAACTGGCTTAACTGCTCTCCATTCAAACCAGCAGGGTGGCTTTCATCCAGTAATATGCTTGTATGCTGCTATTCACCTTTTAACTCAAGGGGTTACATAATACACCATTTTATCAATATGCTCCGTCCCAGAGGTGGCCACATGGCCTCGTGGCCCCCTGGCGATGTCACTGATATACCACTGGAGTCTGTACAGGGTATTTCATTTTGAAAATTGAATCTCTGCCCTTTCTGTGTCTGACTTCTTGCCCAGTTCATCTGCTTTGGGCTTCTTGACGCTGGGACGCACTGCAGAGCTTCTGGTGTGAGCACAAACATTTAGTAGAATGGCTGTGATCAGCTCTGGAAGCCAGACTTCTGGAGTAAGTCTGTGGGGTCATGTAAACTTGTTTTAAATGACTTGGTAGCAGGTGGGCTCCAGCGAAGAAGCCCCGCCCCTACTGTGCTAAGAGTCTAGCACCGCCCCCGGCTGAGGCAGCCAAAGCCACCAGTAAATTGAATCTGCAGTTTGCATAATTGAAAAAAATATATTTTCCTCTTGAGATCAATGAGCATAAGAATTAGTTGAAATAAAAGGTCACATTTGTCCCTCACCCAGACAGATGGTGTATCTTTGTGGCTCAAATTGTGGCGGCAGTAGAGGAAGGAACACTGTCGCAGCTCTTGAAAGTGTACTGAGCGCATGAAAGCTCCAGAAATTGCACAGGCTTCATGAAGCCATCATCATAATCAATGGATGCCTTCTGTCCAATGATATCTTTTTCACTGAGGGAAAGGCAGGCACTGTCTTTTTACTTCCAGTTCTCCTGGTGAAAATGTTGTTCCCTTTTCCTTAAAAAACTCTCATCTCCCATCCTCTTTCTCCAAATTCTGTCTATGAACAATTAATAACGCTATATGTGATTGCGTGTGTGAATACATACAGGTTGCATGTTGATACATATTGGGCAGCTCTGTTTTCTCCTCCTAGGAGTATTTTTAATTTTGAGAGGTCATTGCGCTCTTTGAAATCTCAGATTACAGTGTTGAACTTGTTAAAATAGATCTTCCATAGTTCATTGAATGTTTTACATTGTAGTAGGAAGTGCATTTCTGCCTCAGTTTCACTATGTAATTTATTCCTGGATTATGTTGCCTGGAAAAACAATTATACATTATACGACGTTCATATGTTGATTATGATGTCATGTGTCCCACGTGTTGTTGTTAAAACTCTTGATCATGATATGTATGTTACAGTTAAAGTCCATGTGTCTATGAGTCAGCATTACCATTTTCAGTATTACACAAGTCTACAGACTTTGCTTTAGTACTTCTTTCTTTTAGTACAGTTTAGTAGAGAACAGTTCTTGAAGCTTCTTGTGTCTTTCCCTTTGGCATGGGAACAGTGCAGAGGTAATGTTTGTTTTGGCTTTGAAAGCCTAACATAAAAAACCCTGCTTTGAGTCACGCTGTAAAGAAGGATGAAGATTAAAACAACATAATTAAAGATAATAGAGCGCTAAGCTTCCACAGCAGAAAATTAATGAGAGATGTTCACAGTTAACCTGCTTAATGATTTCCGGCACCACAAATTCAATTCCATTCACCTCCTTTTGTACTCAGGGGAGGCAGATGTCTCAGCACACCGTGGTCTCGAAATGAGACACAAGACAAAAAATGATGTTTCACTTATGCAATGTTGTATGTTATGTATGCTTATGTTGTGTGCTTAATTTAAAGAGAATGACATAGCTCACAGCTTCAGGGGTGAAAAGAAGGGAAAGAATTAGGGATAAAATGGATTGAGTGTATCAAATGGAAAGTGAACTGCAGAATGACTACAGTCACTGACTCATACATCTATTGACTGAAAGTGAAACACTGATGTCTATGAGAGGAGACAGGCACACAGAGGGGCATTCAGCCATGCTTCTGTGTAGGTGCACTAGCACTGTGATCTGTGTGTGTGTGTGTGTTTGCCAGCAGCACTGTACGCGCCAAAACTCCTACTGTACTTTAACTTGTGGTCACTCAAGATGTTACAGCCATGGGGTGTGTGGAAATAAAAAATGATGAATGATTACATTCTTGGGAAGCTGTTATTATAGGAAGTTGACGGTTGTCTCTCTCTGTTGCTCAGACAATGTGTGATGAAGAGATACTCCTGCGGAAAATCACTTTAGCTCTGCTGGTGGCATGAATAACAATGAAATTTTGTTGCAACCTCTGTGGAAACCCGTTCCTGCTTCTCAAAAAGCTCTCTGAGAGTTCTGCCAAAAGAAATACATGTGCTGGTCTCCTCTGTTGTTAGTGCACACACCAGCCTTCAGACACAGCCAGCCTATTGCTTCCCTAGTGGACACATTCCCTTTGTACAACACGAGCTAAAGAGATTTTGAGTTCAGTCAGTTCAGCCATCAAGTCATCATGTATCCTTTCTTGGAGCCACAATCATGGGCATTGTTGATTAACCTCCCATTAATCATGGACATTATTCCTGCCATCCATACTGTTTTTGATTGCATAGACATGAGAATGTTTCAAATAATCCATAAAACTACAACACAATATTAAACTGAACAACTCACATCAACCATCTGACAGTGTTATGTTTGTGGACCAGACCTTAAAATGAGGAACAGGTTCAACTAACTACTGTGATGAAGACAGCTTTAGCTTTGTGCTTTAACGATAGCTATGGTATAACGGACAGAGGAAGCCAATCTGTGAATGTTATTCAATTTGTGGGAAGGATCAGCATAACAATTGGACCTTAATTCATCCTCTTACCTTCCAAAATGTTAATGTTAGCCAGAGGCACTGGAGTCGGGGGAAGCACCGTTCAACACCATTCTAGGAGTAAGTAGGTATGGTGTTCCTGCACAGAATTCAAAAAACTATTTAATGTTTTCATTGGGGAATTAGTTTATAGTACGTTCATGAAACAAATAAAATGTATTGTTCCTGGACGCACCACAAATCCAACTCTTGTCCAGACAACAAATGGGAAGGTGTCATTGCAGAGTCCCTGGAACCAGTGTTGTCACCTCTACCTGGTACACTGACCTGCAGTGAGGTTGACAATTACACGTCAGGGTTACTCAGATACGCCAGGCATCCACTGACTCCAGCTACGGCACGTTACGGCTGCGCCACGAATTTGATGCGTCCATAGCCCAGAGTCAAAGTCCACTGGAAGCGTCTCAGAAGTGTTTCAGCAGCGGAGCGTGCAGCCTGCTCCACGTTATTGACTGGTTATTAATTTGCCCTCTTTGTGCTGCTTCTACCTTCTTCACAGCTCTCTGTGACCCTGTTTCGTTCCGTCAACTTCAGGCTGCATCTCCCACAATGAGCTTTTCAGAATCAGAGCGTTTTGCCTGCCTGATCTTGAGACAAAAATAGACCTGCTATCCATTTTCTGCGGAGCGGAGACCCGCTTCTGGGACGTGCTGCGGCCTCGTCTGGTGGACTCACAAGCATTGACTATAATGGCCGCCATTAGCTCCGGCAACCGCGGCGTAGCCATAACGCAGCGTAAGGGGTAAGTGCAATAAAACCTTTGAGACCTAAAAGTCAGTACTTCGTCAATGCACCTGTTCAATAAGCATAAACATGTAAACATGTACAAAGCCTATATAGAAAGAATATAGGGACTTTGGGAGAACACTAATGAGACCTTTCTACTGACTGAAAAACACCAAAAGAAAGAAGCCCAGGGTCCCTGCATATTGTGTGAAAGTGCCTTAGGCATGAGGACTGCTGATGTTGCCAGTGCAATAAATTGCAATGTCAGTATTGTGAGATGCCAAAGAAAGCACTACAGAGAGACAGGAGGAACAGCTGATCGCCCTTGCAATGGCAGACCATGTAAAAAACCCACAGGGCCACATATTGATTGTTACTTTTGAATTGAGCCCCCCTATGTTGAGGGACACAATTTTCCATTTCTGTTACTCACATGTCTGTGAAATTTGTTCAGTTTATCTTAGCTGTTGAATCATTCATGCCAATATTAGCACATGTTAAATTTGCTGAAAATAAAAGCAGTTGTAAGTGAGAGGATGTTTCTTTTGTTGCAGATTCTATACAACTTTTCACTTAAGGCTTAAAGCTCCAAAAGTTGTTTAAATGTAAATACATGCATTCATTGTTTTATTTGTTAAAAAAGATCTCATAGTAGAATAAAGGTAAGCTTGCATGGTTTCCAATGCTAATGCTAACTTTGATTACAAGGTGACATCATTGAGTAGGATTATTGTTACACCACCAAATGTGTTTCTTTTTTTTTCAAGCATAAAATACTGGAGAATTGCATGGTGGACGGTGTTGTGAATCCCTTGTGTAAGGTAATGCAAGGTAATGCGCGAGCTGCCGTCCACCATGCTCTCTATTGCATAGTAAGACGACAGTGTGTTGTGCGTGAAACTACAGAAAGTCAGACAAGTTAACTAAACTTTTTTTACACTCCCAATACTGTATTTTGTTTTTATTTTTTACAAATTGTTCATTCTTTAAATAATTTCTTGTTCAGGACTGTATAGAAATATGAAAGCAGATGTGTACCTTGACAATTTGCAATGTTGGGATATGCCAGAGGGACTGGACCATTTGTTTTGGAGTGGGTCGGTCCGATTGATAATAATATAATTGTTTCCCACACATAAGCTTTATTTGGGCAGGCAGCTCAAATATATTTGCCGACCCATTTAAGCATTTTGCAGAGAAATACTGAGAGAGATGATATCTATTACGTTGTAAGACGCAGACACGGTGAATATTTTTCAAGCACGGACCACGTAAAGCGGCAGTGAACACGACAGTGCGGATGTATCTGGGTTCAACGTTCGTTTTGGTTTCTATAGGCTTCCTCATTAACACGTCTCCTCCGAGCACCTGTGGCTGAAAATGGAATCGCGGGTGGAAACTGCGAGTGCAGTGTCATTTCGGCCATTTTATAAACAGCACACTGCTGATGGAGAAAGTCAACAGGGCCGACAAAGTCAGGGAGAGAGAAAAAGAAAAACATAGGGTAAGCCACTGTGTTTGCAGCAGAGGTGTATGTGTGTGCTTGTGTGGGAATATTAAAGGAGGGCAAAGAGAGCAGATTGAAGTAGGCCTAGGCTAGTGGGTAAACACTAAAATAAAGGTGGAGAATATAATATAACCTGAAACATACTGTCATTACGTGGGAAACGCTGAATATGTATAAATAAATTGTTTTTACAGGACAACAGTGCATAATATGAGGTTTTATCACTTGCACAAGTTTACTATCATCATAATAAAATTAATAAATGTAAAGGATTATGTGGCACTCTCTCATTATCAGAAAGAGTGCCACACAATCCGCTCATTCATGTGTATGCCAATGTTGAGAGCAGTGTGGGAGAAAACATGTTTCTGCAATGTTTACATCCTATACTGTGTGTCTTATAGTGACTGTGTGGTGGGTGTGAGCTCCACCCCTTTTTAACTAATCTGCAGGAACAGATGCAGATTGTTCATAAAGTGAAGAAACATAAATAAAAGTTTTTTTCCTCTGCAAAATGTGTCACTTTTCGTACGCATAAGTCATTATAGCGATGAACTTCAAAGAAAGTGTTACCACAAATTCATTGAAAATCGCATTCAAATATTTGTGTTTGCTTTGTAAGAATAAGGACTGTTGTTTTTTTGTAAAGCGATCAATTATCATTGTTTATTCAGAATTTACATTTTTAAGTATATAGGCTAAATGTCATGCCTCGACATAGGAGGTGAGACCGAATGAGTCCCAGCCAGTGCACACAAGTCTGTTTTAACAACAGGACAAAGAGGAGTGACAGTTCTTTGCTCTCAAAGTAACTGTTTAACTTAAAATAATGAGGGTTTTATTTCTATGTGCTGAATGCTGATTTATTTCCCAAACATTGCATAATGACTTGAGATCTCTACATGTTGGACTGTCCATGTTGGTGGAAAATAGTATGTAAAACCCACCTGCACCTAAGTGGTTCAGTTTAAGCTCACTGCAGCCAAAAAAGCCATTTTGAGGCCCCACATTGTTGGCTGGTTCACTGCTGAACTCTCACTATTGTCCTGTTCCCCTGATTTTCTCTACTTGTTTGTCATTTATTCAAGCTATAATTATCTCTTGCCTGCATGTTACTATTTCGAAACAGAACCTAGTTTTCTATCGCTCTGTCTCTTTAGCTCTCTCATTTTTGCCTCCCTCTATCCTAGTGAGCAAGATGTTTTTTGCAGCTCCCCGGGTGTTTTTCCCGTCTCTGGACTTGTTTTTCAATTTTGCACCTCCGGGAACTGATCTACATATTGTTTTATTTCCCCAGTTGTTATCGTGAGGCTCCAGACATCGACCAGATCTTGTCTCGAGGTACATTTAAACTTTTTATTAGGGATGCATCAAATGTTTGTATGTGTCTGGTGTTCGGCCTAATAAGTCAAAAGACCGCATAAATTTTACAGAACAGTTACGATGACATGTCGGCAGTGCGTAAGCATTTTAAAGTGTCTGCTGAATTGCTAGTGTCTGCTGACTAGCAAGCACATCCACTCCATCTTGGCTGACTTCTTAGACAAACCGTCTGACCCGAGTGTTTCTGTCACTCCTTTTTGAGAAGGTGATTAAGCTAGCCGCACCTAAATTTGGAGTGCACATGTATTCAAGCCTTTATGGTAAATCCACAGAAAAGGATCAGATCAAGCTGACAGGCTTTCCGGTTTTCAAAATAAGGTGTCTTTACAGGATGTGAATAAGATTAATTGGATTATATCAACAGAAAGAATAAAACACATTACATGTGTCCATTAAAAGTAAACGGACACATGTAATTTACTTTACTGGACCCTCTTGGGCCTCGGACCTGCCCACCATAGTCTCTCCAGATCCTGTGGGAAACACTGAGTAACCAGCACATTTTGACTAAAAACAAAAGTAATGGGAAAAATGTGAATGTACTTGTTCTGTGTTTTTGCTTCGGCCAAGCATTTTTCATTTTGGTGCATCCCCACTTTTTATGTAGTTATCCTGATGCCTGAAACAGGAATGATGCAACTTGAATTAAATGAATTAAATGTTAAAAAAATGTTAAATGTTAAAAAACTTTAAAATATCCAGATGGCCATGAAGCCTGAGGCTGGAATTATCATTTCTGAACCCACAGTACTGTGCAAATGTTTTAGGCAGGCATCAAAAGCATACTGTGAAGTAAGATTGCTTTCAAAAATCCATCCATCCATCCATCCACCGTCAACCGCTTATCCTGCATACGGGGACGCGGTGGGCTGGAGCCAATCCCAGCTGACATCGGGCGAAAGGCGGGGTACATCCTGGACAGGCCGCCAGTGCTTTAAAAAATAAACATATTAATATATTTTGTTGATCAATTAACAAATTGCAAAGTGAATGAACATTAGAAAAATCTAAATCAAATCAGTATTTGTCATGACCACCCTTTGCCTTAAAACAGCATCAGTTCTTCTAAGTACACTTGCACATTGTTTTTGAAGGAGCTTGTCAGGTAGGTTGTCCAAACCATCTTCGAGAACTACCAACAGTCCTTCTGTGGATTCAGCCAGCCTCTGTTGCTTCTCTCTTCATCTAATCTCTCACAGGCTTGATTTTGAGGAGCCATACCATCACTTCCAGGACTACTTGTTCTTCTTTACACTGAAGGTAGTTCCTAATGACTTTCTGTATGTTTGGCGTTGTTGTCATGCTGCAGAATATATTTGAGGCAATCAGATGCCTCCCTGGTGGTACTGCATGATGAAAAAGTACCTGCCTGCACTTCTCAGCATTCATTCTGACCAAATTTCCAACTCCGTTTGCCTGATTCTTGGTGCTCCTTGCACATCTGGAAACCACTGTCTGCCTTGAAATTTCTGCCTGGGAAACACCTTGCTAATGCAGCATAACTACTTGTGTCTTGTTGCTCCGCCTTGCCGTGGTGTATGAGTTTTGACAGTTAACTGTCTTCAGCAACCTCACCCTGTTCGCTGAGTTTAACTGTTTCTCATCCAGTTCTATTCCTTATATTCAGCTGTTTCTGTTTCAGTCAGGCATGTGCACACGTAGACATCAAAGGAAGCGTGAGCACCTGTCCATTCTTTTTTTGTCCTTAAGAGAAGGTGCATTTTCCTCTAGGGTGCTTTTTTTTAGGATGAAACAACAAAGATCCAAGAGTACATCAAGAAGATGGCCCTCAAAGATGAAGGGCTACGTGAATACCTCAGGCAGCAGAACCCCAAGCAGGAGGACAAGGAGGAAGAGAAACTTTTATGCTGCACGTTAAGTACCACTGACAGATATAAGAAGTGACTGATGTCAAGAAATCCTACCAGTGGCTAGAAAGGCTGAACTGAAGGACAGCATGAAAGCACTAATCATGGCGGCACAAGAACAGGCAGTCAGAACAAGATTAATAGAGGCTGTGTGTTCATATACTTAGGCATAGAGGTTACAAAGCAACTTTCCTCTCTCATACAATCTAACCTTTATTGGAACAAATTAAAAACAAAATTCAGTTCTGGAAAACCTTGCCAATATCACTACTTGGAAGGATAAACGCCATCAAGATGATCTTTCTACCACAAATACTGTACTTGTTTCAAAATATCCCTGTTTTCTTAACAACAAGAAATTTGACTCAATTATTCAACCCTTTCTGTGGGATTACAGGACTCCAAGAATTAACAAAAAACATTTAACCAAATCTAAAACGAACGGAGGCCTATCCCTCCCAAATTTCATGATGCATTATTGGGTGTGCGCTTTTAAAAGCATAAACTCCTTCAACGTTACTTCTAACACACTTCCTTTGGTTAGCTATTGAAATTGAAGACTGTGACCCATATTTACCTGCAGCCCTAGTACTTTCACCAATGCCTCTTGACAAATCAAAGAACGTTCAAAATCCAATCATACATAATCTATTTCGTATATGGAAGCAAATCAAATTGCATTTTACCCATGAAACATTACCTCTTTCTTTACCAATTGCAAAAATCCATCCTTTGACAATTCTAATTTAGATCTGACGTTTTCTGACTGGAGGAAATTAGGATTATGTTGTATTCGTGACCTGTATATTGAGGGTAAATTTGCTTCCTTTGCACAACTACAGACAAAGTTCAAACTACATAGCAATAATTTCTTTAGATACCTACAGGTTAGAGATTACATCCGAAAATTTATGCCAGGTTTCGAGACACAACCACAATCCATGCTAGATGAATGTTTCACAATACCCTCATATAAAGATAAATTTATCTTTAATATATACTATATAACGAACTACAAACATTGTCTTCCCCCTCGTCCGACATATATAAAGACAGTTGGGAGAAGGACATGGGTATCCATATTCCTGATGACATCTGGGAGGAATCTCTGGAACACATACACTCCTGCTCCAATAATACGAGACATTGTCTTATACAGTTAAAAATTATACATAGGCTTCATTTTTCAAAAGTAAAGATCCACATCATTTTTCCGAATGCTTTATCAGGCTGTGATAAATGTCAGTCCCCCAACGCAACACTTTTTCTATACTTTTTTTTCTTGTCTTAAAGTTCCCATTTACTGGTCTGATGAATTTAATGTACTGTCAAGAATTTTTAAGACCACATTGACAGTGGAACCAATGCTGATTGTCCTTGGCACATCACAGTTTTTTAGAAAATTGACTTCAGCCCAGCAGCGGTTCATTTCCTACTCTCTCTTATTACTGCTAAAAAGTTGCTTTTGATGTCATGGAAGGGGCCAGGGATACCCGCTGACAAAATGTGGCTT
This sequence comes from Lepomis macrochirus, assembly GCA_024633595.2. Lineage (NCBI taxonomy): Eukaryota > Metazoa > Chordata > Actinopteri > Centrarchiformes > Centrarchidae > Lepomis > Lepomis macrochirus. The sequence continues at coordinate 6,510,732 of JALXJV020000016.1, forward strand.
CAAGATCTGTCCAATACCTTACATTTGGAAAAAATTAGATATTTGTTGAAGGATAATCTCTCAGGTTTTTATAAGACTTGGCAGCCCTTTATAGACTTCTTACAATCAGTATCTGTATAAATACTTATCTGCTTTCATTTTATTTGTATAAATTCTTTTTGTACTTCCTGCTGCAAAACTATATTCTACTTCTGCTCTGTTTGTTTTTGTTTATTTGTACAATTATACAAAAATATTTGAGCCTCTCTTGTATTGTTGAATGAAAACTGTATAAGATATATATATATATATATATATATATATATATAAATCTCCCTCACCTGCTTGAGGGTGGTATGTGTCATCCTCAAGCTCGGGTCCTCTACCAGAGGCCTGGGAGTTTGAGGGTTCTCTGCAGTATCTTAGCTGTTCCTAGGACTGCACTCTTCTGGACAGAGACCTCTGATGTTTTACCTGGAATCTGCTGTAGCAGCTCTCCCAGTTTGGGGTCACAGCCCCAGTGCTCCGATTACCACTGGCACCACTGTTGCTCTTACTTTCCACATCTTTTCTAGCTCCTCTTTCAGCCCTTGGTATTTCTCAAGCTTCTCGTGTTCCTATATATATATATATATATATATATATATATATATGCTCAATAAAAACTTTAAAATACAATAGAGGCTTTGTCTACCACACCAGGCAGTACTCCAGGTGCAGACTGTGCAAGTATGCCCCTAAGAGAGAAAAGCGCATAACAGCAGGGTGTAAGATGCAGGCAGGAACAGCGTAGCACGGAACCGGATAGCTGGCATAGTGTACAGGAATATGAGTATGGGCTGGAAGTCCCAAGGTCATTTGACAGTCCCTCGTAGCTCCTTACCCTAATTTAACCATCAAAGAAGTTTGTGCCTAAACCTAAATTAGTAAATATATGCATGTCGATCGGCTAACCCTCCAGCCATGCACATCGGCCGTGATGCAACGCAGTAGAAAACTGCAGCATTTTATACACACGTCGAAACAACATTTTGCGTAAAATAGCTACGCTTGACAGCGGGTTGAAATGGAATCCATTCGCACATTACATTAGGGACAACTCACAGCCTATATCTGGATTTGTTTTAGGTTTTGGAAAAATCGTACTTGTCCTTTCAACCTCTCTGGGTAGCAACTGTAATTATTATAACTGCCCCAGGAACAGTGTTTAAACATATCTTTGAAAAATACAGCAAAAAAAGCTAGAAAACAATTCCTTTTGCATTAGAGTCAATGGAGCCATGAAAGTGTTGGACCTCAGTTAGAGCAAGTCCTATACTGCGCTGTGATTGGACAACTTTCGTATGTAACAGAAGTTGGTACAGCAGAGTTGTTTTCATGTATTTCACTTTTAAAAAAAATGTTTTAAATATTATTTATGCGAAGGGCCCTTTTTTCACTTGAGCCCTTGCCCCCCAAAATGTCTGTGCCTGTATTCCTGTATTCTTAGGAGAATTGATGCTGTTTTCAGAGCAAAGAGTGGTCCCAACAAATAGTAATTTGCATCAATATTTATAGTAAATAATATAATAATGATTACTATTACCAATATTAAATAATTAATAATAAAACTTAACTTAAAGTTCACTTAAAGTCCAGGTCACCACTCTTGGTGAATAGGGGGGTTTATAGACATCCCAATGATTACTTGATGTTTTCTGAAATTGTGTGTTTAAATATGCAAATTAGACAGTGTCTAATTACATATATGCTCATTTGCTTATATTTCAAAAATCAAAATCTGAGCCTTAGATTAAGTCAGTTCAAAATTAATTTTGTTGACATATTTGACTCAAAAGTTTTACTCCATTAAAGATATTTATTGTAAAATGCAAAATCAATATATACAGACCCAATATCTAATCAGATCATTAACAAAAAACAGTATAAAACATCTAAAACACATTGAAACGTATAACTGAAATGTCACACAACCCAGACAACAAACACAGACATGGACAAGGCCACCATTAGAACTGTTTTCCTGCATTACACAGTTACCCAAGTGTGGCGACAGCCTAGTTCTACATACCTGCTGTATCCATTACTTGCTGATGGATGAGGGGCAGCCTTCCTCCTAAACGTGCAGATCAGTACAAATACTCACACAGAGCAAACAGAAGATGCTATCACTACAGCCCGCCACACAGTACTGACACACCTCGACCAGAAAGGAAAATATGTGAGAATGCTTTTGATTGACAACAGCTTGGCATTTAACACAATTGTCCCTAGTAGGCTGGTCTCCAAATTCCTTGACCTGTGTCTCAGCAGTTTTCGGAGGAAGGATGACTTCCCTTTGTTGACCATTAAAGGGGAGGAAGTAGAGAGGGTCTCCTGCTTAAATGTCTCGGAGACCTACATTTCAGAGGACGTCAAATGTTCAATCAACACCAGGACGCTGGTAGAAAAAATAGACTCACCAGCCGCTCTGCTTTCTGAGGATACTCAAGAAAAACAGCTTGTCTGCAGAGCTGCTCAAGGCCTTTTACCACAGCTCCCCCGAGAGCGTCCTAATGGAGGAGAGAGGACCAAACTCCAGAGGGTTACATAAACAGCCCAGAAATTAATCAGACTCCCTGCTGCCCACACTGGAAGACGTCTCCAGAACATGCTGCCTCCGCAATCCTGAAAGATGAAACACACCAGGGAGGCGCTACAGAGCCCTGAGAACACGCAACTCCAGGCTAAAAAAACTGCTTCTTTCCAAGAGCCATCACTGAGTTGAATTCCCACTTCATCATCATCAGTATAACTCATCATCAACCTTCAGAACTGGACCATTCCATGTTTATGAATCATCGAGGTCACACTTGAGCAAAAAACCTATAGACATTATGTGCAATACTTTATACAGCACAACAGCACTTTATTCATTCATTTATACTCACTGATCATCTTCATTGCAGTGCAATAACTTTTAGAACATGATGTGCAATACACTATTCTGTATGGTAGCATTGTAAGGAACTTAGCATTTATCATACAGTACAGTTGCTTTTAAAAAAATCCTGATCGAGTTTCTTTTGTTTTTAGGACTTGCACAGCAAATCTCAGTGTACTATTGTAAAGCTTTCTGATGTCTTTTCACTTATTTATTTGTGCTCACACTCTTGCGGCCATGTTTCGTACAGTTGGTCATGACAGCCTCAGCTTTTGAAATTCTGAGCATATCCATTTCCTCATTGCACTGACACTAATAATTGTGCTCTGAAGCCACAACCTCTCCGTAACAGCAAGTATGGCAGAGGGACAATTCATTAAAAGTGGAGACAGCCATACTTGTTGCTGCCTCAACCCCTCTTTTCCACACATATATACACAACCCGCCCATATAACAGAGTTGAGACACCAGATTGCATTTTGACTGCTTCCATGCTTCGCTACAGCAGGCTGTCATTTGACATGCTGTCACTTGACATGCTGTGGTGCACTGCTATTACCTTTTTTCATGTGAGAAAATCTCCAGCATGGTGTTTATGGCTACCAGGCGTTTATCTATTCTCCTCTGCTTTCCTATACTAACATCAGCATTAAATATCCCTCCTGGTGTTGGTGACAGCCCCTTGGGTTGTCATCAGTAGACACATAATGGAGGAGACCAGCTCATAATTCTGCCTACATATCATCTAGGGAACCCTGGTTACTAAGAATTGCTTCCTTTTAATAATTTTAACAAAGTTTTGAATTTCCAGGCAGATATCTTCCCCATACCCTTCCCCCTAACTTTGCCTGTGCACTCAGTTTTCCTTAGTACTGGTCACATTCACTTCTGGACATGATTAATGCACTCTAATTTTAAAATTTCATGGCCAGGGTACGGGTTCAGTGCAAGCACCTCCCTAAATGCTGCAGTACCCCCCATCTGACAACATCTCTGTGTACCACACCTGGTGGTGATTCACAGACCTTGGCCAGAAACTTTTGGCTGACTAAAACTCCAATGCCTTTCTGCAAAGTTTTTCACAAAGTCATTGTGTGCCTCTCTCCATCTGTCAAACTCTTGCTCTGTTATTTATTTTCTCACACTTGGTATTTTCCTTCAGGGCACAAGTAAGACAATATGAGTATATGACCTCATGGTTTATTACAAGTCCAGTAAGGAGGTCAATGCACACACCGATTAAATAGTGGGAACTGAAGCCTCTTTTCTGCCAAGGACCATAAAAAGGCACGCTTATGTATACGACTGCATCTGCATCCTCCCTCTGCGACATCCGGGTTAACATCTGCCTGATCTGCTCCTTGGTCCTGTACACTGACTCCAAGGCTCTGTCAGTTTCTACCACTAAAATGAAATGTATTGTGTATTACTACCTGTTCATCTAGTTTCATAGATAGAAAACGTTTAATTTTACTTTAGTGGTAGAAACATAAGTATGTGTTTTGGAAAGGACAGGGGAGCATGTCACAAATGTATACTCTGGCAGGGATACAGAGATGCTGACAGTAATAAATCTACCACAAATAATTATATTGTTGTGGTCCCTAATGGACTATGACTCCAGAATACTTTTAGAACTGAACACACTTACTGTCTCTGTTGCTTAGATGTGTGTAAGACAAAGTATTTTAACGATACGCTTGTTGTCTTGACAAGTAAGCCTACTCATTAGTCTTTTTTGTTAGGGTACAGTATTTTAATGTTGTCCACATTTGTCAACTCTGCCACTGAAAGGAAAAGTATATACTGTAAAAAAAAATAAAATAAAAGAACAAAAAACTGACCTTAAAACACATAATACTGACTGACATGGCACTTCATTATTCTGTGGGTCGTTACTTCATCCTTAGTATACAACTCAAATAGATGGAAGCTACAGAAGGGCCTGCAGTAACATAAAGCCTAATAACCTAAGCTGTGGGGGACAGAGTAACTCAATAATGTCACCCTTCATTAGTTTCTGATGTATTCTATGAGCAGAGAGAGACAGAGAGAAATGTGTTTCTTGTTTTCCCTCAGCTTCAAGTTTTTCTGTCTCAACTCTGTTTCCATACCTGTCCCTCTCCTGTCAGGTCTCTGCGTAGGAATCTTCAACACTTTGCTGATTTTTTTTTTTTTATAGCTGCTTGCCCCTAACTCCTGTGCTAAGAGCACCATTCACACAATTACATCCAACGCGACACCGTTCATTGTTAAATCTTGAAGAGGCGTAGATGTATATACACTTCTGCAGTAGCCATATTTTTTGCACAGAGTGCACTGAAGAAGCAAACTTCTACAGAACCCATGATTTCGTGGATCGATGTTATTTTTAAGCCCTGTCCCTGCTGCGCGGTGCATTGGTCACTCCCACTAACTGAACACTCACAGCTTACGCATCAATCCACTTCATGAAACTGTTATTTGTTTGTTTTTGGGAGGTCTGAGAGTCATTTCTTTTGGTTTGATTTTGATTTTGTAAAGATCCCGCGGAAAGCTAAATCAGGAAGTGTCAACCTAAACGAATCCCATTGTCAAAAATCGGCACTAGCCAATTAGACTTCACGCTAACGTGTTAATTATCACGTTAACGCATTAATTAATTAATGGCGACTATTATTTTATCACACGTTAACGCAGTTTTTATTATTATCATTTTGAAAGTCCGTTCAGTGGCTCTGAATACACATGCAGTCAAACAATGAGTCACAGCAGGGGTGGGATATTGATCAGCCTGCAAATCACCCAGCCAAACAAGCAGTGGAAGGAGGCTTCAGCGGACTACGCTAGGGTGACCAGATGTCCCCGGTTTTGGTGGCCTGTCCCGGTCTGGAGCTATTTTATCAAGTGGTGTGTATTAATAGCCTACTTCTTATCATTAACACTGAGTACACATGTGGTGTGTAGTCCACATATACGTGGTAACCTCGAGTTAACCAGAAACAAAACCTGCTCGGAGCAATTTAAAGGTGCAGCATAAACTGAATTGAATTAATAATAACTGAATTATAATTGAATTGAAACTGCCACTGGCCACTGTTCTACCTCTGTTTTTTTTTACCAAATGTAACACTTCAGAACATTTTCCCACGCCTGCCTAAAACTTTTGTTGTGAAAGAACAATGGGTTAAACTTTGACTTAGGGTGTTAAATTAGTGAATAATTTACCTTTAATTATACTCTATGGACAACATTAGTGAGTGCTGCTTAAGCTGAGGATGTGGATAAAGCACTGACTGGCTCTATTCAGTGTAGCCTACTCACTGAATATGAAAAAAGAATTTCATTAAGGATGAATTAAGAACCACATTAAACAATGAATAAAAAGCTTTTAATGTCTTAAACCTAATGCATTTATTCACTCTTAAAAGCACTCTACAATAGCTTAAGAAGCATACGAGGATGTCAATGGGACTGGGTCATGTAATTCCACCAAAAAATACTATATAATAATTTAATTAATAATTTGGTGAAGCTGAGCCATTTAATCAAACTACAGTCACTCGTCTCACGACTACTAATTATGGGATCCTTTTTATTTACAGTACATTAATTACTTAATTTTTATCAAAGCTGCAGAAGGCAATGTTCCAGAAATGAAAGTATTCTCCAAATAAGGCTCTGTAGTGTGGGCCCACCAGATTAATTCCAAACACCCTCAGGTCTCTGCTATAGACTTTATTTGGTTATTTAGCTTCACTAACCCTAACAATCACAATCGGGATAAGCGGTACCACAAAGCTGGTTATCAACTTTGACCAATCACAGACATGAACAAGATGCGTTCTTATGAGCTGTTCCACCTCACTTTTGAAGATGTGGTATTATGCTTTTTGGCTTTTTCCGTCTCCTTTATTGAGTTATATACCTTTTTTTGTGCATGTAATAAGTTTGCAAAGTGAAAAAGCCCAAAGTCCAGCCCAAACAGAGTTCCCATCTCCCACAGAAACGTCTGCTCTGAACTACCTGAAAACAGATTGTTTGTAGTCCAGCCTTTAATCCCCTTTCATCCCCGTGTTTTTACTGTGACTTTATGGATGAAAGATACTTTTGTTGCAGATTAATAACTCACCACTCTGAAACTCTTGCTCCAGTCTATGTTGCCAAGCTGGTCAGCAACATGAAGCCTACAGCTGAACTGAAACTGTGGTTTCTCACTGACCTGCCCTTCTCTGCTTCTGATTGGCTAGTAGTCCTTAACTAGGAGCATGTGCAACTCCCAACAAAGATCATCAGACACACACAAGCTGATGAAACACAGAGCAACTTTTAGAGAAACGTCATTACCATTGACGTTGTTGTCAATTAAACCATGTAAACCTGTTCTAGTACAACCTCTAAATAGGATTTTTTATCTGACAATGAGCATAATACTAACTCTTTTAAGAACTTCTCGTCACTTCAAAATGAGATTAATTTATTTAACAGACACAAAGTGTTCCAAACATTGTTCTAAATTAACTTTAAAGCAATGAATTAAAAAATCCATTCATGCCAAAAATTGTGTTCAAATAGTGGTTGAAAGACTGAATCTCAACATTTAGGCTGCTGAAACCTCATGACCTGCGTCCACCTCGAGAAAGGTGCGGCTGAACAAGACCAGTCTCTGTGATAGCCTATAAGATAGCTACTAGCCTAAATAAATAGGTTCATATTAAAATTTATTTCAATATCTCCACCAAACTGCTCATAATGTATAAAATAAATAAAAATAAAATGAAACCCATTTATTTTAACAGCTGTGACAGACTGCGTGAAACAGACTGGGTTGCAAATGTAAAAATATGAAACAGATTTTCAAAGCAAAGCTTACAGTAAAAACCTGTAGCGTACAATAGCCTAATGTTTTCATTCAGGCTCTGTAGAAATCGCTATACAAAAGTTTTTCCACATCGCCTCAAAAAAACATGAAAGCAGCCTATAAAACAGTCTGTGGGATTAGGTTAGCTGATTTAGCTAATTGGTCAGTGTCATGGAAATTGTATATTGCTGGCGAGGGATTAAACAAATTGAGTTACAACCAACCGTTGTCTTTAAATAATTTATTAATAAAAGAGAAGAAATAGCATACGCGTAGGAGCCATTATACATGGGGGGGACATGTCCCCCCCACATTTCAAAATCTATGTTTTGTCCCCCTCACTTTTGCCCCCGGCGATTTCGGAGTTGGCTCATAGCGGTTTCAATGACAGTCATCAATCAATCAATCACACACTCCGCATCAGAAATAGACTAAACAGACGGTTGAAACGCGACAGAAATCATGTCGGCCGATAGAAAACATGCGATAGAAGGCAAAGGTGGTGCTGAAAAAAAGTTACGGGAGAAAAAGAGTTCGCTCAGGAGGGTGCAGCAAAGTGCCTCAATATTACGTTTATTTTGTGCTGCTGTTACTTACAGTCTACCTGAAGACAGCAGCGAGGACTCCTACTGCAGGGTGGGTAGGAACTTGTTACAAATAGGCTAACTTAAATTTGCAAAAATAAATACATTTTTAAAAAAAAAGGTAATCGGCACCTTTTCCCGTTCACACCTTTTAAAAACTGCACCTTTATACTCTTTACTCCAGTATATTATTTAGGCCTTTAATCTACTTTTAATTTCGCTACATTTTCCATTCAAACCTTTTATAACTTAACGTCTGTAATCTGCATTTTGCTTCATTAACCGAAATGATCCTGTCTGTGCGCGCAGTTACGCAGAAGAGCGCCTGGTGTCAGAGCTCGTCACAGAGCTGGACAGATGCAAACATTTAGAAAATCAGGCAAATGCTTTTTCAGTTTAAGGCTTTATTTTTCTAATAATATAACTGAAAATCAGTGAGCCACACATGGCACTGCTGGCCGTGTTGGAAAGCAGCCTGTGTCGCTCTTTAACAAGCCGGCAAATTAAAAACTTTCACTTTCCATTAACGGCGCTTTTAAAGCGTCTTTAGTCTCTGCAGAGCAAACGTAGACTTCACACTGTAACATCTAAGTCAGCCAGTGTTTCCAAAACGTTCATTTATTTGTGGCGGCCACAAGGCAGACCTCCAGTGATTGATTTGAGAGTTTTTTTTACTAAGCCTATTTAAAATCATATTTGATCGCAGAGCGCCGGAGCGCAGCACTTCATCTCGCTCGTCTCTTTCACCGTATCTCTCCCTCTCTCTCTCCCTCATGGAGCTCCGCTGCACAAATCTGTCCAACACAGCGCTGTCAGTGTCGGAGACCCAGCTTAAAAAAGTTATTAGCCAGCATGCAAGGAGCGGAGCTAATAAGGAGAGCTGAGTTAATGTTAGAATGCAGCTGGATTTTCGAGGCTAGCACGCTGTATGTAGCTGGCAGCTGGCAGTCAATGTCGATGCACGCTCTCGTGTTAGTGCCACAATAAGTCTTTGCGTTGTGAAGATTATTTAGATGCTTCAGGAATAATCAGATTGTATTGGCTGCCTGTGCTACTGCAGAACAAGCGGTTTGGTTGCCTACATCTCCATAATAAAAGGCACTAGTAACAAAAGTTGGCTGGGCAGCAAAACTATTTTAAACTGATCACATAAACACCTTCATGGAGATTTTAAAAGGAAAATAATTGTAGAAACAGCTAAATTACAGATAATCAGCTTTTTCACTGCATTTTGCAGGAATATTTTAATGGGCTACTTAAAAAAATAAACATATCAAGTTGCCTAGTCTGATGCAATAAACAGTTTTACTCTGATAGCCTATCTTGACCTTTCCTGATGTGGACACATCGGGGCTGTGATCCTGTGCACAAAAAAACTTCCCTACACTACCATAGATAGTAGTGGTGCAACGGGTTGCAGAATCCGTGGTATGGATCCCGTCCACACGGTGCAGCACGCAGGTGGACCGCGGATTGAATGTAAAGTTTATGATTTATCCTGTTTGACCTCTCAAAATATTCCTTTATTCTGGAAATGTCAGAGAACCCAGTTAGATTCTGTGCAGAACTTTGAACATGACCAGAAAACCTGCTGAAACACAGGAGCTATTAAAGTCCAGGAGTTTCTAACTGAATTAAAATTATTAAATTTTTTACAGGAGAAACATATCTGAAAGCTGAGAGCTGCTCTGCATTATATTCTGTTATTTTAGATTTTGAATTGTTTTATTAAACCTTTATAAAACCAGAACAAATATTTTTCCAACAGTGTCCTGGTCAAAGCAGGCGGGAGTACAACTGCACATTTAAGATGGAAATAAATAATCAGTTACAAGGTCATAAAATGTCAAAATGTTCTCAAATATTCACCACAATTCAGCACGCATCTGAAGGCAGAATTACCCTTCAAGTTATTTAAAAGCAACAGTGAAACAAAGATACAGCCCTGAATTTTGTGTGTCCCTTTACATAATAATGAATGGATGCAGAAAATGCAGAAATTGGTGTAAAAATAACACACCAGAATGCAGGAAACTAAGTTTTTAACATTCAAAATTTTCTGGGGGAGGACCCCCAGACCCCCCGGTTCACACTGTCACAGTTTTGTTGTTATATATGGCTATATGATGTAGACACAACATCACAATTTAGCAGACATGACACAGTTAAAAGTGTTCCTTATTGTGCCACATAAGTAGAGTATGTTTACTATTGCTTTAATGCTTGGTGGAGGTTTAAATGACTATGTGAAGATATGAAGTTTTGTGGGCTGGGCTAAGCCCCCAATGTTTCAAGATCCTAACAAGGCCCCTGCCCCCGAACCCTCCTAGCATTTCTGCGTCCCCCCCACATTCAAAATCGCTCCTACGCCCCTGAGAAATAGAGAAGTACTAAAACACATAAGCAGCTGGTCCAGAGACCTGGGCATCTGGCCCCGAGCAAAGAGATGCATATTCATGCGATTCTTTTGTGCAAATGCATAACATGGATCTTGTTTATACGACTGTGTGTTTTTGTGTGTGGGTGCTCTGCTTTTCTATTCCATGGCTGGGCTGCAATTAAGCTGGACTATATGACATACCGCAAGGGAAGGGGAGTATGCCTTGAAATGGACAACAAAGCAGCAGTCAACAAACACAGCATGCAGATCTGTTGGATTGCACACAACTCTGTGCACACAATTAGTGTCAGTATGTGTGTGGTGTCTGGGGACAAATGGATGCAGCCGAGTTCATGTACTGTATGTTTCATGCTCACAGTGCTTCAAGTGTACAGCATAACCCATGTTTTCCACTGGGAACGCAATATATTCTAACCTTGTTTTGCGTATGATGACAGATCGTGGAGAGTCTATAATGGACAGTTCCCCGCCTATGTGGAGGCCCCCCTACGTAGGCCACAAAGCTTAGGTCAGTTGATTGTAGACATATGTAAATGAGAAAGCCATAGTTTGGATTCAATATAAAAAATCTGTTCTCATCAAATAAAAACATGAAAAATGGTTTCAATGGTAAACCACCTCAAGAATGACAATTACCAAAAAAACCCACTACACTCTAAGCAGATTTGTTTTTAAAAAACATAAATCAGAAAGTAACATTTGTATTTCAAACAACTGGGAATAAATTTGTATTTCAAAAATTGGGAACAAATAGGAAACTTAGTAGCAAATTTTAATAAAACTTCCTTCACCGTCATGCATCATGGGAATTCTGAGGGTCAGACGTAGGCAACGCATTTCAAAATAAGTGTGTTTTACCTGCCTTATTTTGGTGACATGTTTTGATTTTGGTGATTTGGTGATTAGTGCTTGTTTTTTGTGCTTCTAGTGTGATTAAGTAGGTTACGTTGTTAAACAGTTTCATTTTATGTCAGTTTTAACTGTGTTTATTGTTGACATACTATCGGGAATCTGCACAGAGTATTTGATTTTGAAAATTGACCAGATTCTGTATGCCGTTTCTGTGTCCGACGTCTTGGCCGTTTCATCTTCTCTCTGCTTTTTGAGGCGTCTTCCATTAAAAATACACTGGATGAGTATTCTCTGCGGAGCGGAGAGATGATTCTGGTGTAAGCACAAGCATTGACTAGAATGGCTCCAGCAGCCACAATGCACATTGACTTTGCACATTGAGTGATCCGGGAATTTGGTATAAAAGACTTGGTAGCAGTTGGGCCCCATGATAAAGTGCTTCTCCCACTAGGGTTGCCCCGTTTAATACAGAAAAATAAGGGTGGCCTGCAGGGGCGGAGGCCACACCCCTCGGGGGCCCGGCAACGACAGGCCTGATGGTTTGCCAGTAGTGGAAAAACATGTTTTCAGGAAAGTCTTCAGATTGATACCAATGGATGTTATAAGCTATCTGCTATTGAAATCAGTGTGAACAGATGCACTCAGTCTCTCCCGGTCTTGGTCTTGAGACCAGTCTTGGTGTCATCTTGGAATCGACCACATTTGTATTTGGTTTTGTCTCGGACATTGAGGACTCTGGATTTTATTTCAAAACGACCATAACTGTCAACATCCGCCACAAGTCACTTTGGTGGGTTGAAAATTTGTTTTCTTCTCTATTTATGAGAATATATTTCACTGCATGCAATTATCAATTAAATGATTCCTGATTAAACTGTCAAACATATTTGAGGCGCACTTTTGCAGAAACAGATATGTCTGTTTGTGTTTATGATCCTAAATCTGGGTCTTTCTGTGTGCACTGCAAATTATCTTAATAAATTTAGTTTGCCCACTTTAAAGAAAATCAATGAAATGGGTGTTTTTTTAAGAAAGGCTTTAAGCCTATAATACTCAGTTAATGTTTTGATTTATTTTACACAATAGTAGGCCTTCATTTCAAACCGTTTCATCCTTCTGCCATGTGAGTCGCCGTTTCTCATTTCTCCTCTTTATGTGGGTATGTATGGTTCAGAGTTTACTTACAGGACTGCGCTTTCTCCCATCAACTTTGTTTTTTACAAATCACAACCTTAGCTTGGGAAGTGGCGTATGCACGTTTCAAGACCTGTTTTATATGTACGCACCATTTATAAATGACACCCCAGGTCAGGGCTGAAGCTAGCTCTGTTGTCCAGGGTGTCTTGTAGTATCCCTCTCCTTACAGTTTCTACTGCCTTGATCACATTATGCAAAATATCAAATTATGTTACAATTTGATATTTAGGAATATACTACATTATTGTAAGGGCTGTGTGGAAACCATAACCATTTTTTAGTTTGCGGTTTTGAGGTCACACTGACAAATACTGTTGATTCCATGAGAACAACATTTCAGTTGGAGTTTTACGACACACAGGTCATTTTGGTTCAAATACTTTATGTGATCCTGCTACAATACCGTACAGTGTTGGGCAATTGTTTTTTTTTCTTTTCAGGTACATCTTTAAAAAAACTTTTTTTTTAAAATTTCTCCAGCACATGCTATTATACCAGAAAGTTGTTGGAGACATTAAACATCTATCAGCACTTTCCAGGAAACAGAAAGACACTAATAAATGTCACAGAGGAAAACAGCGAAATGCATTTAGCACATAAACAGACACGATTTAAAAGAATCCTTTCAAGTCCATTTTATAAAGCTTCTGCTGGAGCAGGAGAGGCACGTGTACAATAAAGATTCTCTTTTCATGGCAAGCACCGACTGTACTGACAAACATGCATGCACAAAGCAGACACAAAACCCTTGAGCAGCCACCAAATGTAGCCCTTCACAGTCACACAATAGTTCATTGTAAAAGATCAAGAAAAATTTGATTTAAACTTAATGTCACATTTGCTGTGCAAAAAAACTGTATGTGCTACTGACAGTGGTTTTGGCCTTGCCAGGTTGCAAGGCTTGCTTACAAGCAGTAATAATAGCAAGTGAATCCACAGGTCAAAGTCAAAATGTCTCTTTACACATCTCCCGCGAAGTGATCATATCTTCATTTCATTTTACAAATAGAAAATAAACTGCATACATTCCTTTTTGTTCAGTTGGCAGCTAGTAAATTTGTCCCCACAAAATGCAAGATTATTAACAAAGACTGTACAAGCAAGCACATTAGGTCACTATGACACTGAATTTGTCCATAAAAAGGATTCATCACAAGGATGTATTCTCCTCTTGCATGACAGATACTGCTGGAATCTTAATTAATCGTAATCAACAAGAGGGTTGGAAACTCCTGCAAATGGCTGTAAATTACATTTTCTACGTAGCTTTGGGATATGTGGAGAAAATGACATAAAGTGATACAGCCTATGTTCAAATTCAGGGAAGATGTTTTGGCAAGAACAAGGTTCATCAAGTCTCTTCATTAAAGGAGATGAGTTTTGTTCTACAGCTATCTATCACGCTGCTAGTGCCTTTTATTTTTAAAGAATTAACATTTTTCCTGACCTGTTTCACTCGGTCTATAATTATCGTTGTATATTTCTCAAGTGTTTCTGTGTGCTTTTTTTTTTTACACATCTTATTTCAGGGGGCAAGCGACAGACTAACTGAAAAAAGTAGCTAATGTTACTGTTTTACTACTTGAGCCAGAACCTCGATTAAATCTGTTAGTACCCATTTTCAGAGGCTATGATTAATTTGAAACCAAACAAAAGTGCGGTTTTAAGTAATTTGCAAACTTTTTCATTTGCTTTAGAATTTATGTGTTTGTGCTTCTTCTGTGTGGTCAATACCATTTGGAAAGAAACATCCACTCACTTCTCCGTTGCAGTATCAGTACATGATGGACACAAAGAAACCCTGAAAGGAAGAGACTGACAAAGCCTAACCCAGTTTATAATTATTGTTGTATATTTCGCAAGTGTTTCTGTGAGATTTGTTTCTGCTTATTATCCTCACTTTACCCCTGCTCTTTACTGAAAATGAAATAAATTTCCATAAGATGTGACCGCCACAATCCAAGTAACAGCATATTTTGCATTAATAGCAACAGAGGGCACTACGGCATAACCCTCCCTGAGAAAAGTGTATTCCAATGCTGCTACCTGGCATTCATAACTGTATAACTGTGATTTTATTACTTTTTTAAATAAGTACATATGGGAGGGGGTACATTATATTTTTCCATTTCTTGTACAAACAGTAAAACTTTTTTTTTGCCTTTGATACCACCTTTATAGTTGTTTTACATAAGACCTACAAACTTTTCCATCACTCTTTATCACGTTTTGACATTTGGACGGCTGCTACAGTGTTTCCTCCTCATCCTCAGCTGCTGCACTGGTACTAAGAACAGGCAGATTTTCCTTCAGCGAGATATCGTCCACCCGCTTGGGGCCGCTGTCCTCGGGTTCTTCGGGTATGGATGGGTCTGAGTTACTGATCACGTAACCTGGGAGGGTGGAGTGCATGCTGATCACGGGGGGACCTGTGCTCCGGCAAACACGGCTTGAAACGAGCGTGGTGGAGCGTGTGGAAGGGCCCCCCCCTGCCAGGTGGGACTGGCTGCTGGTGCTGTTGTTGTTGATGCCGACGACAACGGAGCCGTAATGGTAGCGGCCGCAGACCACCGGGCCCTCCCACTCAAAGGCCAGGTTCCAGCGTGTCCATGTTTTCTTTATCTCTGTCTGGACCTGTGGGGACGGGAATAAATATCAAGAATTATACTGCACTCTGTGTTATAACATTATCACAGGGTGCAGAATAGGAGTCTTATTAAGATGTTTTAAATGCAAATATCTGGTCAAATCTGTAAATATCCATCCTGATTTGATATATAGAGTCATTTTCTAAGCAGGGTAATTCTGCCTTTTTATTTTAGGTCTATGCAAATGCTGTTTCAACCTGGTTTATTAGTCTTCGTTTTGTTCGTGACAGTATAAACTGTTAATACTTTGCATTAGTGTTAATTTTGTCAGCCATTTTTAAATTTAGTCTTAGTCCTGTGTCAAATGTCCTTGTCAGTTTTTGTCATATTTGGTCCACTGTATACTATTTTTTAGTTGACTAAAAGTCTGGGTACTTTAGTCTGATTTTAGTCAAAAGAAAATCAAAGGTATTTTAGTCTAGTTTTAGTCATTAACCATCATTTTAGTCTTTTCTTACCCGTTTGTATAATTTTAATTAGCATTTTGGTCAATCTGCTCTAACCACAATAGAGATATCATTTTAGTCTTTATTTCACTCATCTCACATGTAGATAAATTGTTTTGTAAAATTTGAATGTTGGCTTTGTTCTCATTTTTATTGCAAAGGACACATTAACTTACCTCAATTCCTGGTGGTTAGCCCTGATATGGCATAGTGTTTTTTCCAAAAATCTTATAACCATATTGTTCACCGTCCAATAGAATTAGGCACTCTTTTTTTTGTCTAATATCTAAACGCCTCTTTCTCCCGAGCATATTGTGTTCATCACCAGAGGTTGCATCCTCCACAGTAACGTTTTCCTCGCGCACCAGGCGTCGCCCGGTCGGCCAGCATTCAGAGCACAGGAAGAAAACGCTGAATGAACACCGTTCAAGTGAAAATTTAGAGGGAGAAAATATGGCCTGTAGTATTTTGTCTCCTCATTATACTGACAAAAAGAAAGATTTTATTAACGTTTTTATTTTATGAATTACATTTTAATCTTGTCATTTTTCATCAACAATATTGCATGTTAAAATAGTCACACTAAGTGTTTAAGGACATTGTCGCCGTCTCGTCATCTTCTCATTTTAGTCACGGAAAAAAAGGTCGTTGATGAATATATTTTGTTTTGTTTCGTCTGACAAAAGTAACACTACTTTGCATCATGACAAAATTAACATATATTACTAAACAATTGCCTCAGTAAAAGCAAAGCAATGAAAGCATCCCACTGGAGTCATATTCACTCGCCATCTAGCTCTGCTTTGGTTCCCACCAACTCGCTATATGTTTAACTTGCTAGATGTTTATCACCAGCATCGTGTATTTTGATCTCACCACTTCATGATATGGCAGGTAGCAAACACTCAGCTTGTTTGCTGGACACAGTTTTCACCACCTACTGTTTTTATCATGGTAGGATTCAATATGTCCTCTCAAGTAGGCCGAATTTTCAAAGCAATGCATTAAGAGCAGCTTTGATTTGTTTAGAGCTAGAGTGTGGTGTTAGTCCTAGGTGTTGGCTGAGACCCTTTCACATTACATGAGTCATTTGGCTCAGTTAATAACAAAATTAGATTCAACCAAGAAATAAAACATGGATGACAAAAAGCAAGAGAGAAAAAGGCATAAAAAACAGAGAGTTTTTGTGAAGATAAAACTGGCGGAGAGGCAGTTCTGATGGAGGGAGGGAAACAAAAAAAGAGAATGATATCATGACAGCACTTTTCATCACATTTCATTTCAGAGGGCCCTCCATATTAAGCACTGGAGTACTTCTACCATTTTCAGTGCCTTTGAGTTATTTGAAACCAAACAAAATTTACTTTAAGAGGTCATATTATGCTCATTTTCAGGTTCAAAATCATATGTAGGGGTTTTACGAGAACAGATTTGCATGGTTTCATTTTCAAAAAACTTTGCATCATGGACTGGAATAAGAAGTTTCTCACTTTGCAAACCTACTACATGCACTAAAAACGTATATAACTCAATAAAGGAGAGGGAAAAAGCCCAAAAGCATAAGATGACCTCTTTAAGTACTCTGCTAACTTTTATATTTGCTTTAATTTTGCAGTGTTTGTACTTCTTCTGTGTGGTCAGTGCCATTTAAAGTAAAAAAAAACAATCCACAAACCTCTCCGTTGCAGTAGCAATAGATAATGGACACAAAGAAACCCTGAAAAGAAGAGATATAGACATACAAGCTCAGATCCCAGTGGGAGTCAAGTCAAGTGAGATCAAACACCACATACAGCACATATCACAATAATTTCCCAAATGTCATTCTGGTAACACTTCATAATAAAGATACAGAACCATAACCACTCAAACATAACATAAGTTGTTTAATGGTAATCAACAACATCCTTACTTACTATCAATGAGATTAAATTAGGATAATTAATTTGGGGTGGGAAAATTCTTGGTTAATAAAGTTGTAGAATATAGTCATGCAGAATAAGGCAGTGATAAAGAGCCAGTGTTATTGGTGAATATTTTTACGTTAATGTGAAGTGTTACTGTCATTATCAGGGGGCAATACAAATGCTATCTGCTATCAAATGAATATGATACGGACGTTCCAGGTCAGCAACTATCTCTTTGCTTCAAACAGTGCTTATCTACTGAAAAAAGAAAGAAAGACAGAATTCTCTCTGGGTGTTTCTGCTCTGACCTGATCCACCCTGTGTTCCTCCTTCCTGCTACAATAAGAAGTTAAAGGAGAAACAAACACTGTCTTTCTGAAAGTAATGGATTTATGGGAAGACGACAAGATGTGCGCCCACGTATGTGTGTTTTTGCGCTTGTGTGTGTGTGAGAGAGAGAGAGACACCATCAGAAATACACATAGTTTACTCTGGAAAGAAGAACAGCCTCCAGAAAAGTTCACCTTTTAGTAAGAATATCACTACTCAATTTTCATTTAAGCCCCCCAACTGGTCAGATTTGTTCTAGTAAAGTTTGAAATGTATAAAACAACCAAATACTCATATTGAAAGAAGTGATTGAAAACAAGTCAAAAAAAGGTTATTGACTGAAGTAAAATCATTAAGTATAATAAAGGTTGTCTAAGAAAACCACTGTAGTATAAAATTAAAAATCACTGCGCACACGTTGATTTTACCTGAAAATCAAATGCTAATATCAGCAAGTCTTCCTCAAAAAACCCATTAAACTTGTGGGGTCCAGCATTTTGGTCCTCACAAAGTTGTCGGACCCTAAAAGGTAGCATGCAATCCTGTTTTTTTTTTACCCCACGGCTACAGTGGGGTAAAAAAGCAGTAAAATTCAGTTCCTATTGTGAATGCTAGATGGAACTGTTCCAATATGTGAACATCAGTCCCAGGAAGCACTCTTCGCCAGAGCTGCCCAGCATGAGTACCATGATCTCATCCAATAAAGAGCACTTTATCAGCGGGAGTTTCAGGCTTTTGCTGGCTTAGACGTGGAACAGTTGTGAAGCGTGTATGAAATTTGCAGTTTTTTTGAAAGGAAAAGGTCACAGTCTCGTTGAACCGCGCAATGCTGAGCGGTTGTCAGACCTCGCTTTTTTAGTTGAGCTCACTGCCCATCTGAACACATTGAACATAAGCGTGGGCTTGTGTCTCAAATGTATGCGCACATAAAATCATTTGCTGTGAAGCTTGGACTTAATGGGAGACAAATCAGTGACAGCAATGCTGCACACTTCCCATCTGTGTGGAAAATGATCTCCAGTCTCGCGAACTCTTCAGTGAAAATGGGGAAATATCTAACTGTGCTCACATCACTGATAACAGAATTCAACCAGCGCTTTCAACATTTCGCTGCCAGTGACAAAGACATAGAACTGTTCTCAAAGCCTTTCTCTGTTGATGTGGAGGGAGCAGAGGAGGACATGCAGTTGGAGCTTAGTGAAAGGCGATGTGATTATAATCTCCACTAGCAGCTCTGACTGGAAAGTGTTTGGAAAGTCCAGATTTCCCCAGCTGAGGTGCCAAAATGATGCTCAGTTCATAAAGCTTATATGTGTTAACAAATATTTTGACATTGAACAAGAGCAGACTGAGGTCCAAGATGACTGACAGTCATATACTACAAATCTCTAAGCAGATTCATCTGCGCCTGTTGACTGAACCTGCTATAGTCTGAATTGTGTAATCTCTCTCTTCATTGGTTTGTAGTTCTCTTTTAGAGAATATTATAGGAAGGAACAGTCTTTGTTTAAACATTAATTACAAACCGCCTCCAAGTAATCTCAGTCTGAGCACCTGCGTGAACATGTGTGAGTGGGTTTGATCATTATTATATTTTTTTGAGGGCACATATAGTTCTCGTCTCTAGGTATTCTGTCTGCATTGGACAAAATACATCAGATAAATAACCAGACTCTGCTGACTACAGAGTAGGGCTCGTTCTTTTGTATGGAGTCATAACAGCCCCTAAATTGGTCTGTGACTGTGATGGTTTGTAAAATGAAGATGATGGGATGCAATACAGTCTCTTTAGATTTTATTTCTATTAACATCTCTTTTCATAACCTGGGTCCTACTTGTGTTATAGAGCATTGGTTGCATCATGTCTCTGGCTTTCCATCCGTTTTGACTTCTTACTTTTCTATTCACATAGGCAAACAAAACCTTTTTTGTTTGTTATTCACATATAAAACCTTAAATTTGAGCTGTTTTACAAACCTCGGGAGCGTGTCACACAACAAGTTCAGTATGGTTCATATTTATAAAACTAAGTTACAAGAAGTCATAGCACTAAATACTATGAACAATTGAGTATACACATGTAGAATTAATATATAAACCTTAATGTATACAGTTAAGATCCATGTTATTTTCACACAGGTGCAAGGCCATTTTCATCAGTCACAACCCATGTTTTTGCAGTTGCATTTGTTTGGTAATAACGTGACCTGTGGTGGATGGAGTGACGCAGATAAGGGTTATTTTGGCACATCAGGTGGTGCAGTGCAATGTTGGCATTTGTTTTGGCAATGAAATTCTGCTTTTGTTGTGCCTCTGGCCAAATGTGAGCACACAGTCATTTCTTTGGCTTTTGCTGGAAGAAGCGTACACAGACCTCTCCAAAATCCTTTGGAGGGTACTTATTTACTAACTTATTACACTACCAGTACACATTATATGCACATCAAAAATAAAATTGATATGATAATATTGCTTGAGGAAGTTCTCTGGTTGATTAAATACCTCTAGCTGTCAGATTTCAGTAAGAATTATCTGCGTAAGGTGTTTGCTGTGCATAGATACATTTGCAAGATTAATCTTTCTGACAAGACAGGGAACTGAGATTTCACACACACTAACTGGTACACTGTTCCACAAGTCTTTCAAAACGTATTTACAGTCATCTTATTTGGTCTATACATTTATTTTGATGAAAGAATTAAATTTGAGTTACTCCTCTTTGTGAACTCTGTGCTCTGCAGTATATTTGTGTGAATACTATTTATCAATACTATATTAGGATCCATTATGAAGAGCGGCTCTGCTTTTCCTCAGAGAAGAGGCTCTTTTGGTTTATTTCAAGCTTTCTTTGTGTAATCCACTGCTCCTGCTCCGTGTGACAGACCACTGCTCATTTTGCTTGCTCTGAGGAACGGATAAGGACAGAGGAAATGTAATCCAGTTGGCACTAAGTTAACTACAACATGTATTCGCTAATCACACTCATATTCAAGGAGGTTTTGAGAACAGTCACAGCAAGTCCACCTTTACACCATCATTAAGTGAGGAGCTAAAATGTAATTTGTTTAATATGTGTTCAGTATTTTAATGTATATATTACATCTGACGCAGATTACAGACAGATAAATATAACATATTAAAATCAACTATTCATCCCCTTTACCACCATGGGCAGCCAATATTAAGGAGCTTTAAACTGCAATATCAGCACGCTTGATATTATAGGTTGCTTTGGGAAACGCACTTGCATTGCAATTTTGTGTTTGTTCAAACCTTTTAAGACTGATCATTACTGGTAAATGTGGCCATGGTAAAGTACATATTGTCTTAACTAATGGCTGAATGGAAAATCTGCAATTGCCAAAAATTTGAAGACCGAATTAAAACACTGATAAATGCCAACAATTTTGACAAAAGAGTGTGAGACAATGAAGTATTCACCAGCCACTATATTAGGTACACCTTGCTAGTACTGGGTTGGACTACCTTTTGCCTTCAGATCTGCCTTAATTCTTCGTGGGAGACTTTCAACAACATTCCTCAGAGACTTTGGTCCACATTGACATGATAGCATCACGCAGTTGCTGCAGATTTATCGGCTGCACATCCATGAACAAAATCTCCCGTTCCCATTCTAAAGGTGCTCTATAGGATTGAGATCTGATGACGGTGGAGGCCACTGGCTTATTCACTGTCATGTTCAAGAAATTAGCTTGAGATGATTTGAGCTTTGTGACACGGTGCATTATCCTGCTGGAAGTAGCCATCAGAAGATGGGCACACTGTGGTCATAAAGGGATGGACATGGTCAGAAACAATATTCAGGCAGGTTGTTGCGTTTAAACAATGCTCAGTTGGTACTAAGGGGCCCAAAGTGTGCAAATAAAATATCCCCCATACAATTACTCCACCACCACCAGCTTGAACTGTTGATACAAGGCAGGATGCATCCATCTTCTGCTGCTATAGCCCATCTGCTTTAAGGTTCGATGTGTTGTGTTTGTGTTATTCTGCATACCTTGGTCGTAACAAGTGGCTATTTGAATTACTGTTGCCTTTCTGTCATCTTGAACCAGTCTGCCCCTGGTTGTGCATGAAAATCCCAGTAGATCAGCAGTTTCTGAACTACTCAGATCAGCCCGTCTGGCACCAACAACCATGCTACATTTAAAGTCACTTAAATCCCTTTTCTTCCCCATGCTAATGCCCACTTTGATCTTCAGCAAGTTGTCTTGACCAACGTGTAGATGCATTAAGTTGCTTCCATGTGACTGGCTAATTAGCTATTTGTGTTAACAAGCAATTGAACAGGTATACCTAATAAAGTGGCCTGTGAATGTAATCTGCTGACATGGGATCAAAGACAAAATGCTTTACATGTGATGGAGACTGCGAAAGAGAACTGTGAACTTTTTACAGTAAACTTTTCCTCTGGTCTAAGAAATTATATATTACATCGACTTTTAAGGTAGACATGTTTTCTCCATATTGAATTTTATATGAAATGAGCACCATTTAAAGAGTAAGTGTTACTATTTTGGCTCCTGTAGTGTAATTTGATTTGCTCCATCTATTTTTGTTTATTCATGAAAGTGCTCAAAAAGTTCTAACTGAAAATCAGTTCATTATATTAGCTCGTAGCTAACCAACATATTTCAAGGTAAAAAAAAAAAAACACTCATTGGGTATGGACTGTAATTTAGTTAATACATATAGAAAAGGTCATGGCCACGCATACTTTGAAATTGCTCATTTAAATTCAGGCAGAGTCAAATTACGACAGAGAATCGATCTCATTATCAGGCTGCTTCCCTGAATAATTATTAAGTGCAGTCTTGATTGTGACACTGACAGTCCCCTCAAGTCATTTACAGAATATAATTCTGTCGAGTCCCAAACCATTAAATGAGTGAGTGTTAACAAAACAGTTTCAAGTTTGCGTGTGTGTGAGTGTGTGTGCACGCACGGGCGTGTTTATGTTAATGGTGTAAAAAAAAAAGACAGATAATCACTGAACTTAACTGAATTTATGTAAAAAATGCATTGTGTTTCACAGAACTGACATGAACTCAGAAAGTACCTGAAAAGAGTTGAAGAACAGCTCGCAGTACATGCGGACCTCCCAGCTCGGCCCCTCAAATGTATGAGGCATCCCAACAAAGATGATGTAGTGGATGCCAAACACCAGCACTAACACAAGGGTGGACTTTGCCAGTTTCCTGCGGAGATATACACACACACACACGCAGACACACACAAACACACACGTGACACTACTGCGGCAGGATTTTATTACTGCAGATGATTATAACCTAATTTTCACAAAAAAAATATTATTTTGATTATTATATAAGAACAAAAATACCAACAGAACTAAAATTTGCTTAAATGAAGAACAACTATGGTCACATTTCCATAACTGACACTCAATTTAAAACATGTTTC
The DNA here is from genome assembly GCA_024633595.2 of Lepomis macrochirus. Classification (NCBI taxonomy): domain Eukaryota; kingdom Metazoa; phylum Chordata; class Actinopteri; order Centrarchiformes; family Centrarchidae; genus Lepomis; species Lepomis macrochirus. The sequence goes on from JALXJV020000016.1 coordinate 6,534,284, forward strand.
TCTGTCATGTAATGCACTTGGCATAATTTGCCAACATGTACACCAACGTACCTGTGTGCTGGCAAAAAAAAATGTGTGGTTGGAAATTTTGTAATTTGAAAAGGACCACCTGCAGAAATGACATTTATGGCAAAAGTATGTGTGAATGCAAGTTTCTTTGCAAATGAGCAGTTTGAGTTTTATATTCAACAGAATGAATGCTGGGAGAATGAGAGACTAGGGAGACAAATTAACAGCAACATACTTTGGTTACCAGGTTCATTTTAACACTAGATGCTGAGATCAGTAATGATCTTTTGTTGCTAAGGTCAAATTCCTTTCACAGAGAGAGGGACGTCTCCTGGCTTGGATAGAAGTACAAGAAAAAATTTCAAACTTGCCTTTGAGGGAACATTAAGAGCATTTATTTCTATAAAAACTAGACTGCAATACTGAAGTGCAGGGACTTTTTTCAGCATATTGTTTAGGCCTAGTGTAAAAGGAACATGCATTGTAAATCCTGCAAACTAACTCTGTGTCTCTAAGTCCCAAAGCATATAACAGCTTTCTCATATTTAGCTAACTTCAGTCCAAACCTGTCTGCTACTCTAAACATCTAAACCAGGATGTGACAGGATGTTTGAGTCTGTTCTGTAAAATTACTTTGTCTCTGGACACCATTTCCTAGTGAAGTTATTTAATAATAACTAATATAATAATATAATAAATAATATAAGTTTGATGTCTTTAAAGTGTTGTAGTTTTGGAAAATCTACAAAGTATTACATAAATAATAATACAATAATCCTACAGAGAATTGTATGCTGCTTTGTGACCTTTCCTCTGCAGTTGTGGGTGGTTCCTGGATATAAATTATCTTACAGTCCTTTCTGGTAAGAAAAAAAATATTTCTGATCACTGCAAACCAGTCGGTCAATCAGAATTGATCAGTGTGATCAGTGATTGCAATCCAACATCCAGAATACTATATATACACGCTGGAGGAGGTAACAGGTGTGTTAAATTGTGCATAGTAATACTTTCAAGCAATATCTGAAATAGATCAGCATTACAAACACACTTTCATGTTAAAACAATTCTCAATGCCAGTGCCACAATGCCATGAAGTGTAGCTAAAACTCAGACAGCCCTCATGAGAAAATAGTGCCTCCTTTTAATTTATGGAGACCATCTGGAGTGTATCTTACGGTGGCCCTCAGAGCAACTTAAGAAAACACATGCAAATACACAAAAACAAGCAAATTAAGAAAACATCTTAACCAATTTGACAACACGTGCACAGCATTTAAAAAAAACTGTGGGAAAACACAAGCCAATACAGAGACAAGCTAAAATAAACAACCAACTATAGAAATGCTGTAAGCAGCACAGACAACAGCGGATATTGTTTCCAGGGGACATTAAAAATGGATCAATTACCATGGATTGGACATACTTGTTGTTTAGCTGAACCGACTTTAATAACACTGCATGAAAAGCCGGATTTTCGGAAGTTATTGTCACGTTAAATTTAAGTGCAATTTCAAGTTTACAGCTACACAGGAATTTATGGCCAGCACCGAAAACTGTCAGGAAGTGCCGGGAACTGACATGGATTTTCTTTGTCAGTGTTGCCCCTATGACCCCCCTTCACCTAGGTCTAGGGGAGGCTTTCACATTTAAATGATAATGCTGGGAACTATACAAATGCAAATCAGGTAAGCCGCCACTGGTCAGAGGTGACACCTCCAGAAATCAAGTAACCAAACAGAATGAAGGAAAGGTGACAAATAATAGTAATTGGAGGAAGAGAGGCTGACGTGGTTGTTTAAGGTAAAACACGCAAGTTGCTGCTGAGCTGCGGTCCATCAATAAAAGTTGTTGTTTCAGTGTATGCTGTTGGATGAGCTAGTTTATTTAGCCGTGGTTGCTAGATGGAATTACAGATGCTTTCTAATATGATTGTATACATATAAATATAAGACCTGAACTGTGGATTTCTAGTTTTGTATAACAACGTAATAAAATATGGGGCCTTGTATGTGAATTTTAATTTATTTGCTTGTCTAGTTAATGTTTAATTTAGTATATTTATTTTTCTAATAGCTTCCCAAGTTGTATTTCTGCTGATTGTTTTGTTTTTATGTTTCATGTTGACTTTTTAAGGTTTGAATTAACCCGTTTAAGGGACACCTGTGCTAATTTTCTGTTTAATATAGAGGGGCGATATACGTTTTGAGTCCCAGGTCTGCGTGTTGGAGCGCAGGCTGAGCTCTAGAATTAGAGTGAGTTGATGACTCTTGTTTTACATACAAGAGGTATGAGCTCCTGTAAAATTGTTTGCAGAAGCCGATGTGAGTGAGCAGTTCTCTGCACTGAACGCCAGAATGTAGCCACGGAGGAGAGGCTGGCTGTTCTTAAATCCAACAACTGCTCAAGTGTGGAAGAACAAGAAGAAAACATGACTGAACAATCCAAAAATTGCGGTAAGACTTGGTCACTAATAAGCTAAAACCAGCCAAAATCAGCGTAAGTTCACAAAAGTGACTTTTTGTCTTGGCTTATTTCATTGAATGTGGCCCGTCTCCTGCACAACTCTGAGGGAAATTGCAAGCACCATGATGCTGAGCAAGGGTGAGATTTACAGAATAAGAATGCATTGTACTGTATAACAGTAAACTTCATTTCATTTTAACACGCTGTAAAATTAAATGAAAACCTACCTTGTGCACATGCAGTACTGATTCTGTTCCATTTGTGTTTACAGCTGTTGGAAGCGAGACAGAGTGTACTGGCAGCAGATGAAGTGGTGTTCTGGAAAGGCATCACTATTGATCTGATATCTGATGAGGAAGATTGCAGCTGAGGGGGTGTTGCGGTGTATTGTGCGACCCCCAAGTTTTCATAGTCAGGAGCTCACTGACCTGTTGCTACAAACAAGGCTGGAGGCTAATCCAAAGTACAAAGCACTGCATCACAGGCGTGTGTAGAACTGCCCACTGCTTCCCCGGGCGCTGCACAGATATGTTTAAGTGGTTTGTAAATAGTTTTTCGAATTAGCCTTTTAAAAAAAAAAAAAAAAACTTTTAATCAACATGTGCTTCATTTAATGAATTCCTCATGTTCCTCATAAATTCATGTCCTTGATTAGTGTAGGCTAATAGCATGAATACAACAAGTAACATATCACCTGAATATAGTCTTGAGTAAGTGCAGTATTTATTTATTGCAATGTTATTAATTATACATTTTTTATTATTATTAATATCATTAAGGAGGTGTTTACCCAAGCCTGTATGTATAAAGGCCCAGAGTGACCAATTTGATTGATTATTTTGTGATGTCATTGATTTCATCCAATGACTGAGAAGCCAGGTCAGGTCACCATATGAATAGCTGCTGCTATTCATATGGTGAGTAGAGTCATTAACACCTTCACCATCCCCCAACACCCCCGCCCCCTCCCCCCCGGTGCTTGTGTGGGTACGTTTCCGACGCTTTTCGGCACAGACAAACATGAACGTCGAGTGCTGTATATGGCCGATAACTGCCGAGGATTAGTGGGATTCAAGGGAGTTTACAGGGATGAAAGTCTTCACGAGTCAAACAAGTGTGTTTATCACTTTTTAGTATCCTCCTGAAACAGTTTCCTTTGCCTTTTCTGTTTTTGGTTGTGTTTTCTCACTTTGCATCATTTTGTCTAAATGCTGCACATATGTTGTTAAATTGATGTGCGTGCATGTGTTTTGCTAAGTTGCAGTCTGTTGAGCTCTCAGGGCTACCGTAGTATCCAGCAGCAGCTCACAATAAATCTGACGGAGGTGAAAATTCCTGATTGGAAAAGCCGTTGGTGTGTTTTTTGCCGTTAGTCCGCAGAAATAACTTCTTGTTAGGATTTGAGTTTTGTGCAGTTGTTTTTCCTGTGTTTATTTGATATTGTCATGGTTTAGAGTTTTGTAGTCTTGTTTATTATTTTGGTTCTTTCACTTTAGTCTTCTTAGTAACTGTCTTGTCTCTTATCTTAGTTCTTGGTCCTGTACATTTGTTCATGTTCTATGTACTTCTGGTCTGTCTTAGTCCTTAGTCTTTTGTCCTCATGTTAAGCATAGTCTTGTCACCTGTTTGGTTCCGTCTCTGTCTGTGTTGTGTTTTTGCTGTCTTTGTGTTTTTACTTTGGTTGATCTGTCCTTGTGAACTTTACTTCCTGTTTTATTTTGTTAACCTCCTGTACCTGTTGTCCTCGTCTAGCTTCACTTGATTACCTGATGTGTCTCAGCTGTGCTTCTCTCCCCTGTTGTTTCTCTGCTTTGGACATTTCCACTGAGCTCCCGGTGTAAGCCTGTTTAGTTTTTTGAGTTTAAATAAATCTTTGATTAACTGCACCTACATCTGCATTTGGGTCCACACCTCCGCCTTCAGCACTCTACCATTACCCCTGACACGTCTATATATTTACACTCCTTTAATGTTCATACAAGGACAGATGAAGATCAGTTCTGTGTCTTCATGTAATGATCCATCCTGGAAGGAGAGGAAGTGCTTTGCAGCCTGCCTGCATGACAATCAACCCACATCTGTATTATGAACTTTAAACTACTTGAAAGGAGAGTATATACATTTATTCAACATATGTTCTTCCAGTCACTGAACAGAATTGCAGCATTTCTCCACAGGCTGTTACCTTTGGAGAAATCCTCCAGCTGGGAAAGGGAACTGATCTGTCTTCTATTCCTTCAGCACGTAAATGAAGTTTGCCCTCAGGGCTTTCTGCAAGAAAGCGCTAATGGCCAAACGTCTCCCATTTGCATTCCTTCAGCTGTGACAATAATTCTCTGTGGCAGCACTAAATTGACATGTGTATGTGAATTTCAATTTCCTATTAGCATAATAAACATTGTCAGTTAATTCTAATGAAAACAAAATTTCAACCAGGCCACAATTCTAAATAAAAATTCATACATTTTAACATAAATGTATGCAGTGACTGCAACACAAAAATCATAAATCTCTATAGAATACACATTCATGGTCAATTTGAAGCGCTGAAAAAGGCAATTCTGTTCCAACAAACATGACATCAAACAGTAATCTCGTTCTCTGTCTCCTCCTCTATAGCATTTCTGGTCTAACTGCCAATGCTTAATCTTGACGCCTGAATTTATTTACAATTATATGTGAAATGTATTATTTTTGCTTTAATTTGCTTTCAAGCTGATGATAAATTAAGCGGACATTGTTAATTTATCTACAGAACATAGAAAAGATAAACATTCAGGTATAATGTAGAGATGATGCAAATTAGCGGGCGTAACGATAAACCAGTGCTTGCCAAAGGTTCCTAGTATTGAATATGCACAAACAGGCATTGGGGGAAATACATACGCTATCTCTGCTGCAGTCTGAAAGGAAGAGGTGTGATGCGAATTTGCGTTAAGCGGTTAAGAATGAACAAGGTACAGCCTAGGTAAACAAGGGTAATGTAAGGCAATCAAAGACACAATTTGCAGTTTCAACTCAGTTTCAATATTTTTTAGGAACTACATATTTTTACTTAAAATATGCAACATAACTGCATGACTCCAAGCTTGTTTTGGCTGATGTTATTTCTCCTCCTCCCTTTTGCTTCAGCTTCCACGGTAAACAGCTTGAAGGTGTGTGATTAAAATTTATCAGAACTTTTTTTTTTTTTGGCTTTTATAATAACTCTCTTCAGTGGTATGTATATGTAATTTTTACAATACCTTTATAATACTGTAAACCATGATATGCATTATCACATATTACAAGTGCAAAACAAATATCTTTAACTGTGGTCATAGATGTATTCATTATAATATTCAGTAATAATGATATTAATTCCAAGATCTCAACTTACTTTGGTGATTACAAAGTTATAATATCTTTTTTTAGCTTTATTTATTCAGAGAGCTTCACTGAGAGCAACCTCTCATTTGCAGGAAGGCTCTGATCACAATCACACTGTTACACAATCACACCTGAGGGCCACTGAGCTGCTCCACTGGAGCACCTGGTAAATAGGCAGGGCAAGCACTGTTATTTGTACTTTCCACGCCAAGGTTTATCCTGTCAGTCCAGGGATTGAACTGCGACCTCCCGTCATGGGAGTGGCCGGAGCTATTAAATCAAAAGTTTTTGCTTTATGTCCAGCTAAAGATATGGAGCTATCATATATATCGTTAGTGGCTAGGTTCAATTAACATAAACAATCTATCCAGTCTTTGCAAGTTCTATTCACCTGCATATTTTCAACAACAAAATAAACCTCTTTTCTCTGTACTTTCTATTTCTATTTTTGAGTACCCTCACTTCACTTAGATTTTTCTAATCTATATGAAATGCAGTGTACTGTATTTGACTGACATTTATCTTCCAGCATGGTTTCCAGTTTACTGCACCTGAGCACTGTCATCTGTTCTGACATTTACACAAAGCAACCTCTCATGCCGCATTTAATCCGACACTCTTCTTGGAAAATACACTGTAATTAGAAGGTTTTAACTGTTCATGCCAGCACCAACAGGGGAGGATAATAGTGATAATTGCAGATTTTAAAATGCTAGAACATATTATATCTGTGTGTCTGTTTGTGAACGTGTATTACTGATGTTATGGGGACATACATTTGTTTAGTTCTCTCTTCAAAAATCATTTTATACTAAGGTTTAATTTTGGTTTTAAGGAAAGGATAAGGGCCAGGCATGGGATTAAGCTCCGTAAGGCTATATGATGGCTGGTAACTTATTAAAGTTCAGGGGTACATTGATGAAATTTCATACCCATCCATCTAGAAATTGATTGAAAATTCACTCAAAACCACTAATGGTCCTAGAGAGAATCAGGGAATCAGCAAAGTCAGAAGGCTTCATATCATGTGGTAAAACACATCAATTCTTCAGCGCACATTTTACGTGGCACCTTAACTCCCAAACCAGGACAGCAAGTGAACCAAATGTTTGGTTGGCTTTATAGATGCAGTCAGTTAAGTGCAAACCTGTACTGTTTCCTCGTGTCGTATCTCCCTGCATTTGTCTCTCGAATTTTAGTGGCCAGCACTCGAACGATGTTCACAAACAAGATGAAGTTGAGCTGAAACGGAAGAACACAGACGAAAAGCTTTTTGATTTATGCAGTAAATGTACATGCTTTTAGCTCCTGGTACTATAATTGACACAAATGGAAAATAAGACGTCATTTTAAATCGTTAACAACTGGGTTTTATACTATGGATGAATAAGAACATGTTTAAGAGACATTCATTAGTATTTACAAAAGACACTGTTAGTGCAATTCTATGAAATGAATTATTATTAAAGCAGAACATCTTTAGATTTCTCCATGTTGCTGACTTGTGAATAAAAAAAGAGTTTCACTTCCAATCATCACCTCATTGTCAACAGTATTAAGCTACAATATCTAGGAGAGTGAAATGCCATTAATCTGGTAACACAACAACAGCATCCACTACCCCCCACCTGCAAAATATGGACTTCCAACCACAGGACAGTTTACTGTTCTCCATCATTCAGACTGTAAACCAGAAATACATATTAATGAAAATTTGTTTTTACCATAAAATAACTGAACAGTTGCAGTGTGGAGTCAAATCATTTTTTAATAACAGCCAGGAAAGTTCCCAATTTCTGGGATTTCGTCTCAGACTTTAATGAGGCTGAGGCAAAGTAATATGAAAGAAGCTTAAAAATTGAGGCTTATATATTCCACAGCCAGATACTTTCTCTACATCATCCTTTCAACCATAAGTGCCACTCGAATGAGCTTGAATGAGAGTAACAAATACAGCTCCGAGTACACATACAACATGCCAAGACTATCAGTACATAGTTAAAATAAAACCCAGACAGAACTTTGATTTTAAGCATTTTACAGAAATCCAGGGCTCCTTTCAGCTGCACACCACCTTTGAAATGAGGGACATTAATTTCTGTTCATCCTTTATTCTCTCCTCATCTTTCATTACTATCATACATACGTATGCAGACAAAAATAATTAATTAAAAATGTTTGGGATGCTTGACAGTATGAATATAAAATATGTGACCTTGTGTGCTGAGAGGAAAAAAAAGTAGCACTTAGACTATGAACCTATATGTAGTGCCATCTTATTAATTTTACCAGGAAAAATATCGGTCATACAAGGACAGAGATGACTATTAAAGCCATTATTTGTGTGGAATGATCATATAATGAGATGTCTAGAGATCTAGATTATTAAGAACACTGGTAAACTGAACGAGGGAAGCAATGCATATACAATTGCAATCAATTGTACATTCATGTTTTCCATAAATCACAACATCATCACAAACTACACAGCAAAATATCAAAAATGTATCTCTCTGTTTACAAAGACTGAGCCATGTCGCCACCCTATAAATGCTGTATTATGGTAATTGTTCATTATATCTAGATTCATGTTGGAATATCAACATTACACTGCTGTACTGCACAGCTCCATGTGTATGTACGGCAGAGAAACCCTAATAAAATTTGTTAATGTCATTACGATATGCTGCTCGTGTTCTGACACCATCCTTTAGTTAAATAAAAAGGGTCTTCAGCTACACAAGCGGCTCCGTGAGGCTGTAGGCTACTTGGGCACAGCGGTGCTTTGAGCTGAATGCTAATGTCCAGATGTTTGAGAATTTGTAATTTTTAGTCACTATAAACAGATCTGTAAATATTAATGCAAAATCTGTGGGAAGAGTTTTTGGCATTGGAAACGAGTAGTATTGACCAATCCGAGTCCGAGTAGTATTGACCAATCGCAGTTGAGCAGCCTGTGGTTGCATGCAGGCAAACAATCTGTGTGGAGCGCAGATGAGGCAGAACACATTGACTGAAATGCATTCTGGGAATCCATCGGCTATTGTCTAACAATGACTTTTTATCAATCAGGGGACTCTAGAGATTAGTTTATGTGGTCATTAAAATTAAAAGCACTAGTCTTTTGACACAGGCTTTGAGAAAAAAATAATATTAATGTGTCCAGTCTCCACAGTGTGAATGTGAAAGTGCTGTGTTGAGTAGCTAATTAAACACAGCAGGAATTACTTGCTGGCTTATGATCTGAATCATCAGGCTCAGATTTTTACCAGGAAGCAAGAGATATTCTGTGAGGCAGGTTACCATGGGCCCGGTGTAACCAATCATTCCTTTAAAAGCCAGCAAGAAGTCAGCAGAAAGGACGTAGCTGTCTGTTGAAGCTGGACTCAATTACATCGAAGTTTAAGTTTTGAGGGTTCTAACTTTATTTTTATCACAGTTTGTTTTTTTGGAGCCTGATCTTTTCTGCGGTTATTTTGGTAAGTCCTCACTCTTGTGTCTTGTTTGTCACTTCCTGTCTCTGTGTTGTCTCGTCTCTGTGTTGTGTTTTCCTGGTGCCATTTTATTTTTTGTTCTGTTTCCTGTTTTACTTTTGGGATTCTCCTCTACTCTCTGGTCACTTCACATCCTATGCATGTGTTTTCCCGTGAATTTGATTATGTTACCTTTTCTTGATTGTTCTCACCTGTGTATCATTATGTTCACAACTCCTGGTGTATTTAGTTGGGCTGCTCCCCTCACTCGGTGCGAGGTCATTGTTCACTACTGTTGCGACCCGTGTTTCGACTCATGTCTCGTGTTCCACTGCAGTAATATAGCATTTAATGGCAGTCAATCTAATAGTTGTTGAGATATTTCAACTACAACAGACAGATACATCAACCGATGCCATCCAAAGAGAAGACAGTGTTAAAAACCAACCTGACATTGCTCTGTTATGTCTACTTAATTGTTCTTGTTAAATGACCAGTTATTAAAATTCTGTCAGTTAGTAATTATAAGTAATTCGCAGCATTAATGAATGAGGATTGTCTAATTGAATCTACAATAAGGCCTGGGTCTTATTTCTGCGGGTCGACATTCTCTGTATCTTCAGGAGATAATATGTTAGAGCCAGCAGTGCATTAGTCCTGACAAGGCAACGCTGCCTCTGATTAGAATCTGCAGGAGATTTTTCTGATCACAGCTTGTTAGCAGTTTAACTCATGAAGAGATAGGAGCAGACGACTCAAGTCACAACATGTCTTCAAAGTGTCACTTTTCAATAGTTTGGTCATTAATTCAGAGCCTTTGCAAAAGTGATGCTCACAGCAAGTCCCAGTACAAACAAGCACTCTCTCTGTCATCCTCTTACTTAGTGTGTGCTTTTTATGGCAAGCTCCAATGCTAAAATAATCCTCAGCCCGAAGAGGAGCTGTGCACAGTATAGAGGGGAAAAGAACGAAAGAGAGACTGTTGTTGATTGCTTCTCATGATTTACATTGGCAACAAACACAGTACTTTCATGCCATGAAGCTCATTTGAATAAAGAGGAAGACAAGAGATATGACAGAAAATGCATTTTCTAGATTTTCATCACTGCACACTTGCAGATACCACAATCAATACAATTAAGTCAGTTATTTGCTTATATACAGGGCACTTTGATATGCACACTGTGGCGTCATGGCTAAATCTCTAATCTATGGTTGTTTAGTGGAAAGAAATCTTCCTTTTTTAAGTATCATGTCTGCATAGTTTATCCCAACAGACAAGGGAAACCAGACTCAGTATTTAATGATATGTTCCTCCTGATCCTCTCATTTTCTTTTTACTAATGTTTCACAGCACTTCTTATGTGTGCTCCTTCCCTTTTAGAATAACCCAGAGATCATTAAAATGTTCATGTTCATCTCTGAGGTCATTTTCTGTCTTCTGAGTTAATTGTGCTCAGATGGTTTTTGGCCCTGCTCTGGTGCAGGCGTTGATTATTCAGTTACTGGTCCTTAAAAATACACACAACACGTCCACATTCACCATATTTTTATCTTAACACTACTTGGAGACCTTTGTTGGATGCCGTTCATAATTGCAGCTAGTACTACTGGTGCATCCACAGAGCCGTCTGTGCAGCTGTTTTCAGATAAAAATCAGTGGGTTTGGTAAATTGGCTATTATGCCTATTGTATCTGCCAGAAAAGAGTGGCAACTCTATGGCAACTGCGGATATGAGAAATGTCAGCATTAATGTTTACATTCTGCTAATGAATGTTTTATCAGTTGGTAAGGTTGGTTGGTGGTGTGTCTAAGCATAAACGTGTGATACCAAGAGAATAACACATACAGATAGCTTCTTAATGAAGCTGAAATGAAATCGAAGAAAATTCTGTCATTTTAAAAGCAGAACCTCTCATACCCTGTCTACTTCAGTCTGGTTTCTAATTCCTCTGTCAGACAGAACAGATATTCTTCCATTTAAACCACTTCAGAGAGATCTGAGGCAAAGATATTGTCCAACATCAAATGGACTGGTGCATTGCAAAAATACAATCTGATCTGAAGGATTCCTGGTTCAATTCAGGAAGTATATGATCAAAATAACTAAAACAAGTCCAAGAGATCAGTTATGTCCAGGTCTCAAGGTACCAGAAAGGAAGCAGTTTGTAATCGTACAACAATACAAGAACAAATCATGAAAGCAGACTGCACTGTAATAGAAAGGTAAATAAAATGCCTTCTTGCATCAGGGCTCTGTGGGAGCCACTCCTTCTCTTCCAGTGCTCCTTGTTCTTCTTTAGGCTGAAGTTCTAATGATTTTTGATGCATGGTTTGGGGTTATTGTCATGCTGCAGAATACATTTATGGCCTATCAGATGCCTTCCTAATGGTACTGCATGATGAATCTGCCTGTACTTCTCAGCTCTCAGGGGGACCATTAATTCTGACCACATCCCCAACTCCGTTTGCAGAAATGCAGCCCTAAACTTGCAAGGAACCTCCACGATGCTTCACTGTTGCCTCAGACACTCATTCTGCCGCTCTCCAGACCTTCAGTGAACAAACTGCCTTCTGCTACAGCAAATATTTCAAAATTTGACTCATCTGTCCAGAGCACCTGCTGCCGTTTCTCTGCACCCCAGTTCCTGTGTTTCCCTGCATAGTTGAGATTTGCTTTGTTTCCATATCAGAGGCCGTTAGTCTTCCATGACCGCCACAACTGACCAGACTTCTCGGACAGTAGATTGATGCACCAGGGTCTCACTGTTTTCTGCAGTTCTGACAGCTTGGACAGCACATCTGGTTTCTGCCTTGACATTTCTACCTGGGAGAGACCTTGCTGATGCAGCATAACTACGCTGTGTCTTGTTATTTTGCTCAGTCTTGCCATGGTGTTTGACTTTTGACAGTAAACTTTCTTCAGCCTCACCATGTTAGCTGAGTTTCGCTGTTCCTCACTCAGATGTTTTCCTCCTACATAGCTGTTTCTGTTTCAATTAATGATTGTGTTTCAACCTACACAATGAATTGGTGATCACTAGCATCTGTTTGGTATAATTGTTTAATCATATACCTTTGTGCAAGTGTATCTAGAAGAATTGATGCAGTTTTATAGGGAAAGGGTGCTCACAAAAACTATTAACATGTTTTTTTGAGATAATTCTAACTTTACAGCATTTTTTCTACAGCTGCCTAAAACTTTTGCACAGTACTGTACATTCACATTTCACACGATAGGAAACTCACACTCTTACCCCAATAGCTGTCAGAATGGGAACCTGGTAGATCCACTTAATATTGCCAGCACTTAACTCCCAACACCTGCAGTTGACACAAATACAGAGGATCCGAGAACATGAAGTTAGAGAAGCTGGGAAAATAAGGAGCAGAGCAAAGAAGGAGGTTGGTGGTGTTATTCAAATAGTGGAGGCACATTAAAAGACAGACAGAATACTAAGTTCAATTAGAAAAAAAAACGGGTGGGTGGAGTTACATTTTGGTTAGAAACAATTCAAATTTTTAAAAGCTTTTGTCAAACGAATCTCAAAGAAGACACCAAGAATAGCAGAAAGGGTGAAACGGAAAACTCATGCAAACAGAAGCAGGAAAAATAGAACTTAAAGGTGAAACAAGAAAGGAAAAAAAGTTTCCTAAAAATTCTTTATACTTTTCTCTGGTATTACCAATCCATGTGACCTCTGTTTATTTTTATTTCTATTTTGATCATTACCAAGTTTTTCATTATAGATGTTCCATCTTCTTCTTCTTCAATTTCCATTTTAAATGTAACCATTGTCATACTGTATAGTACATCTTGTATTTTAGGTTTTCATTTCACTTTTCAAACTGCTATTTCATGCCATTTCTTGTATTTTTAAAAGCCTGCTTTTCCTTGAAGTAGAGTCAAATTGTCTACCCTTATTTTGTATTTTCTCTTATTTTTCTCTGGCTAAAAATGTCACACTGAAAAAAGCAGTTGGTTCTGTCCGTATGTGACCAATTTTGTTTTGTATACTTCAAAGAAACCCATGGATCATTACACAAACATAGCTTTCCAAAATGCAAATGCTCCAGGGGATTATGCAAACATGTTTACGCAGCTCTATCACAAATGTTGCTTCACTGTGTACTATGCGTAGTGCGCATGCATGGTCTTCAAAATCACATCACACAATGTAATGTGGGAAATGACATGAGAGTCGCAGTACATTACGTAGATTTCCCAAACATTCATACTATAGTGTTTTATAAATGTTGAGGTGAGTTGGAATTAATCCAGAAATGGGAGAGTGAAGCTATGTCAACTTTTTTAAGGTAAAAACTGAGCACCTGTGACATTGTAATTTGTATTTATAGAAAATAGTTACATACTATATGTATCAGTAAATTAGAAGTCACAGAGAAAAATATAGGATCTGCAAACTTGTAGAATTTTATTTCTCTCCCACAAACAAGTTCCACCTTCTCAAATTTTTTTATTGCAGGTGCACAAATTCTAATCTAAAAATCACAAATGAGTGTAAGAAGGTGGATGGGATGGATCAAACCAACCCAGGACTTTCACACAGGAGAATGGCCTTCAAGTCCCATGTAAAACCAAGCAAATGGTGAGTTATTTAGATTTTTAAGGTAAATAGCGTTACTGACTTCCATCACATGATTAATATGAGTTATATCACATGGGAAGTAGTAATATATCTAGTAATATACTGTACGTCACCTGACTGACGTGATGTACTTATTTTAACCCAAAACACAAGTAGTTTTGTTGCCTAAAATTAACCAAACTGCGATAATTTCACATGTTTAATGTGTCACAATTTCACCTTTTTACCTATTGAAATGTCAAATGTGATTATCTGATCAAGAGTAAATAAATGTGGTAGCTCTGAGCTGTTAAAATAAGTACAAAACTAAAAGTATAAACCATTTTTCAGTACAGTGCAAAGTCAAAGCTGTGCTTCAAACAAAAACATCTACTGACCAATAAATTGCAGCCCCTGTATTACATAAACCAATCCAATACATCGGCACTAACCACTAACTCAACAAGAGTTATTTCAACTCAGCAAAGTGTTTCATGAAAATGCATTTTATTACAGTGCTGTTTAATGTACACAGACTTTCAGTTTCTCAGGTTGGAGTGTAAATTGACCTCTGCTGTACTACAAAGCCTGCTATTTTCTCTTATGCAGGGTTCTCACCACAGTTTACAAAACAAACACCATAATTCCCCAAAGCCCTGTGGTGGTTTGTTTGCACGCAAACAAAGCTGCAGACATGATGACATGGTCCTGAGCCCACAGTAATGTGGCCTGAAAAATGTTAACACAGGAGTTGCAACTGATGGGCACAGATGAAGGCTTAAAAAGTAAAAGTTCAGATTAATGGTGAATGAAGGCATGTGAAAACAAAATGACTCATAGGGTTAAACCCTTTATTTTTTTTGTGACATGGTTGAACGAGGCTGCGCTATTTATTAAAATATAACTACTACTTGTAAAATGTCCTAACCTTAAGTATAGAAAATTATGTCACCACTTCCTCTCATCCAGGGTCTGTAAACAGTTTGAACAGAATACAAGTTAACTGAATTAATCTGCAGCACTTGTGGAAAAGCTATTTTATGCCCATTGATGGGAAACAGCCCAGACAGGTCACAGGGTCACCGCACAAAAAGGCGCACCAATGGGCAATTTAGAACAGCGGGTTCCAGCACACAATCCTTTTGCTGTAAGGCAATAATGTTGACATACATAAGTCAGTGTAACATGTAGTGTAAGTTTAATGGGAACTTTTGATCTAGTGTGACACACATCGTCAGAAGTGTGCTAACTTTATGTATTAAAGTTTGGCGTGGCAGCCTAAATACAAGGGGGGAAAATGACCTCTCGTTTCTTCCTTCAATTTATAATGTTCAGCGAAAGGCAAAGTCCTTTTAGCTCTGCATTCCTTTTAGCTCTGCACTGCATTAACAGTGAACCAAATAGTAAATAGTAGAGGCACAACTGAGAGGCAGAGGGAGGTCTTAGTTCAACATGTCAATTTTCTTGTCAGCGGTGAAAACCTCTGATGATTTTCTGCGTAATGGAGGGGACCTTTGTAATGGTACAAAGTAGACTAACAGACTGCTGGTGTTTTCTTACAGATCCTGGACTTACACATATAAATGTACCTTTTGTGTTTATGAAATACACTTAATGGCCAAAGTATGTATACATGTATACATTTGATCTAGGACTGTTTTTCATGGTTTTGTCGAGGCCCCTTAGTTCCATTTAAATGAATGCTGCAGCATACAATATTTTGCGGTAAACGTTGGGGGCACGTCCTTTTCTTGTTTCAGCAGGGCAATACTACCGTGTAAAGAAATGGTTTTCTAAGACCGGTGTGGACAAACGTGACTGGCCTGCAGAGAACACTGACCTCAACCACATCCAACAGCTTTAAGAAAGCAGACTGCAAGTAAGGCTATATTACAGCCGACTATGGGAATGGGAGAAAGTCCCCTGCAGCTAGGTTCCAAAATCATCTGGGAAGCCTTCCCAGAAGAGTGGAGGCTGTAATGACAGTAGATTAATGTCCCTGGTTTTGAAATGAGATGTTGAATCCCATTTGGGTGTAATGTTCAGTGTCCACATACTTTTTTTGATACTTTTGGCCATGAAATGTACCTGACATGACAACTTATGAATAAAAAATGCCTCTAAGAAGCATTTATTCACAAATTTTAATATTGTATAATATGTATTAATTATTTATAATTAATTGTCACAATGATTAAGCATCTTTTCATGTTTATATTCAAGCTTTAAACTTGATGACCTTTTAAAAAAAGATAGGTATAAAAGTAGACCTGCATTTAGACAAAGTGCGGTTTGCTGTCTCTCACCTTGCATCTGCTAGAGTCGCCCTGACAATCGCCCACACTGCCACAAAAACAGCTGGAACACCTGAAATGACACAGAACAATGAGCTGCAGTGTCCAGATGATGTCACATACTTTTGTTTGTCATTTCATTACCTATGCATGACATTAAAGAAGTAAAGATATGATGTAATTAAGCGTCCAAGTCAAAATTACACCCTTAACAGCCTTCATGGGCAACATCCGTTAAAGAACCAAACTCTGGATGAGCCATTCGGGACTGTTGAGAATCATTGGGGAATGGGAGACAGGCTAGACTATATGTTTCATTTTTTTAATAACAAAGCCCTTACCCAGAGCTATTACTGTTACTTAAATCTACACTACTAAAAACTGACAAATTGGTTCTATTGGCTAGTTGATTGTGATTGATTGTGTGAAAAAAATGACACAGAGACATGATTGTCAGGGCTTAAGCATGATCCTCTGTATATGTTTAATGGTGCACGGTCCCCCAGTCATTTGTGTACAGTCTATTAAGTGCATCGAATGCAGCATTTTATAAGTATATAGTATATAAAAAACATAATCTACAGACAACAATACACAGACCACCACTCCTATCACACTAACTGTTCAATATGTTAGAATATTAACAGGCATCATCACTCTTTCACGCATCATGACAAACCCCCGTCCTTTTCACCAGTGTCGACGTGCGTCAACTTTCCAGAAAAGCAATAATGTCACATCTTTCACACGTTCACACAGAACAGCACATCCCAGCTTCTGTTTCTTAGTTACGTCTTCTGCATATTTGTCTGTGTGTACCACATTTACTGTACACACAAACCCCGGCTCTACTTGCCTTTGGGCAAACCAGCATTCCCACTTATGGTCATATCACAAAAATCCCTTCTAAAGTCAAGAAACAACTTCTTGAAGAAACTTTTAAGTTGTGTGGGTCTCTATTGATTCCACTTTCATTCCACTTGTGTTCCATCAATTTGTTCATTTATAAAAACACTACTTAACAAATTACCAGCATAGATTTGATCTGTCTTTGTGTATACAATGTAAAGCAGGAACCTCAAACCTGGTCCCAAGACTTCACTGCCTTTTCTCTGGATCAATGTTTTACATTCAGAATTGCTTATCTTAAGTTCTGAAATGGTATAATAGATGGAATTGCACCAGCAAATAAGAAAACACTCTGCTGGAGGGAAAAAGTTGGAGAAATCTGTATCTGTATGAGTCAAGAGCCACCACCACAACTATTAAATTCTTTCTCTGTGTCTATATATATATATATATATATATATATGCTGCAGTGCTTACAGAAATTTACTGAATTGTACATTTGACATTATGTAGCTGTAAGAAATCAGATGTGAATTAAACTTTATAATAAAAAATGGATCTAAAATTACTTACGTGGCCTCCTGACTACTTCTGCAATCTCAAGCAGAAGTGACTGTGGTTATGCAAGACCGACTTCTTTGTGCAGAAATGTCTCTTCCCTCTATCACATCCCTAAGCAGCTCATCTAAATATGGCAGCTTCATTACAGTCCACATGATTAATCAAATGGAACATCAACACGATGATAAGAGTTCCCCTATCTTTCTATATAAAGGGCCAGATAGACACATTTTGAGCGCTGTATCTAATCTGTTGCTGAAACGGATGAGAAAATTAAGGAAAGAAGGAGAGGCTGAGAGCATTATGGGAGTGTGAGCGTAGAGGATGTGTGGGGATGTAACCATATGGTGGCTACTATAGGAAATAATATTTTCATCCATTTTAACAGATGGTCAGAGGACAGGATTTGGCATCTTAGTTATAGCATTGTTTTTTCTCACCTTTTGGGCTTCTGCCATCCATGTCAACATAAATGCACAAGTAATTAACTGAGGCAAGACTTTAAATATGTTTAAAAGTGAAAATGTTTGGTATTCAACACATCCGTGTCAGAATGGCTACATTTATATTATCAGTGTTCAGGGCATGTTTATTAATGAATATAAATTGCAATTTCTGTTGTCCACATTACAGTGAACTCGATCAGACATACTGTATCGTCTCTGCAGTTTTTTTTTACCTAATAGGAAATTATACTGCTCATATTTCTATCAAAGTAAGGCAAAATGAGTTCTGCAAAACTAATTTGGTTCTTATATCTCCAGGGAGAAAATGAAGGAATGCCTATGTCTGACTTTGGACCTAGCAAGACATGCATCCTATCTCAGATTTGTGAGATGGATGTGATGACACAAAGCAAGTTAAAATGTACTCTGTGGAGCAATGCTTTTATGAGAGGGTCTGTTCTCATGCACAAGGATGCATATGCACTTATGAACATATGAACATGGGTGACATGACACACAGTCCTGTTTTTACAAGAAAATGTTTTCTATTTTTATTTTCATAAAGGTTTTTTTATGAGGAAAGACATGCATTCAGGTTTGACCTGAGTGTGCAGATCTCATGGATGCACACACTGTGTTTTGTTGAGTAAAATTGGATGTAAAAAGAAAGTTTGTTTACAAGAAAACTCCATAGAGCCCCTTTTAAGAAACATTCCCCAAAATGTCTCCAGAATTCCAATAACAAGACAGACTCCACTCTTTATATTGTACATTTACAACCATTCTAAACACATCAATTAGCAAGCTAAAAAGCTGTGATCTCCTCTGAAGTATATAATTATTTTTAGGCATCTTGGCACAGCTGCTCAGATGAGTGTAAATCAGGAAGGCTTGGCAATAAAGTAGGCGATAGCCCTGACACAACAATAACATAATCTCTACATAATGTTAGCAGTGTGTGCAATAACAAAGCAAAGAAAAAGGAAATTTAACTTTTTAGCAAAAATTAAATTACTATAACTCAAATTTTTCATTCTTGGTTCTTTCTGGTTGGCTGTCATTTAAAGCATAGTGCATTTTCTAAAATCTAAATGCAGTATAATAATACAACACTTAATGATACTATAGCTGTTGGCTTTTTACCAAAACAAACCTAGGCAGCCATTTCAATTCAAGGTGTGCACACGAACAAACAAAACCCAGACACAGATGGGACAGAATTCTAATGTGAGTGCAATTTCTTTTCGTCTGACTTCAAAGAAAAGAACAAAACTTTTCTGAGGACGGCCACACACACCTTTCATCTACTTGTTTGAACACTGCCACACGCTTGTGTGCACAAAAAGAACAAAAACTCAATCTAGTACAAGCAGTTCAGTTTCTTAAAGAATATCAAAAGGTTCCAAATTCTCAAACATTCCCCATCTCTCATTTTATTATTCATGTTTTGAATAATAATTATTTTGCCTACTCAATTGCATTCAAACAGTTTTATGTAAGATGATTTTTGTTCTGTTTGAGTTGTAAAATAAATACATTTTCTTCCAAAATGCAAGTGTAACGTTTTGCAGAGCAGGTCTTTAATTTCTCCGGCGCGTCAGACATTACAAGACAGTTTTAATGACCACATACAGGGCAGTTATATAAGAATATGCAATACATAGACTATACTAACACATTGTATGATAAGCTGACATGGTAATTGTGGCTGTATAGCAAGTTTCATCTCTGTATTATTGAAAGCTTTCAGCATCAGCCACATTTTTGCTGATGTAATTAAAGGAAATCATTTAGAACGGCTGTTTTAGTCATGCTGCAGCACGTCATAGGTGTGAAATGAGAAATGTGTATTTTTTCTGCCTACCCCATCCGATGAGCGTGAAGCCCCACAGGTATTTGGAGTCCGATCGGAAGGCCATGAAGATGAGACTGTGGAGGTAGAGGCCTTCCACCAGGATCCAGTAGTAGTTGGTGGCCAGAAAATAGATGAAGAGCAGCACTGTCACCTTGCAGCCAATCTGATGACAAAATATTAACACTTTTATCACGTCCTGTTTGAACCTGCTTATTTGTGTGTCTGTGCGCTGAGACGTTAGTGTGATCACATTACTTCACACAAACTATTGTTACACCACAGGCGCGCCTCTAGGAGAGTAGATGATCTGATTACATTTTGTAGCACCTTGCTGTATAAATTTGCACAACAAGGAGGAAAAATACAAAACAGTGAAAGTAAATACAAAGTTTTTTGTTTTTTTAAACAATCAAATGTACTTTAATATAAGCACGGACACCCACTTTTGGATACATGGCAGCCTCCTCTCTCTGACATCTCGCCATACATTATTGCATGTGTATAATGTGTATAATAATAAGTAAAAATAAATAAATGAATAAACTGAATTTCATCTAGAGCGATTAATGAATTCTCAAACATTAGCAAAAAGTGGCGAAGTCAATCATATTAGTGATGTTGGGTTAGAGAAGGACGTCTACCTATCTAATTCTTTGCCCTTGCCTGAATAGTAGTGTTATTCCCTGTATCATGACTAGAGTTGTGTCACTGATGAAATTAGTTGTTGATGAAATAAAACAAAAAGACTACATTTTTGAAGAAATCATACTGAAAATATAAAGGCCAGTAATTTTCAGTTAATTTGAAAAAGTCTTCATCAGAAATTTGTTGTGGAGGTGAACTGTCAAAAAGAAACAACCCTTACACAACACTGCCAAGCCAGTAGATTTACATTTTTATTTGTGTGTCAGTAAGCGTGGACACCCACGTTTGGCAAACACATTTTACTAACTAACTGACCACCATTATCTTTGAGCGCTTTCATTAAAGACCTCATTTTAAAAATTAAATAAGTACTTAAAAATAAGCCTACTGTAAAGCAGTGACATCCCTGACAAGCCTGGTACAGATAGCATTCAGTGATGTCTTGTATGTGTGCAGTTGATGGTGAGGTGAGGAGAGTAGAGGACCACCAAAAGGGAAAATGAAAGCCCTGTGTCTTTTAGATTCACAGTGAGCCCTCTATAGTTTCCAGCAGGTAAACAGTGACAGCGCTGCAGGGGATTGTGTTTTGTCTGGTTGGAATAGAATCCTTGTACGTTAGTTGTACCGCACACTCAGTGTGTTGATCCTGATGCGGCTGCGCTGTGAATGTTCAGCACTGACGAGTACATCTCCGCCTGTGCGACAGAACACTGACATAGAAAAATCTATATGCACTTTATAGGACACACATACTGATAATATACTGTATAGTATTAGATAATAGGTTACATTAAAGGTAAGTGAATACTTTTAAGTCATTATGTAGATTTTTGTTTTGATGATGAAAAAACAAATCAAACGCCATTAACATAATTCAATCGCAGTCACAGCATTATGGAACAAATGATATCAAATTATACATTTGTCTGCACAATCATGAACAAATAGAGAACCACCCACATTTCCTCTTACTAATTCTATGCATGAAGCGGACCACTATACATGTGTCATTCACAACTAATATCCTGACCAGTATGAGGAATTCACACGAGAAATGTATAAACACAAAGTGCCAAAGACACATTGTGGATTTAATGCACAGAAAGTAACAGTTTAAACTTCACTTTGCCTTAGTTTGATCTATAATCCATAAAGTAAGCATATGGCAAAACCTATCTTAACTGTATATCTATATTAAAATATTTATTAGTCCCACAGCCAATGTTACAAACATTGTAAGCCCCCTATGTTTATACCAATTTATTTATTAAATCTCAGTTTGACACACGTTCATTTAAGCCAAACTTTTGCTATATTTGCAGATATCAAACACAAAATATTTGTGTATGTAATTTTATGTCTTAAAGCTAATAAATTAATGTGGAAACATGCAACTTAAAGACCAAGTATGATGATTTCCAGAGGCACAGAACAAATGCCCTGGGCATGTGGGTATTGACTATGTAGCACATGCAGTTGTGAGAATAATAAAAAGGCTACTGCCTGCATGTGGTGAATACAATTTGACTTAAACACTGGGAGCTGGTAACATGTAGAAACACCATGCTGAATATATTTAAAGTATATAGGGTGGTGACAGGAGAGGAGCGAGTGAGTGAGTTTGTAGAGAGTTAATTTGTAAGGTTATACATCATCCATCATGTTGATAAGGCTGTGATTATTCATGCTGGTGTCTTAAACAACGAGACTTGTGTGATTTTATACTGTGTTAAAATTTAACATGTTCAGTTTCCTTGCTGGTTGTTCCAACAAATTCAGAGTCATTACTGCTTTTGCAGTTCGCATGTAACGGACGGCTCACTTCATGCCACTTGTCAAATTTATATTTTAAATGCTCATTATTTCGGTTTAATATTTCTCTGCATAGTGTCAACAGTGTTATCTTATTACAATTCTTTCTCAGCCCATCATTTCCTGATGCCCCAAAAATATATATATAAATAAATAAATGAATATCAAAATGTGTAATGACTACTGGACCAATGGCTTAAACTAACAACTTCTTTAGACAGGGGAAGCCCTATATATTTGTATTATATATCACCATGGAAACAAGGGATAATGTAATGCTGGAGCACACTCATCTCACTTGGGATAATTCTTTACCTTTACCATTTCTTTTTAGTGTCATCTAATGTGAGACTTCTAACTATACGGTTCAGTGCAAATCAAAATAATTGCTTTCACTTTTTCAGGTTTGCAAAGTTATGGCAAACTTTATTATTAATGAGTCAAATCATCTGAACAAAACAAGCAATCCTGACCTTTGATGTCAATTAGAGATTCCGCAATTTCCATCTGAGCCCATCTAAACTAATGATAATCATTAAAAAGCAACATTGACTCAGTCCACTCAATTCATAAAAAACTGAAAACTCAAAAAGATCAAATACAGTGTGGTATTTTTGTGAGAGTGACTTCAATTTAAGTGCAATAAGAGATTATGAATGCGATACCCTGATCTTGACATTGGTGGGGACATAAGGCGGTCCACCAGGAAGTAGATCGAGGCACTCTGTGCAGGACGACCCCTTTGTACAAAGGCGGAGTCATTCTAAGGTAAGCAAAACGATTCTTAATTTCAGGTGATTACACACTAATTAAAACCATCCATCCATCCATCCATCCATCATCAACCGCTTATCCTGTGTACAGGGTTGCGGGGGGGCTGGGGCCAGCTTACATCCAGCGAAAAGGTGAGGAACACCCTGGGCAGGTCGACTAATTAAAACACATTTGTGAATTTTATTGTCATGCTCTGCACATAAATCCCCCTAAATCTTACACACTGTACCTTTAAGAACAGTTTTGACTTGTTGCAAAGTATATCCTAATTGTTACATTACGTTTTTTTGACTGCCGATCTGATTGAGTATATCACCAAATTAGCCTAATTGTCAATCACACACACACACACACACTAATGTCAATGCAACATCTAGGAATAAAGGACAAAGTGAAGTTCTTGTATCTAAATACGGGCATTTTTATTTTATATAGACAGTTTATGACTACAGAGGCATATTCTTTTAATAACTTGGATGAAATTAGAGATAGTGTTTTAAAAGCAGATTTTTTTTATCACATGGTTCAGAAATTGTTTTGATCTTTTCCAACCCCTGTCATCTACTTTACTGAGCTTTCTAGACATCGAGATACAGATGCACACTATGCGATGCGAATATGAAAATTACATGTAGGTGGCTGAAGGACATAGGCTGAAGGACAGACCCTTGGATCCAGCCTTAGGGTATGTGGGTATCCAGCCTTAGGGTATGTGTTTAGCATGCAAAAGTTAATATGACCCATGATGCTTCAGCCACGGCACCCTGAAGGCCAGACTCAGATTTGGCCTTAAAAGTTTTTTCATAAGAATGTAATTGATGATCAGCACTGAATTTAAATAGTTATCAATCTGAAATACGTGCTATTTTATGAACACCACTATCAAAGCTGCGCGTGCTGTGGGTTTACAGTTAAAATTACACTGCCGTATGGTGTGGTGCAATTGTGTTGAAATTCCATCAGGTTTAATGACAATATTTGTATCATAAGTATAGATGGCCAGGTATTATATGTAAGAATTACAGAGACAATGAAGGTACATTTAAAAGAAAGGGCTATCAATAGGGGAGTGGAATCAATGAGAAAATATATACATGTATTTTATCAATCCAAACCCATGGGTGACTCATTTTGAAATTGTCAAAATATGAATAAAATAACTTGAAAAAATAATTTCATTCGATCAATTTGAGTTCTTAGACTATGGAGGACAAAATCTACAGTCCTCGTTCTGTGTAGCTGATGCAAAAATGTGTCTGTGTTATACAAATCAAGTGGGCATCTTCCAAAATGTTTGACTTTTTAGTAGAACATTTTGTCTTTACGCCAATGCAGAGGCTGATTCCTCCACAGTCTATATGGTAATAGATTTATAAGGGCTGTCCCAAGTCCAAACGTCCCTTAAATGCATCCTTCTTTTTGCTGGAATTTGCATTACACGTCTGTCAGTTGTTTTATTGAACATTCATCAGTTCTCATCTACTTGTAAAGTCTGCAAATGTCACTTGACCATGTTGTTTTTTCCAGGTGTTTTCAGGTGGTCAGTCACTGATAAAGGCAGCATATGTAAAATAATGGACAAAGTCTGGATTCATTATATTGATATATTTACCTTTTTTTTCCCCCAATAATCAGATATGCAGTTTGGTAAAAGTAAACAAAAAAGGGGCCTGGAAATTGAAAGTGCAAAACTATCATCCTTTCCTTTAGCTGTAATTTGTCTTGCCACGTTGTTAAACATTTCTGAGAAAACTGCAGAACAATAATCCTTACAAAATAACAAAGCTCTTTCACCTGTGGCTGTGCTTGCATCACAGCAAGTTTTGTGAAGACAAACAAGGCAACAGATGTGCCATTATCTCAGTGGTTCTCCAACCAGGGGGGCGGGCGTAGAGCCACTTAAGGGGGGTTGCGGATGTAACTCATGTGGTGACATAAACAAACATGCTCTGATGCTAGCAAGGCTATTTACCTGACTCTTGTTTATTTTAATAGCCTGTATTACTAATAAAAATGATATCCACTTTTGCTAGGGTGGAGGGGCATTAACTTTTTCTGGAAGAAAACCACTGCATCACATCTACACACATTGCAACCATGTGCAACTTAAGAATATAGCCAGAACTGTATTTGGTTTGAATGACGGTCTTACAAGTATGATGACTAATTTTGAAGGCTTACAGCCCCACAGTGAGTCAATCATACCAAAACGTTCTACGACATGTTTCTATGGTCAGAGCACTCAAATCTCTTACCACTTTACTCTTATATCAGGTTGAATAGCCAAAGATATAGTTGCCATGTCAGTAATAAAAAATATTAAAACAAGGAGAACTGGTACTTACATACTGAGACTTGTCCAGTGGTGCCATGCTAACTGTTTTCAAGTTGTCCAACAGAGCAGAATCAAAGTCCTGCAATCCAGCGCTTGAATGGACGACTCTGTCCTTCACAAAGATGCTGACTGCACGCAACATGAAGGAAACAAACAGGTGCATGTGGATGTAGTTTCTGGTGCAGTGAAGACGCCTGCCATGAAAACAAACAGTGCTCACTGTTTTAAATGAATAACTAAAAGCACAATAAAATCCAAACCACTAAAACATGTGTCTTAGAGCTACAAACAGAGTTCAAATCACACAAATCACATCTATTTAAGCTCAGGTTGGCAGGAAGGTAAAAGAGTGATGCACATGTTGATAGGGAGTAAAAACATCTTTGTTTGGGAACAAGTCCAATGCCAGCCCTCAGGCACTGCTGGGAAGAGATGAAAGAAAAAACAGTGCCTTTAGATGGCATGTCTTGATGAGACGTGCACTGATTGTAACACATTGTCAGTTTGATTGCATCCGAGACCAGTTCTGTACAACAACGTTCTGTAGGTCCACCGAGAGAGGGGAATCTGTCGATGCAGCACAAGCCTGTCCTGGCAATCATCACCTTAGCAAGCAACATGACATAAGAGATTTAGTTTAAATCTCAGGGCCACAAAGTCACTTTCTCCAGTTACTTTTCTGCACTTGCGCTGCTTTCGCTGACTCTAGTGGTGACGAAAAAGCTGTCAGGGATTATGGAACCCGCTTCATTACAGCTATAAGGGCCTGGGAGGCAGTGACACATAGTTATCCTTGCAATAGTAGCCAACACAGCACTTCTACATAAATTTACCTCTTTAATCTGAAGTGTGTTTTGTTGTTCTCAGTGGCTGCAGAAGATTCAGAAATTGCAGCTGTGGTTGGCAGTTGTTGGTGCTCCCCCGCACCGGATGTATAAATATACTTTATATTTTCATTCAGATCATAATTAGCGTTACTGTTGTTGCTGCTTATAATTACTATGAAATATCCTTGCAACCTCCTGTTTAATGAGCGACAGTGTCATCATCTTCAGTTTTGAAGATAGTGACAGTGTTTAAGTAGGTAATTTACTCCACAGTCAAGGATGGTTTGCTCGTCTGACTCAAACTAAAGTTATATGGTTGTTTTACCCTTATCTGGCTCTCGAATTATTTAATTATTGCACAGAGCACAGTGTGGTAGCTAAATTTTTGTCAAGTGATGTAAATATTTGCTTGAACCTTTCTAATGTTTATTACAATACATTTCTACGAACTTGCATAGATGCATTTGGTATCCTGGATATTTCATAGTTTTCCAGCACTGTAATAAGCTAATTGTTGACGTTGGTTTATGTGCAGATTGCAGAGGCACTTTGGACAGTATCTCTGCTGTAGACAGCATCTCTAAAGAGAAGCAACAGAGGCAGAGGGAGCAGAAAGAGCGGAGGGAGGCTGCCAAAGAGCCAGAATCAAAGATCTGTAAGCTGCTTTTTTGAAGTCACACACACAGCCGTCATAAGACCTGTGTTTGTCAAAAGGCATCTTGATGGCTCTTTGAAATTTTAACCGCAGCTGATCCCGAAAATGAGCTCTGTTTGAAGTTTCCTATTTAAAGCATGCAGGTCTGACCACCTTGGGAGCTTTCCGGGGTGTAAAGTTAGCTGTTGTTGACAAGCTTGGCTTTCTACTTCCATCTCTCCTCATCACATCCTGCAGCCTACTCGGTGAAGACGTGGTATGCAAAACAGGAGGGTGGTTCTTTTTACAATGAGCACCCCTCAGGGGACAACTCATTAACGGAAACACTGTGTTCACTGTGATGGATTACCTTTTCATGGAAGGTGGAAGAGATGTCTTTAAAAACTCTGGCTTGGCCCAGTAAAGCAGTTGGAATTGCCTCAAAATGAGTTTCTCGTAACCTCAATTCAAAGTCATTAGCCTCTTCATAGCTGTACCTTGGGTTGTTGTTACCTTGTTGTTGTGCAGTGACCAGTCCTTATCAGTAGCCAGCACCTTTTGCTCGGATTGTGGCATGACAAGGGAGATGCTTATAAAGATAGGTATAATTGTGTTATATATTGATGATTGACAATCAGTTTACATCATCAGATGTGGTGATGGAGAAACGCTGTTTAAATTTTGCTGAAAATCCATGTTTCATGTTTTTAGCTCAGGACAAGTGTGCCGTTCTTCACTGGTTCAAATCAATTTCTCTCCTATGGTTGTTATCTCTTCTAATCCTGGTCTGTTCCCGGTCTCTTGGACATCTAACAGGCTCATAATTATAAGGTTGTGGACCGCGACATGCGCATGAATAAACATTTTAAACCTCTTCAGTGTCAAAACCAGAGTAGCGATCCATACTTCCTGATGACAGACTGTTTGCTAACTTAGCTGCTCTCCCTTTTATTACGTCACTTGTAATGCATCTTCTTTAATAAACTCTTGCCTAGTCCAGAAGTTACTGCAGTGGATGGAGTAAATGTATTTTTTCCATTGTCATCACTGACATATTCTACACATTTATTCACTTGGGTTTCCAACCTGCAGGTTGGTCATTGAAGGGTTTCTGTCCTCCTCTCAGAATGTTTTTTGACTTTCCCTACCAGGCTCTGAACATTAAGCCAGGGCCTCTTCAGATAAGTGGCCTACAGTTAAATGCAGCCCTGTATTATCTGTATGTTTCAAGTGAACAAAGTCATGATCTGGCTGTGCCACCTCATCAGTCCTATTAGGGTTTTCCAATGTCTTTCTTTCTAGTATTTCTGTCTGTCAGCTGTCTCTCTTCTGTCCATCCACTCAGTGAAATTCACCACCTGGAGTTCACTTTGCACCTTCATTGTTGTAATATCAATAAACTCAATGTGATTCTCTTTTTCTCCACTGCCTTCGAGTCTGCATCTGGGACACCTGTTTGAGGTCAAATGAATTGTTTACGTCCTCAGGTGGCTCAAGCCCATAGGTAAAGACAGGAGTAACAAATATAAATGAAAACCAGGCCAAAAGAAAAAGGAAACAGACTATGTGCAAAAAAAATAAAGATATTTATTAACAATATAACGAGATATGAGTTCTAACTTAAAACACTAAACTAGAAACTTAAATAACACACTTAACACCCTCCCTTTTCCGTGATAGTCTGCGAGCCCACAGCTCCACAGCTCCACCACTGCTGCTCCCAATCACCACCATCTGACCCTTTGGCTGGCAGCCACACAAGCTGGCCTCTTAAGACCAGCCACACAGGCTGTCAACTGTGCCATAATAAACCTAGCTGAGCCTTGCCAGTGTAAGATTAAAGGTTTAATTTAAAATTCAAACAATTATTTCTGTTCCATCAAGGAGGGTGTTTGTGTTGCATGAAGAGAAATTGTCTTCTGTTTACTTGCCTCTCTCTAAGGTGCAAATGGAGGGAGGTAATGCTTTCCTTTTATCAAAGCTTTTTTTTTTAAGTATCTAAATGTGAAAAACTGGGTTAGGGTTTTATACAGCAAATCAAAACTGAAATAAGAATATATATAATTTAAAAGTAAATTAAAGATGCTCAATTATTTTACAACTAACCTGTCAACTGCAGTACTAAGCTTAAGCTCTGAATCCAAGGCATCCAAGGTAACGTACCATAAATCCTTTTCAGAAGAATTTTGTTATTCTGACTCCAGCGTCGACCCACAACTCTGAACTTGTTGCTTGGATATCACCTGGATTTTCAGTAATCATTTTATGGGTCTGTGGTTTCCTAATGATTCTTTTATAAGTTCATATGACGTTCCCTGGAAAGAACTACGTCATTTGGTACTAATTGGAAGAGAAATATGAATTCTTTAAATGAAAAGCTCTATTCAGACCTACATAAATGTTAATTCATTATTCTAACTAGTATGTATTGTCAGTTGTAGATCTCGTGCTGTATTTGATGCTTTGTTGATGCTTGTATGCTGTTTTTCAAATGTAAGTCGCTTTGGATAAAAGCGCCTGCCAAATGAATAAATGTAATGTCATGTAAATGTAATGTAATTATTCAATTATAGGGAGAATTTTATTCTCTATATATATTGAATTGCTTTACTTTTGGCCATTATCATAGTATTGAACTTCCTTTTGACCTGCTGTCCACTCACTGCCTGAAATACTCTCTGGATTACACTAGCAGTTCATTGGAATTAATTCATTGGAAGTGCACCAATTGATTAGCACAAAATTACAGTCTTTTTTCCAGGAAACCTCTTAGGAAATTATTAAGAATTATAGACCCGTGAAATAAAGTGTTAGCGGCTATATATTCAGGTTTATTAACTATTTAATGCACAGTGAGTTTTATCTGTAATTATTTGGTTTGCCAATAATAATGTCACCACTTCCTGGTTTTCCATAACTTTTATTCTGCGATTGTCATTTCCTGAGGCCTGTGCTCAAATTTACATATTGTAACTTAAAACATCGGCAAACTTGTCAATCACAAGTTCATTAATGAGCTGGTTAAATCTAGTATGTCAACTTGCCAGGGAAGCTATAGTGAGCATGAAATTTGAGAAACTTTTTGTTCCACCAGACATGTAGAACTTTTATCAGAAGCAACAAGAATTGGTCACTCAACAAGTTCCAAGGCTTGGGAAATAAGTTCATTTTAATGCAGGACGAGGTTCCATTATTTCTTTATTGACTGGGTTAATTTTTTGTGTATGTTACATACGCATGTTCAACTTCCAATGTGCACCCGACCACACTTCAGTCAAGTTTACAGCTCAGTTGAGGTGTTCATCTAATATGGTAATACCGGTTATTACCTTAGAATGAGCAATTTATATCTCCATAACGCAGGTTCCCCCCGCCATGGACGCGTTGCGTCGTCATGTTTCTACAGTAGCTGTAAACGGACAGAGCGCTACAGAGCGCATTTCATCTCTATGTTCTTCTTGTTCTACTTCTGGTGGAATTCAGGTGTAGACGCTCATCATTATGTTGAATATGTACGTTAGAAGATGAAGAAGTAGTAATAATATACTGCAGGGCTCTGCAAATAAGTTTTGCATCAGAGCAATATTTTCAACCATTAAATGACGGGTGAGAATTTAAGACATAAATGACTCTCTTTAACTCATCTTTCGAAAAGATTGTGTTTTGGCAAATAAACACAGGTCACATAGTTTGATCAGGGTTGGCCAAGTAAAACAATTGGTTAAAAATCAAACCACTGCCAGTTTGCAGCTATTTTTGTTTTTTGTTTAGAATATATGGTGGTGATGAGAAAATGAAGGGGACCACGTCCTGCAGTTATTCCACTGACTGCAGTTTCTAACAAAAAGAATACAGCATTTTATTACAGTATTAGAAAATCCTCTCGTACCTGAAGTATCCAATTATGAAGATGGCCACTAGCAGAGAGCTGAAGGACACAGCGTAGCCAATGGTATACATGACATACAGCCGCTCAAAGAAGTCTTGCTGTAAACATAAGGGAGAGAAAATTGCTTTTCAGTCAACTCACTGAGATGAAACACAGTCGCAGAAGAGACACATACCACTGACAGCTGCTGGGCTAGCATGGATGCCGCAATGAGAACAATATTGTAAAGGCTCAACAATGAGCCTTCAACAATGATGTTTTAGGGGTTAAATCATTTTGCATTTTGAAAGCAAATGAAGGAATAACAGGTGCAGTGAATATTAAAGTCGATACTGACACGCCAGATTAAATAATTGCTCAGAATCCCATTCCCAGAGTTCTTTCTATATTAGTGTGTTTTGTTTAAAGCTAATTAAAACAGAGCAGGCAGCCATGAATGTGTATGTAGCAGTTTAAGCTCTGACAGATAAAGGGCATTACAAATGTTTATCAACTGAAGACAACATCAGCAGTTTTGACAAAGCACCCATTTCAAGCATCGGTCGGACTCAGAGGACCCAGATGATTCAGATGTCACCATGAACAAAACATGGCTCTCTCCCTGGCAATATTTTCATTTTCACAGAGCAGATGGAAAAACAGTCGCTCGGGCGATGTGGTTGCTTACTAGATAAAAGTAGTCGAAGAGATTCATATTTTGTGAGCATACAAAATACAGCTATCTGACGGGCAAAGTTAAAGCCACAGTGATGGATGTGTTTAAATAAACAACAGAGGCAAGTCCAAGCCAAGTCTGAAGTTTTGTGACTGAAATTTCCATGTCATCAAAAAGTTTTATTAGAATCTAAAAGCTGAGCGTGCTAATTAATTAACCATGGCCTCCAGTGTTGTCATGTGTTTTCACCTTCCCTGTGTAACCAGTGCTCCCCTGTCTGTCTCAGTGTATGGGTGCGGATGTGGGTATGGGTGCGGTCTCCCCTCCTGGCTTAGCTCCTCCCACACACCTGTCAGCTATCAGTTTGTCACCTCTGCTACAGTGGCAGTCTAGCTTAAGAGTTTCCGGCATTCTCTAGTTTGTGATTTATTGTTGGTGCTTACTCCTGGGCCTGTTGCTAAATATACTCCATCTGCCTGCCTTCCCTGTCGGATACCCTCGTGTAATTCCAGCCTGCTCACCCCATCCACCCACGCTCCTCAACCCTCTGCCATCGCCAGCCATCCAACCTCTCTATTTCATCCCATCCCTGCAATTTTTTTTAATAAAACCTTTTTAACTTCACCTTACATCCGCGTCCTGTGTTTGGGTCAACAATGTAAACACAAACTGACTCAGTGGCTGAACATCGCACTAAACAAGCACACTTTTATGGTGGAAACAAACAGTGAATTAAAGCATCTCTAAAGCACTGTATGTATGTTTATGTGCATATGTAAGTATACAGTATGTAGATAATGTTTCCATGTGGACTTCAGCTTCAGTCTGTCAGGAA
Organism: Lepomis macrochirus; assembly: GCA_024633595.2. Lineage (NCBI taxonomy): Eukaryota > Metazoa > Chordata > Actinopteri > Centrarchiformes > Centrarchidae > Lepomis > Lepomis macrochirus. The sequence continues at coordinate 6,566,602 of JALXJV020000016.1, forward strand.
CACTGTAGTACTTCTACTAGTCATTGCTGCTGAGTTTTTATTTCAAAACATCCGTTTTCTAAACTGAAGAACGTCACATGACGGAGGCTTGTTATACATGTGTCTCACATGGTCTCCTTAGATCAAAATTAAAAGACTGCAAACTGGGATTAGTATCCACTTCAGCTACTCCTCCATACTCTTGACTCAAGTCTGGCTCATGTCTTAAGTCTCAAGTCTCGTTTTGATAAGCAATGTATCAAATTACTATCCCAAGCAGGAAGCTGTTTTCAGTTAAAGAAAAGCCCTGATAAACCAACTATACACCAGCTGCAGAGCATCGAACAGCAGTAAACCTAACATTATTATTATTATTATTATTATTATTATTATTATTATTATTATTATTATTATCAGCTAAAAAGCCAGATACATCCCTCTGGAGTTGGTCAAGACCAAAATAGAGGGATGTAAAAGAGTGACTTACATTTTCCAAGTGGCCAGAAACACGACTTCAAATGAATACTAATGATGCACTGTGTCTGCTAGGTATGCAAATTGTCAGTCTCCACGTTTATATGCCCAAGGGTCCTGTGGGACTGACCGCTTTGACTGCTACATATGCTAACAATTTGAATGTTTACAAAGTCTCTTCATGTTTGTATGTGAATTACACTGGATAAGCCAGTTAACCAAATCAGCTGCTGATATATCTGATATATATTTTTTAAGCCATACTTACTCTCTCTTCCTCATCAGTTGGCTGGAGGAAGCGCAGACACTCTGAGTAGTTGGCCCATGTTTTGTTCCAGTGGTCCACAAACACCCAGGAACCGTTGACATCACACTTCCTGTAAGCATGTCCTGGAAACACACACTTTCATATGATTTTGGACACTTACATCAGTTTTTAAAGAAATGTTTTATATGATTAAAGCATTTTATGCATTTTATGTTATGGATTTTGGGCCCAAGCCGAGTAAAGTGAAATTTCTACCAGCCTTGATATATTAAAGGTCCTGCACTCGCACAATAAACATACACAGGTGAATTAAATTTAGGGCTACACGATTAATCTCATCGGAATTGCAATCATGATGAGTCATGTGCGATTACATAACCGCAAAAAGTGTGCGATTTAATAAAACAGAAAAGGTGTGTGTGACCTTTCTTCTCTGTGTGCGCTGCAGTCTGCTCAATGACTCTGCCCACAACGTGCTCTCACATGTGCCCCTAAAAACAGAAAAGCCTACGTGCAATGAGTAAAATCATTTATGAGCAGTGTGCGAGCAGCTTTTAAGACGATGGATGGGGCGGGACATTAAAAAAAGTTTAATGTGCTACAGCAAACTTTCAAAGGTTGAACAATATATGATTTTTGACAAGTTACGTAGCATTAACAAATTGGAGACAAATGTAGAGCCTTTCATATGTGGTCAAAATCTAATACAGATCAGGTCTTTTTAAATACGACCTTAGTCTGGACACTCAGGTCAGAACTGATGTGACTTTGACAGAGCTGTTTTCACAGTTCTTCTTTAGATGGACCCGCGGTGATTTAAAAACCTCCACAAAAAGCCATTGTAAACATGAGGCTGTCTTTCTTCTCTACCTTGAGGAGGGAAATCTCTCTTCTAAGTTGTGTGTGTGTTACTTGGACACAGTGGAAAGAGAGAGAGAAAGAGAGAGAGAGACTGTAACATTAGTGAGTTGGGCAGTCGTGTTGTACAGCGCAATAAAGTTGTGAACACTAATTCAGGAGAAATGTGACTCATGAGAAGACAATGAAAAACATGAGTCTCCCATGAAAACTGGGAGGATTATGTATGAGCTAACCGGAGCTAGCCTCCGTTGCTCCTTGTTTACTTTTATGAAACAGCATGCTATGTGTGACATCGTGTTGTTCTTCTGCGCATGCGGAGTCTGATATGGGCCACATTTAAGCCATAATGTGAACTGTCAAACAAAATTCAGATCTTGGGGGAAAAAATTAGAATTGCGTATTAAGGCCAGTAGTCTTAACGTAGCCTTTGACATGTCAAGCAATAAATCAAGTTTCAGGTTCCTGGTATTCTGCATGCTATCACACTTCCACGGCTTACTGGGACACTTAAACAGAACCATCATTGCCGTTATTAGTAACACCTGTGCTTTACCTATGACAAGTCAAAATGTTTGCTGTGAATAAGGCCTATTAGATTAGTCCAATCAGCCAGGATAATTGAAAACAACTGTGTACGTGCATAAGACCATTTAGCTTTGACCATTTAGCAAAATAGATGATGCTTTAAAATGTACAAATAAAAAATTGATATGCCTGAATTTATCTCTGCATTTAAAGTTTGTTGCAATCTTCTAGCTGCCAGTGTTCGTGATGGTACATTATGAAAAAAAACAAATAAATTCATTGCATATAACCTTTGTGATTGAAGTCATAGATGTAAGACGGACAGGGAACCTTGGTTACCAGCCCAGGGGAGCCACGGGGCCAACAAATAAGACCGTCCCAGTCTGGAGTGCACACCTCATCTACAGTGAGGACAGGAAGAGTGACAGGAAGTCAACACACAGAAACTGTCATTGGCCATCTGGTAGGTAGTCATGAAGTTGACAACTAATCTGACACATTTAATCCTTAACTCTGGTTGCTGATAAAGTTCTGGTTAAAGTAAGTTTCTAAATGTCAGACAGGTTATTTAACATTGATATAATTAGATTTGTATCATGACAATGTAACTTATATCAGCCTGAAGTCTTCCCATCTCCATTGTGATTTTATTCAACCCTTAAATTTCCCCTCTAATACAAAATGTCTGTGACTTATGATGATATACAGTATTGGCCATAGACCCCAGAGCTCTCAGAAAAACAGAATCACCTAAACTTTTGACAGTGATGTAAAACTCTGCAATAACTAGTGCCTAACATAAAATGGTCTGTCTTTGGGTGATCCTCGAAAATAACTACTTCACATGACATGCAGTCAAACCAACTCAGAAGGCAAAAGTGGGGGGCACATTTTCAGCCTGTCTCTCCTCAAAGGCATTGTAGTGCCTCTGCCTGCAGTATTTTATGTCCTGTTCAACCATCCAACATGCACTTCTAATTGCTCTGTGTTGACTCAGTTCTATAATGTGATTTGAGTGTTTTGTTTGTTGTGATCGTGTTTCACCCAGGTAGTATTTACAATCTGTAAAGTCAGCTGTTATTGTTGAAGTCGAGTTTTTCTGGAGGGGGGATGGGATATGACATATATGGAAAAATAACATAACAATATAGCATAAATATGGCAGAGCAGTTGAGGGAGTGTGTAGCTCGGTCTGTCAGTCAGATAATTGGGAAAGGAGGGAAGGGAAAGTCCGAAGGCATCTGGTGGATTAGTAGAGAATGACAATGAATGTTTTGAGTAAGTAGGAGTGTGGCTGAAAGGAGGGACAGAGGCAGATTGTGATTATAGCAGTCTAAATATGAAAAACACAGCTTGTATTGTGTCTGCTGTGAATGTCTGTCATGACACCGTCATAACAATAACACTACACCTGTCATGAACATGAAGGAGTCTGTGAACGTTTGACTGTTGTCATTTTAAATGCAAGGGTCAACATTGTTTGAGAGGTCTTTGTTTTGACAACGTGACATTAACCAAGACAACATGCCCTGTCATAAACGAGCCTTTGCAGGTCTATTTTTCAAACTTAAAGTGCTTAGCTTTATGTGTTAACATTACATTGAACTGTCATTATGTGGCTGGTTGTGACAGTGGCTGTCATGAGACCATTATAACTACAATGATACAATTTGGACTAGGCCTATCCATTTAAATGTCATCAGTTGTTATTACACTGTCAAATGATTTTGTAATGATGTCATGAATAATTCAGTTGATGTCGTAAAAAGTCAAGAATTGTAAATTGCCATGCCATGGTTCGGGCCACGAGCTTGACACCAAAGATTACATTACCAGTTGAATGATTATATATAGAAAAAAAAATATTCTTTAATTAGAGCATAACTCAAGTCATTTTGCAGTTTAAGATGTTCATATTGATAATTTAGTGCTATACAATATCATCAATAGTCGGGCTATATGAATACATTTAGAAAGAAGAACTTTATTTATTATTATATTTAATTTTAAAATTCTTAATTGCTCCAGGCCGCAGCTTTCTATGTAGGCTTAAAATCCCAGGCAGGATTTCTGTGAGAACAGGGTAATTAATGCTTTATGGTAACAACACTCAGCAAGCAAGCTATAAGAAGAAGCAAAAAGTTCTTTCCTTCAAACATCATGTTGTCTTGGTGTCTGCTCTGGTGAAGGTCTCTGTGATTGTCATAAACTGTCCACCAGGACAAGTGGGTAATGTTGTGGATGAGATAGAGTGGATAGAAAAAGTCTACACACCCCCGTTAAAATGCCAGATTCTTATGATGTAAAATAATGAGACAAAGATAAATCATGACAGAACTTTTTCCACCTTTAATGTGACCTATAATGTGAACAGTTCAATAGAAAAACAAACAGAAATCTTCCAGGGGGAAAAATGAAAAATAAAAACCTAACAATAACCTGGTTGCATAAGTGTGCACACCCTCTTATAATTGGGGATGTGGCTGTGTTCAGTCACATTCAAACTCAGGTTAACTAGAAGTCATTACACACCTGCCATCATTTAAAGTGACTCTGATTAATCACACAAAAACTCAGCTGTTCTAGTAGGATTTTCCTGATATTTTCTTAGTTGCAGCTCCGAGCAAAAGCCACGGTCCACAGAGAGATTTCAAAGCATGAGAGAAATCTCATTGTTGAAAGACATAAGTCAGGAGACGGGTACAAACGAATTTCCAAAGCTTTAGATATACCATGGAACACAGTGAAGACAGTCATCATCAAGTGGAGAAAATATGGCACAACTGTGACTTTACCAAGAACTGGACGTCCCTCCAAAATTGATGAAAAGACGGAAAGAAAACTCGTCAGGGAGGCTTTCAAGGGGCCTACAGCAACATTAAAGGAACTGTAGGAATTTCTGGCAAGTACTGGCTGTGTGGTACATGTGACAACTATCTTCCCTATCCTTCATATGAATGGGCTATGGGTTAGGGTGGCAAGACGGAAGCCTTTTCTTACAAAAAACAACATCCAAGCGCGGCTGAAGTTTGCAAAAACAAACATCAGGTCCCCAAAAGCATGTGGGAAAATGTGTTATGGTCCGATGAAACCAAGGTAGAACTTCCGAAAGGTATGTTTGGCGCAAAAACAACACTGCACATCACCCAAGGAACAGCATACCCACAGTGAAGCATGGTGGTGGCAGCATCATGCTTTGGGGCTGTTTTTCTTCAGCTGGAACCAGGGCCTTAGTCAGGGTGGAGGGAATTATGAGCAGTTCCAAATACCAGGCGATTCTGGCACAAAACCTTCAGGCGTCAGTTAGAAAGCTGAAGATGAAGAGGAAGTTCACCTTTCAGCACGACAACGACCCAAAGCACACATCCAAATCCACAAAAGCATGGCTTCACCAGAAGAAGATTAATGTTTTGGATTGGCCCAGCCAGAGCCCAGGCCTGAATCCAACTGAACATCTGTGGGGTGATCTGAAGAGGGCTGTGTACAGGCAAAGTCCTCGCAATCTGACAGATTTGTAGCCCTTTTGCAAAGCAGAGTGGGCAAATATTGCCACGTCATGATGTGTCATGCTAATAGACTCCTACCCAAAAAGACTGACTGCTGTAATAAAATCAAAAGGTCCTTCAACGAAGTTTTAATTCTAAGGGTGTGCAAACTTATGCCAACAGGTTATTTGAGGGTTTTTATTTTTCACTTTTCCCCCTCAAAGATTTCAATTTGTTTTTCAATTGAACTGTTTACATTATAGGTCACATTAAAGGTGGAAAAAGTTCTGACATGATTTATCTTTGTCTCATTATTTAACATTATTTTACATCATAAGAACCTGGGATTTTAACGGGGGTGTGTAAACTTTTTCTATCCACTGTAGATACAATGCTGTCTTAACACTGTTGCAACCTATGTTTCCCACTTACTTTGCCTCAGTGGTAGCTTCTGCTCTACCTCCTCTCAACACATTTTCCTCACTTGAGGTCAATGATGCCTCAATCTCTGTGCTCTACACTGAGCTCGTGCCTGGATAGCCTATGTCCTCTATCCACCAAGCCTGCTCGCCCGAACCAGTCCCACCCATGGCTAACTCATAACATCTGTGTGCTCCGTACTGATCTCATAGCCGCTGAAAGAAAATGTCAGAATTAGCAATGCCACTGACTCAAGAAAATTATTTTCCACTTTTAAAGCACTACTAAATCCTCCTCCACCACCTACAAACGTATCTGCTGATACCTTTGCTGCCTTCTTCACAGGCAAAGTGGCGGCTATAACTAGCCAATTCTCTAAATCACTCAAAATAAACCATTCTATTCCCGCCTTGGTCAGCGCCCACTGTGTGAACATGGCACAGGAAAACCTACCATGTAGAAGTCTTTATATATGTCTCCCTCCATCTCCCTTTGGGAAATGGTGCAAAAGGCTCAACACCAAGGCTATCATTAGCAGTCCCACTACATCTTTTCCTCTTCCCTCCTAGGTCAATGGCACTTCACTCTCCTTGTTTACTCCTCTCACGGAGAGCAAAGTATTAGAACTCCTGAACCATAGCCGTCCCACTACATGCCCACTGGACCCGATTCCTATGAATCTCCTCCAAGCCATATCTACTACCTTTGTCAGTAATCACTAGTGATAAATACTTTACTGGCTTCAGGAATGTTCCAGACCACCTTGAAAATGGCTTGGATTACTTGCTCAAAAAGCCCTAACTCGACCCAACTCAAGTTGAGAACTATCGGCCAGTTTCTCTTCTACCATTTTTATGAAACTATCGCACGGGCAGTCTTCAAACAGGTCTCAGAATTCCTCTCACGGAATGACCTCCTAGATCTATACCAGTCTGGTTCTAAGAGTGGCCACTCTACTGAAACAGCTCTTCCGTCTGTAACACAAGCCCTAAGGTCAGCTAAAGCTGCAGCCCAATCCTCAGTTCTTATCCTGCTTGAACTATCAGCTGCTTTTGACACAGTCAAACACAGGATCCTGCTATCTGCACTCTCAGCAATGAGAATCTTGAGTAAAGCACTCCTGCGGTTTGAATCCTACGTCTTGGGTGTTCCTACAATGTTTTGTGGTAATTATCCTCCTCCCTCCCACTGCCTCTCCACAGGGGTGCCCCAAGGCTCAGTGCTAGGGCCCCTTCTCAATGTACATCACCTCACTGGGGCCGATCATTCGCTCGCACTGCTTCTTTTACCACCGCTATGCAGATGATGCGTAACTCTACCTATCCCGCCAGACGACCCCACCATCTCGGCACAGATCTCGGACTGTCTCTCAGACATATCTGTATGGATGAAGGCTTGCCACCTTCAGCTTCCACCTTCACCCCTCTAAGACTGAACTCTTGGTCATTCCAGCCAAGCAATCTCTCCACCCTAACATCAAACTACAAATTGACTCCTCAACCATCACTCAACACAACCAGGGCTGGAGTGATGGCTGAGACGTTGTTGCTGCTGTCTCTCGGTTGTGCCGCTTTGCTCTATACATCAGAAAAATCAGGCCCTATCTCACTCAGTACGCCACCCAGCTTCTAGTACAGGCCATGGTTATCTCTCGCTTCGACTATTGCAATCCCCTCCTAGCAGGTCTTCCAGCTTTTGCGGTGAAACCCTTACAAATGGTTCAGAACGCAGCAACATGTCTGTTTTTTCATCAGCCCAAAAGGACTTACCTCACTCCGTTACTGTGTGGCCTCCACTGGCCACCCATGGCCTCCAGAATCTGATTCAAGTCACAAATGCTTGCAAACAGAGTGACTACTGGGTCTGCACCCATCTACCTAAACTCCATAAAACAAGTTTAGTTCCTTCTCGGCCACTACGCTCCTCCAGCAAACCCGCTCGGCTCTGCCATCCCTTCACACAAAGCAATCCCAGTCCCAGCTGTTCCCATCTGTGACACCACGATGGTGGAGCGAGCTAACACACGCCATCAGAACAGGGGCTTCACTCTCTAACTTCAAGAAGCTCTTGAAAACTCATCTCTTCTGAGAACACTTCCTCTTATAAAACCTCTAACACATGCACTTCCTGAGCTCTTCTTCTTCTATCCCCTTACAATTGCACTCCCTGTATTGATTGCACTTTTGTGTTAACTCTTACTCCTTTCCCTTGGAATTTACCCCATTGATGCAATATGTGCTATTAGCTCTTACTAGTATTTATTTCTGCTTTTACTAGTATGTACTGTCAATTGTAGACCTCGTTCTGTATTTGATGCTTTGTTGATGCTTATATGTTGTTCCTCAAATGTAAGTCGCTTTGGATATAAGCGTCTGCCAGATGAGTAAACGTAAATGTAAAAACATATTAGCTGGCTTGAGTTTGCAAGTTGACAACTTGAGTAAAATCAGCCTGAGGTTTCACTGCTGCTAGCTATAAATCTCGAGTTGATATTGGTACACTTACTAATTACACGGACAAGTTGAGTCAATTTTGATTAGCCTAGGCAGTGCTTGAAGTGGTACGGTACTCACCAGTACCAGCACTTGTACATTTTACTCTTTGGCCTACCGGGACTTTTCTTGCACACTGGCACTTCTCACATGCTGCTTGTACTCTCAGCAGCCTTTCATGCAGCCGTGTGCATAAAGTAGCTGATCAATGTCAGTTTTTTTGAACCAGCAAACTTTAGAATGTTGAACTCGTTGTTCTGCACAATTAATTGCGGACGAGTTAGTACTAGCTAACACTACGAGTTAGTAGCATTAACAAATTATAGAATGACCAACATGTAGACCATTTTTCTTATACAAGGATTTTAAGGAGCATTATGGAGTTTTCAGCAGCCACTAGCTGTGTGATTTTAAGATTGCAATCAGCGCGAGTGTGTGCTCAACCGCATGCTCGATTGAACTCATGACCAAGCATAAATCCAAAACACAACCGCAAATTTTGCAATAAATGCAGAAAAATGCAGGCTGTGGCTTTTCACACAGGCATGTTCCGGCTATGTTACTTGCAAATCCCGGCAAATCAACACTGGCTCTGTACAGTACATACAGTACATTGAGCTGGCACATTGCCACAATACTCCCAGAAAAAAAGTCAGCCAGAAAGTATTCACTATTCTGCTTCCTATGTCAAGAAATCTGGTCAGATTTGGCTCTTTGCTACTGATTCTGAAACGTACCAAAGTCCTTACAGGCAAGTCATTCCACTCGGCAGCCATCTTGGTAACGGGCAGTAATTCGAACTAACAAGACCTTTAGCTAAACAGACATTAAGCTGTGAAAGATAAGTTATTAACTAGTTATTGAATGCAATCAATGTAAGGTTCCCATGCAATGATAATGGATTTTGTTCAACAGCAAGCTGATAAAAATATTACAGTAACACTACAGTGGATGTTTACCTGAGTTTCCAGCATTTTATATCATGCTGTCTCCAGTGGGTCAGTCTCTGTTTTGACTATCATTAGTTCAAGCATGCACATAAGCACATGTTTGGGAAGGTAGTGGTTGCAATCTGAAACCTCACCACTGAAACTAAACATGGCCTCTTTAAGCTTGATCATTAGACCTGCTAAGGCTCACTTATGAAAGGTAATGTTGTCTTGGTTAATGTCAAGTTGTCAAAACAAAGACATCTCAAACATTATCCAGTTTTTATTAACAATGATAACTGACCGAATGACACTTAATGACAACAGTCATAAATATACATACATACAGACAGACTCTTTCATGTTCATGACAGGTGTCCTATAAGTGTCATGCACACCCCTTCAAATGAATATTCTCCAATATACTAACACAATCACAGTTAAATGTCTTCATTACATATTGCATGTTCTGAGTCTAGGCCATAAACTGACTTCTAGGAGCACATCGTCCTGTGCTTTTTGCCAACAAAACCAATGGATGTCAGTGGACTTTATTGTGCAGGATGTACAAAATCAGAAACAATTAGTCTAGTGAGAAAAGTGTGAGCCTCTTAGGGACACAACACTGCTCCTCCTCTTCTGAGTACTGTTGAAATGTTATTGTTGTGAGCCAGGTTCAGGTGTGAAGAAGTTTCGGAGACTGATGAAGACTTAACATAGCATAGTTTATTGAGCCCGGCCGAGGAGATACAGTGCCAGCATACAACATGTGAACAGGTCAAATACCAACACCAAATCTGAAGGATAACATCTTGTGTACCCTTTTATGGTTCTGTCTTCCCCCCTAGTGCCTGTAGGTTTCTCTATTAGGTCACCTTTACCTAGAACACCTAATATATCTGATGTTTAGACTCCAATGCTTCGTCACATTGGAATCTCTCACAATCCAAGAGTTGTACTCTAATCTGTGGAGCCAGTTAGTTCTTGTAAACATTCTTGTATAGCTCAACCTTGTAAGATTCCCAGAGAACACTGATATCTGCTAGCCTGACGTCTGAGCTGCGGTCTCTAGCTAATCAGTCTATTGTTGTCTTCTTGATAAGGACAAGTACGTGTGAGAAATATCTAAAGCTATAATGTCAAACACTTAAGGGGTCAGCTACATTACTCTAAGCTAGACCTGTCCTACCGTTCCCTGTTACATCAATTAAGACACCTAAGAAATATTCTCAACAAGTACTTTCAAAAGTAATGCTCTTTCTATTCTGTCTTGTCACACAATTTTATGTCATCACTGAACAATCTTCAGAATAGGCATGATAATCAGTCAAAACGGCAAAATTTGAAAGTAGTAACACGTTTTGCTGCCACTGTGATAATTGTATGCTGCGTCGTAAAGGTTTAAAATCTAAAACTGTTCATTTGAAAACTGTTTCAAGCTCAGTGTTTTTGTCATAGAAAGTAATTGATGCCAAAGTTCCCCAATAGAAATTGCAAATCCGGCCATATCACACTCTTTTCGCTGACCATCCCCTAAACCCCTCTCCCTAACAGACAGTTTAATGACATCTTAGCGATCTTAATGAGGCAGGGCAGGCATACCCAGCCTTGGATTTAGGATGTGTATTTCTACAGCACGCAGTGAAGAGGAGTTCAGCAGGGTCATATTTGTAATGCTGATGCTGAAAAGCTAGGCACAGTCTGCAGAAATACTAGATTTAAACATTGGTTTCTCCCCAGGCATGGATGTTCACAGATTTCACGAGGGCATTGCACCAATCTGTCTGCTTGCTGCACTTTATGAAAGATAGAAAGATGGAACGATCTGTCGACATGCTGACATGCTGCGGCACACCGCTGGTTCTTGTAAAGCCGGACCGCTATGTGAAAGCACACATTATTGCGGGATAAAGGCCTATCACACATGGATAAAGCTGCAAACTTTTGTTCAATATGAATAAGCAAATGTGACATAAATGCAGATATTCTTTCTGCGCCCGGCCCTTACAAATCTACGCCAATCAAACACAAGTAACATGAATTGAACATAAACAACCACCAATGAATACCCCTAATCCATGTGTTACACGACTTTAGATACCTTGGTACATCTGGGACCAATTTAAGCGTGACACACAACCAGCAAGAATGCTGTTATATATTGCAAATATATTTACCCACCAATGTGGTGGGTGGCCTTCCAACATTTGGCCATCAAACAGAACATCCACCTGCACTTGGCAGGTGGGTATTAATTTCCATCCCTGGCTTGCAGGTGTAACAATAGAAAGTAAGGGTGCAGGGCTATGCAAACAGTCAGTTGTTTTCATACATCTTCTGTCCATATACGTACTGTCACAGTTGGGTCAGGTTACTTTGAAACATAGTCAGTTACTGAATACGAATTACATGACAAATTTTGTAATTCATAACCTAATCTATTGGATTACAAAAAAACTGTTATCTAATCTGAATACTTTGAGATTACTTTCATTTACTTTTATTGCACTACATTCTTTAAACATTTCAAAACATTTTCAATGGAAATAAAATATATTTTGCAATTAAACTACCTTTACAAAAGCAGTAATGGCACAAACTACAGGTGTAGTATCTGTATTATGCATATTTTAAAAGACGTAATCAAAAATGTCAACAAGTAGTCCATGAACTATAATCTAATCACACATTTTTCAAATGTAATTGTTTTATTTTTTTGTAATATGATTACATAAACCTGATTATTTGTTATCCATCATTTCCCAATCCTGCTAACCATATACATATACAAAATGTGTATTCATGTTTTATCTTTAAAATGTTCTGCCATTCTACCACTTGAAATTGCATTGCTTCCCACATACATTTTGAATTCCCCAAATGTCCAGAATCCAGAATTGTGTAGCATTTTACAAAAATGTAACTTTCTGTGAATGTTTTGTACCTGTGGACCCTGGGTCAATGTTGGAGAGGTTCTGGTGGCACTGCAGTTTGATTTCATAAAGGATGTACATCTGCTCCTGTGCAGAGAGAGGACCATCAAACCCCATCTGTGGAGCACAACAAACGAGATCATGTCTGTGACTCTGTGCCAAAATGTGTGTGAATCAGCCATTGCTTTTGGCTTTTCAATAACATTCCCATATACCATCTGCTGTGGGCCCGGCCAACATTTGTTTCTACATAGTGGAGAACACAACAAAAACAATGACAGGGCCAGAGAGGAACATCATTCAGTATTTTTTTTTTTTAATATTTGTGTTTTGTGTGCTAATCAAAGAGGGTTCGTCGCTTGGTGGGGATTCTTAAGTATTTAAACTTTGATCGTGTCAGTAATTTCTGTCAATGTGGAGTCAGTTTGTGTCACATGATTTATTTATGATTGATTGCCATTTAAATTGGCATTTGTGTCCAACAACTCCATTTGATAGATTCATTCTGTTTTTACCTCATTTTAAAACAAACTAAGCGAGATGTGCTGTCTGTGCTGCTGCGTTCTATTGGAGTCATGAAACCCATTCAAACATCATAATTTGTAAAATTTAAGAACATTATTTAGTAAATTATAATTGATTTTTAACCAGTGATATCCTTGTTTACCTGTTTATAGTATGTACCTGTTTATAGTATGTACCCACGGCAGCACGTGTTATAACCAAACCTTCTTTTTTTCATCATATTACTCCAATTCTTCAACAATTACATTGGCTGCCAGTTCAACGTAGAACTGAGTTCAAAATTCTCATGCTTACTTATAAGGCCATCCATAACCTTGCTCCTCCTTACATTTCGGACCTCCTTCATGTTGTTACTCTGCCTCGTACTCTCCGTTCTTCATCTTCTATTCATCTCTCTGTTCTGTCCGCCTCAGTACTATGGGGAGCAGAGCCTTCTGTTGCTCTGCACCCAAACCGTGGAACTCTCTTCCATCTCACATTAGGAACGTTAACTCACTCACAGAATTTAAATCCATACTCAAGACCTACCTGTTCAAAATATCTTATTCATTGTGAAATATCCATTGTCCTGTTTACTTGTATCTGTGTTATATTCTATGTTTCATTTTTTTCAGATGTACAAGATTTTTTTTTTTTTTTTATAATCCTGTATCTGTTGTTTTTACTTTGTACAGCGACCTTGAGTGTCCTACCTAGAACTATGTCACTGAAGACCTAGAATCTCACAACCAAAAAATAAGTTTCCTCCATATGTTTTACATTTCAAATTTGAATTTTCAGTTGTATCATTTGAAAAGGAAAGGTCATTTTTTTAGTAATTGACATCCATCCCATTTACTAAGCTCCCATTGTCTCAAAAAGATAACCACCAATATATTAAACTCTACTCTAAAGGTAAGCTTTTTTTCCCCAAACCTCTTACAACAGCTACAACAGTATCCTAAAACCTTAAGCTTAAGAAAGCTTAAGAAATCCTGTCACAGCACTGATGTTAGCCCTTAAAGCATCCGTTTTTCATCCCAGGAACACAAGTTAAAGCCTTTCTATATAAAGAAACATGTTTAAATTGAATAAAACATACTTTTATTCTACCCTATTATTATTCAAACACAGGTAATTATGCTGTGGGCTTTTATCTACCTCAGCTGCTTTGTGAGGCTGCAGGCATGGTAGTGCTTTGAGCTAAATGCTGACGACAATGACAATGCTAATATGCTGATGTTTAACAGATATAATGTTTACCATGTTCACCATCTTAGCATGCTAACATGTGCTAATTAGCACTAAATACAAAGTACAGCTACGGCTGATGGTAGTGTCATGAGTCCCAAAGTGATCGCTCCGGAGAGAAGGTATGAGCCATGCTGGCTCAGCTTGGATGTAAGGCTGTTCCTGGCTATGGTCTGGTCTGGACGAAACAAGAAATAGAGATTGTTCTGCTCACATCTTTACAGAGATCTGCTTATCAACATCCCAGACCATGTTCCCAGCTGACAGAGCAAAACTCCAGCAAGATGAGAGGAGGCAGACTCTGTGTTTTACATAGATGGTGATTGGTGCTCAAAGCTTGACATTTGGGAAACAAAGTGGGAACTGTTTCCCAAATGTCAAGCTTTTTGTGAAAATGAAAACAATATTATCATCACTGTCTTCTTGCTGCTTTTTACATTCCCCCATACACAAATTCAAAAAAAAGCACAGCATAATTACACTATAATTGCCAAAAGTTTTGGGTCACCTGCCTTTACATGCACATGAAGGTTAATGACATCCCATTCTTAATCTGTAGGGTTTAATAACGTGTTGGCCCACCCTTTGCAGCTATAACAGCTCCGACTCTTCTGGGAAGATTGTCCACAAGGTTTAAGAGTGTGTTCATGGGAGTTTTTGACCATTCTTCTAGAAGCACATTTGTGAGGTCAGGCACAGATGTGGGATGAGAAGGCCTGGCTCACAGTAACTGGTGCGTAGTCATGTTGGAACAGGAAGGGGCCATCCCCAAACTGTTTCCACAAAGTTTTGAGCATGAAATTGTCCAAAATGTCTATTCCTCTCACTGGAACTAAGGGGCCAAGACCAACCCCTGAAAAACGACCCCACGCCAAAACTGAACTTGGCACTATGCAGTCAGGCAAGTACCATTCTCCTGGCAACCATCAAACCCAGACTCGTCCATCGGATTGCCAGAGAATTCGCCACTCCAGAGAACACGTCTCCACTGCTCTAGTCTACAGTGGCGGCTTGCTTTACACCATTGCGTCCTGACGCTTTGTATTGCACTTGGTGATGGATTGGATGCAGTTGCTCGGCCATGGAGATCCATTGCAAGAAGCTCTCTACGCACTGTTCTTGAGCTAATCGGAAGGCTACACAACGTTTGGAGGTCGGTAGCTATTGACTTTGCAGAAAGTTGGTGACTTCTGTGCACTGTGCGCCTCAGCATGTGCTGACCTCGCTCTGTGATTTTATGTGGCCTACTTCTTTGTGGCTGAGTTTCCAATTGCTTTCACTTTGTTACAATATCACTAGCAGTTGACCGTGGAATAGTTATATTTATACAACTGTGGCCATGGAAGTGACTGAAACAACACAATTCAATGATTCGGAGGTCTGTCCTAAAACCTTTGGCAATTTAGTGTATTTCAAAGTGAATACAAATAACTGTATATATAGTATCATTTTATTTATATGTTACTATATTCTAATGTGCAATTAATTATCTGTGAAGTTTGTAGCGGAAGATTAGCAATATATCCAAAATTATGTTGGGCGCCAGACAGGAGAAAAGCCGTAATTCTAACCTGTCACTTAAATTATTCGATTAATAGGATACAGCTACCTTCACTACAAAACACACCAATAAAAGAAAGCCAACAAACACTAATTCAATCAATCCCAATAAATTGTATTATATTCAAAATCAAACAATAATCCACCATATGGTTAGTATGCAAACATAAAACTTACATTTCCCTTAAAGCAATAAGAAACTTTTCAAAATATATCATGCATTTCAAAAAATAAATCATGCACAAACCCAAAATGAACAGTCACAATTCAAATGAAAAAGAAGCGTGTGGGTCCAGATGTATGTGTGTTTCAGATGTAAACAGGCAATTATGTCCATAGAACTCAAAAGGTGTCAGTCCAGTTCAGTTCCTTGAGTTCAGGTGTGAGAGGCTTAGTCCAGGTCAATTGAGTCCATGGAGAGGGAAAAATGAGGTAGGTGTGTGTGTAGTTTAGTTCAAATGGAGCAGAAAGTAAGGCTCTGTGCCTGTAGCTGGGCAGGAGGATAGAGTAGCCACGAGAGTTACACAAGGGAGACTTAGCTTTGTTGGACTACTGGTCCACCAGGACAAGGAAGATCCAGACTGCAACCGAGCAGGTTGAAGAGCATGATAACTGGTTTGTCCTCCCCCACTCCAGGGTTCAGCAGAATTTCCTACAGTCCTTGGTTGCTGCTTAATTTCAAGAAGTCTGGCCAGTGCTTGGTATCACTGCTCTCCTACAAACACTTCAGTTTCACTCCGAGGCCCAGATGCCTCAAAACTGGATTACTTGAACTTCCCACTCCTCTGTTCTCCATGCCAAAAATGTTTGTCATTCCCCCTTCCCCCGAGCTCACAGGTGCCTAATTTATATCCTTACCTGCTCAAACCACACCCCTAATCAGCAGCAAAAAAAACACCACTCTGCCATTCCCCTACCCCTCTCTGCTACAAGATATGTGTGTAACTACACACTGTCATTTCATTGGACAACCTTGTGTCATGCTTTTATGTCATGTGACTGCTGATGACCTCTTACAGTTACAGTAGTGCATGTTTTTGAATTTGCATTTTGGAGGAATGTAAACAGCCGCAACTAAAACACTGGGCAGACATTTTTTAATATTTTTGATCAATATATGTAATGGTATGTTAATTTCACCATATTGTCATTTGTTTTTTAAGTCTTTTCCCTTATGTAAGGTCTAAATAACCCCTTTATATCAACGAGTATATTTCATTTTAAATCCCAGCAATGTTAATATCCATGTCTGCCTTTCTCCCCTTTTATTCACATAATTCATCCAAGATTACTCGCTTGGAAATAAGCCCTTCAACTGTTGAATACCTTGAGACTTTCCTTTTAGAATGGATTTTCAATCTTTTTTTACTCAGACCCTTCTGAGGTGTGAGAAATCCAGGACATTTTGTCAGTGTCTGAAGTCAGTTCAAGCTGTAATAACACTCATTAGCCTCCCTTGTGGCCACAAATGAGAGAAAAGATCATGTCCCACCCCCAGACCTGTAAATTCAGGTCCATCGACAAACAAGAGATAACAATCATCAATTGACAAATAAGAGCTCCACTACCATCCACTACCGACATGTACATAATAATAATATATGATAATAATTTACTCCTCCATCCTTTGCACTCTGCTCATTGCACTATTGTCTCAATCTTTCTATTTTGTTCTGCTTATCGTGTGTATATGTGTTCTCTATACTGTAGCCTGTGTTTGATTTTATTACTGTATTATTGTGTTATTGTATTATTGTATAAGTAAGCACATAGTGAGCATTGTACAATCAATCATCAGAGTCAAATTCCTCGTATGTGTACACATACCTGGCAAATAAAGCTGATCAATTTTATTTTATTTAGCACCTCATTCAGACATTGCAATTGTCCTGTAGGTATTAACTTAAAAGAAGAATGGCATAAATTACTATGTCAGGTTTATGGGGGCAAATTGATGTCAATATCACTGTAAATGCACAGACTAGGAGTGTAAAATCAACAAACTCTTCATGATCCACAAATCTAAAACACATCTACAAAGAGAATTTTTGCTTTGGCTTTTATTATAAGTACCTAACTACCTTTCAGTGGGTTCAGGCAATAATCTGTACTTAAGTACAGATTCAACGTCCTAGTACTTAACCTGATTATTTCTATTTAATGCAACTTTATACTTCTACTCCACAACATCACAGGCATATTTTATACTTTTTACTCCACTACATTTGTCTAGTTACTGGTTACTTTTCATCCCCTTCCTCTTCAGTGAAAACCATTTACTGTATCTCCAGACATGGTGATGTTGAATGTCTGTGTTAAACTGAGAGATGAAGTGTGAAAATGCAACATGGCTATTTTTCTGAGCTCATGAAAAATTGACTTTTTAGAGATCCGTGGTTCTTCCAGAACAAAATTTTACAAACATATGATGATCTGATGTGGGATGCTGTGGCGTTTTTTTGGGTTTTTTTAAAATTTTCAATTAACCTTTATTTAACCAGGAAGTCCCTTGAGATTGAAATCTCCGAGGGAGACCTGGCCAAGACGGCACACCAGTTACAATTTAAATAGAAATACAGCATAGTCAAAACAAACAACCTCATAAGCATCACACATAAAGGAAAGGGACTAAGCCAGGTCACATGTGGCAGTTACATTTCTCAGTTACATGGCATTTTAACATGGCTTTAAATTCATTTAATGGGACTAGATCATTTAGATGTAGCAAGTTTTGCTACAGTAGTAAAAGTATAAAAAGTAGAAGCATAAAGTTGCAAAGACTCACACAAATTATACCCCACCTGCTGGATAAACACACACTAGACGTGCAGTGCTAATGAAATTCATGAGTATCTTTAGGAAGTAGGCTACATTATTATTGCAAAAAGCACACACTTATGAAACACGTAAGGTTAATGCCTCTCTTGCAGAGTAGATGATGTACACATTCTGACATATTTCAGCTCTTATTTTCAAAGGCTTATTGAACAGATGTGAGATCACACAGAAACAACACCCCTGATTGGATGACTACATTTGTGGGTTATCGTCACGCTCTTCTTGGTACACTATGATCTGCAAACAGACGTCACATGTGAATGGGGAGCATTGCACAGAATTTGTTCGCATGTCTTGCAACAGTGGTTTAGAAATGCAAGTTACAGGCAGTTTACACCTCGCATTAGAATACGTCTCGTATCCAGATTGTATCTGGATATGATTTTACCTGATGACAGTTACACATGACAATCATGTGCGTCTTCAGTATCCGCATCAAGATCCAATCGCGATCTGATCACTCAATCCAGCTCAAGTAACCCTCCTGCACGGTTTCAACAAAACAACACCAACAACAACAACAAAAAATGGTAGCAATCCACGACGCTGAACTATTGTATGGAGCTTTTATTGCTTTTCGAGCGTTAGAATGTCGACGACAAACGCAGAGGAGAATGCTGTTTTATGCAGCTGCTTTTATTTCAGAGGACGATCTGGATGCGGGAATGCAGTCAAGACGGGTGGCAAAGGATCATTATAGGGACCTTTACAGAGGAAGACTGCGTGTCAATCAAGTATGTGCCGTGGTAAAGACAAAGTGACCATTTCTATCTACATTTAAGAGGTCATGCTTTAAGGTAGCAACAAAGCCGATACATTCATTTGCCCAGAGTGGACAGGCTCCAGGATGTTGTGTAGGGTTTTGTAAAAAGGTGGGTCTTCCCCCACTGCGCTTGGACGATTGACATCCCCATCACTTCCCCGGTCTGAAAAAGCAAAAGACTACTTTAGCAGAAATGAGCAAACACTGTCATACTGCAAGGTGTTGTTAATCACCTCTACCCCCCACACACAGCACACCTACAGCGCTCTCTCTCTCTCTCTTTCTCAAACACACACACACACACACCAACTTCCATCTATGTAGGCCACTGTAAGTGATGCTGTTATTTTTAAATATTAAATCAAAGTAGACCATAAAAGCATCGGGTTCACCAGCATCTTTGTTGGATGGGCTGGTAGTTTACATGACACATTTGTGCTGAGAAACTCAGTGGCATTTGATCTAGCCCAGAGTGACAGCCTTTTCCCACCGCTGAGTCATGATTCTATTGCATTCAGCAAATGAGTATCACTGCGACCTTGCACACCACATGCACAATCCTCCTCAAACTAAGTGATTAGGAACCAGAAATGGGCATGAGTGCCAGTTTGCACCCACATGATATGGTCAAAAATTACCATGTGCTTTCACTGCAGAACTGTTTTATTATGGACCACAAGAGAGTTATGTATTATTTATTTCCATTTAGGAGACAAGACCTAGCCGGTGCCTATTATACTCTTGGCAAATCCTGCATATTCTCTCTTGGGTTGGCTGATGAAGGCTTACACTGACAATGGTCACCTTACAAAAGAGCAACGGTATGTAGATCAGATCCAGTGGTGGAGGAACTATTCAGACGCTTTACTTAAAGAGGTGGTATTATGCTTTTTGGCGTTTTCCCTCTCCTTTATTGAGTTATATACCTTTTTTGTGCATGTAATAAGTTTGCAAAATTAGAAGAAGCCCAAAGTCCAGCCCAAAGAGCCGTTTCCCTTTCATCCCTGTGACTTCACAGGGACGAAAGCTAAATGCACCTTATATAACGCTCGCCAAGCGGCTAGGCCAACACGCCCTCAAAAACACCGGTGGAAAAACAGTGAGCTGCAGCACACACCTCTCCTCTCCCTTCCAAACACTAGCTACCCTTCAGGCAGTCAGTGGACATAAAGTTGTTACTGTGATGTAGAGACAGAGCTCGGTTAAAACTTTATGGATGAAAGATCCTTTTGTTACACATAATAACTCACCACTCTGAAACTCTTGCTCCAGTCTATGTTGCCAAGCTGGTCAGCAACATGTAGCCTACAGCTGAATCGAAGCTGTTTACGCACTTCTGAACCTTTTACTGTTATGGCAGAAAAAGCTTGGACTACTCCTCGATTTATGCCTGAATATAATTTAAAGATATTGAAGAAGGCCCCTGGCCAATCTTGATTAAATATTGATCTACTTTGACTTGAAGCCCAAGACAGGACGTTTCAATATTTACAAAATCATATTTACAAAATTAAAGCTGCATTCTTCACTTAACCACCATCTTTCCCTGACCATTTTTGTGGCCTAAACCTAACCACACACGAGACACATCACGCACACCACAGTCTTCCCCGTCAAAGTCTGTGCTTTGTACGCCCACTATCCACCCCAGCCATCTCCCTCTGGCCCCTGTGCAGCACCAAAATGCAACACTTAATCAACTGGGAAAAATGTTGCTAGTGAACATAATCCAGGCAGCAACTACATCTCCTCAAAAACATATAAAGCAAAACCATATAAAGTTACATAATGAGATGGAGGAGGAAGGGGTGGGGGGGGGGAAAGGGGCAAGACAGCACAGCTGCAAACCTTTTTTTTTTGCAGCAATTCCCCAGCTTTGCCCCAGATGTTGACAAGCTGTCTCAGTTTTTCAGAGATGATAAGGTGGCCACTTCTGTCTTGTTTTAACTTATTTGTACAAATATACTATATAGAACGAGGTAGTGTGAAATAAATGTATAACTTTCAGTAAAAGTGACGCATTGTTTACAACTGATTGCATAATAAAGTGTGTGTGTATTTAGTTAACTTCAATACATATTTCAAGCAATGCACTATTTATTTTCAGGAAGAATCTCTTGATAATGCATAGTCTGTGTAAAACCAAGGCCAAGTACGTTTTATGGATAGTAAGCTCAAAGTAAAGGTCAAATTGTTATAGTTTACTCCACAAATGTTGTTTGAAAAAACTGAAAAGCACATTTCTTCTCCCTCACTGAGAATTCTAGTATCTATTCCAGTCAAACCACAGATATCATTTCAAAGTAGTGAAGGTGCTGATTTTGACATTTCAATGTGTTTTTCATGTCTATGCATTCAGAAATGTGCCCAGAGCAAGTCTAGTTTTAGAAGCATATTCTGAGTCAACCCCTTCCCATCATATCGGCCGAAAAACTGGTACATGAATGGTCAGGAAGAAGACTTTATGATTTCAATCAGTGTGAAAAATCGGCTGACATGAACATGATGTCAGGATAACTGAATACCATTAATCAAATTCGGAAATTCAGTCTGGTCATCAGGCTCAAAGCCCACTTCAGTGCCCGAATTTGAACACAACCTTGTTGTCAAAATGGGTTCAATAACAAAAAAACATTTTGCAATTGAGTTAGTCTTTAAGTTGCATTACAGTACACAATCAGACAGTAGTTAAATATTTCTACATCCATTTTTACTCATAATTACTGTCTGAGAAAAACAACTTGAATGTACCATAACACCAGAGCTATTCCCAAAACATTTATTACTATTATTTGCAATTTCATGGCAGCACAGTGTCATTAGTCCTTGAATTGTTTTTTTTCACTACATCCCATTCATTCAGTATTTTTAGTGGTCCTGGTAAGGCAGACACTGTCCATGGTGCTGTCCATGGTGCTGATGATGCAGGACGACTCCCCTGCTCTTAGATATAAAACAGTGACACAACAGCACACATGGTACATGTTGCACTCTATGCTGACCAGCTCTGTCTGGATCACAGATCAATGACTAATAACCCTGCAAGTCTGATGATTCACTTGCCAGAATTTTGCTCAAGCAGAGGCTCATGTTACACTCTTTCATGTGCCATTACCTTTGTGTTGCAGCTCATCATCTTCAACATTTAAAACGGATCATTAAAATCTCATTATGTAAGAATAAAGCACTTGAATCATATAGATGAGCAGTGAGATATCATCTCACTTATTAAAAATATAGGTTACCATCGGATGCTGGGAACGCCTGATAAGACGTGAGGGGGTCTGTGGAGCGAGTAATGCGGGCAGAGTGTGAAACAAATTGGCAGACGGTGGTTGTTGATACAACTCCTGAAATCAGGAGCAGACAGCTCTAAAAAAGTCAAGCTCATTACAGACTTTATGCAGTGTTGGTGTTGCACCGATTGTGTGGCGAGTCACACAATGTCAGTGGTAAAAAAAAGTGACCAGATATCAACAGGTGTTACAGGGCTATAGACAAGCAGCCCGTTTTTGGTATCAGAAAATAATACAGCCTACTACCAAACAAATGACGCATAATGTTATGTTCCTGGGTAATGACCACTTCTTTGTCATTGTTCCTTTTGTAGCCTATCCAGAGTACAAAATAGCTCAGCGACATATCGAGGAAAGATAGCCTTACTAAAATATAGGGATAAGACACGTCTGTATAGGCTACTAAGAGGAAAAGAGCCACATTGCTGCATATTTTGTTCATAAGCGAGTCGCAGCGAAAGTAGGCTTTAGTGACTGGTAGTGTCAAAGCATTTTTCTTTAAAAACCCACATTGTTTCCTTACCTGTGAAGTAACCGACGTCCAGCACAAGAAAAAGTTTAAGACTAAAATCCACACGGACAAGTTCATAGTTCGTCGGTCTGCCTTCTTCTCCAGCATTGTCAAAATACCACTACACGTTCATTTCAATTCAAGCAACCTTATGCTTGAGGTTAACATCCCCTCTGCTGCCAGAGCATCGCTGAGGAAGAGCTTCACATGATCAGAAAGTTTCATCGCAAGTCGCGGCGGACCAAAGCGGAGCTGCCCGGCGCAGCAGGGGAGGATGCGGCAGGGGACCTCATCAGGTCACAGATCCCACGTGCTTTTACCATTCAGGTCTTCCTCTTGTGCACTCGGGAAGCTTCTCGGAAATGAGTGCCGTGCCTTTGCGGAGGGAAAGTCCTGGGCGCACGCGAACACACGTACGCGCGTAAAAACAGCGCTCGACCCGGGCGCGAGGGGAGGAGAGGCGGACTTCACGTTCAAGTGTCATCACGAAAACCCTTAGCCTATCTGGAAGGTAAAGGAGATATGAAGATATGCTTTCCCCTCACTTAGTCATTAATGGCTCGAGCAGGTGGTAAAGGGGACGGGGCATACGCCGATTGCGTCACTTTTGGCTGGACTGGTGTTGACGCACAGACGTGTTTTTCTACTGTAAACTGAAATGTGTTTATGAATTTTTATTTAAATGTCTATTTTATTTTACTGAGCGCTAGTGTCTAGTAGCCTAAACCTCCAAATTCAGCTAAATCAACTCACCCAGCCTATACATTTGAATTTATGATAGGGCAGCATTTGCAACGTGCCCCCTAAATAAAGTTCAGTATTTTGTCCTAAAATATGGCTTTTAAGCTCTTAAATGCTTTGTTATATTGTGTCTGTCTACTGTTTTTTTTTGGTCCAGTGTAGCCTACAGTGGGTTTGTATAATTTCTGCTTTTTTTAGCTCACGCCTGTAACTGCGCCTGTAAAAAAAAATAGAGCCACTTATATAAAATAGGCTGTGTACAGAATGTATATTTGTAGGCTAAAAGTTTTGATTGATAAATTATGAACTGTCTGTTCTTCATTTAGCTGAAGCTAAGTGCACACTCGTCTGTGACCTTAGCACTTTTATTAGACCTGACCCAACTATTCAGAACAGGCCATTCAACTTGCAATTTAACAGCAATGCAACTCATGTTAACCTGAGTCATTGCAATCTTTTTGTCTTTTCTTTTTTTTTTTGCAGTAGGCTGTTTCTTTCATTAGGTACAGACCATGGTGTTGAAAGAGTTCTCCATGGTCCTGACAAGGCGAAGGCAGCAGCCCAATTTAAACCATGGAACAAGCGCTGGTGAGACACAAGCCTGCCAGCTTATTTTTCTCTCACTGTTTCACGTTTGCGCTTTAATCAGGTTGTGATTTAAGAAGGCATGAGAGTGGATCACACCTCACCTACTAGCACAAATTATTGCCTTGCTTTGTAAACAGTAATTATAGGTGGAAAACCATCCCTATTCTCTTTTAAAAGGTCTGCAACTGTCTATAAAGCACTTTGAGCATGCATCTCTAATTATGTTGCCTAGCCTGTTGCACGTGGGCTGAGCCTGTCTGGTGACTCATTAATGAGCTAATACATTTAGCGCATACATCATGGATATCACACTGTGTACAGAATTGTGTTCAGATGGCAACTGTTGATGCCCTGCAGCTGTCAAATTGACATTTGTGGACCAGCATTAACCCAGCATGTAATGGGTGTAAAATAAACCACTTTACAACATAAAAAAAACTTTCTGAATGCAACAGAAAGAGAATCTGGGAGCAAGCATTCTCTCTTGCAAAAAATAGTTTGAATAGGCTATGATTATTGTATGATTTTACACCTAAGTGCTTATTTTTCCTCTCCCCCATTAGTTGAAAAGGTTATCCACTTATATTTTCATGATTGCTCTTCAGCATCCCACAAAGGCCTCCTCACAGTGCTGAAGCGATGGCCTGGGCGGGTTCCATCCATCCACCCTGATGACACCAATGAAACTCCCCCGTTGTGAAAACTTAAAGCCTCTCTAAAGCTCATTCAGGGCAGACTCCTGCTCCTCGGTGCTTGCTTTCACCAGGCAAATTGCACATACCTCTGGAAACATTGCAACATTGGTTAAGAAGGGCTATTTGGGTGTGTAAAGGAAAAGTTAAGAGTGGTATTGTAACACTGAAGACACAAACGGGCCAATATATTTACATGATGTGGCAATCTCATATAATTCCAATCAATATAGACTTGATATGATACACTGAAAATGAGAATGTGAAAAGTCAGAGTGCGATTTGACCCCATTATGATGACGAGGTATTTAAAAGGGGGTGTTGAAGCTGCATGCTGAGGCATTGAAACCCCCCTTATGGAGTGTAGACACTGGTGGTGGTTAGGGTTGTCGCGATAACCCCAAAATTGAAAAAACGCACTATTGGTCAAACCTACCTCGGAGGATGGCAAGCACCGTAACAACCACAATGTTCATACTTTACACTTCAGGGCGCGTTAAATTAACAAATTAGTGCTTCAAAAGTTCAACAACCATAATGAGCTCTGTAACAGTTCAAGGATGAGTCGCCATGGACTGTACGTGTCCTGACTTCAAAATTGGAAGCTGTAAGTGTTGCAGTGTTTTGTGTTGTTTTAATGTTTATTTTCACGGCTGGACTATTGCAACTCACTACTCCTTGGGATCAGCTCAACCTACATAAAAAAAAACTCCAACTGGTTCAGAACTCAGCCGCACGACTCATCACCCGCTCCAAATCCTGGCACCACATCACTCCAGTCCTAAAACAGCTACACTGGCTTCCCATTTCTTACCGGAACACATACAAAATCCTGGTCCTTACTTACAAAGCCATTCACCACCTTGCCCCGTCATACCTCACTGTCGTCCTCTCCCCCTACCAACCTTCACTGTCCCTCAGATCCACCTCAGCCGGTCTCCTCTACGTCCCCAAGTCTCCGCAGTTTTGGGGACAGAGCCTTTTCCAGGGCAGCTCCCAGGCTCTGGAGCTCCCTCCCCCATGAGAGCCGCACCTTTGAGTACCTCACCATTTTCCAGTCCCGTCTTAAGATCTCTTCTCCTCTGCCTATCCCTAGCTTTTTTTTGTGTGTGTGTTTTTTTTGCTTTGTTTTGTCATGTTTCTACTCTGTTAAGCGACTTTGAGCTTGTGAAAAGCGCTATACAAATTAAATTTATTATTATTATTATTATTATTATTATTATTATTATTATTATTATTTTAAAGGTTAGCTAACTTGGCTTTAGCATATTGCGCGGCTCATGTGGCCAGCAGGCTCGGTGATGTTGGACTAATGTTGTAATCCTGAGGGACAGTCGAGAGAGACTGTGAACGATAAGCCTGATTTGAATCTCACTAAGTAACGTGCGTAGCTGGTGTTCATGTTGCTTTCTGTGGAAATTTAGTTGTAACGTTACTACAGCGCAGTGGTTAGATGTGGCCAGCCCATTCTGCTCCACATCAGTGTGTGTTAGTGTGTGTGTGTGTGCATGTCTGCGGAATGTAAATCGACGTGTTAGACGTGCACCGAAGGTGA
This sequence comes from Lepomis macrochirus, assembly GCA_024633595.2. Taxonomy (NCBI): domain Eukaryota; kingdom Metazoa; phylum Chordata; class Actinopteri; order Centrarchiformes; family Centrarchidae; genus Lepomis; species Lepomis macrochirus. The sequence goes on from JALXJV020000016.1 coordinate 6,593,267, forward strand.
AAATATAGCTAACGTTTGTGTGAAAAAGACACGATCAAACTACCGAAATGATTTTCCTTGGCAATGTTGTTGACTAGCGCCCAGCAGCTAGCAGCTCGCTGTGCAGAGAGGTGAGATCCACAGACATTCAGGCATATATGGCACCAAATTACTTAATTGATGAACAATGCAATAATACCGCATACCGCACTGTTGAGCCCGAAAATATTACCGCAGGGGAAATTACAGACAGCCCCAGTGGCGGTGAGATAAAAGGATGAAGGAGATGGTGGTGATGTGGACGAGAAGAGGCGAGCTGAGCTTGAAGTGGGCCTGGATTTGATGAGCAGGTGGTTAATGGGTGTGAAGGAGGGTCGCAGCAATTCGTACTGAATGACAGCAGGCAGCAGAGGAGAGAACAGATTTAAAGTGTGAGAGTGACTACATGATTGGCTGAGCTGATCGTGAGAAAAACCTGACGGGAAAACTAGGTGAGAACGCCCATAGTCAGCTGTTAGGGGGCAGAGAGAGAGAGAAAAGAGTCCTTTATTCATTTTTTGTTTTTAAATTTCACATTTGATACAGATTTTTCAGTTGTTTTGTAATTAATTAATTTTTTAAATTTTTTGCCTATTAATATACACACACACGTTTGTGTTTTTATCCATTTGTTGTACTATAATTTTTAATATATTTTCATTTTTTAACACACACAAACACTTTAACTGTTTTATTTATTTTATTTTATTTTTTTGGTTGAACCATATCACAGCACACACACATGCACACTTTTTCTGTTGTATTTATTTACTTGTATTTTTAATATTTATATTTAATTTATTTTTATATTTTATCAAATTTAGTATTATTATTATTTTATTTTTAATCAACAGACATAAACACATCTTTTACTGTTTTATTTACTTATTTATGGAAATTAATTGGTGAAGTGGGTGGTGCAGTGGTTAGCACTATCGCCTCACAGTAAGAAGATTGTGGGTTCAAACCCTGGTTGCCCCGGCCTTTCATATTCCCCCTGTGACTACTGTGACTGGGTTTTCTCCAGGTGCTCTGGCTTCCTCCCACCATCCAAAGACACGCAGGGTAGGTTAATTGGTGCCTCTAAAAATTGTTCTTAGGTGTGAATGTGAGTGTGACTGGTTGTTTGTCTATTACCTCTTTTCCACCAAAAAAGAACTGGTTCGGAACTGGTGCTGGTTCAAAGCTGGTTCAACTTGCGAACCTTCTCAGAACCTGTTTGTTTTTCCACTGACTAGAGAGCCCAGCGAACGACGTCATTACGTCACTGTGTACGTGGTTAAAAAAAACAGTTCCAGTCCTGCAATGAGTTGGTGCCGCTTTGGAACCAGTTTTCCTGGTCGTGAACCAGTTCTTTTGCTGTCAAAACACAAAGAACTGGTTCCCGAGTAGGCACCAGCTCCGAACCAGCTCTCAAAATGCTTTGGTGGGAAAGGGGCTTGTGTGTGGCCCTGCGATGGACTGGCGACCTGTCCAGGGTGTACCCGCCTTTCGCCCAATGTAAGCTGGGATTGGCTCCAGCCCCTGTATGTAGGATAAGCGGATGACGATGGATGAAATTAATTGTTGTTGATGTGATTTATTTGTAGCTTTGGCAATATTGTTGTTTTACATTCATGCCAATAAAGCTGATTTGATTTGATAGTCTTCCTGGTTGAAATTACACTACGCTTCATTAATAGGGTAGAGAAAAACAGTTTACTCCCTTTCCTGTGCTGATTGTAACGTGTCTATTCCCCACTGCCATTACTCTCACCGTGGTGAACACATATATAGTCTTTGACTTTCTATACTTTTTGGTTCACTTCACCTCCTTCAGCAGCTACAGTCAAGTATTTTCATCATTGCTTATCTCAAATGCCGGTCTGTCTCAAAGGACGTGGATACGGATCTTTTGAAATTGTAAACAAGACTCAGTTTGAGTGAGTAACAAACAGGAAACAGGTGAAACAAGTCTTAAATTTGACTATGTGAAGCCTTGAGAAAACCTGTACATGCTGCTGCATTCAAACTAATGGTTTCACAAATGTGCTTTGGTGCTGTGGAGCCCTTTCTTGAACTTTCACTGACATGTTGTGTTGTGCTCTCCCACTTATTCACACTGCTGCTAAGACTCCTATTCAGGCCCCAGCTCCTGTTAGAAGCCCTTGGTCATTTTACAGTGTTTTAAGGTTTGCTATGTGGAGCAGAACACGCAAAATACATTTGCATTTTAGCTCTTCTAAAATTAAAGGCACTGGTATTTCTAATCAGAGGAATTTTGCATATGTGATAACCATTAATATGTACATCCCCTCTGCTGTACCGGGCCCAAGTGTGTCGCATGCATGTAGGTAGGTACATACATTGTTCAGGGACAGTACTTAAATTAAAAGTGTCTTATTTCACCCCTGTCCAGACCACTGCTGATGAAAATCAAAACCACGTGTAGACATGTTTTCTCTTGCAGTAAATTAAATGTCAAAGCTGAGCTGTATTCATGTGTTTAAGAAATAATAACTGGTGAGAAGAGTGCAACTACCGGAGAAAATCTCTCCGGCAAACCCATGTTTTGCCTCTCATAAATTGGTACTCAGACCTGACAGACACCCCGAGAGCGTGGCTGCTCTGCTTCTTCAATTCTGAGTGCCTGAGATGAGAGAGGAGCTGATTGAGACACAGAGAGCAATAAAACCTGCCAACTCGCTTCCCAGCATGGAGTTTGTGTTGTGATGGTGTAAATTAGCCACTTGTCAACCTTCCTGGTTAACAAACACTCTTCTGTTCATACTCACAGCTTAACCGCTACCTTTTTAATTTTTTCCATTATTGCTGGTTGACAAAGAGTTGGGCATCACACACGTATATTTAAGGAGGGCACAACACATTAAAGGGATGAGTTAGTGTGACAGCCCCTCTGCTGGGTTCATACTGCTGTAAATATGCTTTCTGTCTCCAGGGCTGCAGACCTGACTGGCTGGGTAATCAGCAGCATGGGACACACCTGGGCCCAGTGTGCCCCATGCATTTAAGCCAGAGCAGCAGTCAGTCTTGGTTGGACCTCCTCATCTCACGGCCTACTTCAATATAAATCTTTTATCAATTTTATTTACATAACACACTTAAAACAACCAAGGTTCACCAAGGTGCTTCACAGGTTAACAATAAAACAGTAATTACACAGTAAAATTAGAAAAATAAAACATAATATACAGTATTTGATATATAGTGACATTTAAATCGCCAGGGATTTAACTCAAAGGAAATGCCAAAGAAAAGAGAGCATTTGAGAGTTGGCAGTTCTGATATGAACTGGCAGGTTGTTCCACAGGTTAGGGGCAGCTGCACCAAAGGCTCGATCGATTTAAACGCACTGTCCAATAAAACGTCAAGTAAAACAACAATGCTTTGTTGCATTTGGTTTCTGGTCTTTGTTTTTTACAGCACAACATCCGTGCAACACATTTTCACCCATCCACTCCCTCCACATTACAGATTCTTCCCACTCACTGGTTCTGCTTATTTTCCTGTCAATAATTCATTTTGTTATTTAGTTTACCCGTGTCGTTGTTACAGTCCAAGAGGCGGGCTGTGACAGTAGTTATCCCTAGTGTGTATTACCTACAGTAGATGGCCCTCTTTTGGGTGTCTGAAATACGTTTTGCTGCTGACCCTGTCCAGAGCAGTACATTGCTTCGGTTCTGTGTCAGTACAATTTTCTGCTTCTCCAAACTGGGGACACAGTGACCGCCATCTACTGCAGGTAAACACTGTGGATAAGTACCTCATGTAGCGCCACATCAACAAATTGAAGCTGTCCTTTTCACATGCCTTGACCAGCCCATCTAAAACTTTAGGTGAAACAACCTTTGTTGACCCAACATGTTAACAGATGTACTCACCACTATAGGAGATACATGTACACAACATACTGGCGGATTTCCTTTCATCCCTGGGTACTGTGTGTCGCACAGAAAGGATTACTGCACTCTAATGTGTATATTTCAATTTGCAAAAACGCGCTTCAGCACAATGAAGAAAACACCAATATAATTTTGCCCAAACCTTCAAACTGAAGTCCTTTCACTTAGAAAAAACAGCTGTTTTAACTCAAAGAGTGTCACATGTTTGTAAATCGTATTTCTCAACAATCCTATCAAAGTTAAACAAAGACAAATAGGAAAGTATGTAGGAGCCAATCTTTTCAAGGCCCTAAACCAGGCCGCTGCAACATTAAGTAAATTCAGAAAGGGATATTAAGCAAAGTGGTTTATTAAACTACTGAACAAGGACATGTGATGGTGTATATAATGATGTAAAAGGCAATTGCGGGGGGAAAAAAGAGGCTGAGTGAGCTTTCCACAACTTCAGAAGGACACAACGACTGTATCATTGTCGTTTTTGATAAAGAAATGATTTATTATTTATTTTGCATGACTGAAAAGCATAACCACATCTTCTCCTAACTTACTGTAAACCATGTGGTTTAAGTTGCCTAAAATGTGAAAGAAATTGAAATTGTCCTTCATTTTTTGGATTCAACACTGAAACCCGCTGGATGCTCCCACATCTCCTGCGTTTAGTTATCCGCCTCATTGCATTTTACTTTGCATAACTTGAATAAATAAATTCAATATGAGCACGGAAGTAACATAGAAATAAATTATAGTTATCAGGTCAGACTATTAAACCCATTCTGAAAGGTATAATCACTCGGGAGACAATAACACTGAAGTCTGAGTAAGAATGTTCTAAAACTGCTAACGAGAATATGTAAATGTGTGCCGTGTTTTAACTTTCTGATGCTGTCTCCTTTTTTCAAAAATAGCATATCATCCTACCAGGTTTGCTGACTGTGGATGGCGCCAACACTGTTAGCACAAATGCATTTTTCATTATGGCTTTTCTTGAAAATATTATGAAAACATAATTTTACCTGCCAATCATCCTCTTTATATTTCAACAAATCATCCATAAGTCATGATAGAGTGAAGGAAGGTAATCAAAGGTGGGTATGTTTGTATTCAGGAGAGAGGGAAGCCATTGTCACTCTGCAGATATTCAAAATGCAAAGGCCAAGATGAAAGACCACATACTGTGACATACTACACATACTTCACAAAATGATTCATTGCAATGTAATTGATTGTAAAGCTTTGTAGGATGCTATATGCCTTACGCTAGACCCAGTGATTATTGTCTTGTATAGAGTATAATAGAACACACGTTGGTGTTTTATCTTGTCTGTCCTTCTTACAACTGTTTTTTTTTCATTCAAATTTTTCTTTAAAATCACTTGTTTTGCTACCTAATATTTCTAATTCATTACATATCGGTTGAAATTAGTGGTAAAATAAACAATTTCAATCTACTTTTTTGGGGATTCAAATTTTACATGCAAAACATTACCAGCTTATAGAGTGTCATGCATTATCATACATTAAACTACTCTACGGTGTATAAAGTAGCTCAAATTAGCTCCTCTCCACTCCCCCCCTGCTGAGTCTGATCTGCTGCAGATTATCTTAACATGAAAAACACTTTACTGTTGTGTCTTTCCAGCGTGGGATGAGAGAGGTGAATGGAGTTATATTTGGACAAGTCTGACTCACTGACCATTTCACTAAATACAATGACAGTGTAAAAATTATGGAAATCAATGCGGGGCAGTGCACCTCACTGTTTCCATGACTACAAAAAGCGTCCAGTGTGATGTTTGCCGAACGCTGCCATGTTATTGAGTTAACCAGTATTCAGTATATTTGACTTCCAGGAACTACACCTCAACATGGTCAGCAGTCACTTTTATTGTATGGGCAGCATACATTCATCACCTTTATATCAACCCATGCATTAGAGTGGCCAGAGATTATAGAAGTTATGAAGTCCTGTATATGCACTATTCACTTTTAAAGTTTTCTTCTATAGAAATAAATATTCAGTCAGCACTGTACAAACCCAAGAAGTGCCAATCATCTCTAAGCACTATAGTGCAGCTTTAACCTCTTGAAAACAGAAAACGCCTAAAATAGCACCCAAAATGTATCAGGAATAACTTCTCAACCATTAGGCCTGGATGCATAATTCTCCTTTGACAGGTCAGAAGCTAAGGATTATGAATCAACTGTAAACGAACCTATTTATTTTTCTATAAAAGAGTAAATGGAGATGCAATAAAGGAAAATGTAGGATGAGATGAGAGATATCTAGATGGCAATAACTGCAGCTATGTACAGTGTTCACAGAGCCATTTATGTTGTGATATGGGTTCATTTAGATGCTTGGTGGTTGGTTTGACATTCTGGCTGAGCCTCCTAGCTTCACGGAGGTGTGTGGCATGCATAGAGTGACAAAATACTAGGATCAGGCGTGTTTCTCAAGTGCATTTTGAGCAAAAATAAAAACAAAAATAAAAATACTTAGTGTATCCAGTGTATGAGCTATAGCCTTGGATAACAGCAATCCTAGATGTTTATTGATGTAATTAAAGACACAGTAAAAATCAATAAACATCTTATCTTGTAAATGTGTTCCTGTACTGGAATATCTTTAGATAAAAGTCAGTGTTCGGTTTTAGTGGTGGATGAACCAACGAGCGGACACAGACTCAAATATAAGGTGTGACAAAAAGATTTTAATGACAAAGTGAATTTGCAGTGGGATTGGGAAAAGCGTGGCCGAAGGTGGTCTAAGGTTGGCAGGCCAGGGAGTGGAGCATTTGGCGGAGTAATGGTGGCGGAAGCTGGCAAGATGAGGCGTGGAGAGCGTGGCTGTAGAATGGAGGCAGCGTGCCGTGGCTGGCAGAGTGTGGAGTCGGCCCGAGTTCTGCAGCACAGGAAAAAACACAAGTCATACAGAGTGAGTTTCTCCCGTATACGTGACAGCTGTTTCAGTATAATGATCAGTGTGTGCTATTGAGTGGGAGGAAAATTCAGTATATGTGACAGTCAGTTTCAGTGTAGACGAAAGTTTTGCCAAGTGTTTGGGTTTTTGCAAGTATCTTTTGAACCTACACCTCAAAAATGAGGAATAAAAGCAACAAAACTCTAGCATTATAGACAATATTTGAATTGTCTGAGATTGATGCAGAAAAGGGCATTACTGAGCGAAGGATGTGTTTTAGTTGTGAATACTTGATTTTCTGGAAATACCAAGGCATAGCTCACTCAAAATGCTGTGTTTGTCTGGAGGCTGTTTTTATTACAGGCAGCAAATTTACATTCCATAAGGTGACTTTTCTTATTTTCGTCCATCTGTAGAATCCTGGAAGTGTTTTCAGGAAGAGATTGAATCAAATAATTGAATTTAGCAATGAACCTAGGCACGCCATTCACTTTTTCACAATAAATGTTTTCAGCATTATGTGGTTCCACTTAGAGATCACATTTGAATTATGTTTTCCATAGTCCCCTCACACCTTCTCTGTATCACTCTCTCGATCTCTATCTACAGGTTGACTGACGATATGGGTGGGCGTTTGTTGATTCTCCTCATTCTTTGAATCAAGTGACCTTGCTGTCTAGCACATGAGCTATTGATGCTGACTTTATAATTATCAATGACTGTCTTCTGCCCCTTGCATTCACATATTATGCTGTGCAGTTAGAAGGAGAATATGTCTTTGAGTTTTCGGTTTTATGGAGAAAGCAGCTTTCTTATATTGTACACCAGAGTCATAAATTAACTGGGTTTCCTTGGAAACATTTGTGGCTTTACTTATTCACAACAACACAACACCTCGCACTAACATGAAGTTATCTCAGTCTGTCCAGTCTGCAGTCTGTCCAATTTAGGACACCCTCAGACCTCATCATTCCTTAGACCACCAATAGACTTCAGGCCACAGGGGAAACATGGTGACGGTGTGTTAATTTGGACAACAGATCTCAGCTACCTCCTCATGTCCTAAAATGGACACCGTGTTGCTGCTGTTTGTTTTTTTTCTAGGATAAAGTTTCCTGTCATGCAAAATACATTATGGCAGACACAGAAATTGACCTGGAAAAATTTTACCTTCCATCCATCCATTGTCAACTGCTTCTCCTGCGTACAGGGCTGCTGGGGGCCTGGAGCCTATCCCAGCTTACATGGGGCGAAAGGTGGGTACACCCTGGACAGGTCGCCAGTCCATCGCAGGGCCACACATAGACAGACAACCAGTCATGCTCACATTCACACCTAAGGACAATTTTAGAGACACCAATTAACCTGGCCTGCATGTCTAACCACTACACCACCCGCCACAAGCTCAAAAAGTGTTACCGATTTTCCCATAAAAATAATCCCATTCAAACCCACTTTTTCAAGACAAAGGGACTGATTGTAGCACCTTACTCACTTCATTTAAATGTCCAGCACTTTTAAAATAGCAAAATAAATTGCTGTGAAGGGTGACACAGACCAAGCAAAATGTGTAAAGCTTTAGATGTTTCATCTCATTAGCCTTCAAGCATGTTATTTTACTGGCAGGAATCCTTTTTACATTTTTGTCAAATTAAAAGTCTAGATTTTGAATCACCCTCAAAGGCATTGAGATGACCCAGCTTTGCTCTATTTACCAGTGAATCCAGATACACCACACTACGTATGAATGACATGATCCATTACAATTTCAAGATTTGTTTTCTTGGCTGTTTTTGGACCTTAATTTAAGATCTTGGACCATTACGCTGTTGTGTTCCTGCAGATCTTCAGGGGCCGGACTTCTCATCACACGTCTGCCAGAATCTCACGGACCTTTTACCGCCTATCATCTAGATTTTTATTATATAGAGCAAAACCATTACCTTGTTCCAAAAAGACATTTGTTGTGATGGGTTGTGTTGAGACTGAGAAATGTCAGTTATAGTAAAATATTCAATTAAATGTGATAAATGTGAACGTGAAAATACTGATTGCTGAGAACAACTTCTTTTTTTTATAATTTCATGGTTGTTTTCTTCCCTAATATGTTGACATTCTTTGCCATGGTTTTGGCAAATCATGATGTAATAGGTGAACAAAAGGAATAAAAAGCCACACTGGTGTGTTTTTCAACAGACTGCCTGTCTCTCTGCCAGGATTGTATCTTATGCACTTAGGATACATTTCAGTAATATTTATTGGATACATTTGCAATAAGAAATAAATGAATTAAATTCTAGTGACATTTTGGATCTACCATTTGCACAATGTTGCTATAAAACTCAGATTCATTTAATTCATTTTCAGTTTTTCAGGCTTTACCAACTTAGGAAAAGGTGGACAGAGCATAATATGCAAAGCAAAATAAAAGGCTGTCTCCACTAGAAAATAAGTGGATACATTTTATCATATGCATAAGATAAAAATCAGTTGGTGAAAGCATATTACATGAAAGAAAGGAGATTAGTGGGAATTATTAAATCCTTGTTAAGAGATTAAAACGAATAAATATTTCCTAAGTGATTAAAGAGAGCAGAGTCTGTACTGTTTGGTGTGCTGATGTAAAACAAAATTTTACAAACAAAAAGTTCAAATGAAACAGACTTTTGACTATGTATGAGGTTATAAACTTCAAAATGATTTTTACAAGAATAATTGGATCATCATTATTGATAATCATCACTGTCAACATCTGCATCCTCTGTGCTGCCATTACCACCATCCTCGTAATGACAGTAATTATTTACTTTAATTATTTTCAGCTACGTGTCATTTGTCTGATTCATGATACATGTGACACCTTTCATTCTGATATTTCAAGATACGGGCGTTTATAACCCTACTTCTCCATACGTGTATCTCAAAGGCATCCGTGAGTTATAGCTAAGCTAAACTTACTGTTAAAAGTACTGTTAACTGCATACACATAAACAAGACTAATGATGTGTCCAAAATCACTCCCATTAAAGACACTCATCATCATCTGACCTTGACTGCAATTTTCATATTTACAATGCACTTAAATGTGGGATTGCTCTATAGTGGATACATTTACAGACTCAGAAAGTGGACACTACTGTTTACCATGTTCACCAAAGTGTAGCATGATCAACAATCTGAAATTGTTACGTGCCAAGCAGGCCTGTTTTTGTTTTGTTTTCCTCCTGCTTTCTTTCTCACCCACTACTTTCTCCTCAGGTGCTGAGTGGGTGATTGGTTCGCACCTGTGCAGCCTAGCCGAGCTGCACATTGGCCAATGCTGGTTGGAGCTGGCCGACCAGAATGAACCATGGGAAATAAAAGCACCCCAGAAGAGTTTGGCTCTCTCACCCCCTGCAATCACCATTGTTTTGTAGCAGCAGTGTACCACAGCTCTGTGTTAATTATCTGACCATTTTATTTTGTTGAATAAACTTTCATTTGCTGATCGTATCAGCACTCCCTTTATGTTGTCTCCCTCGAGCTGGTGTCACAACATAAATAAACAACTGTATTGTTTTAATTTATTTATATGTTACTATATATTAATATAGGCCTACACTTAATTGCATGCTGTGTGTAGCATGAAGGAACTAAAAATTTAATTTTAATTCATTAAATTTATTTTATTTAATGTTATGCAGCCTTGTGCTGTATGACAAATAAACAACCATGTACCTTGTAAAAAGGTTGTTTATATGTCATTATACAACACAGGGTTCCCTTCATGCTACACACACAGAACTTAACAGATAATTAAATATGTATTAAAATATGAAAACTTTTAAATTAAGAAATAAAACAATAGGCTGTTAATAGTTTTTTTTTTACATACAAAAGCTATTTACATAGCTTACGTATACACCCAGAACATTCTGTCTTGTATCTTAGGTTTAGCCCTGCATTTTAGTTCTGTGTCTTAGTTAATGTCTTTGTATTTACTCCTAGCTCTGCATTTGCATTATTTTGGCTTTGTCTGTGTTCTGTTAAATCCTAGTTTCAGTCTGTTTTTCCTGTTGGTTGTAACTTATTTGTGATCTGTCTTCTTGTGTCTGGATTAGTTTGTTATTTATATTCTTCTTCTTTTGTCTTCTTTTTTGTATTAGTCTTCTTTTGATATGGTTTGTGTTTAGTAACCTGTGTTTTGTCTGTTACTCCAGTAATCCCTCTGCCTACCTGTCTCCCCGGTGATCACTCTGCCCGCCTGTCTGATCTCTGTCACCTGTGTTGCTCCCGCCCTGCTCGTTAGCCCCTCTATATATGTTTGCCAGTTTCTTGAGTTTGTGTCTGGTCATTATTGTGAGATGTGTGCTCTGCCTGCTTCAGAGTTACAGGTCGTTTTTGGATTTTGACAGTCATCACTACCTGCAAGCTTTGTTCTTTTTTTGTTGGATTAAAACCTGTGCACCTTCAGTCTACTCTCCAGTGTCTCGCATTTGGGCTCTCTCCTGCTTTTGCACTCACCCTAATTCCTGACAGTTTGAGCACCAAGCACCATCTTCGGTCTTGCGCTGGCAAGTCAGAACACGGTCTGCCCGCTGAGTGCTTGATCAGCAGGTCTCTGTAAAGATACAGAAAACCACAGATCCAGACTTTATAGCCCCGGGGCCAGAAATTCCCGCAGAAAGCGACAGAAGGATAGAGGAGAGGAACGTGACAGCGCTACAAGAGAGGGAAGAAGTCGAGTAACATGCATTAATGGGATAAGAATACATACAGATGGAGAGGGAGAGAGGAGCTTAGTGCATCATGGGAAGTCTCACAGCAGTCTAGGCCTATAACAGCAAAATAAGGGATGGTCAGGACTCACCTGAGCCAGCCCTAACTATTACATTTGTAAAAGAAGAACATTTTTAGCCTACTCTTAAATGTGGAGATGGTGCAGAGAAGCTAATGCAGGAGAAATGATCTCTCTTCTTGGTCAGTAGATGTGCTGCCACCTTCTGGATCAACTGGAGAGTATCTTATTTGCGCAGCCCAATAACAAAGAATTGCAATGATCCAGCCTAGAAGTAAAAAAAAAAATGCTTCGACTAGTTTTTTGCATGATTTTCATCATTTCTGCGCCTCAGTAGTATTGTCAAACTAGAATAGGATGCAGAAGGTCAAAACACTTTCAGTAAAAGCACAGTAACACATTTGAAGCATTAAAGACATTAAAGGAAAACAATTTCTTTGAAAAGTACGCCCCCCATTGTGCTTATGAGACCAGACCACAGATCCCATTTATGCTTATGGTCAAGAACAATGCAATCTGAGACAGGATATGGCTGATTTTTGCAATGTTACGTAATTGAAAAAAGGCAGTCCTTGAATTATTTTTACGTTGGAGTTAAAGAACATATCCTGATCAAAGATAACTGACATTCCTTATCGTGGTGCTGCAGTTTTTATAGCTGTTTCTAAAGCTCCTAAGCTCATGAAGTCATTACTACTGGGTGATGTGCAGTGTTGTTTTTGCGCCAAACATACCTTTTGGAATTATGGCCAAAAAGTTCTACATTGGTTTCATCAGACCATAACACATTTTCCCACATGCTTTTGGGGGACTTGATGTTTGTTTTTGCAAACTTCAGCCGTGCTTGGATGTTTTTCTTTGTAAGAAAAGGCTTCAATCTTGCCGCCCTTCCCCATAGCCCATTCATATGAAGAATACAGGAGATAGTACATGTCACATGTACCACACAGCCAGTACTTGCACTTGAAATTCCTGCAGTTCCTTTAATGTTGCTGTAGGCCTCTTGGAAGCCTCCCTGACCAGTTTTCTTTTCGTCTTTTCATCAATGTTGGAGGGAAGTCCAGTTCTTGCTAAAGTCATAGTTGTGCCATATTTTCTCCACTTGATGATGACTGTCTTCACTGTGTTCCATGGTATATCTAATGCTTTGGAAATTCTTTTGTACCCGTCTCCTGACTTATGTCTTTCAACAATGAGATCTCTCTCATGCTTTGTAATCTCTCTGCGGACCGTGGCTTTTGCTCGGAGGTGCACCTAAGAAATTATTAGGAAAATCCTACTAGAACTAGAAAAGTCACTTTAAATGATGGCAGGTGGGGTCGGAAACTTTAAAAATCTAGCTGTCTCTTGCTAGTTTCTCAGACGTTGCCTACCCTAGCTTTAAAGGGGCCATGTTTTGTTTTCGGTGGCATCCTGTGGTGAGGTTTCAGATTGCAACCACCATGTTTCTACCATAATACAGGATAGGAATATGGGTCCCATTAGCTGGTGAATTAACGTGACAAGTCATACAACAATGGTATTTTGCAGCTGATAACGCTAGCAACTGGTTTGCCTTATCCAGCAAGCTAACGTTATCTAACTTGAGTCAACTAAAATGCACAATATATTTTATTTTTGTTTATTTATTGTTAGCCAACTTTGGTCAGTTTTTATATCCAAAACAAAGCGGAGGTCTCCATGCCTGAAACGCCTTTCCAATGTTGACCGTGTGACATCGATCTCATTCTCGTTTCGCCTGACCGGCTTCAACACATAAAAGTTTTTAAATGTTTTTTATCCTTACATAGAGTTTATGTTGGAGTCTGTGTTGTGCTGGGAACCAGTAATATTTTCTTTGACATTAGCAGACTCCATTTTGCTGTGGCATTGTAGCGTGTGTGCGGTTCAGAATCAGTAGGCAAGAGGCTGGGGAGAGCGCATTAGTAAGCAAAATAGTGGCTGTTCCGAGCCACCTATAGAAAGCAGACGTGTGGTTCAATTTCATGAGGTCACAACCACGGTTATTATCGTTAACGAAGATGAACGAAATAACGAAAACAACATGTGAAAAAACATTGACTGAAATGACACTGATGATAACAAAAAATTGTAACTAACTGTACTGTAGCTTTGCAAAACTAAACACTAAAATGAGAATATGTCCTTAGGGTCTGGCCCAAGCGTAGCAGGGAGCGTATCTATTAGCTATATTGGGAGCACGTTCATGTAACGTGAGGGGTTACAGCTGGAGAGACCCAAGCAAGGGTCAACTGCGTAGCTGGTGGGGTTTGAACATGTTTTATTATGTTTTCTAATACAATCTAGAAAATAATGTGAATGCAACAACTGTAGCCTACAGAGTTAGCTGTCAATTAAGTTTTGTTTTGTTTGTGTTGCAGGTCTTTAGTCACTGCCTTCGTTTTCTTTTCCTTGTTTTGTTCTGGTCTTATGGTCTGACTTAGTGCTCATCCTGTGTGTGTGATAACCATGCCCCTGGTGTATTCATTGTGAGCTCCTCTTGCGTTTGGTTGTCCTGGCTTGACTTGTCTGCTGGTCATTATATTAACTGCATGTCAGCTAGAGTGTGTTTCGAGGGGTCATTGATATCTCAGCCAACCCGTCTGTTTGTGCTTAACATAGCTTTAAATTGAGTACCTTTTTTTTAAAATTAATTAATAAAGGTTCAGATTCTAATATAACTCCTTTTTGGTCTTACTTGCTTTCAGGTCATTGGGGACCTGTTGTCCGTGGCTCCAAAGGGGGGCATACACTATCTTTCAATTTCTTAGCTGTACCAGTTTTAGTTCAAGTCCCTCGCCTGGCATCATGCAGCGACAAAAACTAAAACTACTACTTTATTAATTTTTTAAGTATTATGGAAGTATCGGATCGGGACTCGGTATCGGTAGATACTCAAAATCAGATGACTCGGACTCGAGGGCAAAAAAACCTGATCGGGACATCCCTAGTTACAACTGTAAAAAATAATTAATAAGTGATATAAAAAACTACATACAGCCCCTTTTTAAATACAACACTAAACTGCTTTACTTGAGTAGGTCTATTAAAATGTTATGCTAATACATTTTTGTAATAGACAGATATAGTTATGCACACTCCCAGATGATTGCCATGAATCATCTCACAACACATTGTTAAAGATTAAAGCACTGGTTCCCCAATGGTTTGTCTTGTAATCTCTGCAAAATGAGTTAGGAATCCTTGTCATGGTTCATATGTCCGTGAGTTGTTATCACTTCCATCACGGAGACATGTCCCCTCTGAACTTCTCACATGGTTTCAATCCAATGACTGTACAAATTATCCAACTATCTTAAGTCCAAAAATAAATACAGATTTGTATAGCAGTACACATTTGTATGTCCTCGCCCATAAATCATCTCACCACACCTTTAGGATTTATCTTGTGAGTCCTTGTGGCCCCACTTCTAGCTCCACATCCAGTGGCTACAACAGAAAATGCTGCGTACACATTGATACATCAGCATTAATATTGTAAATTATTGTATTATATGTGTTTTTCTGCAAAACTAGTACTTTTACTTTTTATACTTTACGTATACTTTTTGTATATGTACTCCAACAGTTTCAGAGTGGTGAGTTATTCATTTGTAACAAATGTATCTTTCATCCATAAAGTTTTAACTGAGCTCTGTCTCTATATCTCATTAACAACTTCATGTCCATTGACCACCTGGAGGGCAGCTAGTGTTTGGAAGGGAGAGGAGGCGAGGCAGCAGGTGGACGTGTTTTTACTGTGTGCTGCAGCTCAGTGTTCTACCACCGGTGTTATTGAGGGCGTATCGGACTAGATGCTTGGTGAGCATTATGATGGGCAAACGACTGGACTACAAACGAGTTGTTTTCAGGCAGTTCAGAGCAGAGTTTTCTGCTGGAGATGGGAACTCCCTTTGGGCTGGACTTTGGGCTTTTTCACTTTGCAAACCATTTACATACACAAAAAAAGATGTAACTCAAGAAAGGAGAGGGAAAAAGCTAAAAAGCACAATATGACCTCTTCAATATCTGTCTGTACCGCCCTGCTGCCCTGTAATCAAGAGAAAATGAGAAGAAACCCAATCAAACAATCATACCATTACACCTCCATCCTGTCGAGCTGATTCCTGTGATGCCTTATGCCTGTTTTTCTCTCATTCTGAGCATTTTTCTTCATCGTTTTATTTATCTAGTTCTCTTCTTTTGTCCATTGGCCACATTGCCATTTTTTTCCTATTCTCCTTCCCCCTTATTATTTCTCTCTCTTCACCCCCTGTGTGACATCCTCACCTCTCTTCCTCTTCAGAAAATCATTACAATCTGGTCATCACTTAAAGTCGTTTGTTCCCTCTGCCATTGGCAATTACAGTGATTTTTGTAACCGTGTGTCCAGCTATTATTAAACGGACAAACGGCTGATTGTGAAAGATTCCACATTTTTCTTGGTGCCAAAGCAGCTGTGATCATGTTTTGTATTTTTGACACAAATCAGAGATTTATCAGACGTATACAAAATATTTGAATAAATAGCTGTTGAATCTGACCTGTAAAGGCATGCTGTTCCGATTTGCCATCACAAATCATGTGTGTCCAAGTTCTCTCAGGTAGAAGCTTATACTTTATAGCACATTCCTTTTATGTTTTATCTTCAAATGTGAGGTCAACTTCAAAACAACAACTCTCTCCTTCTCTCTGTATGCATCAGTGCACCCATGTAATAGAACCAATTAATCACACATGCACACACGCTTTAGCATGGAGGCTAATGAAGCCACGGTTGAGCTGCATGACCCGTGTACTGCATAACCCTAAGATAAGATCTACAAAACTGAAATACAGCAATGCAATTAAAAAGAAAGCCAGATTGGCTAAAGCAATAAATTAGTATAGAGTCGTACTAAATGGTGAGGTTCCTCTCTTGAAAATGACGGCTAAATGAATCGAGGGCAGCTTGAGACAGACTGCTCGAGTGAAATAAACCCAGCCACAGCTACATTATCAAAGGGATGTCAATGGTATACAGTCCCAGGTAGGATTATTAAGAAACCTGATCTGGGTGGCTTTTTAATAGGAAATGAAGAACAGGAGGTGTCTGCATTGTGGAGGTAGAAACTGAATAAAACACATGAGGGCACCATGTGTGAGATGAAAGAAATGCATTTACTATGAGTACACTGAGAAACATGAAGTTGAAATGCAGAAGTGCTATAAGAGATTGCAAGAGCAATGACATGAGGGTGGGGGCTTTTTTTTTACAGCTAAGACCCACTGGTTTCACATGGCATAAAAGTGATGTGGTGTGATATGTGGTAGCAGCAAGGCAGTCATGCGTGGTCTGTGTATTGGTTCTGTTAAAATGTATTTAGCCTGCTACACATCTTTTCATTTTTAGACTTTTCCCCCAAACTGCTTATTTCCATTTAAATGAGCAGTTTGTATTAACAATACGCTATTGCAGGAGACCTACTGAACATATTTTGCAATTGTTGTTTTGTTTAAAATGCAAAACGGTTGCTCTCAACAGGGAAATTGTTATTCAGAAAACTTTTGAAAGCAGGTTTTTGAAGCAATCTGTGGTACATCCTTTATGGGTTTGAGCTGCAAAATGTGTGCTTTTTCTACCGAAGTGATGAGAGAAGACAAGTAATCAGTACAGTACTGACCCCCAGTGGCAAGAACCTTGAAGAGCACCCAGAGATGGCTTCTTTTTCTTTTTTTAAAAAAGGTTTTTGATGGAAAATCTGCAGTTTTGTTACGGACTATGGTTTCTGACTATGGTTATACAACAGTTACATTGAAGCTCTTCCTAATCTTTCAAGCTGACTTGCATATCCATGTTTGGCATGGATAACATGGTTTCTCTTGATTTTCCACTGGGGGGTAGAAATTCTATCCATGTTTTTTAATAACCATGAAAACCCATCTTGCAGCTCTCTTGCCCCTCGTCTCACGTTTAGCACCTCTCCCTACCAGTTTCACTATGAACACAACATGAATGTAAATCAATAGCAGGGATGCAGTACCTGTTCTGTGTGTCGGTCTACCTCGCTTCCCCGAGGGATTGAAATCAATGAGGCAAAATGGAGCTTTCAGCCTCGGCAGTGTTGAGCTCAATGGGCCGTGACGGCTCCTAAGATTAATGAGGGGAGCTTCTGCTGAACAAGCAAGTAGACTCTCAAAAACGTGTGTAGCCATGTTTACAGAGGCTGCTGTACATGGATCTAATCTAAGTTGGTGTGTGTCTCAGCCTTTTAATATCATGGATACCCACCTAACATCCAACAAAACAAAAAAGCAGTCAAACATGTAAAGTCACAATACTTGTATTTCTTTATTGAAATATAAATCGACCCCTGAGGCTAGATTAAAAAAAGGCCACAGCTTGTTTGTGCCTCGTCTAGCTCCTCAGTCCGACACAGCCAGTTAGAACACAACAGACCTGACCAAAAACACACATTACACAACTGGTGTGACAACTCCAAATTTAGTTTTTAGAAATCCAAACTTAAAAGTTTACACGGCCCTTTACATACCGACGACATTTCAGGACACACACAGCTCAAATCGATTGGGTAACTTCACCAATACTGTCTATTTGAAAAGGAAGGCTACCTCTCAAATTAAGAAAACAAAAGTGCTTAAATTGGCTCACATATAAACCAGGGTCAAATAATTATTCCATTGTATTCACTTTCGGCGCGTGGATTTGGTCTGCCTGAAACGTGAAATCAGCAGGTTTGTTTGTATAAGCCATAATGATTAATTCATGAAAGGTCACTTTCTGATTTGTATTTTGGACCTCAACCCAAAAGGTTAAATAGTGAACTACAAAGCAGACACCTGGCTGGCACTTTAAGTCTGCTTAAAGGAACTGTGTGACATCTTTGGAAATACCCTTATTCGTTTTCTTAACAAAAGTCCCCCAAAACGTGTAGGATGGGATTAGTCTCTTTAAACCGGTGAGCAGTCGGCACCTTGCATGGCAGCCTCTACAACCAGTGTATGGATGTGTGTGAACGGGGTAAATATGAGGTGTAGTGTAAAGCGCTTTGAGTGGTCGGAAGACTAAAAAAGGCGTTGTACAAGTACAGTCCATTTACCGCATGCACACTATGAAGCTGGCTTGCATGCCGGACCGGAAGCAGGGAGAGACGGCTAGCCTGACCCGGTCCAAAGTTAAGAAATAATCCAGCACATTTAAACAAACTAAATAATATACTCAATTAATGAATTTCAAATGTGCTGGTTGGCTGATTTTACCATTATCTTAGGCTAGCTTTTTAATCCTGTTTCCAGTTTTCACACCAAGCTAAGCGAAGGTATCCAGACTGCTGGATGTAGCTACGTGTACAGACATGCGAGTGCTGTTAATCTTCTCATCCAACTGAATAAGAGTACTTTCCAAAATGTCAAAGTATTCCTTTAGGAAGTTTCACATTAAACATGTTTTTTGTAATTACATTTTAACTTGTGAGGCCATCTCCACATGAGCTTCAGTAAAGCAGCCTCTTCCTATGGGGGCTCAAAGGCGAAAGGCCTGTTACCAAGTGAGAGTCCCAAAAGAAAAAGAAAAAAATAAGAGGGGGGGGTTAAGCTTTTTGTCCAGGTCTGGGACACGCTGAGGTAACACAGACAGTAATAAATTATTCAGTTGTTTAAAAAACACTTTGCAAGAATCATATCAATAATTCATATCAATAATACAAAATAGTATCAAACATACATGATGCAACATTTTCATCAAAAACACACACAGCTTTTTTGTTTTCCTCCTCCACCATCCAGAGTCTGCTGCTTCATTGCTCAATGTTCATTGCTTCAATGTTTTCTGTCCTTCTCTGGAATCTCTTTGTGAAGTCCCTTTGACAGTAGATAGAGATTAATACTGTATTCCTTCTTTTGCTGAGGTGAATCTTCCACTTTCATGCTGAGGTGAATTTGTATGCCATTCAATAAATGAGTTTTGTTCATTCTCAACCTTCAACACAGAGTAATATGGAACTTTTATTTCAATACCTTTCGAATGATTAAATTCTAACTTAAATAATCTGTTACAATCATCGCCAAGGCAACAGGCACACAGGGCTACAGCGCTAATTTGCCTCTTCGCTCGTTTTGTTATTCGATTTTACATTCAAATCGTTTTGAACGTGCCTTTTCATTTCACTTACAGATTGGAACAGAAAACAACATGCCAATAGGAAAGTCAGAAATCGTATTAAAAGTGCAAAAATGTATTCCTTCATGAGACGGTATTCATCCAGACAAAAAAAAAAAAAAAATTGTCCACTGAAACTTTAGTGCTCTAACAGTACAAGCCATTTCATAGGTTATTAAATTGTACATTCCTATCCACCTCACGGCTACAAACATGAACTGAATGCCTTGTTGCTTCGAGTGTGTGGTTTTCCTACAGCTAAACTTAGTCTGCAGCTAGGTCAACATGGCTATGAGCCCTATGAGCATCCCGCCGCCTGGTCGAGACAGGCTGTGTAACTCTGTTTTGTCAGGGCAACAGTACGTATCCCCGAACTGAAGGAGCGTTCCCCCTTTACAGAGCATGACTCTTCTTTGTAACATTGTCCTGGATTCAGCTGTGCAGTTTGAAAAGCTGAAATAAAGTGACATCACATTATTTTGGTTAGTGGCCAGTGCAAATCAGCTTCTCCAGCCCGTTTCAGATCTGAAACACGAAGCTCTCACTGTCCCTTATCTATTTGATTTCATGAAGAAGTTCCTACAGATCTTTCGTGAAACAGCATTGAATTTGTTTACATTGCCGCCTATAAGTAGACTTTTTTTTTTTAAATCACAAATATAATTGTAATTCTCTATATTTTTTAAAGATACAAAAACACATGGAAAGTAACTTGTTTTGAACAGAATCTGTTAAGACCAGAAAGACAAAACAATTCAGGGCTGTTTATACAGTACTGAAGAAGACTGCACTCATCCTGCCACTGCCAGTGACTGAAGAGGCAATCTAAATAATCCACTATTATTTTCAAAAAGACGTGATGGCTCTGATATACAGTCCGTTTTTATGATGGGAAAATAATCCATTTGTAAGAGTCTGTAAACATTCGCTGAAACGTCAGTAACCCTGTTGTGTTTATATTAACGTTTTAACCACACAAACCGACCAATCTTACTTTCCTTTACAATTACAACATTTTTAAACACGTATTCAACAAGCTGATATGACCATGGCCCTCACCTGTCAACCGATAGAACACGTTTTCTCAGCATCACGTCACACTCGCTTCGCTTGCTACGACTTCCATTCCCTCTGAACTTCACATTTCACGCCCGGAGCGTCACATGACCACGAGGTACACGCTACACTCACAGAACTCTGACCACAGAACATGTATTTCACTGCCAAAAGATCGCTCTCACATTCATCCGCCGCGCCCTCGTGATGTCCACTCTACAACGAGAGAGAACACAGACAAACACATCTAAAGATCACACAGGTGCTTTGCGTCCCGAAATTGTAGGAGTGTGGGGATAGAAAGGTGACTGCCAGCAGGTTGTTGGGAGTTGGTCCATAAAACACGAGGCGCCATTTTGACAGAGATCTTCCCTTTCTTAAGAAGACAAAAAGGTCCAACATTAAGGTGATTCTGATCTCTGGCTTTCCTCCCAGAGTCTGTCCTCTTGTGCCACGTTTCATATTAAATTCAAACATCACACTTGATTGAGAAACAGTTCAGTGACACTGTAGTTCAGTCTTTGGAGACACAGATGGGAGACCTTTGAAAGGGACCATAAATTGAAAAGAGAAGCACTCATTCCAAGGCATGGTGAAGGGTTGAGGGGAGCCCAGCGTTTCAGATCGACCTCTCCTTCTGCCCCTCTGGATCCAGCCATTCATCGACACCCACCCCACCCCATCCTCCCTCCCTTTGTTTGTGCTCCAGTAGTTAACCACTGCTGGGGAGTTCCCTGACATCCAAAAGGTGAGTGGGTGTGCATGTGGGTGTGTGTACGTTACGAATTATTAACAGGGGAGGGGTCACAATATGGCGCAGTGGAACCTGTGGGAACCTGCGGAGCGTTCTGCTCTCCATTTCATCTTCTTTTTCTTCTTCAGGTTTCGTTCTGGGACCTGTTGTCTGTGGGTGTGGAGAAAGAAAAACATAGGAGAAGCAGTTTGATAAAATAATTAAATAATCATGCTTTTTCTGAGAACTCAGAACACAATAATCCTGCCATGTTTATCATTTTGACTCACAAAGTTCTATCATATAAGAGGAGTTTATTCAACTCCTGTTATTTTTAAAGTCAAAAATAGATAATCCCACAGTCAGGGGAATACACTTATTTGCTTTCTTGTTGAGAATTAGATGTGAAGATTGATGCCACTCTCATGAAGGGCTGGACGGTATGGCCAAAAATGTTATCGCGATAATAAATTTCATTTCTTTCGATATCGATAATTATCACGATGAGCATGAAATCATAATTTCTTTTGAGTTTAAAAGTCTGATTCTTTAAAAGTCTGCTCCTGAGTGAAAGCTGAAGAATCCAGATGGTTAATTGTGGTTTAAACTTTTCTTTATGGTCAAAACTAGATGCCTAATGGTGGACCACTTCACAAATCTGAGGTTGAACATTCAAAACAATTATGATAAAATAAACAAATATGCACATGTAAAATTAAGTAAAAACTTTTTCAGTACTTTTTCCTCAACAAAATAAACATCTTAACAAAAATTCCTAAGTCCTAACAAGTCCTAAAAATGTTAGGACTCCCTGGTTTAATCTGTACAACAAGTTTACAAAGAACCCCTTTGGTTTTACTGGGGTTTCTGTGCTGCACCTTTCTTGGCAGGGCACAGTAACTTCCTGAGGTCTGGTCGTCACCATTAGGTTGCTAGGCAAGCTAGACTAAGCTAACCGACCACACAGACCTGAGCGGTGTTGATCTTTTCATCTAACTCACAGAAAGAAAGTAAATAAGAATATATCCCAAAATGCCAAATTAATTATTTAAGGAACATTAAGTGCCTGTTCGGTCAGTTTTGGTGAGGGGTGAACATGTGTACAGCGTTCCTTCATTTTGATGCATTTATCCTTTGTTTTGTGAACATTTTATTTTTTACCTTTTCACATTTCAGATTTTTGCAGTGTGTGTGATTTATGCACCAGGAAATCCAGCAGCAACAACTGTAAATCCCAGTTACAATGGCAGCTTTACATGTGTGAGTCAAGCTACGCTTAGAGCAAATCAAAAATGTGTGTCCCGTCTTATAGATCTGAAATATCATTTTATAAAAAGGGAATGTTCAAGGCAGCTTAAGGCAACTTGTGCTTTTTTGATGAATCAGCAGTTCAACTGGCTTTCTACAGTCACACCACAAGAGGGCAATATTGCCTCATCGTTAAACTCTCTTCAGTTTCGGTACATTTGAGTGAACATTTTGTTACAGACCTGACATGTAGACAATGAGGACTCTCTAAACTGGATTATTTCCTTTTTACAAATACAGAGGTGAATACAGCTGTGTGTTTGGGTTTTTGAGTAAAGAACACTGTGACCTGCCTGCTTGTTGCTTATTGGTTCTTGCAACAAAATAAGGCCTTAAAACAGGATATGACCGCATACAAAAACATGGACACAAACCAGATTCTTCTGAAATTACACGTGTGTCAAGACAGGAAATAGCTCTGGGACTTTTTTTCTTTGCTTTTCCACTCTCCCTAAAAACATTTTCACTGCCCTCACATGCCAGCATAACACTCTCTCATTGCCACTAACCTCTAAATAAGAAAAAACAGAAAAAACAAACAAAACAAGTAAAAGGCTGATATGCTTTGCTTTTAGAATTTAATGTCCTAGAGCAGTTTAACTGCTGTTACCGCTGGTGAGTACATCTTACATCACTTTTTACATCCTGGTCTGTCTCATGAAAATAGACTAAAGAGAAGTAAACCTGGAGTTACCTTATAACTCGAACCAGCTCGTGAAAGGCTTTGTCCACGTTCATTGGAGGATCCTTGGCGCTGGTTTCAATATAAGTTATCTGAAGAAGCAAGCAGAAATATTCCAAGTGTTGGAGTGGTATTAGATGCTACTGAAATGTCGCTGACATATGAAATAAACCAAATGGTTGAATAACTAAATAAAAATACTGTATAAAGTTTAGCAAAATACAGTACAGGGAGATGTACTATGATTACTATTTAACCTTTGGAATAAAAACAACCCAACTCTACAATGGTTAAGAAACAATAGGGGTCACAATTCAAAGTTGCCCAATGAAACCAGTAGAAAAATCACATGAATATAGAATCCGTAATAGTGAAAACACTACCTTTAATTCACCACCAACAAAGACGGATGTTCTCCCACACATACCTACCAGTCATGGAAATGACACCGATCAATCAACTGTGTCTGATGTAAAGAGCCCCCCCTAGCGTTGTACTTATTCACCAAACTGCATATGATAATTACAAAATTAAAATAGGCCCTTGATTCCAAAATAGAAAAAAATAAAGGTGTTTCACTGTGGATAGACGTTTCTACAAAACCAAACCGGAGACGCTAATGTGGACATAAATTCATTTTCACACATAGACAGCGACAGAAAATGTGGACGCTTTTATATAATAGTCTTCTGTTCAGCTGTGGAAACCAACGTCATCATCATTTATTTCAGTTGAAGTTTTATTCTGATGGAGTGAATTATTTCAGATACAAGAAAACACCTCTGCGAGCTGTTTCCTGTTGCTGCCATTTCAGAAATGCTTTCATTGTCTGTGGTCTCTGTTGTGCACGCAGGCACATGTGAAAACTCTATTAGAAACTCAGTCAAAGATATAAATTGAGGTTTCTGCACAAAGCCTACAATGAGCCAAGGACACTACTTACGTTATGTTTTGCAGCCATCTCTTGGCCCTGGTCAGTGGTGACCTTTCTCAGATGGACCAGGTCCACTTTGTTTGCCACCAACACCATGGGGAAGGCCTCCCTGAGAGGAACAGGACACAATCACAAACACCATCTCTCACGGTTATTTCTGTATAACGGAATAATGAATTTCCAAACCACTTGCTGTGGTTTCAGAGTGTTAATAAGTGGCTCATGGTTTAGAGATGATTTCGAAGACTTGATATATTTAGATTGGAAAGAGCACACGCTACGCAAATTGTCTGGGAGGTGTAAGATTCCTGCAACACTTAAATCTCGTACAAAAGATCACCACTAAATATGGACAGACAGCAACTTGCTCAGTTCCAGTTTCTGTTTTTGTTCCGCCTCATACTGAGTTTTATTGGCTACTGTTAGTCACTGTCAAGAGAACGGACGCATCCTCTACTCTCACTAACTGACATTCCCAACACAAGTGCCCACAATTCTGGAAACAAATCTGGAGTTCTGCCCAACTGGTCTGCAGCTTGAGGAAAAGTGAAGCAAGGGCGAGATCCTTATACTTAACCAGTCTAATCCTGAAAACATGTGATGCAATGTTGTCTGCTGAGTCAGCAAAACTCAAACTGACATGACTGAGGCAGGCAAAGTTTGGCCTTAAATGTTCCTCAAAGTACTAAATATATTAAGTATTTTAAATTTTAGTCCGTGTGGTCCTTAAATGGGTCATGCACATTGTCAAATCAGACCACATCAGATGATGATGTCATGGCGCTCATTGGGGCTTAAAAGTAATTTCTTACTGGGTCTTAGTTTTGGAGTTTGGGTCTAAATTTCTATTGTTTATAAAAATGTTAGACTTTATTGATGCAGCACAATCTCGAGAATGGAATTCAATAAGACAAACAACATTAGTGGTAAGAAGATCATAAACAAACACCCAGTTTTACCACAATGTAAATTTCTATGTAAACTTCATCTAACAGAGCTACTTCCTCTTTTGGAAACTGTGACTTCCGGGTACAGTAACCTTTATTTATTCTATTTACCATAGTTACACACACACACACACACACACACACACACACACAGATTCCCAATGCAACGACTGACTGTCTTGTTAAGACAAGTAGGAAAAACTTGGGGTTTGTTTCACTTCACCCAGTCTGATGACTCCAGTGATGCTACAGTGTTCCTAAGTGAGTAATTACCTTGGTGAGTAAAATTTTATCGTAACTATCGTAACAGAACTAAAAGGATAAAAAACAAGACACACGTTTTTTTAATGGCACCTTTCATGACACTCAAGGTCACCTTACATCATAAAATTTCAACAATTTAATAGGAAACATTTAATTAATATCAGTTGTTTTGATGTATCATAGAAATATGCATATAGAAATCTTCAAACATATGCAATTATTTATGGGGACAATTTATATTGTTGCAATGCTTTTACTGTAAATTGTCCCCTGTTAAATAGGTTATAACTTGGCAGATTCCACAATATTCCCAATTTTTAAGTTTATCTCATTTTTATTATTAAATTACGCAATTCTGTCTTCTGTGATTTAATTTTGAGCAACAGTGTAAATCATAAGTCGCTGAGGAGTAAATTGACATAAGTTTTGTATATCATTCCCAAGTCCTTCATTTTCCTTTTTTCGTGTGCATGATAAAAAAAAAGTGGTTTCTGCTATGTATTGCTCAGCTGAGCTGCTGTCACCTACCTGTCTTTGACCCGTAGTATGAGTTGATGGAATCGGTCAACGTGTTCAAAGCTGGCTTTGTCCGTCACAGAGAAGACGATGAGGAAACCATCTCCTGTCCTCATGTACTGCTCCCTCATAGCACTGAACTCCTCCTGGCCGGCTGTGTCCAGCACTGCGGAGATGGAGGGACATGTACAGTACAGGCCGCCTTAAATGAGCAGTGGAAAACTACACATTTAGACATTGTCATGTTATTTTATATCTTATTGAACTTCCTACACACCTGATTCCATTCAACCATGTAAAAAAAAAACTATGAAAGCTGCGATAAAATTGTCGAACCCCTCTGAACTACAAGTTACATCTATTTGCTAGGGAATATAAACTGGCCCAGTGTGCAGTAATCGTTGTACAATGAGATTGTTCAATTTTGTTATTGTGACCCCTTTCAATTTTATGCGAGTACACGAATAACAGTTCTTTTGTTTCCTCCACGAGCTGTGTGATCAACTCCACCCACGCACTCTCATAATCCTAAGAGAAAGAGACTTGTAGATTTTGGTGATCCTGTGACCCAATGGCCTTTCCTCGAGTGTCCCCTTCAGGCCTTGGCTACCCTTACATAACGACTGAGTAAGCCAATCTTCCTCGGCCTTGGCAGAGGTCATTAATTGTCAGTACTTAACAACAGAATGTCAAAAGTTTACACAAAGATTTGTTCCCATAAACTTTAAAACTGAAGTAGTTTTCTAATTCTTTCCAGAGCTTCATATGTTTCCAACATAAACTGTATACTTTATTGAGGGAAGGATAAAATCATGGAATGATCGTTTCTCCCACATGCAACAACTATAGCAGTGCCTTTTTGTCATTAATTCTTTCAGGGAGTTGCTATTCCATAGTTAGCTCAGTGTGGAGAACAGCTACCGCAGGAGTGCAGTTAAAAGCTAAAAAAAGATTTTTAAGAACTAATACAAACATTCACCCATTAGTCAATAATGGAAAAGGGAACATGAATAAATAAATAAATAAATAAATAAAATGGAAGATTAGCATGGAGAGATTGCACATACATTTCTACTCACCATCCAGTATTGCCCACTGTCCATCTATCTCCGTGTGTTTAAGGTACGAGTCCTCTATCGTGGGATCGTAGTCTGGCACGAAGATCTTCTGGAAAAACTGGATGGTGAGGGCACTCTTCCCAACGCCACCATCCCCCACCACCACCAGCTTGTACGTTGGCAGGTTGTCACTTGGCACGGCGCTGGTCGCCATGGCTACCTCAACAGCAGTGGTAAAGGTGGGAAGTAGGGTAGTAGGTGGCTGATGAGACACACCTGGCTGATAGGACAGACGGAGAGAGAGAGAGAGAGAGAGAGAGAGAGAGAGAGAGAGAGAGAGAGAGAGAGAGAGAGAGAGAGAGAGAGAGAGAGAGAGAGAGAGAGAGAGAGAATGGATTAACAATGGAGACGAGGGAGAGGGAACAGGGGAGAGCGGTATTAAGGTTTTTTTGTTGCAGCTGCTCTTTCATCACCATGGAGACCACAGACCACAGCTCTGAGTTGTGGATCAAGGCAGAAAGATGGTGGTGGTGGGGGGGGGGTAGTACAAAAAGAGAAAGAGAGGCTAAAAGAGTTCAGCACCCGTTAAGTCACCTACAACACACCCTTTCATAGTTGGATAACAGTAATTTAGATTCTAAGCTGCACCCACCAGAGAAAGACAACAAGCTGAATGACAGCTGTACACGAAAGTGGAACAACTGACACGCAGAAGCTGATGTTTTTTCCAGTCCCTGCGGTACAGTCAGTTGTCTTGGAGCCAGCGTCCAGCAGCCATTACAGGAACTGCATCTTATGGGCATTCAAAGCACACTGACCTACGCTATAATGATCCTGCTTAAGCAGGTAATGCTAATAGGCACTAACCTGATTAGTGTGCAGGCAAGCAGGCTGGAGAGAAAGCCTCATGTTTTAAAAGGCTTGCTATGTTCAGCTTTTAGCGCTTTAGGAGCTTCAGCGTGACATATAGGTTCTCCATTTTCATGAAACAGAACAACCTGCACAGTGTGTCGGGGGGGCATGCCAAGAACGCGTTCGGCTAGCGCACCTGTGCCACACTTGGATTCTGGATGGGATCAGAAACAATACATTATCATACATAAATACATCATAGGTGGGCGTTTTAGAAGTTGTGAAAATCATGGCCAAGCACATGCACCACTTTCATCCCCTTTAAAACAAAGGGCTCTCCCCTCTCCATGTCATGACACACTGTACATAACAGACAAAAATCAGTTTCTTGAGACTGTCGGCGTTTCAAGTAGAGAAGAGTACAGCAGCTCAAATATACTGCCAAACACAGATGATACTCTTTTTAAGTTGAACCCACTTTTTTGGTCATGTTGAAGATCCTATAGTCATTATGTTTTATGTGCAAGATTTTAAACATGAATAAATTAGGATTTTGGACACTTTCTGGGAACGACATTACCGGTCTATTGACTGGAGATACCTGAAAAGGACTGGCAGGGACGGATGGTCCTCAGTAGGGTTGGGCGATCGTCTGTATTTTCATACAATCTGATCATGGCTACTTGAGATCACAGATTGGCGATCTGATTGCCGGGGGAGCGGAGTTATGTTGCAACAAATGAGTGAAATGCCAGCATGGAAGAAACAGGCTTATTAGCTTTAAGAGAAACCACTAGAAACATCTGTGACTGCACAACACAGAAAATAGATAGACTAACTTCTCAGAGTTAACTTCAATGCATTAGTGTTTTATGTTTAAAATCGCCTTAATATCGGAGCATGAGAAATCAATCGCTGATCATCCCTTCAATCACAGATAAGCGACCCAATAGCCAATCGAACAACCCTAGTCCTCAGGATCCTTTTTGTGAAGAATCTCAACCGCTTTCAATGTACCTAACATGCCTGTTGATTTGCAGTAGAAACACCAAATAAAGTGACCAAATATTATGGAAGCCAAGTGTGCTGGATCGCTCAAGACACACAAGACTGCCATGCACTGCTGGACTATAGCATCACCACACCCTCTGTGTTTACTCCACAGGGCACTTTTAAGATACTGCTAATGCAAAGCTAACATTTCCTGCAGCTGCTGCTTCATATTAAGAACGTCTCACTAAAAAAAAAAAAAACACACAAAAGGCTTTTATTGTGAAGCAGCTACAGGAAATGCAGCTGCATTTGTCACCAACATTAGCACCTTACTGCTATTGCTACAATGACAGCTTGTACAATGTCTACAAATATCTAACAGCATTCTCACATTTATTTGTAAGCCAACATGTTTTCAATACGAGGAAGGTTAGTAAGAACCAAGCAGCCACAATAAAACTGCATTGAGGATGGGTTATAGGAAACAGACCTCATTGTACTGTTGGATAGAGAACCGCTTGCACTGTTCTCACGGCGTTGCCTCTAATCATAGTCTCTCACAGCATTTATATCCCATCTGTATGGGAGAGCAGCTAAAGCAACCTTGGGTCAGCCTGGTTTGGCGAGTAGGAGAAACCATGCTAATGACGTGTACTCTCTGTAGCCCACTGGAACCACGAAACCAGCAGAGAAATACGATGGCTTCAACACAGATGGATAACTGTAGTTTGTAATTATGGCTTTTAAAAAAACAAAAATAAACATGTTGCTAGAATATGAGAGGTTTAACAGAAGAGTAGAGAAGTACAGTAGAGGCTCCACATAAAGAAAAAAAAAAACATTTGCAAATGATTCAGATGCAATCTGTACTTACACTTCAGGGAAACCGCTTGTATAGTTCTCAGCAAAGCAATGTGTCTTATATTAATACAGTGTGGTAAAAATCACTAAGAGCGGTGACTTGGGAGCTTTATTTTGTCATGCCATCTCATGCTGTTGTGGCAAAAAGCCCACACTACAGCTGGCCTTAAAGTGGCTACAGAAAGAACGAGACATGGGAGGGAAGAAAGCGAAGAGAGGAGGGTAAGAGACATCGGAAACAGAAGAGTGAGGGAGAGGAAGCCAGGGCACATGAGGACAGAGTTGACAGAAATGTTACAATGTGGTGTGAAGTCGACAACAATAGACACCACAGTTTTAATGTTCTCCTTCTACAGTGATACAGACAGTTCAGTGTGCAGACATAAAAATCAAACATGTGTGCGAATGATTAGAAGCATTAAACACCACCGAATGTGAAATTTTATCCATGAACCACACCTGGCCCACACTGTAATGGACTTTCAGCTTGGTCCAAAGTGTCATGATACTTAAATCGCCATTGTGAAGTCATCTTACAGATTTTTTTTTTCCTTTTGTGGTTTATTTGATAGGGACAGATACAGTATACAGACAAACAGAGATCAGCTATCCAATGCAAGTATCACATTGTTTACAGCCGATGCTATTGCTCCTGACAGCCAACATTTTAAGATGCAAAGAAACGAGTCAAATCTAGGTTGAAGTCAAATTTTCAATCAAATCAAGCTAACTTAAGGGATCCCATGGCTATTAGTAATGCTACTGGCCAATGTGTTTATGAGTGGGTGCCCATTTTGTGCACGAGGACGCACATGCAGGTTTGATTGTTTAAAAGAAAACTCATTTACAGTGGTGTGAAAAAGTGTTTGCCCCCTTCCTCATTTCCTGTTCTTTTGCATGTTTGTCACACTTAAGTGTTTCGGAACATCAAACCAATTTAAACAATAGTCAAGGACAACACAAGTAAACACAAAATGCAATTTGTAAATGAAGGTGTTTATTATTAAAGGTGAAAAAAAATCCAAACCATCATGGCCCTGTGTGAAAAAGTGATTGCCCCCTAAACCTAATAACTGGTTGGGCCACCCTTAGCAGCAACAACTGCAACCAAGCGTTTCATGATAACGTGCAATGAGGCTTTACAGCGTCCTGGAGGAATTTTGGCCCACTCATCTTTGCAGAATTGTCCTAATTCAGTTACATTAGAGGGTTTTCGAGCATGAACGGCCTTTTTAAGGTCATACCACAACATCTCAATAGGATTCAGGTCAGGACTTTGGCTAGGCCACTCCAAAGTCTTCATTTTGTTTTTCCTTCAGCCATTCGGTGGTGGACTTGCTGGTGTGTTTAGGATCATTGTCCTGCTGCAGAACCCAAGTTCGTTTCAGCTTGAGTACACGAACAGATGGTCGGACATTCTCCTTCAGGATCTCTTGGTAGACAGCAGAATTCATAGTTCCTTTTATCACGGCAAGTCTTCCAGGTCCTGAAGCAGCAAAACAGCCCCAGACCATCACACTACCACCACCATATTTTACTGTTGGTATAATGTTCTTTTTATGAAATGCAGTGTTCCTTCTACGCCAGATATACTTGGACACACACCTTCCAAAGAGTTCCACTTTTGTCTCATCGGTCCACAGAATGTTGTCCCAAAAGTCTTGGGGATCATCAAGATGTGTTGTGGAGAAATTGAGACGAGCTTTGATGTTCTTTTGCTCAGCAGTGGTTTTCTCCTTGGAACTCTGCCATGCAGGCCATTTTGCCCAGTCTTTTCCTGATGGTGGAGGCATGAACGCTGACCTTAACTGGGGCAAGTGAGGCCTGCAGTTCTTTGGACGTTGTTGTGGGGTCTTTGTGACTTCTTGGATGAGTCGTCAGCTGCGCTCTTGGGGTAATTTTGGTGACCGGCCACTCCTGGGAAGGTTCACCACTGTTCCATGTCTTCGCCATTTGTGGATAATGGCTCTCACTGTGGTTCGCTGGATTCCCAAAGCTTTGGAAATGGCTTTATAACCCTTTCCAGACTGATAGATCTCAATTACTTTCTTTCTCAATTGTTCCTGAATTTCTTTGGGTCTCGGCATGATGTGTAGCTTTTAGGGATCTTCTGGTGGACCTTACTGTATCAAGCAGCTCCTATTTAAGTGATGCCTTGATTGTGAACAGGTGTGGCAATAATCAGGCCTGGGTGTGGCTAGAGAAATTGAACTCAGGTGTGGACAACCACAGTTATAGTATGTTTTAACAAGGGGGGCAATCACTTTTTCACACAGGGCCATGATGGTTTGGATTTTTTTTCACCTTTAATAATAAACACCTTCATTTACAAATTGCATTTTGTGTTTACTTGTGTTGTCCTTGACTATTGTTTAAATTGGTTTGATGTTCCGAAACACTTAAGTGTGACAAACATGCAAAGGAACAGGAAATGAGGAAGGGGGCAAACACTTTTTCACACCACTGTACATACAGTTAAATATCCACATATTAGACCTAAATGTTCACTAAGATAAATTACATATCCCAAGCACGTCTGCAAATTTATTTCCATAAAAATGATTTAAAATTCAAACAATTGCTGCCCGGAAATTTATAAATGTATGGTCTGCTTTAAAAACATTTTGGGAGTAATGTTATGCATTAGGCTTAGGCGGTATCAAGGTATTACGGTATACCAGGGAATTTAGAAATGCAGACAGTATGACTGCTGTTCCTATTAAACTGATATGGAGATGCTGTATTGAGGTGATGTTTTGTAGGTAGGCGATGCCATGTGAAACTGCCTGACATCACCTTCAGCACAATAACTAAATAAATACCAAATGATTTTGTCCTCAGCAGTTGGATAACAACAACACACACTTTAGCCTTTATTCACCGACAAACTGTAACACACACACTGTACAGTTAACACCAAACTTCACTGCTCGCCTTTTCCTCTGCTCTGATGCAGTCGCATCACTCTCTGCTGCTCGTTCTCTTTTTCTCAACCACACACACTCACTTCGCGCTCTGAAAGGAGCTACTCTATAGCGTAGCGCGAGTGGTGTGGATAACGTCACATGACCAGCAAACAAGAAAAATGCTTGGGAATATATTGGATTTAGTCCCGGTGATAAAGGTGAGGCAGCCAAAACGGACGAAGCTGTGTGTACATGATCTCCGCCGAGCCCACTGATGTGTCATCCAGTCCTCCAGCAAGAATGAATGGAAGAAGGGCTCTTATTTCCCATCTGTTCATCATTCTATGGGCCATAAGTATTTAAACCCAGTGAGTAGGTTAACTGCTTTGTGGCAAACCACTGAACCATGTGAAATAAAACTAATATATTTCATCTTACTGTGAAACCTTCAGACTTCTAGTTCTCATTAAACTGTTGAAACAGTCAAAAGCAGACAAAAAACACATTCACTCACTACCAGCACAACAACCCCGCCACCCACCCACGCACCCATTCCTCCTTCATCCACCAGGAAACAGCTGTCAGCTGGCTACAGTCCATCCTTTCCTGCCCAGCACAATAGAGGGAAGGAAGATGTTTCCTTCCTTTCTAAAGCCAGCCCGCCAATCAGTCAGTCGGCCGCAGTCAGCCAGCCAGGTTGGGCAAAGAATTTCCAAGTCAAATTCCTGATGTTAAAAAGCCTCCCCAGTCAGTTAGTTGGCTGGCTGTCATAAAAGCTCAAAGTAATGTCACTATAACAAGACACTGCCTTGGACATGTTCAGTGCTGTGCAGTGCAAACAAAACAGCAACACAACACTTTGAGAAGCATCATGAAGCATCACAGTACCTGCCACCACACACCGTTCTGTGAGACAACAATAATCCACAGACACTACTTCAGACCAAATTCCTTTGAGAGAGGAAGCTCGGTGGGGTCCAACCAAAGTTAGTCATCTGACTGATGTGGCTGCCTAAATGGCTTTCCATAAAGTTTCAGGGGGGGGCGACCAAGGCTGCAAAGGGTTTACAGGGTTGTGCATTGCACTTGCGATGAGTCCTTTCCTCTCCACTTTGGCCTTTTTCAGCCACACTAAGCTGGAATTTTCCACCCCTGAAAACCCTCTCGAGAAGGGAAAATATGAAAAAGGCTGTCTCAGAAATGGAGCTCGTCCAACAGTTATGTATAGCTGTTAGCCCTCACAAACAGCACAATCAGGTGCTTCTATGAAACATTTAATTAAAACTTTCTGACAAGCTACAGCTCTCTGTAAGTGCCCATTTTGTATGACAGTAACTGATCATGTAGTACGTGTAATAACATGATGCAGTACAAGTGTTATTATAATTTGGCTGTAATGTAATACATGTATTTGTCCAGTTTGTTATGCTACTCCCTCGGTTTAGTATGCCCTGTGACCCCAAGAATTAGTCAAAATATTACGTCGACTACTCGCATGCACGGCACAGAAATTCTAGAGGTTAAACTGGGAAACGTTTTGGCAGTGCACAGGCTGCTGTCTATCAGCCGTGGCATGCTAATTGACTCAGCCCGGTTAGCCAGGTTAGTCAAGCTCATGTAGTGTTGCTGCCTCCAAATGGCAAACGCAAATGAGACGAGAGCTGAGATCCTCCCGTGACATTTAGAGCCACTGCCCTGTTAGTTACAGCGAAAATGGGCAATGATTAGTGCCACACCATAAGCTGACATTGTTCAACTGATGTCTGGTAGGTCTGTGGAAACACTTTAAAACATTCACGTTCACAACTTTGATAAACGTAACGAGACACAAACAGACTGGAAGGCGACTCCTTCTCTCCAACACATTCAGGCAGCCTCTCACATCAGATTCAGACTGTGCCGAAGTAATAACTATTGCCTCCAGAGTGTTTATTGCTGCAGATAAGTGACCATACAAAGAGAATAAAGAATTTAAGTATATGGTCACAGTGCTTGAGCCCGGCTACAATGTGCCTTTATGTATGCGTTTTATTCGGTCCGTTGTGCCTGCTCTGTATAAAAGAGCACAAGCTGCAGTTCAGGAATTACCAACAGACATTTGTGTTATTTCTTTTTTATTATTGACAATGTTAGTATTTAACTATACGCATTATGATCCGCTGTTGACATTTTTTTTTCAAAATAACTGAACTGTTATTTCAGAATAACTGAAACGTACCAAACAGTGACCCTAAATCTGAGGACATAACCATAAATTTGAATGCTTTTGTTTATTTATGTCACTCGACTTAAAGTAGTGCTCGTTTTGTTTTTTTTGTTTTTTTTCATATTCGTGTCCCCATCAGACAAAAGTCAAGATGTGTGAATGGAACGAAACACTAAGTTTATTAGGGATGCACAGAAATGAAAATTCTTGGCCGGAGCCGAATAGAATGAAAAAATTTGCTGAATACTGAACAAGTAGATTCACATTTTTGCCATTTTTTTAAATTCAATAGTCAAAATGTGCTTTTACTCAGTGTTTCTCACAGGATTTGGATAGACTACGGTGGGGGGTTTCAAGGCCCGAGAGGGTCCAGTAAAGTAAATTACATGTGTCTGTTTACTTTTAATGGACACATGTAACATGTTTATACTTTCTGTGAATAGAATATAATCCAATTAATCTTCAATCCTGTATAGACGCCTTATTTTGAAAAACGTACGTTGTCACATGTGTATCCTCGAGCTAAATTCATCAAGTCTGATCCAATTTGATAAATAATGTTGTATGTGGTTCTCGTATCGCGTAACATGAAGACATGAATACTGCAACACTTGAAATTTAGGTGCGGCTAGCTTAATCACCTTCTCACAAACGATGATAGAAACACTCAAAATCGGGTCAGACTGTTTTTTTTGCCTTTTCTAAGAAGTCAGCCACAGATGGAGTTCGATAGAATGCAGATTTAAGGGACTTCCGCTCTGGATTGACGTCTCAGATCGGAAGCTTCCCGCTTGCTGCGGACGTGTCAACGTAATTGTTCGGTAAAATTTAATTGCTCTTTTGACATATTAGGCCAAACACCGAATGTGTTATTTTCAGCCGATTAATTTGGGTGGCCGAACATTCGGTGCATCCCTAAAGTTTTATATACAACTAATTTAATGCGTTTTGAAGGAAACATAATAACAACCGGAATATGTTTTACATATTGAGGAAATCTTGTTAATTAACGTATCTAGCACGTTGCAATGTTGATACTAAGCGTATCACTAAAATGTTCACTGACAACACATTTAATTTGTTTTCCACCAAAATATCCAATCTTGCAATGCAGTATCACTAATAGTGACTGACTACAACATGATTACACATTTTATGGTCATGTTTAGGCACTTGCAGCACTTGGTTAAAGTGAAGCACAATACACGATGTGTCTAACATTTAGCCGTAAGCACAATGTTTCCCTAACCTTAACCAAAGTGCCTAAAGCTGAACCCCACACTCTGGTTTCAAAGTCCTGCACTTATCTGTATGCAGCTGATTACGTTTTGTCCCACAATATGAAGGGGGAAACCTTTAGTGATATATCAACATAATTTCTAGGAGGCATGGTTGGAATAAGGGATGAGAGAGAGAGTAGGAGGCAACAAACAAGTATTTTTCTGGTCTCAGCAGGTTAAATCTCAATCTGTCCATGTCTGCCAAAATGGTCGCGCCATCCACCCACTTTCTCTATGAACACAAAAGGCCTGTTTCTCTCAAATATTGTTCACAAATCTGTCAAAATCTGTGTTAATGAGCACTTCTCCTTTGCCGAGATAATCCATCCACCTCACAGGTGTGGCGTATCAAGATGCTGATCAGACAGCATGGGTACTGCACAGGTGTGCCTTAGGCCTTAGTGCTCACTTACACAGATTTTGACAGATTTGTGAACAATATTTAAGAGAAATAGGCCTTTTGTGAACACAGAGAAAATCTCAGATCTTTGTGTTCAGCTCATGATGAATGGTGGCAAAAACAAAAGCGCTGCACCTTGTAGCGCACACTAGATGTGCAGCATAGTAGCATATCAACAGGACTGCAAAGCACCTAAATCACTGTATAAAGCTTCTTTTATGTGTTGTTTCACTTGATTCCTCACCTGAAGAGCCAATGTCTCCAGCTGTGGCAAACCAGGAAATATGATAACCAGGAAACTCTCCTCACCAAAGAGTAAACCAGTGACATGTTCTGTCAACCGGCAATGCCTCCCCGACACTACTTTAACAGGTGTGTGGTTTTACATTTAAAATAATCGAAGCAGCTGGCATGTTTTGTACTTCGTATTTTGTCTTCACCGTTACTCCATAGAGCCTCACTGGACTCTTGAGAAATGGCTAGTAGCTGCCTTGGGAAAGGATAAAAGGGACTTCCCTCTTCACATGGGAACAAAGCAGCAATATGTCTCACAGAACAGGAATAAAGAGGTGGTGCACACCCCTGCCTGTGCTGTAGTGTTGACATCAACACTCATCGGTCATTCGAACGAGTCATTGAAACATAGTTCACAGAGTTCAAAATGTTTTAAAGCTTGAAGCTGCTGTGAAAGTGAAAACCTCTAGTCAAACTCAACGCTTTTTTCCCTTTCTTGCATTGAGAGCTGATCTAAACCTTCGTTTTACATTTGACTTTTTCCATTTAAGAACTGGATAGTACTATTTTATAAATTGTGCCATGGTGGACGAGAATATATATTTTACTAAATCGATTTCGGTGTTCGGCCTGATAAGTCCAAAGAAAATTTTAACGAACGATTACGCTGACATGGCGGCATTGTGGAAGCATTTTAAAGTGTCCGAGAAAGACGCCGTTTGCAGACACTGTTCACCTGATTGTCTCGCACATCCACTCCATCTGTGGCTGACCCGCTTTGAGTGTTTGTGTCACTCGTTTGTGAGAAGGCGATTAAGCTAGCCGCACCTAAACTTGAAGTGCACATGTTCTCAAGCCTTTATGTTAAATCCACTGAAATGGACCAGAGTGAGCTGGCAGGCAGGTTAGAGACTTTATCCTGTCAGTTTCTCTCTTTACAAAGACCAGTATTGCAGTATTCATGTCTTCACGTTACGTGATACGGGAACCACATATAATATTATTTATCAAATTGGGTCGGACTTGATGAATTTAGCGCAAGTTAAATAAAATAAGGTGTCTATATACTGTATGGAAATAAGATTAATTGGATTATATTCACAGAAAGTATAAAACATTTTAAATGTGTCCATTCACATGTGATTTATTTTACCGGACCCTCTCGGGCCTCGAACCCACCCACCATATTCTCTACAAATGCTGTGAGAAACACTGAGTAAAAAGCACATTTTGACTATTGAAATTATGAAATGGTAAGAAAATAAATAAATAAAAGGCAAAATAAATGGGATATAATAAATAAATGTGAAAAAAAAACTTGTTCGCCGTTCAGTATTTTGGAAAGTTTTTCATTATATTCAGTTTCGGCTTTTCAAGAATTATCATTCCGGTGCATCTCCAGTTTAGGGGCCATCTCGGCCTACGAGCTGGAGGCAGATACAAAAAAGTACCTGTCTTAACCAGCATCAATATTGGCGATATCCTTCAATTATTAATATGGTCAGAAATGCAGAGCTGCACGTTTATATATTATTACTCGCATGGCCCTTATTTCTTCCACCATGCTTGCCAACATGGCATCACATTTACCTAAGATGTTTTCTTCACAGAATGACATGACCCTCTGGATGCAGCTGTAGCACGACCTTCACCAGTCCAGGATGCAGTAAGGTGCAATCTTCTCAACTTAGCCACTGCCTTATTGTGCAGGGTTGTTTCCTTGTTCACCTTGCTGTTTACTTGTTCAGCGGTAGGCTACACTAATGATACGGTGTATTCAAATGTGTTCAAACTTCAGATGGCTTTAAACTCCTTTTGACAAGCATTTGGTTGTGTACTGAAGGACTTATTTGACGATTTTTAATACCACTTGTCTGAGAGGACTAAGTGCAAATATAGCCAACAGGATGCTGTAAAGTTGATCACATGAGTGTGAGTCATCATAACCGCTGACTAACTTGGCACAGCCTCCAGTCTCGCGGTATTGTCTGAGAACCCATTTAGCCATAAATTACGTTGATGTCTTTTTTTCATAATACTATGCCTTTGTCAGAAATTCTTTGTGGATAAGGCTGCCATTCACACACACTACCCAAATATCTTACTAATGTACTGTGACTCGCTTGGGGCTTTTCCTACGCTGACCTTTCCATTCATTCATTCTGATCATTTTACATTTTCTTCTGGCTATTTAGGAATTTCAAACAGGACACAGGATGCCACGACTGAACCACTACGAGGCTTCAGTGACACTGAATGAATGATTTAGTGCTCGTGCCTGTACATGAACAACTCATTTCCAATTTCATTTAGGAGGAAGGGACAAATGCAATGAGGTAAGAACAGAGTATGTTTTTAAAAGGTCAAAATCACTGGTTGATTATGAAGCTATTTTTGAAGGACAACAACCACATAACCTACCATTAGTCTACAGTATCCACATTTCACTGCCAGCAGTCAATCACGGTCAAGAATTAATATCATACAAATGAGCGTAGTCAGTCAGCACAAAATGGTCTTAATGGTCTCAATACAACAGCCGGCCAATAGTTCAACACTATCAAACAGGGGTGGGCCGGTGGAAAAATAAATGTTACTGTAATTATATATTATATAATTCATATCATGATGAAGTGAACATCAGGTTATCAGTTTATGAAAAGTCATTTTCCAAATTTATCATTCTCAACAAGCTGTAAAAACCAGGACGTTGTGTTGGTGAAGTTTATGTTTTACTCTTATGAGGCGCATGGTTTTGTGAAATGCATTACCATGAAACATGGTTCTCTGCTCTGAACATTGATTTGATTTTTTAAATATGTGATGTTTGGTGATCTTTCTTGTTATTGGAAAATACCCTTTATTTCAGCCGCCACATTGTCGAGCCCTAATGTCATTATGATAACAGTGAGGAAACTTGATTAGGGATGCACACAATTAATCAATGATTGTTCATCATTTACTCAGGATCAGGGGAACGATCACGTTTATTTTTCGGTCCCAATCCTTTCATGTTGTCATTAAAAAAAATGGTCCACCACTACGGTCAGCTGGCAGTGCTGCCATTACTCAAAATTCCTATATTTATTGCTGCAATGTCATGATTTCATGATTACTCATGCTTCATGCATGACTTTTTATTTCCATGTACTTATTTCGTTTTCAGATTTATATTTGTCTTTATCAGTGTTGGGCAGTACTGTAACTTTTCCCAGTAACTAAGTAGTGTAACTAATTACTTTTCTAAAACAGTAATATTATTACTAGTTACTAAGGCAGGTAACGCTGTTACTGAACGCACCGTCCGATGTTAGCCAAAAACTAAATGAAGAATGCAGAACGAGTGACAGAGGCGTTTTGCCTGTAAGTAGCTGCTGCCGTTATTGTGTCACAGTCTAAGATGCAAAGAACATTGTTGTCTATTGTAAACTCCGTGCGACCACCAAAAAGCTTTCAACCGCCAACATTTCTACATCTCATTTATTGAAGCGTCTGCTGAGGCAGCACAGCAACATGAAACTGATGCTTGGACTCGTCGGGACAGAGCGGCGTTAACGTTTTGTAGCTGCTCTTACAGATAGGTTACATGTGCAACAGTAGTTCAAAAGTCAGGATTTACTTGCTTTATTTTTTTATTTCAGCCGGTGGTGTTAAGAAACTTTAGGCCTAGGCTAAATGCTTTGTAAAAAAACACTCTCATTGCTGCTGTTGAATATGATAGCCTATTAGTTAAAAGGTCGAGGGAGACCGCTTTGTTTGGGGGTGAAGGAGGGCTGTAGTGAAAGCAGTATTTCCCATAATTAGCCTATAATTGGCGATATGGCCAAAAATGTTATCACTATAAAAATATTTCATATCATTTGATATCGATAATTATTACGATAAATGTCAAATCAAGTTTAAAGGCTGATTTTTGCTTCTGAGTGAAAATTCAAGAAACCAGATGGTTAATTACCTGGTTGAATGTTTCTTTTTGGTGAGAATGTGACAAACACTTGATGCCAAACAGTGGATCACTTAACAAATCTGACGTAGAACATTCAAAACTATAAAATCTTTTTCAACAATTTAATTAATAAATCTTTTTTTAGTCCCTTTTGCTCAACAAAATAAATATTTTAATAGAAAAATTAAAGTGCTAATTTGTAAGTGATTCAAATGAATTAAACAATATTAATTGACGATATATTGAACATTAATTATATTGCTATTGAGGAAAATTATATTGCGATAATTATCATTATTGCTTTATTGCCAAGCCTTACTGAAAAGTAGTTAGTAACATAACGAGTAATGTAACTAGTTACTTTTGTCACCCAGTAATAAGTAAAGTAATATTACTTTTTTAAGGAGTAATAAGTAACTAGTAATATATTAGAATTTCTGAGTAACTTGCCCAACACTGGTCTTTATTGTGCGTACATGACCTCTCTGTTGTGGCTCTGTGTATTTTGGATGTTGGTGAACTCCAGCACCACTGATCATGTTGCAGTTGCAACTTTGATTAAAAAAAAGATATTTCACAACATAGAGTCTAACATTTGGACAATCTAAAGAAATACTCTTCCTTGCTCAGACATTGCGGTAAATATTTAAGTCTTCTCTCATACATTTTCATCATCACATACATTCAACATACGTCAAATGCACAACACTATCAGCCGATAATGGCGTGATGTTCACTGTAATTAAGGCTAGGTGGAAGAAAATATGTGCATATATCAGTATGAACAATCAGCCAAAACGAGTTGGAAAACATCTGCAAAAATCCAAAATTGTGCATGTCTAATCAATCAGTCCGCATTTTTACAACCGAAGGATACTTGGGTCTAAACTTAATTAAATTAAAAAAATGAAAATTTGGTAAGGAAATCAAACATAGTCAAGGCAGCATCCTTAAAAATGTTTTGTATTGCAGGTGTTTTGAAATTACATTTGACATTTAGAGCTGAACTGGAGTAACATGCTAGTGAAACACTTGATTGCAAAACACTCTATTCTCTATTTGGTCAGGATCTCACTATCACCATGAAAATATTTGGACCAATTTGGTTTGGAATAATACATCTTCTATTTTTATTATTTGTATCCATCCAAGCCCTGGTTAGCACATCGTAGAATTAAATACATTCACACATTGAAGGTGGAATTTCCAATACTTTTGCAACTGTGGGGATTTCTGCCTTGCCTAAGGGCACCTCAGATAATGAAGAGGGGACCCATCACTTCTAATTTATTTCTCTGCTGTAACCTTTATGGACACAAGCCTACTTTTCTACACTAGAGTACCACCTCTTGCCACACTTTTAACTATCAGAAGTGCCACCTGGGTAAGACTACACATACACGCAAGTGACAAGTTGCTTGAATCTCACAGGAATCTTTATTTAATGATACCAGATCACACTCTGAAAGTGGGAAACCCGGCATCTAACAGTCACCCCTGCCCCAGGTAATTTCCCCTGGTCAAAAGGTCACAATCAAGCTTTAGGGAAACTGTGAGTCCGCTTGAAAAAGTCAGCTAACCATTACTTTCACATGCAGAAGCAACAGCAGCTGTTTGACATTTCCATGATGTTATGACTGAAGGATAAAGGGGGATCTGTCCCCAGACAGCCAAATTATCTGGTGATTTCACTTTGCTATTAATAGTGATTAACATGTGTGTGAATGCGTGTGTGTGTCTTTCGTCTCTTTCTGCAGACCGACTGGTGCTTCTGAATGATCTCATCCAATGATTTGATTCATCAAGAATCTCTCTGTTCTCTCTGTCCAGCGGTTAAACGCGCACACGGAGCTGGACAACCACACACACACGCGCACACAGTGTATGAAACACTGCATATAGAGCGGACGGTTTGGGGGTCGTTTCTGACAGGCGATGAAAAACAAGCTGTGTTTTTTGTTTTGTCCCCGAAGAGAACATTTTTGACACCCAAGAGGCAAGGCCCGTCTCTCTGTGTGTTTTCTGTGTGTTTTCTGTGCGCGTGTGTGAGCGGCCGCGTATAAATCCGACAGTAGCCGCCCCTGAATAGCGGATTTCGGTTGCTTCATCTTTCTCTTGAACTTTGCAGCAAAAAGGAATTTCCGCAAACGGGACTCAGTCGTTCATAATGTCAAATAAAACGAGCTAACTTCCCCCTCTGACTGCTCACCGCGCTGTCATTAGTCCAAATAATGCGCTGACAGTTAGCAGGGCTACTGATAAGTTGTTGACATGCTGGGAGTAGTTCAGCATTTTACATTAACGGGGAGGTGTTGCCCGCACTGTCCCTGAACGCAGACGGCCACATTCACAACCTCGTCCTCTCTGTCCGCAGGAAAGCTACTTACAGATATGAGCTCCGCTGTCGCGAACACAAAGAAAAACGTCCTCACGCCGACGTGTTCCTCCTCATCTCTCTCTCGTCCTCGGCTTCAAACCACCGCCGCCCTTTCGCCTCAGACGGGAGTGTGCTCCCCGCATCTGCGAAACAATACGTAGAGTAGCTGATCTTTGTATTGCAACAGCTGATGCTATAAATAGACAAGCCCCAAAAGGGGTGAGCGCCGTTTTTGCGAAGGCGTTAAACCGTTAATGGTGGGTTTTCCGTGTACCGGGATGTCCACGTTAATGAGCAGTTGGGAAGAAGCATGTGCGGGGTTTTTTCATGATGTATTTTTTTGTGTGAAAATTTAGAAATGTCACGAAGCAGCGAAAGAGTTCCCCATTTTACTGAAATGGACTGTTCCTTTATAGACTTCTTTAAAGGGATAGTCCTGTCAAATGAGC
Organism: Lepomis macrochirus; assembly: GCA_024633595.2. Lineage (NCBI taxonomy): Eukaryota > Metazoa > Chordata > Actinopteri > Centrarchiformes > Centrarchidae > Lepomis > Lepomis macrochirus. The sequence continues at coordinate 6,637,044 of JALXJV020000016.1, forward strand.
AATTCTTGATATAAAGGGAGTCAAATGGATTAATTAGCATATTTAAAATATTTATAAATATGGTCGCCTGTGTTAGGGGCCATATTTTGTTTTTCAGTTGTTGAATCATTGACAACTAAACCTTCAAATTTATTGATAGACCTATTGTGTCTCAATCTCAAAAGAGCCAATATCAGTTTTTGATTTTCCATACTTTCTCAGGTGTTTGCTATACTCTGTGATCAAGCCTGATAAAAACATCTATTTAAATAATTTTGTGCCATTAGTACAAATGTTTGTGACACAGATACCCCCAAATCTTACATTTTTTAATTTACTGGCAAACTCAGCAACAGGTGAAGGAGAAAGGTCAAAAGATGTGAAGACGTATGGTTTCAGCTTAAGAAGAGGAGAGAGAAGACAACAGGCCTGTTTCACAGCAGACATTTTTTTGAGTCGTCATAAAAGGAAGTACAGGTTTTAACATTAACAATGTCTCTCTTCTATTCAAGTGTGGCAGGACAGTGAGCCAGCATCCGTAATACAGGACTCTAAAACCGAAGCAGGTGAATTGAATCCGGTCATCATTCATTTGATTATTTACACCTGAACTTTTCCTACTTTGACATTCAAGAGAAAGGCCTCTGCATTGCGAATGTGTCACACATGAGGGAGAGCACATTTGATGTGTTTTCCACACGTAGAGAACGATTTTTCATGTGAAAAATTCAAATGTGTCCCTACATATGAAAACCTCTCTTCTCTTTCACATGATGAAATTCACCTGATATACGCATGTTAGATTTTACATGTGGAGTGTCCCACGTGTCCCATTTCACAATCAAAACACCATTTCAAACATGCTAAATTTACATGTGGTTATGAATTCCCATAAATTAAAGGCAAATGTATTTTTTGGCTGTGTGTATAAAAGACGGACGTGGTTTTTGCAGAACCACATCCATTCACCGAAAAAAGAAATAGATCGGAGACTTTACCATATAATCATCTCATACGTATTGCATAATAATAAAATCTGTCTCATCACTAAAAACATCATGATTATGAGACAAGATCTCATAATTAAAATATCTCATAACTATGAGGTTGTTTCCTTGGGATTATAAAACCTTTTCTCTTAATTGTGATAAGCAAATCTTATAAGTGTAAGTGTATACAGGCTCAATTCTTGCTTAATTTTCATGAACTTGCTCAAGAAACAAGGATATGACACCACAACCTTGGTTTGTTTTTAGCTAGAAGTCAAAGAGGCAGATAAGGATCTGATCAATTAAGAGAAAGAAAGACACTGTGTGTGTGTGTGTGTGTGTGTGTGTGTGTGTGTGTGTGTGTGTGTGTGTGTGTGTGTGTGTGTGTGTGTGTGTGTGTGTAATACAAAATGACAGAGAGCTAAAGGGTAAAGAGAAGGAGAGAGGGGCTTGGTGATATTGACAATAGATTAGCGCAGATGTAAATCTGCATTGCGCTGAAGAACTGATTATCACATTCCTTTTGTCATAACTTATTCAGTAACAGGTCGGTAAATATAATTTGGATACAGATATCAGGGGCCATGAAACAGTGTAACTCTGAAAGGCAAAGGTCTGCATTTATCGAATTCACACATAGGCTGTGTTCTGACTGACTTAGTCATCGGTTAGCTAGTAGCCACTTCCCAGGAACCTTGAGGTTGTTTGCAAACAGATGACTATATTCTGAATATCAACTCAAAGCCACAGAGGACAGGGTGCAACCACTAAGGAATGCTGATATCTCAAGGGATGTGTCTTTAGTGATGCATTATTTAAAGAGAGATATGACATAATGTAAAGCTAATAAGTGCACACACGTAGGCACAAATTGAAGTATATGCTCAGAAAAACAAAACACACAAGCACACAATTTCCACATTACTGGCAAGACGGTTCATGATGTAACAGTCCATTACCAGTAACCGCCTGGGGGGTGTGAGTGTGAGAGAGAGGGAGAGGGAGAGAAATATGTGAATAATTAAATTGAAATGAGGAAGATGGAGCTTGATGTGAGTTTTACCTCTGTAAATAATCCAGACATTCGGCATTGTAGGACTCACATTACTGTAACTACATGATGGGGGATGAAGTGAAAATCTACTGTATTTAAAAGCAGCATACACAGGGAGAGGGAGAAAGAGAGAGCAAGCATGCGTATATATACACTGCAATTCTTTCCATACATTTTGAGTGGTGTTAACATATCTTTTGATTGTCAGCATATATGGAAAGAAAGAAAGACTATACAAAGATATACTTGCCATATACATGCTGTATTTATCCAATCGACAGTGCTTTGTGATATGGTGCAAATACACTTGAACAGATTAAATTAATTCTTGCAAATTACAGTTATGTTGACAGGACATGTGAGCACATTTTGATTTTAAGTTATTTAAAATACATGTTTTTTTGAAGGAATATGTCTTTAGCCCGAAAAAGTGCCAAAAAATGAGGTAATTTTTTTGTGATCTGAAAGTTTAGAGTCTAAAGTTCAAAAGCATTATTGGAGTGTTGCTAGTGCCCATTAGCCAAACTAAGAGTGTACTTTGAGCTAAATGCTAATGTCAGCTTACTCACATGCTCACAATGACAGAGCCAACAGGCTGATACTTTGTGTTTACCGTGTTCACCGTCTTACTGCGCATTAGCATGCTAGCATTTGCAAATTTTTAGCTGATGATGGCACTAAAAGGTGAGCAAAAGCACTACCCTGAGGGGAACTCATGTCTGAACTGAATTTCAAGGCGTGCATCCAAGAGCTGCCAAGCCATTTTACCCCAAATGGTGCTAGAGGAAAAGTGAGGGGATATAGGATACACTGTTGAAATTTTACAGCCTAGAGCAAAGTGGTCGTCTGACTGATTGACATTACCATCCCTATAGAGCCATTCTACCAGCTACTGTGCTGTGTCAGTGTGTTAAAATGTTGACCAACATGGTTGGACCATCTAATGTATCAGAATCTTAATTGCACCCCCCACCAAATCAACAGAGAGCTTCGGGCTTGGCTCGATGCTCCATTAAACACAAGTTTGTAGGTACTGATAAGCATCATGTTCTTAACCATTCAGTGTCAGGGTGACCTTTTGGAAGGGGTAAGGATCTGAAAGTGTGAGCCTGCACACGCCTGATGCACTTAAACTCTTTGCTGGATGGTAAAGAGAAGCTATAATACTTTTGAAATTGAAGGTATGGTGGGGGTGTAATCATAAAAACATAATTTTAGGTGTGTCTTCCTGAAACATATATCCACATATGAAGAAAAATACATTTTATATAAGAAAGACCTTCACAGGTAAACAGGGCCGATACAGTAAGAGGTTAGCGATGACACGTGAATTCTGTCCTCGGTTTAGCAGTATGTTCAACAACGAGTCAAAAGCCTGCTCTGTTTGACGCAAGAATCTATTGATTTAGGCTTTGGAAGACTTGTAGGTAAGCGATCAAGAGGTGGTGAATTGATTGACTCGGTTACTGCTTTATTCATTCACTGAGAGGTCACTCCACTGGATTGGACGCCGAGTTGATGCGATCTTAATTTGAGAATTGATCGCTTTGTGTGTCCTGCGCACGTCTCATTTTTCTTCAGATGCTGCTGGCGTTTGGAGGGCTGGGTCAGATAGAGAGAAAGCCTTTCTGACGGCAGCACAATCGTAGGAGTACCGATGTCTGTGGGCACAAAACTAAATAATATGTTCAAAAATGTTTATTCCGATTGGAATATTTGTGCCATTTGTATAAATTCTTAGTGTTTGGATTTGTGTTGTGGTACACCAAAAGGCCGGGGTACTCATCCTGTTCATGTTGAAAAGAGTTGTTGACATTTAGTGTCATGGATCATTAGGCACCAGTTGATGTATTTCTGTGTGTGTCATTATTGACGCGCTGACACATAAAATGCATATATACGCACATGCATCCACGTGTCAAAAAAAAAAACAACAGGCCGAATCCAATGCCAATCAATGTCTAGTAAATAGCCTTCTTGACTTTATATAGGACTTATTGAAAAAATCAGACTTTTAACACACACACACGGATTCTACAAAGATCAGACAGCTTCTTTGAATTTGGTTCATTACATGAAATGAAGGGTGCTGATGGTGGTTGGTTGTTGTCTTCAACTTGAGTTCAATATAGTCCCTTCAGGCTGTTTTAAAATGCCAAGGACCAAAGAGTGTAAGAGGTCCCTGATAACGAAAAACAATGTTCATGCAATTTGGTACCTGCCTACTTCTTTCCACAGTCACAGGGATGTGGCTTCTTCCAACATACATTGTGCAGAAGGCAGAGAGAACCACCATGGAAATTCTCCCAGTCCATCACAGGACTGACACATTTCTATGTGAAGTTAATTATGAAAATGCCGTGTTCATGCCATGTCATGAACACAACCCCCCCCCTCCCCAACAAAACTCCCTTGTATTTGTACACTTATTTATTTGAGGTTTATAGCTCAGTAAAAAAGAATAGGGGATTCTCTCTTACTCTTTTCCTTCAGAAACACACGTATTACACACATACACACTTCCATCGCCTCTTGCCTGTTTCCATGGAGACAGTAGTGAGCTGTTTCTTTCCACTAGGATCAGACCGTCTGTCTTGATCACAATACATATGCACACACACATGCACACACGCACAACCGCACACGCACACACACACACACACATTCACCGCAAAGTGATGAATTTTTCAGTTTTACCAGATGAGTCTGTACAACAGTGACTACGTGACGCTGTCCTACATAGGGTTTGTGAATCATCACTCTACAGGTGTTATGTGGATCACTGTAATCTATTCCTCTCTGTGTAGGTCAATGTTTCATGTTATGAAAGTACACATGTTTTAAAAATGCATCCATTTTCATATTTGTATTTTAAAGAAGAGATACGGTAAAATACTGCAACCCAGAGAGGAGTAAACTGAGCTCAATGAACAGACGGTGATGAGGATTGGAGAGGATAAAATGTGTTTAAACGAATAACATAAATGGCATGGTGGGTAATTTAGTCCCTTCAGATGTTCCGGCCCGTAACATCTTCAGAACTATAGTCTAATATCCAAACTCTGTATTCTTGCTAAAATTTTGGAAGCTCAAGTAAACTGTCAGTTAAAAAAATACTTGGTAGAGCACATTCTAACGGATTTACAGTCAGGTTTTAGAGCTGGGCAAAGCACTGTTACACTAACTTTGTTGCCATTAAGTGACGTTATAAATACTTTGGACAACAAGCAACACTGCACTGCCTTCTTTGTTGATCGGTCCAAAGCATTTGACTCTGTTGATCATGAGCAACTGCTAATCAAGTAACACTGGAATAGGAAACACAGCAATCAATAGTTTTTTTTACAGAACAAATGCAGTGTGTTTCTATATATAGTCTTAAATCAGACCTTTTAGAGATTTTCAAGGGTGTTTCCAAGGGTCTGATTTTATCCCCATTTTATTTGCTCTATTTCTAAATAACATTGGAAAGGATGTGCAAGCTGCTAAACTGCACCTTTATGCGGATGACACAGTGATATATTCAGTTGCCCCTTCATTGAACCAGGCCATAAATGACCTTCAGTTAGCTTTTCAATCGCTTCAAGTCTCACTTCATGGTCTCAAGTTAGTGTTTAATACTAAGAAAACCAAATTTAAGACGCTTTCGAGGGCTCAGTCTCAATCAACAGATAATACAACTATTAACACACTAAAATGGGACTTAACTGAAAATGTTTCATCATATAAGTATTTAGGTGTTTGGCTGGAAGACAAACTTTGTTTTTTAATTGTTTTAATTGAAAATGTCTAAATAAACATATGTTTTAATGCCAAGACATTTTGGTACAGTGAACAGCTATTGAATGACTGTATTAGTACACGCACTGTGTCCTTCAGAAATGGGTTGGAGTGTTTACTTCAGCACTCAGTGGTTATAAATTAAAAAGTATTGGAGATAAAACTTTGATTTGGGCTAAAATTACAACAGGTATTTAATGTGTTGCTGGGCTTTACTATACAAGTACAGTTATTCTTTTAAACTTGTGTTGGGCTGCCCTATTCCACCTCAACACAAGCACCATAGCAATTTAACATCAGAGTACTAAGGTCACAGATTGGTGAAAATCCTCTGAATTAAAAAAACAACTGTTTTTTGACTGTTTCAGCAGTTGCACATCATGATCTTAAATATTATAAATAGTGCTCATCAAAGGATCATGCAGAAAGACACAAAAGACTCAAAGTTTTCCTACTGCTCTCTTAAGCAACTGCGCAACTTTCACTTCCTCCTCTATCATGACCCCACTGTCGTGTGTGAGTGCATGGAAATCAACTGTTGTGTACCTGCTGACAGCTTTCATTTGCATCCTGTGCACGAGCACCAAGCTCCGCCACGCGATTCAAATTTAACAGCAGCTCACAGGCATGTTGCCACATCTCAAAACCACACATCCTCACAGATCAGCAGAGGCCACAACTATGTTTTAACACATTCCCTTTTTCCTAATCTACATGGGATTGACTATCTAGAGTAATGTGGAACATAGAACGTGTGCATGTGCAACAACATACTAATTGCCGAGGCCAGGTTCTCGTGAAAGAAAATACTGATAGGGCCATAATGAAACGTGCCATCAATTCATCATGCTCACATGATGACAGCATCTTGGTAGAAAAAAACGTGTTAGAGATCGACTTTATTATTCTGGTGAGTTTTATTTGTTCTGTCCCTAATTTTTCTGTTTGTGTTTTGTTTTCGACTGATTGACACTGATTCTGTTTTGATTATTTTTGTTCTGCTCTGGTCAATTATTTTTGCTTTCTCAGTTTTACAATAACACATAAAATTAAATTCAATACATAAAATACTATAAGAAGCCAATTTTGTCCAATAAAAATTGTGACATAACATTTGCCTAATTGTCTTTTAGTGACCTGTTTTGTCCAAAAGTCACTACAGTAACCTTAAATGATTTTCCCCACCTGTTTTCCCGATAAATTGTTTGTTTTTTTATTATTCTCCCATTAAGCAAATATCAGGATTTTTTTTTAAATGACCCTAACCTAAATCTAGAAATTCAGTGTATTACAATATTCAGTAAGGTTTTTACAATTTTCTAAGATCAGTTCCTTATCCGGGAACAACAGAGGAGGGAAAAATAATCCAAATCCCACACTGAATTTCCTGATAACATCACATTCACACTTGCACCCATTTCCGCAAATTTTCACTCCATCCCTCATTCATTTTACTAACTAAGTCCCATTTCACCAACAAAGTATCAGATGAGTTTTTTCTGTTTAATGTGAGCTCTGACTGACTGGCTCCAGCTGCTTTGCAGGTCAACATTCACATTTGTCCAACTGTGATCGGAGAAAAAATGTTTTGATGCATCTCATGTTTGAAAATTGTAAAGTCAACCTTGCAATGTGCCATAACCTTTTTTTTGTACAGTATTACACCAGCAGCAATGCATTATTGCTGTAACAGACAGTTTACAATCTATGATTCTTCTGCTAAATATTTATTTTTTTTGTTCCTTTAATTAGATGTAAGGCAAATGCGACTGTATTGAAAGAAATGTCTTTAAGGCAGGTTGTGGACTCACCCCAAATTCACACCACATGCAAAACGGCAGCAGCAGCAGCAGCACATACACGCATGACTGAGCAAAGCTGTGAATAGTTGCAGCAAGATTTTTTTCCTGTCCTTCTTAAAGTCAAACAAACCTGTTGGTAGTGTCACGTTTTTTGGGTGAAGCTATGAGAAAGGCACGCCACATGCACACGCAGCCAATGTGAGGTGGACTGTGGTGTATAGTCAGGTGGATCGAGTGGGCTGTGTCTGTGAGTTTCAGGTGACATGGGGGTGTTAATTAAAATAACTAAAAATAACTACCCCTCTCACCCATTATCTGGGTATAGCTCTAGCTGTAAGAGCAGCCTAACCTCAATGTATTATCTGTATTCACTTTTGGTTTTATTTTATAACTTTTAATGTCACAACTTCACCTCCGACTTATTCATATTTAATTGATCTTTAGTATTTAGTATTATGTTAGATGTAGTGATTTTTCTTTTCAGTAAAATGTGTGTTAATGTTAAAAGAAATGTATTTTTGCACAAATCAGTTATCACGACTCGTGTTCAAGACAAAATAAAACACCGAAATTGCTCACTCAAGTTTAAAATTATTGGAAAGGACAAACAGTTCAATAGAACTTTTTTAATCACACAATGACATATTTATGTATAAATATTTATAACTTTTGAACATAGAATTCTATGTCATATTAACAGGGAATAACCAATAACCAACCAATTAACAGGTCTTTGGGAGGAAACCAAAGCAGAAGACAGATGCATAGAGCACTGAAATATAGGCTATACAGTAATGATGGCTGGTAATGGTAGGCAGTGCAAGGCTTGTACATATTCGTCGGGTGGCGATTCGCGCACTGGGTAAGTTGCATTCCTTTGGTGTGAGAGACCCAGGCTCAACTCCCCACTGTGACACATCCACCACTGTGTCCCTGAGCAAGACACTTAACCCCTAGTTGCTCCACAGGCGTGCGACCTCTGACATATATAGCAATTGTAAGTCACTTTGGACAAAAGCGTCAGCTAAATGACTAAATGTAATGTTGTGTAATATTCTATGTATGACGATTTGGATTAGTGTTGAAAATAACCAAACAGGTGTGGTATATGCTGATGTGAAATATACAGGTAGATTGAAACCCACAAAGGCACAGGGGAGCATGCAACCTGCACACAAAAAGTAGCCTGGTCAGAGGTCAGTTATGGTCAATAATTTATAACTCAATTACAGATAAAGATATACCTTTATTTATAGAAATAAAGGGAATGTTTAATTTTGTTTAAGCACATTTTTAACCATGATGTTATACAGACTTACAGCTAACTTGTTGATTAGACAGTTTTGGCGATTGTCATCCTGCATCATCAGGACCCACGTGGGGAAATCAAACTCCGCGCGGTGACTAACTGAAGTTTATGCAGTACTTTAACGCTTCTGATCTGTAATGCAAAGAGAAGAGAAACAGAGGGTAGTAAGTTAGCAGGGAGCTCTGTGACCACAGCCAAGCAGCATCAGCCCAAGAATAAGAATAAAGAGTTACAAATACTCTACAGGGCAATTAGCCCAGGTGCCCAGAGTTACAGCAGTCTTAGCTCTTCACCTGCAAGGGATAGAGATTGGCCACGCCCACTCATGAACCCACACGGTGTTACATCAACTTTAGGACCAACTTTGGTCGGACAAAGAGGGCAAATGTGATGTGTAAAAATACAGTTGTGCTGTCCATTGCTAGTTCTCTACTGCCAGGAGGAGGGCGCTATTGAGTTGGTCGTCAAGAGTCTCAAATGCAGAACAAGGAGCAGATGCCTGGAAGAGTAATTCAAGAAAAATTGTGAAAAATGGAACACCTCAAGGAAGCATAATACGTCCGTCATTATCCTCTATAATGATAAATGATAGAAGTTGTGAATGGAATAGGGTGTTCACTTTTGGCAGATAATGGGGCAATTTGAAAGAGGGGAAGCAATTTGGAATTCATTGTAAAGAAGCTACAGGAAGCTATTATGAAAATAGAGGTCAAATAAAATGTTTTAAAAAGGAAATAATTGGTACTGAGGCAAAAAGTTATGGGTTTAATGGTTTGATTGAGTTAAATGTAATGAGGTGTTTAGTTGGAAGTGAATGGGAGGCCTACAGAACTGCTTTGAAGACCATATATTGTGGAATAATTAATAATCAACATTAGATTATGGTTGAGGGGTGTATGGAATGGCGGCAAGCTCAAACTTTCAGTATCAGGCTTTTGTGCACAGAGGCACTTAAAATAACCTTAACAGCAGCACTACAGGTGGAAATGGGAGCAGTGCAATTAGAGATGAAAGGATGCAGCATCAAAGAGTTTAGTTAATAAAATAGGAGGAGCATTTATTGTTCCAGAGTTTCATATAAGAATAGGGAAAATTCTCAGTGATGAATTATCAACAGGAGAAATGCACGTTAGCGGTGTAATGGATCGAGGAAACAAGACCATTGAGAGAAATCATTTGTTAAGATTCAAGTTCATTAAGTTTGCCAGTTTACAGAAAAGTCATTCAGTGAGCAGAGCAGACATATTGGCAGACATATTGACAACAAACAATATGCATTTCAAATGATGTGTTTTACAGTCATATTTTTATGGGTACCAGCACACATACAGCTCTGGAAAAAATTAAGAGACCACTCAATATTTGTCTTAAATCAGTGTCTCTATATGGCAGCCATTCCAATCAAGTGGCTGCTAAATTCCAAGACAGGCACACCTCATTCTACATAATGAGGTACTGATTAACTGAGCCAAATTTTATTTAACGAGGAAAAGTATGAAAACCACTGCTGTGGTCATCACTATCCTCTTGCAATAGGACCAGCTGCATGGCAAAAACAGTGCTAGTAGTACCACAAAGATAATCTGAACAACAAAGAAACAATGAGAGACTGTGCCAAAAGAGTTGAAAATAAAAGTTTTGAGTGAGGAAAAGAAGGGTTCAAGTCTGGCTTTACTGGCAGACGGAAACAGCGAGCATAAGGTTGCTTCCATCCTTAAAATTTCAAAGACAGCAGTTCATAAGAACAAGATCAAGCAACAGACATTGGGTGCAAAAAAGCTACAGACTGGCAGAGGACAATTGAGGGGGATGACTGCCAACTTCGAATGGCACTCAAAAACTCTAAGATAACATCAAGCGATTTACAAAAGGAATGGCAAACAGCAGCTGGGTTGAAATGAATGAATGAATTTGAAACAGGCTTCCAGGGACAGGGCTGAAGTCGTGCAAAGCTAGAAAAAAGCCCTTCATCAATGAGAAGCAAAGACAAGCCAGGCCTTAAGGATTGTTTCGTAGAGAACTGGAGTAAGGTCATCTTCTCTGATGAGTCCAATTTTCAGCTTTGCCCAACACCTGGTCGTCTGGTGGTTAGACGGAGACCTGGAGAAACCTACAAGCCACAGTGTCTGGCACCCACTGTTAAATGTTCCCCAACTCTGAGGATTGGTTTTTCCAGCAGGACAATGCTTCTTATCACACAGCCATGTCAATCAAGGTGTGGATGGAGGACCACCAGATCAAGACCCTGTCATGGCCAGCCCAATCTCCAGAACAGAACTCCAAGCTGAGCTACTTGAAGTTTTGCGCCAGGAGTGGCATGACGTCACCCAACAGCAATTTGAAAGACTGGTGGAGAGCATGCCAAGATGCATGAAAGCTGTCATAAAAAATCAGGGTTATTCCACCAAATATTAATTTCTGAACTATTCCTAAGTTTAAAAATGAATGCAATCTTGTTCCTTTGCAATTTTTGAGTTCTGACAACAATGCATCTTTTTTGTTATTTTGACCAGTTGTCATTTTCATCAGAACATTTGTAGATTTGTTTATTTTAATCAAACACATACCAATAAATAGTAAAACTGGATAAACTGATAATTTTGCAGTGGTCTCTTAATTTTTTCCAGAGCTGTAGACATCAAAGGAAATTTAATGGCACATAAGGTTGCAATGGAGATCAACAAAAGTGATTACATCGATGTGGCAGAACTCAAGAGCATTATTAAACAGAGAATGTAGGAAAGGTGGCAAAAGCAGTGGGAGGAAGAGAGGACAGGACGACGGTTTTACAGTTTAGCGTTCGAAGGAAAGTGGGAGACATGAGATGTGCAAGAAGGAACAGAAGAGACGAGAATAATATCAAGGCTTAGATTTGGACACAGTGTACTAAACAGTACATTATTCAAAACATGTAAACATAATTCAGGGAGATGTGACTACAGTGAGAAAGAAGCAACAGCGGAGCATGATAGGTTACACTGTCAGAAATATGAGGAAGAAAGAAGGCAGATGATTCAGAACTTCAGAATGAAAAATGTACACTTTGATTGAAATAATATTCTACGAAAGAGATGAGACGAGTGCTACTGAATATTATTTCAGTATCTTATAGTAACAATATCATTTGTTTGTTTGTCTTTTAATATATTGTAAGGACTACGCTGTAAGACATTTCAAGTCATTTAAACTTGGAAATGCAAGTTCACCTGCTGCCTTAAAAATATTAATTAAACTTGAAGATTGCCTTTGTGGTGTGAACTCACAAATTAAAAGTTTATAATAAAGTTGATACAGTACACTAGTATTTTCAACTTTTTATAAAGTTTTGTTATGTGCTAAAGCCCATCAGACAATCAGAGGATGTTGAGTATAAACGCACGGAAAGAATCACGTTAGCTCGCTGGCTAACGCCGAGCAGTTGCTAACATTATCCAGTGCAAAGTTTTGCTGCTTTCCACATCACCAAGTAACGCGACCCTGGTTAGTATCCTGTGTACCACCACTATCATGTCAAAGTGCATGAAAAGATGTAACGGTAAAAACAAATGTGGAGCAATTAGTTCACTAGCTTATACTGATACAGGAAGGGCAGCCAGCTAACGCTAATTAGCTTGGACCTCTTTACTTTATGACGTTCAATTTAGATTTATTGTCATTTTACCGATAAGTTACACAGCTTCTCCACCTCTCAGTCGCTGTAACTAACGTGACCTGAGCAAAATGGCGACAACAACACAGAGGAAGAGCCATCCACTAACGCTACAGTAAAGATACTTAGCTGTGGTCAAACTGTCAAAGAGTGACAACAATTGTTATAATATTCAGTAAGATACACAGATAGTAAAGATAGTCACTAAAAAAGCTAACAGGCGAGTTAATGATTTAGCATGTCGGCTAAATGCAGTAAATGTACCGTTATCGTGTAACGAGCGTGGATTAGTTTGACCTGTCAAACAAACCTGTAATGTCCCTTTAAAAAAACTTATTTTACTTTATCAGTGGAGGAAAACTTAACATATCTAACCGACATACATTTCTACATTATTTTAACTCACAGTTTCAAGTTTGTGTTGGAATTGGATACATGACTTAGCTGCAGTGTATAGTACTATAGTATACACTCACCTAAAGGATTATTAGCAACACCTGTTCAATTTCTCATTAATGCAATTATCTAATCAACCAATCACATGGCAGCTGCTTCAATTCATTTAGGGGTGTGGTCCTGCTCAAGACAATCTCCTGAACTCCAAACTGAATGTCAGAATGGGAAAGAAAGGTGATTTAAGCAATTTTGAGCGTGGCATGGTTGTTGGTGCCAGACGGGCCGGTCTGAGTATTTCACAATCTGCTCAGTTACTGGGATTTTCACACACAACCATTTCTAGGGTTTACAAAGAATGGTGTGAAAAGGGAAAAACATCCAGTATGCGGCAGTCCTGTGGGCGAAAATGCCTTGTTGATGCTAGAGGTCAGAGGAGAATGGGCCGACTGATTCAAGCTGATAGAAGACCAACTTTGACTGAAATAACCACTCGTTTCAACCGAGGTATGCAGCAAAGCATTTGTGAAGCCACAACATGCACAACCTTGAGGCGGAGGGGCTACAACAGCAGAAGACCCCACCGGGTACCACTCATCTCCACTACAAATAGGAAAAAGAGGCTACAATTTGCAAGAGCTCACCAAAATTGGACAGTTGAAGACTAGAAAAATGTTGCCTGGTCTGCTGAGTCTCGATTTCTGTTGAGACATTCAGATGGTAGAGTCAGAATTTGGCGTAAACAGAATGAGAACATGGATCCATCATGCCTTGTTACCACTATGCAGGCTGGTGTTGGTGGTGTAATGGTGTGGGGGATGTTTTTTTTGGCACACTTTAGGCCCCTTAGTGCCAATTGGGCATCGTTTAAATGCCACGGCCTACCTGAGCATTGTTTCTGACCATGTCCATCCCTTTATGGCCACCATGTACCCATCCTCTGATGGCTACTTCCAGCAGGATAATGCAGTTTCTTGAACATGACAGTGAGTTCACTGTACTAAAATGGAGCATCTTTGGGATGTGGTGGAACGGGAGCTTCATGTCCTGGATGTGCATCCCACAAATCTCCATCAACTGCAAGATGCTATCCATCAATATGGGCCAACATTTCTAAAGAATGCTTTCAGCACCTTTTTGAATCAATGCCAGGTAGAATTAAGGCAGTTCTGAAGGCGAAAGAGGGGGTCAAACACAGTATTAGTATGGTGTTCCTAATAATCCTTTAGGTGAGTGTATAACTCAAAAGACGCAGCAAAAATTTTCTTTCTCTTGCTCCCATTTCTGCTCACCCCCTTTTTGTTTTCAATTGGTAACTTACATACTTAAGTGAGTTCAATCAACACACACATATATGACACAAATCTCAAATAGTCAACACAATGAATTTATTTAAGTTAAACTTTTCAAAATCCAAAACTTGTCAGAGCTGTTTGAGTTAAAAAGAAGAAATAAGTCGACACAATAGGCTGTAGTCATTGTGATGCACGCTCCACACCAGTTGGTGGCGGTAATGCACCGATTCGTTGTTTGCCAACCGCCAATAAAAAGTCTGGGAAAAAGAAGACAAGAGGCGTTACAAAAAAAACATGGCTTCCAGCTGGACGGTCGCAAGTGAAGAGCTCTCCTGTCCGGTCTGCCAGGACACTTTTAAAGACCCTGTCCTTCTTCCTTGCAGCCACAGCTTCTGTCACGGCTGTGTGCAGCAATGGTGGCGAACGAAGAGAACACGCCATTGTCCCGTTTGCAAGACTCTGTCGTCAACTAAAAATCCGCCTCGAAACCTGGTGCTGAAGAACCTGTGCGAGGCTTTTCTCCTGGAGATGGAGTCCGGGACCGTCTGCCGCCTGCACACCGAGAAACTGAAGCTCTTCTGCGTGGACCACCGGACACCTGTCTGCATCGTCTGTAGAGACTCTAAGCTCCACTGGAACCACAGGTTTACACCCGTCAACGAAGCTGCACCGCTTTACAGAAACAGTCTCCTGAGATGCCTGGATCCTTTGCGGGCGAAAGTGAAACGCTTCAGTGAAGTGAAAGCAAACTGCGAGACAGCCGACGAAGAAATTAAAAAACAAGCTCGGGACACAGAGACGAGGATTAGAGCGGAGTTCAAGGTGCTTCAGGAGTTTTTGCTGAAGGAGGAAGAGACCAGGGTTGCAGAACTGAAGGAAGAAGAGAAGCACAAAAGAGAGAGGATGAAGGATAAGATTGAGCTTTTAACAAGAGAGATAGAGGCCATGGAAAGTACCATAAAAAACATAGAGGACGGACTGAAAAATGACGACACGTCTTTCCTGTTACAAGCCAGTGCGTTAACGGAAGAAGCTCAGCGCCCCCTGTTGGATGAGCCAACGCAGGCCGCGGGAGCCCTCATCGACGTTGCCAAATACCTGGGGAATATTAGTTTCAATGTGTGGTGCAAAATGAAGGAGAAAGTGACGTACACCCCTGTGATCCTGAACCCCAACACCGCCCACAGAGAACTGAACCTGTCTGAAGATTTGACCGGTGTAAGATGTGGACCGAAGCAGCCTCTTGCTACGATCCCGGAGAGGATGGAGGAGCACCACTGCGTCCTGGGCTCCGAGGGCTTCCGCTCAGGGAGTCACAGCTGGGATGTGGAGATTGGAAACAATGAAGTGTGGGGCCTGGGTGTGATAGCACAGGATGCCCACAGGACGGGGGACATAATGTCTGGGCTGTGGATGGTGAGGTTTTGTTATGGTAAATACACCGCATTCTGCCCGTCAAAGCCTGTGTCCGTCCTCTCACCGAAGAGCAGGCTCCAGAGGGTCCGAGTACACCTGGACTGGAACAAAGGAGAGCTGTCTTTCTGGGATCCAGATACTAACGCGGTCATACATACCTTCACGCACACCTTCACCGACACCCTGTTGCCTTACATCAACACCTGGAATGACGTCCCGCTGAAGATATTACCAATGAAAATCTCTTTTAATGGGAACTGAACTAAAAAAAAAAGAAAAGGAAAAAATAATCTCATCACTCCAATTTATTGTTCTTATTTTTTATCAAGTTAGTACGGAGCCCCCCTGGTGACATTGATGAAAAATATATTAATTTGAGGCCTCAAATTAAAAATTCGTGGCCATAAATTATTATTTTGAGGCCACAAATAATAATTTTGAGGCCTCAAATTAATAATTCGTGGCCACAAATTACTATTTTGAGGCCACAAATAATAATTTTGAGGCCTCAAAATAATAATTTGTGGCCACGAATTATAAATTTGAGGCCTCAAATTAATATATTTTTCATCAATGTCACCGGGGGGCTCCGTAAGTTAGAGACCTGGATTTTATTTTTTATTTTTGAGTCATCAATGCTACAACAAAAGTAATGGTATATAATGGAATGAAATTAAACAAATGAAGATGGCAAACACTGTATATGTAACAGAACACCACAGAAATAAGTTAAATTTCCTCAAAGGGAATAATGTTTTTGTATGTCTGGAGAGGTGCAATGTAAAATATACCTAAAACTTCCAAAGGATAGTGGGGAGTTACTCTATTTAAACTTGAAAATAGTGAAACGCTTCGTCACTGTTTCTGTGTGTGATTTTCTTCTGTCTTATTGCCGCGTTGGTACCTCGGTCACATGTTATTGTATTGAAGAATGCTGTGCAGATAAAATTTGGAATACTTGAAGGTATCTTTTCTTTTTCTTCTTGCTTTTCTCTGCCATATTTGTCTCTCTGTCAACATGTTTTTGGTTTAAGAGTTGACAGTTACTAATTATTATAATTATATACTACATGTAAGCATTTCAAACCTTTGCACTTTATTGAATCATGGTTGCCTTGACTTGAGTAATTGTAAAAAAAAAACAAACAAAAAAAAACGTGTATTATATAAAATAAAACACTGTGAAGGGTAACTTCTTTTTTATTTATTATTATTTTAAGTCTATTTATTTAAACAAGGTACAATAACAGACTCTATGTGGTACAGATCAAACCATGTTTCAAGTCTAGGGTGTAATTCACCTCCTAGGTAAGTAATGAACATTGGACTTATTCAAAACAATCATCTCAAAAGACATAGTAACACAACTAACAAAGATATAAATAATTGATTTAATCAATATAGAGGACTCATTTCTAAGTGCATTCCAATATGGGGGGAGTAATAATAGTATATAGTATTAATAATGATTATTGATTATGATTATTATTATTATTGTTCTAATAGCTAATACTTCATTTTTTTTAATATATATAATTCTCAAGGTTTGCAGTTCTCATTGTAAAGCCAGGGTACGTTGTATTCAACAAATGTTGTAATTTGGGTGTTGGTGTGTTTTCTAGATTATTTTCAATTAATTGAATAAGAGTCATTCATATGTTTTGTGTCACCTTAGAATAGTTTTTCAAGGAGCAATCCAAATTATATTTATCCTTAAGCTCGTCCAGTACATTACCATCTCCATCCAGTTGTCCATAAATATAGATTTTATGACTCTATTGTTCCATAGCGGAACATTATGTGGACTAAAATTATGTTTTTAAATCACTTTCCAGTGGGACAAGACTTGTTTGTGAAAGACAGACAGTTTGACAGGTAGTTTAAGTATTTCAAAGTCAGAGTTTAACAAAAAAAAAACAATGTCACAAAAGGTAAACAGGTGAATTCTGCCATTGTTCTATGACAAGTCAGTGTGCACTTTTACTTTCAGCTATGTCTCTTAATCAGGCGCATTGTTAAGGTGTTTACAAGATTAATCACTTCCAGTCAACTCAAAGTTCATATCCTACCCAAGTACTGTTGTTTTACTGTACAACTTAATCAAGTATACTGTAACTTTACATGCAACTGTCAGCATATGATGCTCAAAATTTAGACAATGAGGGCTCCTAAATTCAGTCTGAATAAAGTTTACAATACATTGTGTGCTGTTGTTTTTGTACAAAGAGCTTAAATACATTAGAGAGGTCAAATCCCATCCAGAGAGTGTGTCAGACAGACCTCTGTCACACAGGGCACTTTAAAACCTACTGTCGTACAACTGTCGTGCAACACTATGACGCCAGCAAAAACTGCTTTACGGACAGGATTGCCTGTCGTTGTTTCGGCTGTCCTTGTGAAGATGGGAAGAGCGCGTGAGTGTAAAAAAGATGTTTGTTTTGGCGTGAAGACAATAAGTGCGGGTCGTTGTGCAGCCTCGTTGTGTTTGCGGTCAGTGAGCTAATGTTAATGCTAAAGCGGGTGCTAATAGGAGTGTTTCATGTGTTAGCTAAGATCACTGCACAGTGTTAAGTAACTACACGCTCAGTGAGTCCGTTTGCAATCAATCATTAATCAACAAATAAAAGGGCAACGCTTCAGGATTACGGTTATAGTAGGCAGGTAGTACATTTACATTTATTCATTTAGCTGACGCTTATCCAAAGCGACTTACAATTGCAATACATATCAGACGTCGCACGCCTCAGGAGCAAGTAGGGGTTAAGTGTCTTGCTCAGCGACACAATGGTGGATGGGTCACAGTGGGGGATTGAACCCAGGTCTCTCACACCAAAGGCAGGCATCTTGTCCATTGCCCACCAGCCAGTAGGCATTTATTTGTCACAATATAACAGGTTATAAAGTGAGATTGAGTTTTGTAACTCCCTTCTGCAACATAGCAGACAATATACATTATTGTATATACACTCGGCTGGTGGCGAAGTGGTGGGGGAAGGGGATCATGGTAGTAATCTTTACACATTGCACGATTGCTCTAAAAGTTGCTCTGTGTATCATCAGCTTAAAAGTCTGATAGCTTGGGAGAAAATCTGCTCTGCAGTCTGGTGCTGCTGCAGCTAAAACCTCTATATCTCTTCCCAGAAGGCAGCAGGGTGAACAGGCTGTGGCTGGGTGGGTACTGTCCTTTAGTATCCTTCGGGCTCTGCGTAGACACCTCACTGCACCGATATCACTGATACTCAGGAGTTGGGTACAAATGATCTTCTGAGCAGTTTAATCATCTGCTGCAGAGCCCCTCCGATCCTGGGCAAAATAATGTTGTGTTAACCAACATCCCACTTTGTCACTGCTGATATAAGGCAAGACGATATGAGTCAGCCTGATATTATATTCAGTTGTGTTTATATATACATCCAAGCGTCACCTGAATATAACCCTCAATTGTTGCTGATTTATGGCGAGAACACACAGTAAGTGACGTTAAATGTGTCAGTTATTATCTGATAATGTCTTCTTTAACCGTGAAGACATGATGAGCTGGGACTGTCGTGTGAACCTGCTAACTGAGGCTAAGTGAACAGGTGATGTTACAGAGCCCTAGTGGTTAAAGAGAACGTCACCTCAACAGGACATCAACGGTTTAAATCCCTTCCTGAAGTGTTCTTCAGAAAGACACTTAACTTCTACCTAATCTCTGTGAAAAGCGAGGAATCTACAAATTTTTCCCTTCTCTATTGAATTACTGTCTGTATATCTCTGACGTGCAGGCCCGTTGGTACGCTCATGAACGTATTGTCTGCCTCCTCCACAGATGCCACCTACTGAAGTCTGCGGCAGCTAAGAAGCAACTGACACAACATAAGAAAAATAAAATAAAAACGTGACATGGCGTCCCGCTTCCTCAAGTACTCCGTGCTCCTTCAGAAGTACCGGACTCCGCTGCTGATTGCGAGCTGTGGCGGGGTCTTTGCAGCCAACCTGTTATACCATGTTTTCCCTGACAAGTCCTACCGTCAGCTCTATCAGGCCTGGTACAAAGGAGAGCCAGTCACTCTGTCTGAAAAGCTTGAGGATCTTTTCCAGCAGGTAGTGTTTGTGTGTGCCGAAGTATTTTTTAAGCTTTTCTTTTCTTTTTTGTAAACTGAATTATATTTGTACAGGCACTTGCAGATGAGATAGAAGACTCAAATGACATTGCACCTAGTAATGCACTTCATTGACAACTATTGAACTATTGAAAAGTGCTATAATTGAGCAACAACAGTTATGTCAGGGTTATTGGCATTTAAAGAAAGATATTTAATAAATTGCAGCACTCACAAAGCATAGATTCACAGTAATACCATTAAACTAGAGAGTCAAAATGTGCAGTGGAAAAAAGCCACACAAAACCCAAATTTGAATGTTGTTGTCATTTTTAGGTGCTGAAGGATTATGGTATCAGCTCACCCAAGAATTTCTCTGCCTTCGCCTCCTTTGGGTTTCATCCGGTTGGTGCTGGTGTCCCTTGGCTTCCTGCCGGGGCACAAATTGGCCTCCCCGCGAACTTTAACAGCACGGTCGACGACCCGGGCGGAATCACAAACCGCACCGTTTTCATCAACGGCAAAGCGGTGGACTGGAGCAGCGATGCTGGCTCTGCTCTGAAGGAGGCGCTGGTGTGTTCCCCTGAGGCCCAGAAGTTTGCCATAGCTCGAGAAGTGGCCCGCTTGCAGTCCGGAGGACCTGTTGTGAGTGCTGCCGTTGCCCCACTCTGTCTGAGTGGCGTTTGGGTGTACAGCGTGGTGCTAAAGCAGATGTTCGGGCTCCACGTCGGGCCTGCACTGTTTCGCGGGGCTGTGAACGTTGTGGCGCTGGGGCTTGGTGCCGTGTCCTACTTCCTCACCTCGGATGCTGTCAGCCAGTGGATTGACTTTAGCTCAGACCGGCGTGCAGCGGGAGTGTCCCGTGATTATGCCCAAGGAGGGGTCGAGTTTTACGATAAGATTCTGTCCAGAAACAAGACACTGCGCTCCCTCATGGGGCGGCAGGGAGAGGACATGTACGCTCCCAGTGGGAACTTGTTTCCTGCTCACCTCCTTCAGCTGAAGCACACACCATACACATCCAGGAGGGAAGGGATCCTCGCTCTGCTGAAAGAGGAGAAAGTTTGAAACGGAATCAAAGGAGGCAGACTGTTGTTTCGGGATTTAAAATGGAGGTCAATGGGCCTCACCTGAACCCGTAATGATATAATGTAAGTTCAGTTATCTCTGAGTAGAGGGCTCCTGAGCTTTTTGCCACAAAAAAACCCTGGCCAAAAGAATTGTTAATATATTTTCATAGAAAAATGTCATAACACATGAGTTACATATACATTTTATGAAAGTGTGGAACCATTCAAATTACAAGTAAGTCCTGTGGTTTGAAATGTTTAGTGGTCAGTGTGACTGGTGACTTATTTATCCAACAAAGACAAGACTTGGAGGGTTAATTGTGGACACAATGTACAAATAAACACTTTGAAGCCTGTCAGAGCATGTGATGAAATATATGTTGCTGAACAGAAAGACATGGTTGAACAGTCAATTGAATTCAAATTAGCTTTATTGGCATGAATGTGTAACAACAATATTGCCAAAGAATCATACAAACTACATCAGAACAATCAACGCCATACATTTCATTAAACAAGTCATTTGTAGTCTTTGTCATGCAGAATAAGGTGTCATTGTTCTTGGTTCTAGATATTACAGTTAGGAATGATCTGTGGTGCAAAACACGCTTTTATTCGCCCTGTTTTTGAGAAATACATCTGCAAGATTTGTGACGCAACCCCATTACACTCGGGGCAAATTAAATTTTGTTTAAAGTTTATCACAGCACTGATAAATAACATTTAAATAACTAAACTGCAGCATGTTTTCCTACAGTCGTTGCATTTAAATTCTTAAAAGTTGAAACCCTTTCTATCTTCTCCCCATGGAATCAGTTGGTCAGTTCTGAAAAACGAGGGAAGCAGCACAAAACAGGAGGACGAGCGTACAATGCAGATTTTACTATTGCAGATCTTCAGCATGGGTTTCCAAACAGACTCGAGAGTTTGGCCTTGAGTTTGAAGTATTCAAGCTGCTCAGCTGAATGTTTCTTTGTCGCTGCCTGCAGAGAAATGGCAAGCCATTCTGAGTTGTGTTAGAGAATCTTAAGTATCCTCATGTACAGGATTTTCGTGTGTGTTACCACTTAGTGAAAGGCATGAAAAAACATTATGGAGGAAAACAGATTTGGGGTCGGACTAGCCATAAAGCAAGTTGTATGGACTGTCCATATGTGCATACATACTTAAAGTAGACATCACAAAATGGAATGCAGGATTTTTCCAGTATGTCTATTAAAAAGAAAGCTTTTCCCAGTGCATAAATAACATCATCATTTGCATGATCCTTACTAAATGTTCAGGTGTAATAATCTTAATCTGCAGTTTATTGTGACTCAGACCTCATCATATACTGTAGCACCCAAGATCCTTTAAGTCATATGTCTGCATATAAACAAAGTTCAGTCGTGGTGAAAAATCTGGACATAAAAAAGCATGCAGATGGTAAAAGTAGAGGGACTTTTCTTAATCAGAACAGCTTGGGTTCAGTGTTCTCTGACAGTAAGCGTCCTCTCCTCATTAGTGCCCTTGAGCAATTTGCAGAATTTGTTCCAGATCTGTGGTTATGCAACAGATTGTGGGCTTTGACACCCGTGCAGGGCTTCATCAAGGAGTGCTTTTCCCAATGTGTAAACTAAATATTTTAGTTTGTTTGTATCAAATAATTCCTGCAGCACTAGGTAGATAGAAAACACAGTTGGGGGAAAAAAAGATCAGTAAGTAAGTGATTGGGAATGTCCCTGTCTAATGAAGAAGACAATGAAGAAGAAAAAAACTGAATTTGAAGGTCTACTCCATCAGTTCCTCGGCTTGGATTGCGTTCTAACAACACTGGGCTTGTTGTCTTGTCCTCGCCACTCCGCTTCATCTGTTTACTTCATTGTATGCCAAACAGAGTGACTGGACAACAGTCCATTGTCAGTTGCGTTGTAGCGTGTTTCTTTTTCGATCCACTTGAGGTCAGTACAGCCCACATTTCCACTCGCACAAATTGTCACTTATCTTTATTTTTACAGTGGGAGTGAAAGACAGGGCTACAGATTCATTTGGTCTGAATGGGCAGGTAGGTGAAATAATTTTCATAATTACATTCATTTTGAGGCTCATAGTCATACAGTGATATTCATTTTAAAAAAACAAAAACAGACTCCTGTAGGGTCAGGGCATTTTTCAAAATTAAATCCAAGGTAATAATACATTCAAATATATATCAGATATAACCCTTTGTGTGTGTGTGTGTGTGTGATTGCATTAAGTTACAGTCTCAATCATATTCATTCCATTTTATGTTATATTGTTTTTACGAGTGTATTATATCATTATGTAATGCACTTAACCTTTTTTTTTTAAATAGGGCATTCAAATACATTTAAGGTATATTTAAGGATTTTGCAATATATATCAGAACACATGCAATCTGCACTGTCAACCTAATACAGAACTAAATGGATTATTTGCACTAGCAAATAACTGCCTAAAGCTATGGTAATGTGTTTTTTTTACAGTACATGTAATACTTGGTACATTCTGCAATATATTATACATATGGCACGTGCTGTTACATTATTGAGAGCATACGTCCATTTTCAGTACACATTAAGAGAAGGTAAACATGTTATATAACTCTCAGCTCTTCATATCAGTGTATGTGACCACATGGTGAACAGCAGCATTTGACTGACTGACACATACACTGCCATTATGTTCTTTATAAGGGTCACAATGCAGCTAAATGTGGAGATATTTAAGATTAAATTTTGGACCGAGGTGCGCTGAAAAACAAACTGCGCGCCTCCCGCCCCGTGGCCCCGCCCCCGTGCGCTCGGTTTGCGCCATTACGTCGCTGTGCTGATCGCTGCTATGCTGCAAGGCAGGCAGGCAGGCAGGCAAAGCAGCTGCAGAGGCACCAGGGAACGCTCGCGACAACGGACCCGCTCGTGTCGGGAAAGTCAGAAACGCAACATTTGCATATTCTGTGATTTGAAGTCCAAACATTTTCACTTGTAACCTTTTGCCGATCGCGTCTTCTTTGTTTTTACGCCCGCGTGGGAATATATTTTTCATTCTCTCGACCTGAAATGACTGCTAGTCGCCGTGTCTAGCCAATGGTTACTGCGGGGGCTCCTGTCTTGTGGATTATCCGTCGTCGCCGAGCCAGTTGCATGGTCGAGCCCGGAGGAGGCCCCGCTCTGCTGGATGGATGTGTGTGAAGCAGCGCCGGACTCCAAGTACTGATGAAGACGGTGATAATGATGATGCTTGGGTTTCATCGGCAGCGGGTCAACTGATCTTGGATGTTCGGGCTGTATAGCCCCCCACAAAAACCATTTCCTCATACAGCAAACAATATATTCCTTAAAAACTGGACGCCCCTGGAGCAGTTTATGACGGTAAGAAAGACACTCATTCTCACAGGCCACCAGTTTTTACAGCTGACGTTAGCTAACGCTAGCTATCTTAGCGCTGTCACTTTTATCCAAGTTGCTCCCCGCTCAGCTAAAAAGAGCTAATGTTGCAAAATAACGCCTCTCCAACGGGGCCCTTTTTGTTATTACACTTTCTAATGTTTGAGTGGGGTATTAAAAAAAATAAACAGAAAGCCCTAATATATTTTTATTCTACAACCTTAATAGCCAGTGGTTGTGTAGCTTGTTAGCTAGCTGTTTCTCAGCCCATTCAATGTATCGCAGCTTACTTTACGTAGCTGCGAAACAGTAGCTAATCCCGTGTGCGCAACACTGGAAACGCTATGCATTTAAAGGATTATTGAGTTAATACAACTTTGGTAGGTCCTGCTCAAGTCTACATTCGTAATTTAGTTAAATCGGCCGTTCATAGCTTATTCATGCAGTGCACAATAAGCCCTTTAATGACCAGAGTCCAGTTGGCGTTCAATGGCACGGTGTCAGTTAGCGTTATGTTAGGATGTGGCTTTAAAGATGGCATTCCTTTCTCGTGTGTTTATAATAGCCATTAATAAATCATTAATAAGTGATTTGCGTTGTCGTGTTTCGGCGCGAATGGTCGAGGTAGTTGCTGTGTTTCTGTCACCGTGTAGCTTCAGCGGTAAATAACGTCAGGCACCGCGAATGCAGATCCTTCAGGTAAAACTGCTGTCGGGTTGTTTTTTTTTTGTCAGTGATTGCTGTGTGAAGCACCAGTTGTTACAAACAGCTCTCACGTAACGTGTCACATTCTGGAAATGTCACACGAGAGGGCCTATATCTGGATAAGCTGCTTATAGCGACCCCCGCTCCTACTTAGTGGCCCGTGAATCAATCATTATTTTATTTTCTTTGCAAAGTAAATGACCGAAAAGGACTCTCGTCTGGAGATGTTAACTATGTGGTGTTAAGTAATGGATTTGAGGGTTTGCTGTGATGAGGCGTCCTCATTTCTTTCGATGACGTAATCCTCCACCGTGCCACATCTTTTGGGTCGCAGTCGGTTCCTCTGCTGCCTGCTGTTTGCCAGTCTGCTGCCGCTGCTGAGATCATATGGATGCTGCTCTGTCCTGTTTTGTCTGGCCCCCTGCCTCTCCCTCACTGGCTCGCTCTCATCCTGTGTTCTTCTTAATCTAAACTGCAGAATGACTTCAGAGCCACGATTGGTTCTGTGTGGGATCTCAGCAAAGGAAGGGATTGTGAATTAAATCCAACAGCTGGGTTCATTTTCCAAGTGTTCTCCAAAGTCAGCAACCCCTAAAGTGTCGTCGGGAATCCCCCGGGGATCTATGAAAAAGGGACACCAGAAGCCCCAGACTCCCGAGCCCACATAACATACTGTGAATATCCTGTGCAATTATACAGATTTTTAAAAAAATATGTAATAATTGACTGTAGCACCCGCTTTCACAATAGCTTTGTATCCGTTTCTAAAGGAATCCATATCAATAAAACAATTTAGCAGATTGGGCTCTAAAAAAATGGGTGTCTCTGACCTAATATTAATTGGTTGGTCTTGACCTGAATATGTTTGGGAACCCATGTCAGAGGCTGTTGGTTGCCAAAGCTGAATGACTTATCTTGGGAATTAGGCCTGCCGTTTTGCACATTTTTATTTGGGACCATTGGGATCAACATTCTGCGCTGTTGATTGCCACATTTTATATATATATATATACATATATATATATATATATATATATATATATATATATATATATATATATATATATATATATATATATATATATATATCATGCTGTTGGCGTAAACTTGACTAAATAAGGCTGTGCAAGATTTGTTTTCATGGGTTTTGTGACATGCAGTCTGATCATTTCAATGCATGCTATACATGCATACATGGCGTGCTGAGGAGAACCCTGGAGTGAACTTTCAGTTTCAGTTCCTTTTGCTCTGCCCAAACCTGAAGACACCCTGAGTTTTAAGAGTGGATGGACTCAGCTGGTGAAGATTAAATTGCCTGTAGCAATGGCCGTGGTTCACTTGAGCAGCGCACCTGAATCTGTCATCCAAAGGGTGTACAGCAGGAGTGTGTGTGAGACAGAGAGAGAGAACGGATAGTCAAAAGCGAAGGGAAGAAGTGAGGAGAGGATATGGATAGGGGAAGGCGGGGTATACAGGTGCGGCAGGGGTAATGAGGATAAACTGCACCTGCTGGCAGAGGGCAGGGTGGGGGATCCCATGGCAGCAAGTTACTTAGGTAGTATCATTAGAGCCCAAGGCAGCTTGCTTAAATTTAACTGTGGCTATGATGCAGAGGCAAATTGTAATATACCCTTATGTTTATTTCCAACAATTCAAACTCATCCTCATTGTTTTGGTTAACAATAGCCACAAATGCTGTCTTCACTTAAGTTGAAATCATTCTCAGTCTTGCAGGTCTGAAAGATATGTATGTGTCTTTGAGAAGCTGTTTGTCAACATTGCCTGCGGCTTGACATAAAGGCCAAAAATGAGCTTATCTTCACAGCTTCGCAAAGAATTTCTTCTTTATCCATCACTCTGTGATGTTTCTGTTCTGTCTGTCGATTGGATCTGAAGAAGCTAATAGATGAGGAGCAGTGCAGAATAATTCAGTTTTACAGCTAGCCCTGTATCCTAAACGCTTAGACCTCTCACCACCAATTTAGAATCTTGCCGTTTCTGCCGAGGTGTCTCCACAGGTTTGGCTGGTGCCTGTAGAGAAGATGCGTGAAGATGCGGCTTCCTGGTTACACATCATAAACCAGCCCACATTGCAAAGAAGTCAAAGGTCAACCATTGTTCTTGCCGGTTTGAAAGGCTGCGATATGTATACACTGTGGGATGGGCTAGGAGCGCAGACCTTTGAATGTACAGAGAACGTGTAGAACACTATGTGCCTGAAGCTCCTCTGTTTCGTGCAAGGAGACTCGTGCAAAAGGAACAGAATAAAGCCATTAGACCAAATACCATTTCCTTATGTTTGTAAGATGTATTGGAATTTACTGATGTTTCTGTTTTGTCTCATAATTGTGTCAGTCCAGGAGGCTGTCATCTTTATGCACCCTGAGCTTCAGCTGCCGCCTCTGTGACTTTCTCGCTAGCCTCTCACCTCTTTGAGGTACTTGTGCTTTCTCTCTATCTTTGCCTGACACCTTGTCTGTTTTGTCTCAGTGTTGGAGAGGCACACCCTACCGCACAGCATGGTGCTCAGTAGTGCTGACAGCTTAGTATTGGTGCAAACTGACAGTGTTGGTAGGAAGATTGCTGGCTGGCGTGCTGCAGCCAAGATAAATTATCAGGCTTCTAAGATGTTAGCATTTGCGTATTTTACATTGGTAAGCTTGGATTCATTGCCAGAAGAGCTTTGAAAAAAGACTGTTTGTTTTAATGAACTTCTGTCACCAATATGTAGTTTTTTCTTTCTCTGTCATTGTAGTGCCACCGAGTTGCTATTTTTCCAACTCTACACACAAGTAAATGACTTGAGTATTAAAACTCATGCTTGTGCATGTTTCAGATTGAGTGGTACTTACCTTCTAAGATCCCTCATTACTTCCTCCTCCTTTATTTGAGTGTGACCAGGCTGCCTGTGACCTATGGTAACGGTTAGTGACAGCCCTCTCAAAGATCAGCCTGTTCATGTTTAACCAAGGGGACCAGCTGCCTGCAAGTTCTATTATAAAAGTTCACAGTCCTGTTTGCAGTTGGAGAGCGCAGTAAGCCGGGCCGCTGATCGCTGCACACCAACCCAACTCCTGCCAAATTACTGGAGATTTTGTTCCAGCGTATTCCTTCAATGTTGAGGCCTAAACTATCGCCATACATTTACAAACATGCCTAATTTGGTACAGGCTGGCGCAAATACAAATTTGCCTAACATTGCACGGGCTGGTAGCGCTCTCAGATCCCGTCATTGTCCTGAGCTACAGTTCTTTTCAGTCCGTCTGACTGGCAGTCCTTCAGCGAACCAGCCAAACAGCCATCCATTCACATAAATATCCAGCCAGATCGCTCTCATAAAGGCAGCTAGCTAGTGGTCTGTTGCTGGGGCGGACATGGCACAACTCTTTAGCAAAAAAAAAAAAATCATCTCCCAAGCCCCAAACACAGCTGTGTTTATTCTGTGCAAGATACCACAGCTACAGAACGCCAGGACGAAGATGCCTCGATGCATCTAGACTTCCAAAATGGAAAGCTAGTAGTGCCATATAGATAGCGACACACGCTATTTGATGGGTAGTAAAGAATAATAGCATAATGTGGATGCCTCTGTCAGGCTTTTAGCGTTGTAATCACAATTTCATTGAGAAAACAGAGGAGAAGATTTACCTGTTTACATAAGTTTTAAGCTCAGACTAAAAATAATTATTTTCTGCCTGTGAACACTGAGACAGAAATAACGGTGGCACTGTGAATTGGGTGTAGAAGGATTCAGTTCTAGCAGGGAAAAGCCTTATTAATTCATAGTTCGACAGTAGTCCTATAGATCACAGTGATTCTCCGTGCTTATGTAAGGCTGTTCTAAGGAGTTTTGTGACCATGGACTATTTCACTCAGTAATGCCTTTTCATGGAACGTGAGTTTGTAGTGTTTTTAGCTCCCTTTCCGATCCATTTAAAGCTTTTATTTTAGACGTATTACTGTCAGATCAGGGTCACCTCTTCCATCCCCTCCCCGTCTCGCACGCTCTCTCCCTCTCTCTGTCCTGCGTTGGCGTATCTGGATCATGCATAACTAATCAGATGAAACTGCATATTATGCTAATGGTGTTCTCAGTTAGTGGGCAGTCATAATGGTTTGATTAGCTCAAACAGCATGTTATCCAGCCAGCGAGAGGAGCTGGAGACAGACCCCCTTCTTACTCACACACACACTTACGCACATACACACAGCATAAATGCTTTGAATCACCAGTTAAAGTCAGGTGTACACGACTTAGACCGCAACACCAGAGAGAATATTTTTTTAAAATATTTTTGACACCCTTCTCATAAAGTAGAAATCATATTGTGTGATCCCATATTGCTGTAAAGGCTCTAACAAATCTTGATTAGGCACACATTTCATCATTGACTTTGACGCAATCCTCCACTATGCAGTGGATTTTTCCTTTTTTTTATTCGTTCAGATTTTTTTTAGAGGGATTTACTTTTTACTCCGCTAGCCGACAAGCCTGTAGGCCGTGGCAACATTAATAGCGGCTCTAGATATGTGTTGTAAATCATCACGGTATCGGCCCTATTATGAGTCACTTGTGTGCTCTAACCCAGTTTCCGGAAAACGCAGGGGTAGATTATGCCAACAGAGCCAGGAGATAAAACTAGCTTGATTATAGTTTAGGGGGGTTTAATTTTGCTTAGGTAGTCTTGCAGAGCTTGGGATAAGACAGAAACAACATTAAAGGATAAACATGATCATTGTTGATCACCGGGGAACGGGTGCATAAATGTAGAGATGGCATTCGGATAAATGGAGGAACTAGGGGGGTGAATGGGACGAGCAGAATGGGACGGGGGTTAAAACTGAGTTGCATCAATGGATGGATGGGACATGTGAGGCAGTAGTACATGTTTTGCCTTAATGGTAAAAAGAAACAGGCAGTTTTTGTTTAAATATGGGACTGTTTTGGAACATGTAGCTCTGCTTGTGCTTCCAGAACAAATAAAATGTCATTCCTCTGGTGCTTTTCGTCAATAATGAACTAAATCAGTAATTTCAGTAATTATCAGAATTAATATTATTTCTTCTTAGAAAATAATACGCAAATATTTTATTCATTCATTTAAGTATTGTTTTTAGTTAATGGATCCAGGGTGCATTTTTAACATCTGGCCAGGGACAACAGATGATAATTGATGATTAAACTGTGCCTCATTTGCAGTTCTTTCTTATGTAATGATCACTTTCCCTCGCAAATAAACTAATAAAATAAAATAAAATGAACCTGTCTGTTCCCAGTTTCTTTCAAATGGTGTCTCTGAATGCATCCAGCCTTTTGACAGATGCTCATTTTCGTTCAGTCCCCTATTTTCCACAACTTGTTGAGTTCCTTCAGTCTCACTTTCACCTCTGCTTATCCCTCCAGACCTCTGAAGTCTTCAGGGATTGGTGCTAAGAACCAGTTTTAAATGATTGGTGATTACCGATCAGTCAGAACCAAAATACTGATGAGCTCCCTGGGGAGTTGGTTGGTAATCACTTGTTCATTGAACTGTAGGCAAATTGGGTTTGTTACAGTCGCAAACATTTGTTGGTTTGTCAGTAACACACTGATGTGATAGGTTCAGCCGTGATGTGTTAAAATGCTAAACGTAGCAATGAAAATGCAGCTGATGTTTAGTGCGATTAACTGATAATTTTATGCCGCACCACTGTCAGTGTTGTGTGTGTGTGTGTGTGTGACCACTCCCCCTGGCTCAGGTATGTTGACAAGCTGCTAAGAGAGTGATTTAATCATATTTGACTTTCAGAGAAGTCGTCTGTTGAATTGAGCCACAGGTTTTATTTTTTTATTTAGGAGACAAGGGACAGAGAGGGGACGACGTGCTGCAAAAGGCCTCTGGCTGGTATCGAACCTGTGGGGCGTAGCTATACAGACTAAGCTTTGCACATGGGGCGGTGCACTCCACCAACTAAGCCACCTGCGCTTCAGTTTTTTTTATATCTACATAAACAGTAGAAATGTAGTTAGAATTCAGTCCAGATATGAAGTAGTGTGTCATGTTCAAGTGTCTTATAACAAGAGCCGGTCTCTCAGACGCAGACTGTCCCTCAGACTGAGGCTGTGGGGGTAACATGATGGGATCGGCCCTTCCTGACCACCACTGCATGTCATTCTGTTGTTATAGAATATCTGCTGGATTATATGTTTACACCTCAACATTTTTCTTCTGAAAGAAAGGACTCGTCTCCACTGCAGCCCCACCCCCACCTTTACCGTCCTCAGGTATGTGAGTGCAGCTGGCTCCTGACTCTTTTCACAGGAGTTTGCCCCAGTGCGTGTTTTGTCTTGTCCTTTCCTTCGCTATCAACCTTCCCACTACCCCCAAAAATGCATACACAGCTACATGTGCCCTTTATACACACCCACACACACAGACCATTTCTAAAAAGTGTGTTGCGATTTGCTCAGCAAAGTGCTGTAGACCTTTTGCCATGTGCCCATTATAACCTACTGCTTTTGCAACTTGAGCTTTATGTGTGTGTGTGTGTGTGTATGTGTGTCAGCTTCAGCCTCAGATCCAGATCCTCAGGTCTGCCTTTGAAACAGCTGCTTAAAGAGCCTTGAATACCTCAGGAGGTCAAAGGACACAGTTGCTTAAGAACAGTGTGTCAGAGCCAAAAATGGATTGCGTTCCTTATTCTGCCGTGTCCAGCCATCATGAACTACCTAGGTTCTTATTGTTTTTGATCACCGGTTGAGATGAAATGTGACCAGATGGGGGTTAAAGAAAAACACTGGTTTGCAAATGATTTTCCAGAGTTTAACTAGCTGATCATAAAGCTAAAAAGTGGTGACATCAGTGGTTATAGAATCTGTTTCCAACCTCAAATACTTCTGCCCGATTCAAAAATTGGCTCAGTTTTACCAGCGAGCAGCGTTTGTGACAGTAAAGAGTTTAATTTTGGTTCCATCGTCTATTAAAAGACGAGCAGCCGATACCCTTACATTGGTTACCGTGTTTCTCAACCTTTAGTTTCCTGCCCTCTTTTTCAGACATGCAGTGTGACACTTGACGGGTTATTTCTGGAACATCAGCAGTTTACATTGCCAAACCTTGTTTAATCCGCTGCTTGTTTTGCTTGGAAATCTGCGGAGGAAGCGCAAAGGGATTTCATATCCAACTCAAATAAGAATGTAAAGAGCAGTCTAAAAACACCGGACAGTAGTAGCCCTACTTCTGTTTTTATTTTTTATTTCATACTGCTTCCAATTTCTCCGCAGTCTGGGCTTGTTTTCTATCCAGCCCTCCTTTCTTTTTCAGCCATACTGGTCTTGAAGCCTTGTCTTCATGACCTTCTTGTTTAACACAAAGGTGTTTTGTAATTTAAGTCTCTCCATCATTTCCTCCGTGTTAGTCAACATACAGGTGCAGAAAAGCGCATGGAGGCTGTGGAAATGTCGTCAGCGTGCATGTGATGCGTTGCAGCGAGGGGGGAAAGTATCGTCAACGTGCGTAGAGAGATCTGGTTACAAAGGCTGATGGGCATGCTTTTTTGGAGGGTGTGTCCACCCACATGAGCTTGGATGACTCTGAACAACACGCACACACGCCAACACACACACACGCATACACACAGATTCACGTGTACCTCCCTGTGCTCTTTTGTTGACATCTGGGCCTAATCCTTCTCAGCTTTAACTCACATCCTGAGGACTGGGACGATCCTTTCCCCAGCTTTTTTTACAATAAATCACCAGCCAGCTGTATGTAAGTTAAAACTTAGTTTAGTTAAACATAAATTATTACTGACCTGTCATTTATGCGTTACTAAAATAAAAGCGGTTACACCACACATTACTTCAATAGTTACACATGCCTCAGGTTAGGTGTAAATGTAAAACAGCAATCTTTCTCCCCCACGACTCTATCTTGGGTCATTGATTGGCCACTTGCCTTATGTACGACTTCATGTCTAAACAAGTTATGTCCCAAGTCCTCATAGTGCTGGTTTAGTAACAAAGTGGTTTAGCAGATACGAAGCCTCTAGTGCTCCATCCTAGGAACCGTCATTGGGATTTTTCAACCACGTTTAGAGACGTTGCAAAAATGCCCTTTCCTCATTTTGTAATTGATTACCGGGAAATAGAGAGATCATGAAAATTGATATGTGTGTGTGGGCTGGGGCGATTGATTGAAACTACTTTAACAGATTAGTAGATGAATCCAGTAATGTTAAAGATTCCTTTTTTGAAAAAGGGCTTAGCTTAAACGTGCTAGGTAAATAGGAAAAAACAACAGTGTAGGTTTGAGGCTTAAAGAGCGGTGACATATGATGTCCAAAATGTTCAGAAGTTATAGAATTAATAACTCAGCGCTTCATCTTGACAGCAGTGTTGTTAGCACTGCTGTGGCCAGCTAAACTTCGCAAGCTAATGTTATTCGTCTGATGTTGCAGTATGGCTGATTAACAAGGTCATAGCTAATTGGTGTTAAACAGGGACCCATGTAGTCTTAACTATATCTTTGGTATTAACTACATAAGCTAGATTGATCTGCTAGCTATAGAGGGCTAAGTTGGCTGGCTGAAATGTAAAGTGATTTTAGATTTAAAAAGTGGCTAGCCTACTGGCTAACATGTTAGCTTTTTAAAATGGCACAAATACTCCATTTGTAGTTATTTCTACAACAACCTCTGTCCCTGTCTGTCTTTGGTGTGAGAATAAGACCATCAGCCTGTTCACAGTGGCAGAGAAGGGAAAATGGCAGTGGAAAGGCCGAACCCGACCACAGGACAGTTATCGCCAGACAGTTTTCGGAGGAGCTGTCTGAGTTAGCTTTCTGTAACACACTAAATGTCTGAAGCATACAGCAGTAAAGATTACACATGCAACTTCCTGCAGCTCTAAACTGTGGACAAATATTTTTGGCTTTATTTTGTCAAACATTTTGTTTTAACGATGTAATATTTGACATTTAACTGTGTTTTTTTTTAACATTTTCAGTTGTCCTTGATTTTTGTGCTTCTATTATGGTTAAGTAGGCTACGTAGTTAAATTGTTTCTTTTTTGTCTGTGTAATTGTGTTTATTATTGACGTACGATCGGGAGTCTGCAGAGGATCTTTTATTTTGAACATGTGCTGGATTGTCTGTGCCGTTCTGTATCTGACTTCCTGCCTGGTTCATCGCCTCTGTGCTGCTTGACACGGATGTCGTCAAAAATAGACTGGCAGTGAATATTGAACTTTAGCCAAACTTGAATTAAAAAAAGGCACAAATCGAATCGTAATATCTGTCAAAAAAAATCACAATTAGATTCCCC
The DNA here is from genome assembly GCA_024633595.2 of Lepomis macrochirus. Classification (NCBI taxonomy): domain Eukaryota; kingdom Metazoa; phylum Chordata; class Actinopteri; order Centrarchiformes; family Centrarchidae; genus Lepomis; species Lepomis macrochirus. Next base: position 6,671,260 of record JALXJV020000016.1, read on the forward strand.
AAATTCAGTTCAACCCAACTCAATACCCAACCCTACTGATCAGTCTCACATGTCCGATTCTGTGCCGGTCAAACCTACACGCACGCTTCACGATGATTCATCTCATGCACACAGCGACACAGACAGTAACAGGCTATTGTCACCTCCACACACATGCTAAAACAGCGTCACCTTCTTTACTGTGAGTGAAGAAGAACACAATACTTGCAATTTATTGTGTGTTTCCCACACAAACTTTACCTGTGCAGACTACCCAGGTATATTAATTTTAGCATTTTGCAGAGAATCACAGACAGAGATATTCAATGGTATTAGGACGCCGACACATTAAATAGCTTGGACCAGGTAAACCAACAGTGAACACACCTGTTGGTGCCGATGTCTTTCCGATCTTCGGTGGTATTTGTTTCGATAGGCGACGTCATTAACTGAAAGCCACCTTCACACAGGACTTACCTGCTGCTGTGAAAGCAGAACCATGAGTTGAAAAATCCAAAATGCAAGTTTATAATGTGTGCTTATAAAACTGCTGATGAAGACAGTCAACGGTGGAGACAGATACAGGGAAAGGTCCTGTAACCTGGTGCAGTTTGGCGAAATTGTAAAAGTTATTTAATAGTCAGGGTTTTACTATGAACATACTTTGGAATTATGCTGGTGGTCATGGGGATCCTTATTAAGAAAGAAATAAAATAAGAATTTTTTTCATTGAAGAAAAATTACAAAAATGTTTGTGTATGCTTTCAATTCTTCTTCTTAGTTCTTAAAAAATTTGAATCGGCAAGTTAGACTTAATAAATCGGAGTCGGACAAGAAAATTGCAGTCGGTGGATCTCTGATTTTACCATGTGTCTGCTGGCCAGTTATGGACTGTATCAGCTTGTTTTTTCTGTGTGCGTTTGTCGAGATGTTTCTGCGTGTCTGACGGCCTTGGGTTTGCAGCAGTTCTCTGTAGGAAAAACAAATTGCAGTCTTTGTGATTTTTGCACTGTCAGGTCCTGTGTGTGTGTGTGAGAGTATGAGCTTATAGTCTATAAAGCATCTGTGCATGCAGAAAGAAAGCGAGCTAGATGGACAACCATACCCTGAGAGAATCTGTGTGTCAGAGATGAGAGCGAGAGGAGAGAGAGAGAACATGAGAACTAGATTGTGTGAGAGAGAAACGGGCAGCCTCGCTGCTATTTTCTGGGGCAGGCTATCAGGCAGCGAGGCAGCAGGGAGGGATAATAACAGAAGCTGTTACATTCTTGTGGTTTCTCTGATTTCAGCATGAGGCAGGGGGGGCTGCCTCTGGCTGACTCATGGCTGCTTCAGGCCAGCGTGGAAGCTACGAGCAAGAGGACAATACATGACATTTCTTGGACATTTTAGTCTAAGACATTTTAATTGCAGGACTATGAATCTTTGCATGTTCTGGCACATCTTGCTCAAGGATTAACCTAGCAACTGATTAACACTGGTAAGCTACCACTGTGAGCAGCGGCAGTAATTCTACTTTGTTAGGTTTGTTCCTCAGGCCATTTAAGGTTCAATTTCAGATGCTACAGTTGAGGACTGGCCCTTACTTAGATATTAGATATCCTGGTATTTGAACGTGTTTTAGTACAGCTGCAGTCTATTGATAAATCTTCATAGCTACATTAACGGGACAATAGCACTCTTTCATTGATCAACTCCAACAACAAATATATTCCAGCAAAAATGTAGCTGTGTGTGCTTGTTGGAAATTAATGGGATGCCATTGTGCTTATATTCAATAGGGGAAAGGTGAAAAAACAAAAGCATTATAAGCGCAGGTGTTCATCTGGATAAAATATTTAAAATTCTAGACAATAGAGTCCCGACCATAACCTAAAAACATCTCTCTGTCTGGAGCCAGAACCCTAAATGGCTTTAGAGATGTATGTCATTTACATGTTTAGTGGAACTAAAGAGAAATAAAAATGAAACAACAGCTATTATTTACATACAGTACTTAGTATGAAAAATTGTATGAAGTCATGCAAAGTCAGTGTGCAAAGTCCGTGTTTATTGTGCTTCTTGTTACTCAAAATCCCATAGTCCATTTTCTAAACATTGCTGTTCTGTATAATAAGAGCATTACTCTGAAGTGGAATTGGTTTCATTGGTCCAGTTAAGCCTTCACTTAGGTCTGGGGTTGCACTAATCTTCTCTTGTAAAATCAGATTAATGCTGAACAGGCTAAATCCAGCACTGTTTAACCTATGGTTGTGAAACCTGGTTGGAGGCTGTTATATATCAGGCAGGCGCTGCCTTGCTGCAGAATACGTGTAATCGTGACCCAATAGTGTTTGTTAAAAGCTGGTGGAGTTTTCAAAACAGTTCAAGTACCCCTGACTGCAGTGTGCAGATCGGGGCAGGGCTCAACGTGGGTCAATGTGGGCGGGGTCAAGCGTGTACAATAAGCGTTGCAGCACAAAGGAGGCTAACCCTACCTGCTAGGTGCGACATGCATATATTTACTGACTTAGGTTTAGGCACTAACTAATGTCATGGTTGAGGTTAGGAAATTGCCCGGGGAGGCTGTCAACTCCTTAAATAAAAACATCGCTAGCTACCTACCTAGTTAGCGACCGGAAGCACTGCTTCGCGCATCCGGTCACCGAGCGTCACATACACTGCGCTGCCGGGATGCGTCTCATCATACACCGCATACCTGGGAGTAAAGTATACATGCAAAATGCGCCGTTGTAGGCGGCTTTCCCAAAGCGTGTATATGTGAGCATGAAAAGCAAAAGCATGAGAACAGGCTGAATCAAGAGATCAGGGGGTGACATACGACATAATTTTTACTTAAAAATCGTAACACAATTGAAGCTCTTAACACAGACACCTTATTTAATTATTTCATTTAATTTGTTTTTTGACAGGGACAGTGCTCATTAATTAACAGCTGTACTGTAAATGAGCCAGAGTCATACAGTCTATGGCCAGAGTTAGTTCAACAGGCTAATTTCCATCCATTTCCACGAACGTAAATCTCAGTGAAGACGAGGGAGACTGGGCTTCTCGTGCTTCTTGGAAGGGCAGTGCTCGGTGTGGGCGGAGTCAAACGTTTGACCCCCGCCCACATTGACCCACGTTGAGCCCCGCCCCGATCTGCACACTGCAGTCAGGGGCTTCTCAAACAGTTTGATAAGCAACAAGGCCTGAGCGGTTTATGTCGTGAGACGATAGAAAAACATTTATGATTTTAAAATGTGCACTATTTTTTTCTTTATAGATAGCTGTTTGAGCTCTTCCGCACGGTATGGATGCAGGCAGGAGATTTGCATTAAGGCGACACAAACAAACACGGTGAAGAGTGAACGTGACGCAGAAAGGGGTAGTTTCGAACAGCAGAAGGGCTCCGACCAGCCGAGACAAACCTGCTAACCTTCCTAAAAGAGGGGCTACTTCTGTCACATGGACGTGGTTAGGGTGTGAAACATTTGACACATACCGGAAAACTGTACTTTGCAAATTGTGCTGCAGACCGGACCCCACAACAGACTGAAACACCACTAACTAAAATTGAAAATATGCACAAAGGACCTTTTTATTGCTCTAGTTTATATAATTCAAAATGCAGTAAAATTGTGGATATGTATCGTATCTAGATATGAAATGTTGCCGTGTGCATGCTAGCAGAAATTAAACTTCCTTTAGAAAAGCCCCGATGCCGGGAGAATTTGCATCAGCTGTGCGAGTTCTGCACAGTAGCGTGCACCTCGGTATGTTGTGTGAAGCAAACCGTGGCCATGAAAGGGATCAATCCAGGCGCGCGTTTCTGCCGTCATACCCCAGGCCATGCAAAGACGCGACTGATTGCTGTCTCAGTATTTTTCACCAGCAGCAAACCTTATTTTCTACAGCGTGGAAACATTGTACAGGCTTGTGGGGTGATTGTCAGGTGAGCCCACGCTTTCCTGTTTTGGCCCTGTTTACCAACCACAGTGTGTTCCACCCACCTCCATCTCTTCATATTCAACCTCTTGATACAACCAGTGGTACAGAGACATCCCCTAACACCTCTCCCACACACATGCTTCTTGTTCTGTGAGCTTACGTATATGATACATTCAAACGAGCTGTTTAATCATCAGCCCCACTTTTGAATGGCCTTTTCCTCTTGAATTGCCTTTGTTGCTGCAGGGCCTACGGATGTTTGAGCTTTATAGGTATGTAGTTTGCAATTAATCCACTTTAAGGACATTACGTTTACTAATTTTTATATTTGGATAAATCTGGATATTTGGTTTTATCGGCCTTCTGTCCTAAGCATTCGTAGTACTGCTCCACATCCCCCTGTGCATCATCACTGTTTCTCACGACCCAAAAAATTAAAACAGTCTTTCCGTCATAGACAGAAACTTGTAGGCTTGAACGGCAGCAGTGGAGGTTTAAAAGTGTGCTGTGGCCTGACAGGTATGTGTGACATAAAAAGCAACACGGTTGACCAAACCTGTGTTGTGATTGTGTGTGTGTGTGTGTGTGTGCACGAGAGACGCAGGCGGGCAGAGCGGCAGCAACCGCACATTAAATTGTAGGTCACATGCATATCACTGAGCTGTTAATGTCTGAAATTTTGACTTTCGCCACAGAATAACAGAGGGGAGAGAGAGAGAGAGGTATGGCTCAGTGTAAAACCTACGCAGAGCTTCCAGTTTCCTGTATTATGCATCGAGCGGAATTCCTTTCATCAGCAAAAATCGAGCAGACTCTATAAGCCTGCAGTATGTCCCATCTGTGGACACACACACTCTCTCTCTCACAGGCCACACCAGGTAGAGCTCAGTAAAACATGCTGATGGCAAAACTGTTTCTCTCAAAAGTGAACATTTGTGCTGAAGGCACCTAGGCACTAAGGGATAGCTACTGCAGTGGAAGCGGCATTTCCAAATTTCTGCTGTCTCCCGGTTTATACCGTCATGAGGCTGTATTATTATTTTTTTTCCAAAGAGGCTCTTCGTTAAATGTGAAAAATGAATCAGGCAATCTCTCCAGCGCTTGAGCAAGTCACCCTTTGGAGACAGTACGGCGATGATAGTACGGACACATTTTAGCAGCTGGAGTGGAGTTTCCAGGAAAAAGACTGCTGCATTGCCTCTGAAGGGTTAGACTGATGATAAAAGCCTTTTCCTAATACTCTTTGCTCAACTACCCGCTGCCTATCTCTCATTTTAAATGTCAACTGCAGCCTGATTCTCTTTCTCAGCAAAGAGCGAGAAAAGAATGTCCAAGGCTTCTTAGAAATAAGGCTTGAGCAGTAAACGGGGAGACAGGTGATGAATGGGATGAAATTTGATGAGATGAGTTATGATCGGTTTAGTGTTTGAGTATGATGGCCTGAGCAGCCATAGCTTCTAAGAATTGGAATATCCTGAGGGTGCAGCGGATTTAGTAACCTGTGTAGTCATCATGACTTTGTCACATGCAGTCATCCCCGTCGTTTTCTACGAGACAGATTTAGTTACTCCAGTGTTGCCAATAAACCATGCCGTCAGATGAGTGCATTTATATTCAGCTTGTCTTGGTCTGCGTTGTCACCTGCGGCACAGGGTAAACAAGGATACACTGGTGTACATTTCTCCACTGACAAAATACAGCCACTGTGAGTTGATCATCATATTAGTCTAGCTGTTGTTATGCTATTATGTACAGCTCATTGCTAAAACAGCAGTTATTTTCTATATTATCATATTATATTCTAGAGCAAATCGAGTAATTCTGTCTTCTCGACCCTGAAAATGTGTGACGTTGCCTTGCTCTCCACGCCGCTGAATAACAAGGCAGAAGAGTGTGTTAGAATAGCTTCACACTTCATGGCTTCTTTCACCGTATGACCTGTACGAGTGCCCTGATGCATTCATGCAAGAGAGCTGGCTCCACATGATCGGCATGCAAGTGTTTAACGCTGCGTCTACTTTTAAATGTTTAGAGGGTCGACGCCGGCTCAGAAACTGCTCAAGAAAATCGCTGCTTTTTTACTATTTTAACTTTGACCTAGTTAGAGAGACTATGAAAGACTAGTGAGAATGTGTGGTGACACTAGCTGCCTGAACACAGCAAGTCTCGTCATGTGAAAATCCCTTAAGTTTATGGAAACAGCTGGACTGGTGCTCTGTTCTGTAGTTTTATCCTGCAAAAATGTATTGATACCATAATTTCAAATATTATAGATATTGTTGTGATATTGAGTTATTTATTTTATTACACAGAATTGTGATCCTTCCAATGAATTAATACATACGTAAATATCAATGTATTAATATATTTGTATGTGTAAATTACCTGGGTTACTGTAGATATTCACACATGCACACACAGTATACATAAGCTTCAACCATTGAGATGCAAAAGAGCAAAGATCAGATCTTGCACATGCATGAATCTGTATGTATTTGCACGTTATGCATGCATCGTTTTTTTTCTTTCTTTTTTTTTCCTTTTACAGTGCGTGGTGTCCAGAGAGCTTTGCACTCTGAAGAAGAGAGGGTGATTAACTTAATGCTTACTGATCCTACTGTTAAACACACACTTGCTGAGAGAGGTGGTTAAGTATGTATACCATCCAGATAGATCTATATTGGCGTAACCAAATGTGAATTTAATCTTTGCAACGATTTCTTGCGGGGGGGTTTATCACTGGACTACTGCCAAGTGTTCACACACAATGCGATAACGCAAATAAACACATCTCACGATTACCACAGCTGTATAAACCCAAAGTAAACAGTTTGCTGTGATTTAATTGCAATAAATGGATCAAACTGATGCCGAAACAACTACAGTCTGATGCAGATTTGTTAAACATATGAATTCATGCTTAGTCTGTCTTAGTCTTAGTCTGTCAGCAAGATCGCATGGCAACAACTTCTAAAATATTTTCTGAATGGAGTTTGGATCGATCGGGGCTATGCTATGCTGGAGTTACATATTTTCTGAACTCACCAGGTAGCAATGTACAGTTTTTCCTGGTTTATATAAATACGAAGTAGTGGTCCAACAGAGCTCTGAGTGCCAACCGACACCACCAACAACAGAAACTGGATATGCACGGAAGCTAGCTGCTGAGATGCTCCAGTGAAGAAAAATCAACGTTGTAATCCCAAAAACTGAAGTAAAATGTTAATTCAGTTCACTCCGAGCTCCTCCTGCGAGTAAACGGCGTAGTTGTCGCAGCATAACCCGGACCGACTACGGGTGTTTAGTTGTACAAAAGCTGCGCCTCTGTCCTCGGCTTTTCCCCGCAGCTTGTTATGCTTCTGCCGCCCAGCGGCGTTTTATTTCTCCGCTCTGCCTGGTACTCTCCACCCATGCGAATGCCTTTGCCTTTCTTATGCAGTTTGTTTGTTAATGTTCAATTTGTGACTGATGCATTCAGGTAGGGCTGTGTGATATGACTAAAAATCTCATATACTGATATAGGTTATGTAACTTATGATACTTCTCTGCATCATAAAGAAGGGGTATGTGATTGTGGAGAAATCCGAACACCATGACAAATACCATGATAGAGTGAACAACGGCACAACAGGTAATGTAACTAATGTTAGCTAGGTTGTGGGTTAGTGAACTGTCGCTACTTTCTGCTGCAAAGCTAACATGGGAGGAGGAGACGGTCCCAGAGCAGCACAGCAGCTCCTGACAATTATACAACTCTCAATAAAAACTAACTTCACTGCGGTGCAAAGCATCGCCCAGTCATGAAAATATTACCGCAAAGTGTTTAATATCTGACCCAACAAAATAAAAAATATAGCATAATTGTAAACAATAGAAGTTTTTCTATTGTCAAACTCTATGTTCAGTCAGTGCATTCTCACCAAAATCTAAAAGAAGTCAATATATGAATAGAAAATGACCCTGTCAATTCGGAATAAACAGATAACAGGGGGGTATGTGCTTGGTGCAGAACACCTGGCCTCCCTGCTGGTGGGGCAGGAATGTGCAGTGTTGAGGTGGATGCGGGTGGAAATGTACGGCCCCCATCGTAACATTAAAAGGTGCCAACGTCAGCAGGAGAGGGAAAAAAATCAGATGGAATGTGCTGCTTTAATCAGACCTGCATCTCTGTTTCTCTGCTTTGTGTTTTTCTGCGTGTGCATGGGGTTGTGTGTTGCTTTGTGTGTGTGCCCATTACTGTAGAGAAGAGGGCCTCTTGATATATAAATGAGGTGTGACACTGTCCCACCCCTCTCATATTTCCAATCTGTGTGTTCAGTTTAGCTTTTTCATTTTTCCACACCACATCGCAGTGGTGGTAGATAATGTATGTTTGGAAAGTCACTGTCCACTCTGGCGAGGCCTGGATATTATTTTATTCTTTCCCAGCTAATCCATTGATTCGGGGAAAGTTGACTTTTTAGTTAACCAGCTTTTTCATGTGTGCAGAGGTGGTTACATGCTTGTGAGGTGATTCTGAGAAATTCAAAAGCAGCAATCCGTGTGCTGTGAATTCCATAAACTAATGGACTAGCTGTTTGTATCAGTAGCTTTTTTCTAGGACCCCCCCCCCAACCCACAGTGCTACAGGAACACTTTGAGTGAATCATTTTAAATGTAGTAGTTGTAAGGATGTTACATGAAACGGCTGATGCTGGCAGAAAAATGGCAAAAAAAATCAGAATTTGGGGCATTGTGTGGTATGGTAACCACAGAATAAAACTGTCCAGCATTGATTTCTTTTGTATTCATGTTTTGTGCTTTAATACATTTTTTGGAGGACTGTCACGTTGTTACTTGCAGTGGTAGGTGAAAGCAGGAAACCTAAAAAATGTGGGTTTTCTCCACCACTGCTAAACCACCGCGGTGACTTTTGTGCTACATGTAAAATTCAAAACATCAAGTCAAGTCAACCTGTGCATTTGCATGTCCTGCGGCAGAACCTAGGTGTGTGTGTGTGTGTTGTGTCAACTGTGGTTTCCTTACAGCAGTTATGATCATAATGCTGTTGACGTAGTGAGGCGAAGGTGTTTACATCAAAGTTTCCATAGTTGGCTCATTTTCAATGTATATTGGTGAATTTTAACATTAAAGTGAGGGACAACCACTGAGCACATTATATATTTGATATTTCTATAAGCACACAACAGGTTTGTTAGTTTCTTGTATCTGTTTTTCGCAATTTCAACGAATTATTTGGAACTTTAAGAAATGTTTAGTGTCCAAGCTTTATCACTTCTGTGAAATATCCTCAATATAGGGGGAAAAAAAGTAATTCAAGAACATTTCGCTCTTAAATGACCCTCGAATGTCATGAAGCTGTTGGAGGACAGTAGAAATATCCTTGTGCGTTTATTTGTGCAGCAGGAAGTGCATGTTAGGAAGGTCAGGAGGGAGCGAGGGGACACAGGAAGAGGGTGGGAGCAAGAACAGCGGAAACTACTGGCTAACAAGCAGGTGTAAAGGAGAAACAGGTGCGGGAAGACATACAAAAGATCAGATTGGAGGGGAGAGTAGGGGAACATAGAAGCTAATAAGGGCGAGGCGAGGTGGATGAGGACCGGCGGATATTATTATAAGGATATTATGATACTCAGGTGACAGGAGATGAGCACATTAGTGACTTCCAGAATGAATTGAAAACAGTTGAACATAACCTGGCAGTCTCTGTTATCTCTATCTTTGATCTCAGTAAGGAACCTCTGTGACAGGTGTTAGGTTTTATGAATGGCTCTGTGTGTGTGTGTGTGTGTGTAAGTCAATAACTGCTTTCTGGCACTGTTGACTATAATTTGCATAATGGACTCAGAGGCCATACGGGCAGTTATAGGCAGGAGGACAAGAAAGGGACAAACAAAGAAGGAGAAAGAAACGTGTTTCAAGGAAAAACATGACCTATGTCACGTCTTCTATGTGTTCTGTGTTCTGGTCAAACTTGGGTCTGATACCTGTTTTTAAATCAGCTAATTTCAGAAAATGAAGATGCACTGGTAAGATTGGAGAGCGGGAAACATATTTCAGCCAATCATGTGGTTTCACTGACGTAAGGGTCCGTCTTAGTATAACCAATCGGTTATAAAAAAACGCTTTTTAAACCTTATTTTGGGGCCTCAAACTTTTTCAGTGATTTTTTTAAAATTAAATTTCACTGATTATTCTATTCAAGTAGTTTTTATGTCCCGGTGACCAGGGAAAGTGCAGATCTGGCTCTCTCTCCATTCATTCAGATAGGAGCCTGGTCTTGTTAGTCTGAAATAGCTGCCGGTAGGCGTTGCCAAGATGGCTGCCGAGCGGCATGACTTGCCTATAAGGACCTACTGACCAACGCCGCCTTTCATTTCTCATATTCCAACAAATGTACCAAAGTACAAATGGGGCATGCTATCTTAAATGTACGACGTGGTTTTATTCACATTTTAATCACCAAAATGAATTCTCTGTAAGTCCAACTGAAATCACAAGTCCTTACTTTTTGCAGTCAAAAATCTACGTTAGCGCGATTTTAGCAGATTTGATGTCAAATATGACATTTCTCCTAGTTTGTAGATAAGGGGACACCAGGTAGACGGCTAATGGGAGTTGTTGTTGCTTACAGTCTTTTTGTGTTGTGTCTTCAAGTGTTGGTTTTAATTATTTATTTCACCAGCCTAAGATGGCAGCTCCCATATCCGGGATATTTTGGCTTAATTTCTGAACAGTGGGAAGAAGTGGAGACTCGTCATCCATCTTTTTGCACAGTAGATAAACAGTGGCGTTCGATGACACATAACCAAAAACACTGAAATGATTTCCTCTCCTCAAAGTAAATAATAAAACATAAGTTCAGTTAGCAAATGCTGAATATTTAGTTTAACTGGGCCCTCCTGTTAGGGGGGAGTATTGCTATTAGCTGTTGTAGCATGTTTATGTTACGCTGAAATAAAAAATGAACGTCTGTAAGCAGCTGGGAACTGGATGGGACTGACTGTAGTTATTCTAATCAATGCAGTCAGGCGGGCGGACTCAGGCTTGTCATTCACACACTTGAAAAGGCTTCTTCTACACGGATTCTGTGAAGTTCAAGCAGAGGTTTGCAGCTGTGTAAGACTGAACTGTGCCTGGACGTTCTCCTCTCATTATAATCAATACAATTGACTTATTTACTTTTTATTGACCTGAATGGAACCACACTTTACAAACCACTTCAGAGAAATTCGACCCAGTTGCAGTAAATCAAACTTGAACCAAGAAGTAGTTTGGAAAGTAGCTGTAATGGAGGAGTGCACGTTTTGAGTAACTGTAAAGCTAGTTGTTTTTTAGAGACAGACTGGAAAGGTTTTTAACACTGGCTCGGCTCGTCACTGCCGCCCACTTAAACATATGTCATGTTTTCAATCATGTTTTTGCATGAATGATTACAATAAGTTTTAAATGCTCACACATGTATATTCATCCTGTCCACTTTCTGTTTTACAGTGGTGGAAGTGTGAAAACTAAAAGTTGGTTTTACTGTGTAGAACTGCTGGCGTTGTTTAAGCATGCTCTGGTTGGGCAGTAGACCAAAATGACAATTTCAGACTAAGCATCATCATAAAATAATAATTTTCTTAATAAATCTAAAAAAAATCAACTCATTTCAAACATTTTGTAAATAGTCATATATTTTTGCTATAAAGAAGGAAGCCATTTTCCAGTAAACGTGTTTACACTGTTTGGGCCGCGATGTTTCTCTTCTCTTTTCTTCTCTTATCTTTTCTTCAAAGAGACTTTAGCCATCAGATAACAAGCTGCAAACTGTATGACTTTACCATCCGCCAGGGCCACATATGGCTATCCCTAAATGAGGTCAGGGGTCGTTCGCTGCCCACATTCCTTAAGCTGCAGCTTCCCAGCCACCCCACCTCCCCCACACAGACACATTTTAAATGCTTTGTTTGAATCTGTCAATTACACACACACACACAAAACACCACTCTGCCTGCTGTTGTTGCTGCCCTACATAAAGTGAGTAGAATTAAAGGGATCATTGGGGGTGGTCAGATGTGGGAGGGGGAAGACAATGGTAGGTGGAGGAAAAACGTGTGCGACACCAAACATTAGGTGGAAAGTGGTGGCGAAAACTGGGTGAAGTTCAGCGAGGGTAGAAAGAGGATAGATGACTGTGCTGTGGGAGTGCAGAGGAAATAAAGGCCTGGAAGAGGAAGTCATTTTTTTTTCTTCTTTCGGGCTTAAGAGCAGATCTTGGCCTTGTTAGCTTAATACCAGGAATACTTCTTTGTTTTTCAGGCCAGGTTTGAGTCTCCACTCTGTGTGTAGCCTAGAGCGTGTTTCATTTCTATGTTCTTAAAATGTCATTCGCAGAAAGTAGGGGTGGGAATCACCAGAGGCCCCATGATACGGTATTATCGCGATACTTACGTCAATATACGAGATTATTGCGATTACAAACATATTGCCATATATTGTAATTTATTACCTTTTTTCCAACTGCAAATTGTGTCACCAAAGGAAAACTCTTTTTCTAGTGGACTGAAGCAATTGATGTTATTATCATACCAAAAAGTAAAATTCTCATGTACAATTTATATAATAAAGATAACCCCCACACACACACACCTAGCAGAAAGAGATATATAATTTTTCCCAATCGTCTATTATAAAAACTCACAGCAGTCTGCAAACACACACACACACTCGCATGTTTCCAGATCTATTTGACATAACGCATTCCCTTAAACCCTAACCTTAACCCAATTCTAACCCCTCACCCTAAAACCTAGACTTAACCCTCAAATGGCCCTTTAATCTTGTGGGGTCCAGCATTTTGTTCCCTACAACACTGTCACATTGCTCAGGTATAGTGGAATCTTGGGTTTTAGACCCCGTGAATATGGTAAAACAAGCAAACACACACAACACAGCGATACTGGCACACATCTGTAATTGACCACTTGTGTGTCTGTGGCCTAGTTTACGCTTTATGAATCGCTGTGGAGCGGTGATGTACAGTTCCTTTGGGATTCCTAACTGCTCGCTTCTTATTTCAATTGTTCCAAGGCAACACAAAGGGACAGAAAACCCATACGTAGCATGTCTGAGATTCTTTTGAAGAAATTGGGGGTATAAATAGAAATGTACGGAGCAAATGAAGTTCAGCAGCCGGCCCATGTTTGAACTGCGAGAGGACGTCGCCTGTTAACGTTTCCTTTGATTTTTGTCCCATTAGTATAAATAAGAAACGTGGGGAGAACCGTAGCTCAGTAGGTAATGCTCGGGCAACTTTTATTGTTGAGCCTCTGGGTTTGTGCGTGCGAATGTGCGTGTCCTGATTCAGTAGAGCTATACACAACCTGATTGTGATGTTAGAAAATGCGTGTGTGTTTGTTTTGTTTTGTTTTGAATGTGCGTGTTAATGTGTTGCAGTGGGCGTGTTCACAGGTGTTTATTTGGGGGGCGTGGATTCTTGTGTACAGACAGTAAGGCTCCGGTACCGTCTGTGTTTGCAATAAGCGGGGAGGGGGAACTGAGGGAAGCTTTAGGGTCAAGACAAACACACACACACACACACACACACACACACACACACACACACACACACACACACACACACACACACACACACACACACACACACACACACACACACCCCTGCCTGTTTGTAAGCTCTGCTGACTGCAGGAAGCAATAATGGTAGCGTGCTTCCGGAGTTCCGGAGGCTTCTCTCAGGGGAGCGTGGCTGCTCTGTCCAGCTCAGCAGAGCAAAACTGAAAAGGACACAGCAGAGCAGAGAGTAGAATAGAAAATTTTACAATAGGATAGTGAAGAACACAGTAGAGCAGAACAGAACTCAAAATAATAGATTGAAAACAGCAAAGCAGAACTAAAACGAAAACAAAAAAAAAAGAGTGTAAATGAGAAAACAAATAATGTAGAACTTTGATTTATAGCCTGGGCTTTTATTTGCTAAAATCACTGAATTAACCCTGCCTTTATTTGGGACAGGCATCCATATGGGACAGGCCTTTAATTCCTCTTGCACAAAACTGAAGTAGGCCACTATGAAACAGGTTATTTATTTCAAACAGAATATTACTTGTATTACGTCCCTCATTTGATCTAGCTCAGACAGACTGCTTATGCGCTTATTACTGCTTATGGGCTTGTTGTTTCCATGAAATGAAATGAATGATTGAATTGTGGAGAACATGACCATACATTTAAACATTAATATTGTATTAATAATCTAAACAGCTTAGAAGCAGCTAAACCAGGCAACCCGACTGGGTTTAAGAGGTTTTATAACATCCAAAGAACTTTTATAAAAACCAAACCACGCGTTTAATGGAGACCTGCGGTTATTTGTCAAAATGTTCCCGCACCAGGCCAGTAAACGGGGTAGGCGGCTATTTGGGACTCCGCTACTAATTGTAGTTTTACGTTACATTACACTAGAGCAGGCTTGTTAAGGCTGATTTATGATTAAATATTGTCTTGCTGCAGAGATGTTCTGATCTACACATCATATTCTAGAGACTTCAGTCAGTACAGTCAAAATAATCAGATACATTTCAAAATTGTTCAGCCCTCGCTGACTATACAGCTGAATAAAACCAATGCAGACTAAAATAGTTCAATAGAACACAGCAAGTGAGAAGAAAAATGCTCACACAAGTGTTTGAGCCAAAATAAAGAAAAAAATCTTAGCTTGTAGTTGTGCAGAATAATGGGGGTTTCTGCAAGGTGTGAAGTGAAAAAGCCCAAAGTCCAGCCCAAATGGAGTTCCCAACTCCCAAAGAAAACTCTGCTGTGAAAGGCCTGAACACAGCTGGTTTGTAGTCCAGCCGCTTCCTTTCAAACCTGTGAAGACACAGGGATGAAAGCTAAATGGGCCTCATACAACTCTCGCCAAGCGGCTACTCCGACACACCCTCAAAAACACCAGTAGAAAAACACTGAGCTGCAGCACACAGCTCTCCTCTCCCTTCCAAACACTAGCTACCCTCCAGGCAGTCAGCGGACATAAAGTTGTTACTGTGATGTAGAGACAGAGCTCGGTTAAAACTTTATGAATGAAAGACACTTTTGTTACAGATTAATAACTCAACACTCTGAAACTCTTGCTCCAGCCAAGCTGGTCGGCAACATGAACAGCTTCTCGCTGACCCGCCCTTCTCTGCTTCTGATTGGCTGGTAGTCCTTAACTAGGACCATGTGCAACTCCCAACAAAGATCATTTAGAGACAAGATGTATCACTCTGTAGCTAAAACAAAGCCTTCAACACAGGGTGAAGAGAGGAGCCGCAGCCACGTGCAGTTTGACAAAAATATGGTGTTTTTTGAAAATTAAACCATGTAAACATTTTCCAGTGCAACCCCTAAATAAGATTTTGTGAGTGAGCATAATCCCACCTCTTTAACAACATGCCTGGGCTATTTTGACAAAATAAAATACCACAACCTTGTGATGCTGTTTGGGGACCGATCATTAGTGCTTTTCAAAGGTGTTTATAGTATATCCAGGAATTTTCTTGTTTGTATTCAGATACTTTGAGGTAGGGCTGGACGATATGGCCAAAAATGTTATCACGATAAAAATCCTCATATCTTTCGAGATCGATAATTATTATTATTTTTACTCCTCAGTGAAAGTTGAAGAAACCTGATTAATATGTTAATTGTGGTTTAAACTTTTCTTTTTGTTCAGAACGTGACAAACGTTTGATTCCAAACAGTGGATCACTTCACAAATCTCAGGGAGAACATTCAAAACAATTATGATCAAATCTTTTTTAACAAATATGCACAAGTAAAATTAAGTAAAAGCTTTTTTTCTGTCCTTTTTCCTCAACAAAATAAACCTCTTAATAAAAAATTCAAGTGAATCAAATCAAACATTTATTGAATATATATTAAACATTTGTTATATTGTTATTGAAAAAAATCATATTCGCGATAATTATTGTTATTGTTTTATTGTCCAGCCCTACTTTGAAGTCACATACAGAGTTGTTGTTGGGGGTGGGAATGCGATTAAACGGCAGTACACGCCAGAAATGACCCAGTCCTGTGCTCTGTGGGTTTTAAATTGTCGTCAGCTGAATGGCAGCGAAATGTTAGGACAGGAAAAGAGCAGGGGAGGCGAAGGCAGCCTGTGGAGAGCGTCTGTGTGTCAGACCTCATCTATCCTGTAGCTCTTCCACAGTGTGAGCTGGAGATAGAAGAGCGTCCCTCCTCCCTCCCTCCCTCCCTCCCTCCCTCCCTCCCTCCCTCCCTCCCTCTGTCCTCCCTTCTGCATGGCTTCATCTCTGCGTTCCTCTCTGCTCATCTCGCTGGTCCATTTGCTCTAAAGGTGACAGGCTGACGTCCGTGGTGCGGGTGTGTTAACATGCATGTTTGCCTGCATATGTGGCCTGTACTTGTACTGTTCTGCTGGCAGTCCGAATTTATTGATCTCACCAGGTTGACCTGCAGTATGACCAATGTAACGCCTGGTTGGTTATTACCTGCTAGCTGTCGATCACTGGATTAGAGATGAAACAATTACCGGTTTAATGATAAACCGCGGTAAAATTCCAGACGGTTGTTATTATTACTGTACAAATTTTAATTACCATGACAACCGTGTTCGATTAGTGCGCTGTTATAAACTCACGGCAAATGCTGCCTCAGTGTCCCGGAAGCTGGCGCGCATGTGCAGTGTGCAGCGTGGGTTTGTTTAAGTCAATGACAACGTAGCAGAAGACAGCGCTGCGGAGATTTTTCAGTCACTCTCAAGTCTGGTCATAGTTTAGCTTTTAAGAGAGCGCTGAGGGAAACCTGATTGAGGAAAAGACGTTTAGCTTTGGTTTGTCTGTCTGACTTGCTAACAGCTTGTAAACTGAAGCTCTCAGTGTTAGCTGCTCTTGTAAAAACGTTGTTCTGTTGCTATGTGCACTGTGTCTGCAGACTGCTATCCACTGCACATAATAACATGCATCTCTTGTTCATTTTAAATCCTGTAGCTGTCAAATTAGTTGTTAAAGTTTCAAACCAGGAGAAACGCTGCAGACTCCTGTATTTCTGTCAGTTGTTGGGCTCATTGCAGTTACTATCACTGTCTTCTAAAGGCTCACTTCTATTCATTTAATTGTGCATGGCGTTATTGCATTACTTATATAATCTAAAATCTTGATAATGCACCCTTAGATGGTTTTCATATGTTTGCAAAAGGTATTGGTTATTTCATGTTTATGCAAACAAAATGGCAATTTTATTTGTAGTTTTCAATATGTTGAAATAGTTTCAGTGTGTGTATCAGTACATTTTGGTCACTATAATCACGATATAAAATTTCCACTCCGTTTCATCCCTACACTGGATCCTACACTTCCTGTAACGAATCGCAGCCGCATCGCTAAATTACTACTATTAAACCCCCGCCCCCAGTTTGTTACAGGCCACGGTTTCCCGCAGGAAATTGTTAGTGGGGTTGGTGGTGGAGCACTGTCACCTGCTGAGTCAGTTTAGTAAAATAACATAAACAGTTGCCTCACTCATTATATATGCTTTGTGATTTAACGCCTCCACTCCTTTCCTGTGTAGGCTAACGCTGCTGTTTTAATTTTAAAAAGAGTGTCACATCACATCATGCTACAACACACTGCGATAAACAGTGCAGACTTTCCAGTAAATATGTGTAGGCTTGGGGTTATAGCTTCTGCAGAGCCACAGACCAAGTGTTTTTTCACAGGTTTTCATTAGTGCTCCCGTTAGTTATAAACCCTATTTTGATGCATAAAACCATTTGAGTGCTCCTTTTAAAATATGTTGGTAACTTGTATGATATCTAGTTCAGAATGTCAAAGTAACAAAAGAAACATACTCAAGTTGAGTCCCTTTCAGACATGCAAAAGCGCGCCTTCACTTTCAACATGGTGCAAGTCTGAAATGAAGGCCGTCAAGTTGACGTAAAGGCTGCAGAAGCACAG
The DNA here is from genome assembly GCA_024633595.2 of Lepomis macrochirus. Classification (NCBI taxonomy): domain Eukaryota; kingdom Metazoa; phylum Chordata; class Actinopteri; order Centrarchiformes; family Centrarchidae; genus Lepomis; species Lepomis macrochirus. Next base: position 6,689,154 of record JALXJV020000016.1, read on the forward strand.
GGAAAAACAGGCAGAGAGGGGTGCACGTCTTATTTTGCCTTTTGTAATACGTATCTCTTTATCTTCATCTCTTTTTTCACAAACGGAGTCAAATCTGAAATTCTGAGGTGGTTCTTCTCAGTCCACTCCATGAAACAGGCGGCAGAATTTACTCTCTGGAAATGTTAACTGATGAAATTGTTACAGGAATTAATTCACAATATGTATTGAGATATTCAATGGATTCACCATCATCGAGGCTTCAGCGTAAAACATAAGTTTAAAACAAAGTCAGTGGTGCAGCTTTCCAGAGAAAAGGAAACTTGTCTTCCTTTCTATTGTAATATTTTTAAGTCACCACTGCTTGTTCTTGTTCTCTCTGTCACATCAGCTGTTTCCGTACTTCATATTGTTTTGTGCGAGAAGAACATGCATGAACATGCATTCATACAACATACACAAGAAGTGATATGAACTCAGTCAAATATGAACACGCAGACATGATACACATTTTTTGGGTGTAGCTTGAATTTCGGGAGGTGAGAAGATGGGCTGTGGCTGCTGTTATAGCAAGTATAGACGTGTGAGTGTGTGTGTGTGTGTGTTTGTATGCAGTGTGCAGACCATCTGCCAGTGGTCATGGAGGTTTGTGCTGATGTGTAGTGACAAGCAGCTCAGACACGCAGAGAGCCCGCCATATATACTATACACACACATAAATACGCACACACAGAGCCATCGTTACAAATACAGCAGCTCTTGATGACGGGGCCTTGACCTTTGTGGGGTTATTATGTCTCCTGTCAAGATAGATCACCAAAGAATTAAAAAAGCAGAAGGCGGACAGGAAGGGCACAAATCCGACTGTAACGGCATATGTTATCCAACAAAACAAGAAAACACTTGCTGCAGCTACACTGCAGTTTTTCTCTCTGCTTGCTCTGTGAAGAGTAAGCTGATAGTCCATTCATTTATATACAATTATTTGGCATTTAAGAGTTCAACATTGACAGACAGCTATAATGATGACAACATGTAGATAGATAGATAGATAGATAGATAGATAGATAGATAGATAGATAGATAGATAGATAGATAGATAGATAGATAGATAGATAGATAGATAGATATAGTAAAATTAAGACGATACAAATACAAGACAACAGCAAAATTTAAATGCTAAGCCTCACTGGACATAACTGACCTTAAAGGAACATTTTGGGATGTACACTATTATTCACTTTCTTGCTGAGAGTTAAAGAGAAGACCGATCCCACTGTCATGTCTCTTCTTTAAATATGAAGGTAGCGCCAGCATCCGTTTAGCTTAGCTTAGCACAAAGAATGGAAACCGCAACATGCAGCATATGTTTTTTTATCTCGTACAAAAAAAAGACAAAGTGTAAACAACACAATGCGGTGTTACGATGAGTTATGTGTCGGACTATGTCTTGGCAGGCTCAGCAACTTCCTGGAGTCTTGTCATCCGTGTGAGGCTGCCAGGAAACCAGTGTAGATCGTAGAGAATCCAAGAAAGCATATTTGCCGAAATGTCACCTATAAAATACGTTTACAATATATATTTATCAAACTGGAATCACACAAAGATAATTGGTGATAAATAACAAATGTAAAATAAAGCACATTGTAGATGCCCAGTATATGCCAATACAAATATATGCCCAAATTTGGAAATAGCAGGTTGTGCTGTTTATATACTGCTAGTTGAAGTTCATACATTCTCCATTCTTCATTATTATGCTGCAGAGGGAGGATGCTGCAATGTATTAAAGGTCATTTTTTAAAAAAACAAAACAAAACTGTGTAACCTTGGATTGAAGCCACATGCGACCGGTTTTGCAATCTACGGACACAAGGAAAGCAGTCAGACGTGGCCTCAGTAATAAGGGGCTTTGGTTTGTTGTAAGTGGAGCAGCTTCAGATTGAATTATTGTTATTTATTCCCGCTGATGAGCAGACAGGGCGCCCTCAGCCGCTGTTTGCATCATTTACCGACCGATCCCTTCAGCCCCTCCGGCCAGACATGTTGATGATGAAGTGGTAGAATTAAGGTATTGATCATTTATAATAGAGCTCGCACAAGTGAAGCTGTTATTAGGATTAATTTCATAAATGCTTCTATCTTTCAAACCAGGTAGATTGTTGCTTTTACTCACTTTTCACTTCTGCTGTCGAGGATCAAATACAGCCTCATTTTGAAATAATGAAATTTAATTTTACACTCTTTTGGCAAAATTATGTTCCCCTCATTTTGTTTGATTTTATAGTAGCTTGTGAGTGTTTTAGTGCTGGGCTGCTGTATAGTTTCCACATCCCCTAGCAGTAGGGAATCTACTGCTTGCCTACTCATTGACATTCTTTTCTCATGAAGCAGCCAGCCCTTGCTGCTTTGCTGTGCTTGCACAGGCTTGCCTTGCTGTGTTGCTGCCTTCACTAAGGCAGTGGGGTAAACAGTACATCGTGTCGTACTGTACAGGGGCCTTTTGTCTTCCATGTAGATGGACTGAGGGCGCTTTCTTACCTCAGCACACGTAAATTGTCACATAGACTGTGTACTTTACATGCACTGATATAATGATACACGATTGTGTTTTCTGTCCTAGTTGTTTCATAGTTACACCTCATGTTTCTCTCATCATTTTCTCCTCTCTGCTGTGCGTTTGGTTGTTGCAGACCCTGGTAGGAGCGTGATGAGCGCGCGCTTCCGCTTGCCTGCTGGCAGATCCTACAATGTCCGGGCGACGGAGCTGGAGCGAGACAGGCAGCACACACAGGTTGTGTGCAACGTACTGCTGCTGGACAACACTGTCCAGGCGTTCAAAGTCAGCGTAAGTACTGCTCTTCCTGGTCTGTAGGTATCTTGTTACGTTTTAATGAACTAACTTAGAAAAGGCAAAGGCAAGTGGCAGGATCCAATCAATGCTGATAGTTCTTAAAACACCCTAAGGGGACTTCTCATTATCTCTTATATCCATCACAAATAAACCTTAGAAGTCCGTGATAACTTCAGAACCTGCCTGATAATTGTCACATTAGTAAGTCAGTGACAGCTGTCTGTGCATTCATGGGTACAATGCACACATGCACTGCTAAGAGCATATTTGCCCTACTTTTAATGGTCAAAACAGGGTCTTGTTGTAGCTCACAACTAACTGACTCAGTGACAACATTAAATGTCCAAAGCCCAGACATTAACACAGAGCATGACTATGACTTAAATTTATATAGTAAACAATAATAGGAGTGACAACAACAACAACAACAAAATGAACTTGTTCATTTTCATGTTCAAATCAAGGCCCACTGACATAGAAGCTGTCTCAGTCCTGTACTTTGTAATAGAATATATCAACTTGCCCAATAGGGCGGCACGGTGGTTAAGTGGTTAGCACTGTCTCCTCACAGCAAGAAGGTCGTGGGTTCAAACCCCGGTTACCCCGGCCTTTCTGTGTGGAGTTTGCATGTTCTCCCCGTGTCTGCGTGGGTTCTCTCCGGGTGCTCCGGCTTCCTTCCACCATCCAAAGACATGCAGGCTAGGTTAATTGGTGACAGTAAATTGTCCTTAGGTGTAGATGTGAGCGTGAGTGGTTGTCCGTCTATGTGTGGACTGGCGACCTGTCCAGGGTGTACCCCGCCTTTCGCCCAATGTCCTCTTTTTTAAAGTTAGTAAACCCATTGATTTACTTCATCCGAACATATGGAAACCCCATGCAAGAATGATACATAAACCCAAGCAAAAAACCAACTAGAAGTTACCAATATTGCACCACCTCCTCTTCCAGACAACCCTCCCTCCCTCAGCTTCTCCCATTACTGTGAAGTTCCCTTTAATCCCACATCAAATTGACTTGAGAGTTGGTGAGGGGAACAACTGGGTTTTTCAACATGTTTGCAGACATTTAAAAAGCATCCCACAATGTTTTTGTTTCTGTTATTTTCAGATGATACATTTTCTTTTCTCGCACCGGCTTCAATATTCTCCCTTACTCCCCCCCCCTGAGGTTTGCTTTCAGTGGTTGATCAGGCACAGTCAGCCTTTATCTTGATCTACAAGCAGCACGCACATTCACACCTCGAGGCACAAAAAAAAGAGAGGGAGAGAGAGCGTGTGTCTGTGTGTGACTGCAGTATGTTTTGCCCAAAATCAGGTGACAGGTTGGCTTGTGACAGCAGTTACTGTCGTCTGTCACTCTGTGTGATAACATATTTCCTTTTCTCTCTCTGTCTCTCTCTCTCTCTCTCTCTCTGTCTGTGTCTCTCTGTCTGTCACCATGCGTTTGATCAGAGATATGACAGTACGAGTCGGGAAATTCCCTTTGTGTGTCAGAAAATACAATTCCTCTAATAACGTCCCCGCTGACAGATCACATCCTGTCGGTGTGGTGGAACTGCGTGTGAGTGCATGCATGTGAGTGCACAGATATATCCGTGAGAAATTCACTAATGGGGACATTATGACACTTCAGAGGGCTTATGTAATATCCAAAATAGTTCTTTCATTCTGAGAGAGACGCAGACGAGCGAGTAAAAAAAACCGTGAGATTTTTGTATTTTTTATTTTTTGCTCTTCACCGCCTTAACGACTGTGGACACACATTTTGTGTATGGACAATGTTGGAAAAATATTTGTTTTAATATTGTATTTTCAACCAAAACTTCAATTTGCATTGTTGATCATTTTCTCTTCATGGTGGAACAATTTCTCCTGAAATGTGGCCATGAATTCCAATCAAAATAAATAATTTGTTTAAACCTGCAGCGCCAAATATTTGTCTCCCCGCTCTGACAGTGACACAATTATGACGTGTAGGCTGCCATACTGAGGTGCTGCAGCATTTAAAGTCGCTCCCCCCGTTAGCTCTGGGAAACCAGCTAGTTGCCATACAAAACGTCTCTACTGATTCGCCATTGCAGGAACGTCACCGCAGATTTAAAAATTCCGGTATACTGTACAGAGAGATTAACCTGGCAACGATAGACCTAATCAGTATTGTGTGAACTCATTTGGCTTAAAAGGGCTTAAATGTAACATGTGACATTGATTCATATGTAAAAGTAGGGCCTTCGGTTGGACAGTTAATTGAAAAGTAACAACTCTGCAGCGACAATGTGCCGAATACAGAGGATCTGTGTCTCCATAATGTGGACGTCAACATTAGCTTATCAATTAACATTTAAATTATAGTTTTTAAAATTCTGTGAATCAAAAAATTAACTAAACCCAGCTTTAATAATTGAGCATTTTTACAATACAAACCTTGTCAGTGAACTGAGGGCAAAAAACAACATTCAAAAACACAATAATCGTTCAATAATCGCAATCGTGTTAAAATGTTCAATTGATCAGGATTTTGAGTTTAGGTGAAATAGTCCAGCAGCCGTAGTAGGGCCCTGTGAAATTCGGTTATTTATTTATTTTTTTTTAATTCTGCGTTTTCAGTTTAAATTTTTCTTATTTCCTTGTGTACAATTTCAGCACATTTTGCCATCAGAACAAGTGTGTAATCATGTGGTGGATTTATAAAATTTAAACAATTTGATAATAAAATATTAAACATTTAAACACTTTCAATGAATTTGATGTATCAATATGCCTATAGAAAAATTCAAATGTATGTTCAATTATATTAGGGCAAATTATAATAAATGCATTGCAACAATAATACTGTGAATTGTCCCTTTTTTAATAGAGTTTATAACTTGACTACTGACAGTTTTTTCTCCATCAATGTTCTGCAGTACAGCCTCCATATGCTGCTGAACACGTGGTAATAAGTAGGTCTGACGGAGGCTACTGTCACGTGCGCAGTGCTCATCCTTATTTTCAAAGCTTGACCACAGGTAGCTTTTTATTTTTTTATTTTTTAACAGGGTATATGACTCCAACTCAACCGGCACAAAGTTTGTTGAAGTGATGAGCTTTATGAGGTGTGTGTGTTTGTGTGTGTGTGTGCAGGCGCTGAGCCCCGTCCTCAGTGAAACAGCAACATAGAGAGCAGAGGACAGAAGTAGCGTGCCCGTAAATGACACTAAGGGCGTACTCGCACCAGGCGCTGTACCGTGGCAGTGCACAATTTACCCCCAAACTACAGTTCGTTTGACCAGTGTGAATGCTTAGTGCAACCGGGCCTAGAGTGAGTACGCCCTAAAAGATAGCAGCGTGTTTTTTCTGTTCATTTGGCTTTGGTGCTGTGAAAAAAGTAACGCTGGGGAAAACCACGTCTCTGTCTGTGTTTTCCGCATCACTGAAATCAAAGGGTCCTATTAAAGTTTAGCTTTAAATAATGCTAATAAATTTAAATTATGACACCTGTCTGTGCATAAACATCATTTTAGTTTTGAGATTTTGTTTCTAAAGCATTTAAATAATATTATTTTGACATCACTGAACACAGTGGCAAAATTCTTCGGCTTATCATTTTAGCCAGAATTTTGGATTTGTATTTAACGCAGCCTCTTTTATAAAACCTCTCCTCTCCATGTTCTTTCCTTACATTTCTCCCTGCACATTTCTCTCCCTCTCTGCCTCCTGCTCCAGAACCCACCCCACCCCCCGCCTTACCTCCTCCCTGCCTCTTGCTGAATGAATGAGTCGGCCTCTGTCAGTCTCTCTGTCAGTGTCATTGATCAGACCCCTACAGCAGCAGTAACTTCCTGGAAAGACAAGCCATCCTCGGAGCAACAATACTTCTATTGATCCTCTCCCTGGCCGACTGGCCTTGATTCTAGCGGAGGGTGAAGCAGTCACTTATTGTCATGGGAACCGGAGAACTTGTGGTGCGGGGGGGTGTTGGGGGTGCACATGAGGGCTTGTATTGCTGATTTTCTAGATGGGAAGTCTTTGGCTGAAACGATACCAGCATAAAGCAGAATCTGTTGTAGTCTGAAAGCTTGATCGATGACAAGAAATTAAAAAAGCCCAGCCGACAAACTGACCCCACCTCTCCGCAAATACAAAAGCAGGGACAGAAGCAGGATTTATTCAGAGTAAAGTGAGATGCAGCTGTACCCATAGTAACCTCTACACACCACATAAACATTCAGCTGTCTGCAAGAGCTATTGGTAATCAAGTAGCTCTTAATAATGAGCAAGTAAGAGCAGCAAGAGGCTGGATGAACAATCATGAAGCTGTAATTTACTGCTGAGTGAAACCTCTGAAGAAAATACAAATGATGATTAAAGCCCCCCCCCACACACACATACACACACACAAAATGACGGCATTGATTGCATCAATGTTCACCGGTTTTACTGAACAAAATTATAAGCGCAACACTTTTGTTTTTACCCCCATTCATCATGAGCTGAACTCAAAGATCTAAGACTTTCTCTATGTTCACAAAAGACCTATTTCTCTCAAATATTGTTCACAAACCTGTCAAAATCTGTGTTAGTGAGCACTTTTCCTTTGCTAAGATGGCATGTGTGGCATATCAAGATGCTGATCAGACAGCATGGGTATTGCACAGGTGTGCCTTAGGCTGGCCACATTAAAAGGTCACTTGAAAATGTGCAGTTCCATCACACAGCACAATGCCACAGAGTTTTGAGGGAGCATGCAGTTGGCATGCTGACTGCAGGAATGTCCACCATTTGAATTGAATGTTCATTTTTCTACCGTAAGCCGTCTCCAAAGGTGTTTCAAAGATTTTAGCAGTACATCTAACCGGCCTCACAACCGCAGACCACGTGTAACCGAACCAGCCAGCTCCAAGATCGTCTGAGAGCAGCCACCCTGGCGGACAAACGGTGGTCACACAAGATACTTACTGGTTTCCAGACCCCCCCCCCCAATACAGTGAAACTGCACGTTTTCGAGTGGCCTTTTATTGTGGCCAGCCTAAGGCACACCTGTGCAATGCCCATGCTGTCTGATCAGCATCTTGATATGCCACACCTGTGAAGTGCATATTTTGACAGATTTGTGAACAATATTTGACAGAAATAGGCCTTTTGTGTACATAGAAAGTCTTAGATCTTTGAGTTCAGCTCATGATGAAAGGGGGCTGTTGAACAAAGCGTGTTTATTCTCAAGCACAGCACTACAGAGGCTAGTTGAATATTTTTCCACTCCATGCATTACTTTCCCATTGTTTTCGTACAGTCCTAATAACAAATGCTCGGACAGGTAGCGTGCCTGCTCTGCACAACCAGGTGAGCCGAAATACAGAAATGCAGCTGCTCTGTTTTTGTAAAATTCATTTAAATGATGTGTTAAAGTTAGACTTAGAATTTGTGTAGAATATTTGTGTTTGTGTTGGGGGTCGGGTGTGGCTGTGGGAGTCTTTTGCTTGCTCAGGTCCTTCTCTATCCAGAAAAGGGGAGACGTGTGTTTGTGTGTGTCCCTGGTTACAAACATCAGTGAGCTAGCTAGGACGGGAGAGTAGATAAATGATAACTGATATTTAACAGGCATAAAGATGTTCACCATGATTGTCAGGCCTCTACTTACGAGTATCGAGTAACATATACAGTATAACCTGTGTATGTTTTGAATGTAATTGATGGATTCATGTTAGAGCATTTAAATGTCTGTGTGTGGCTCGATACTTAGACTGTGGTGGGTTGTGTTCCTGTTTAAGTCGCTGTTCTTGTTTGTTTTTTCAGAGGTAGATATGAATGACTCCTTCACGTACTTGTCTTCCTGTCTGGGCAAGCTGCCTCACGCATTCCTGAATTTCCATCATTCTTCAACACAAACATGTACATGCGGCATGTTCAGCTGTTTCCTGTGGAAGGAAAGAAGTGAGGAGGGAAATAAATGTCACGCTCTGCGTTTATTTTTATTTATTTATTTTTATTAACCTGCCTTAAAAATCGATGTTTGGGGGTCGTCTCCCCTCTGACACTTAAGATACAGCCTCAGGGTGTAAAAACTTGTCAGAGCATCTCTCTCTCTCAGCCAGTCTCTGATTGCACTCTATCACTGCTCATCTCCCTCTTGTCGCCTCGCTCTCACGCACACAGACACTATTTCAGTCAGTGGTGCTACAGGACTGATGAAGATCAACACAAAGAGCGTTTGTCTCTCACAACCGCATCGCCAGTCACTCTTTTTCCCTTTCTCCCAGCCCCCCGTCCTCTCTCATTGGTCTCTTCCTTTAGTATGTCTTTCTATCTCTGTGGCTCTTTCCAGCCTACAAGCTACTCACGGTAGGCTACAGACTTTACTGCTGTAAAAGTACAGAGAAAGAATGCGTGAAAGTGTGGGTGCACATGCACATGCCTTGTCAGTGTGCATGCCTCCAGCTCGAGTTTTAACAATGTATGGCTGTTTGCTCCTGTAGTGGCTCGCACATGAATACCAGAAGAGGCTAACACACACAGACACACACAGAGTGGCGATGGGTTTCCTGGGAGCACAGTACAAAAAGTGCACAGAGGGCTCCCACATCTAGCTTGAAAAGCTGCTTCATACAAAGGAGAAGCAGCGGATAAACTCAGACACACAGACAGTCTCTGAATAGCTTTACATGTATTAGAACGTGGGTTTTTTTTTTTTTTTTTTAAATTTTAACTTCCTCGTTTAGTCTGCTTGACCTCAGTCGGAAAATCAGTCACTTGGTTAAATCATTTGACAGCAGCCTGTTAATGATGTAGCCAGCTTGTGTCAGTTTGTGTGGTATATTGTCAAAGACATAAATCACCTGACAATAAGACCATAAAGAGTTCATGACAGTCAGTTGGTGTGGATGTATGATATGTATTCTCTGAGAGAGTCTGTTTGCCCATTTTGTCAGATTTAGTAAAATTCCTTCGCCGACGCCTCCGGCATTCAGCGGTATGACATGTTTTTTTTAATACTAGATGTATGTGCTTTTAACAGTCCTGTTCATTTTCTTATCATTCAGACGTGCTGGTAAAGAAAGGAAGGCGGGAGCACAGAGGTTATCAGAGTTGACTGGTACTTTAATGATGCTTTGACAGCAGTAGATTGCCAGCAGACACACACACACATATAAAAACATCTGAGGACTAGGTATGTCAACCATCACCGCCCGCTACACACGCACACACTCTTTACTCGCACAGGCTGGGCTGTTGAAAAGTGTGTCAACAGGGTAAAGGGGAGAGATGGACCAGAGCAGTAACTGTCTGTGTGTGAGTGTGTTTTCCCATGGGAGCTCTGATGGAGTTACACACTCTCTTCTCCCCCCCCCCCCCCCCACCTCTCTCAAAATCGCGGCAGGATCAGGTGTGAGTTTCTGCTCCACTTGTGGTCCCACAGTTTATCCTCTCGCCCTTCCCACTCTCTCACGAAGCAATGCGATATTAATGATCTGTTTAATAAATCATCCCTCCCTCTTTTCTCTCTTCCTTTTTTCCCTCCCGTCTGTCCCCGTCTCGTCTTTCTCACTGGCTGTAAAATGGAAATTCCTCCATTTTTTTTTTGTTTAGCCACTGTTCGTGCCGTTATTATGACGCTGTACCCTCTGGCTCCAGTGAAGGGTACAACAACAGCCCTGTGGACATTCATTACAGCGTTTGTAGTATGCTCCATTAAACTGTGGTACATAGAGTTGGTACAATTTCGAGTTCGTCTTTCAATTCCTTTTCTAGAGAAGTGGCTCTGATATGAGTGAAACTGAGCCTGTTTACTGATTGCATGTGTTGCGAGGCCCATGCCTTAGCCCTGAGCTGAGCACTTCCTGTCCAAAACCTTTGTAGGAAACCTCAGAAAGCAGCACTTGTACATTTGAAGTTACTTAACCACGTTAAAACACGTGGTCACTGATTTACTCGAATTTAATCACCTTCCTGAACTCTGCCTCTGTCTCTAAATGTTCCTCTTTCCCCGTCTCTCCCCGATGCAAGCTTGACCACAGGCAGACGGTGGTTTCTGTGTCGAAATTTGTCAGTTCTTTCTCATGCTTTGGGGATTTTTTTTTTCACTGCCAAGTTGTTCCTCAGTAGTAAACTTCTGACGCTTGGGTATGTTTCTTTCTAATCACATGACATCAAATAACTGCCCCCACACATCAGAATCATGAACTGCCTCCAGTTATCTAAAGGAAGCAAAAACTGTGAATGTAACCATGAATCTTCCTTAGTTTTCACACTCCTGTATGTGAATAGCATATTTATATTTGTTTAATTGGTGACTTTTATTTCTGAATGTATTGTAATTTAGTGTGTGGTGTGATCAGATGCTTACCCAACAAACCAGGTCACCAAATGTTGCTGTTTTCTTGAATGCTGCTGATACATCTATATGGTAATGGTTTTGAAAATCTATTGCAGCTCTACACATTTTATCTAAAATAAGCAAAATAAAAAGATAATGCACAGTATTTTATTAGTTTAATTTTTTTTGTCTATTAATATACACACACTCAAGTTTATTTATTTAATTTTAATTTTAATTTTAATTTTTTTATTTTTTGAACACACACACTTTTACTGTTTTATTTACTTTAGTTTTATTATATATATTTTTTATCATTATTTTTTATAGTGATTAATGAACTGTATAAAATAAATTGTTCTTTTGTAATTTATTTGTACCTATGGCAATATTATTGATTTATATTCATGCCAAGAAAGCTAGATTGAATTGAAGTGATAATCCGGGGTAACAGGATCAGCTGTGTAAGTTAAGTCATGACTGTGATGTTACAGCCCAAACAATAAACGCACGTCTAGACATTTTCAGCTGAGGATTACCGCAAACTTTTGATAGCCGTCAAATCAACAAACAACAGCAATGCTGTGGCTCTTACCTTGTCTGTGGTCCGCTCCGTGGACTTGATGATAGACCGGGTGCTTTCTGATCAGATGCGGTAGGGTAGGCGGCATAAGTTTCGTTTTACGGTGGACGGACTGTAACATTACAGAGTGGCTGTTTTCTTTTACCTTGAAATAATCCCATAGTTTGGATGCTTTCTTCTTTGTCCCTCGCTTTTTTTTATTTAGGATTTTGTAACCTTGCTCCGTTGCTAGAAAGATGTCAGAGGACGTTACACGGTCACTGAACAAACCATGTAGCGCAATAGAAAAATGTACCACAGTAGCCCACGGGCACGGATCAGCTTAATCCCTTATACATGTTCTTCCCCATGTGGTTGGAAAGATATTAAATAAGGCTTAACATGGATGGATCACACATGGAATTTAACTCGGTGAAACGTTTCTGTAGCTATGTAAGCGTTTGAATAATTTAGCTTTCTGTGGAGGGAAAAGGGGATTTCTTTGTGTGAGGAGTCCCGGCACCACGCTTCAATCTTCGGCCATAATAGGCACAGGATATGGTTTAATCAGTTCCTCTCTCAATCGCTTGCCCTCACTGATGATATGTGTCCCTTCCTTCCTCTTTTTTTTTTTTGTGTGTGGAAACAGTGAGGAACAAATTGTAATTTCTTTTTGTGTTTTCTGTTCTTCTCCGTAGAAGTCGGATCATGGCCAGGTGCTGCTGGATGCTGTCTTTAAGCACCTGGAGCTGACTGAGAGGGACTACTTTGGCCTGCACTTGGCTGATGACTCCTTAGATACGCCAGTCAGTATGATGTTTTTGATCTACAGGAGTGTGTGTGTTGTGTGTGAGTGAATAATACAAGACAAGTTGTAAAACAATGCAGTCATAAAACACGTAGTTGTCTTAATCCATTGTGTAGGTGAATTGATTGACATTAACATGAACAAAAGGTCAAACGTGTTTGTGTGCCCACACAAGGTCTCTAGTGATCTCTGTCAGACCTGTCAGATTCAATCAGATGAAATAATAATATCTAGAAGGTACATTGTGTGCGTGACCAATGGTGAATAATTGAGCTTGTCTATTCATGCTGTGGAAGCTTTGCGGCGTCTCTAAATATCTCTCAATCAATATTTCACAGCGCTGGCTCGACCCCAACAAGCCCATCAGGAAACAGTTAAAAAGTAAGTGAAAAATCATCATCAATCACGTGCGCGGGTCATTTTCAGCAATAGGCAGAAAGTCGTACAGTTAAGAGAGCTCACTCAAGTCCGACTCTGTAGCTTGAATTTCCAGATTTACCAGCAGTTTGAAGCAGAAGTCTGCAGTCCAGCCTCAGTGACCGTTAAAAATCCACACACCGCCTCAAGCTAAAGTCTCCAGTCCGCATTGAGTGTGATTTGAGATTCAGAATCTGCCTTAAGCAACGATTAAACTTCATTTCAACTCTTTTTTTTTTGATAATGAGTAATAGAATTTGTAACGTGTTGAACAATTAAGAAGTCGCCCTAGTGAGAAATGCAGTCCTCCTCGAGCAATGATTGAACTGTGTTTCAACTCTGTTTTTATGCTTTGTGACTGATTCATGGAGGAACAGCCACGGGATTTTGTGCTTTACACGGTACATGGAGTTAGACTGATGCATTTGTATGAATGTAGACTTGCTTATTTTACACTTTCAGTGGTTTATTTCACAATTTTATATCCTCTAATAGAAATAGGTGAGTATAAAATAACACAATGTCAGTATCAAACTGTGTTTCTTTGGCTTCACCTATTAGCCTCATATTTTCTGAATGAAAACTTTCTTTCTGAGTTGTTTTTTTTTGTAAGAAACTCTGCATTGCTTCGTTTATACAGTATCTACATTATCATAATAGAGATGAATATTTCACACATTCTCAGATAAAGATTCTTGATAAATACATAGGGCACAACTTAAATCGAGTAATCACAATAGGGTCATTTGACTGTCTGATGACTTTGCATTTACAGATTGTATCCACTCACAGATCTGCCATGTTGTGCCTTCCCCATCTAACTGTATAATTTCTTCTAGGAGGCTCTCCCCATAACCTGAGCTTCAGAGTCAAATTCTTTGTGACAGACCCCAATAAACTTCAGGAAGAATACACGCGGTAAGTTAATGTTACAGAGGAAAAGACCGTTGTATCCTGATAAACACGCACATGAATGCTCTCTTTCACAACGCTAGGCTGGTGCATCATATGTGATTGTTACTGTTTAATTATATTCTATAGGTTTGCAGTGGAAAAAGCTTTAAATAGCTAACATTTTTGTAAATTTTTGATTATATCTTTTCATGTGACAACACTTCAGAAATGACACTTTGCTACAGTGTAAAGTAGTGAGTGTACAGCTTGTATAACAGTGTAATTTTGCTGTCCCCTCAAAATAACACATCACATACCAATTAATGTCTAAACCTCAGGCAACAAAAGTGAGTACACTAAGTAAAAATGTCCAAATTGGGCCCAATTAGCCATTTTCCCTCCCTGGTGTCATGTGACTCGTTAGTGTTACAAGGTCTCAGGTGTGAATGGGGATCAGGTGTGTTAAATTTGGTGTTACCGCTCTCACTCTCCCTCATACTGGTCACTGGAAGTTCAACACGGCACCTCATGGCAAAGAACACTCAGGATCTGAAAAAACAAAGCAATGGTTGCTCTACATAAAGATGGCCGAGGCCATAAGAAGATTTCAAAGACCCTGAAACTGAGCTGCAGCTCGGTGGCCAAGACCATACAGCAGTTCAGCAGGACAGGTTCCACTCAGAACAGGCCTCGCCATGGTCGACCAAAGAAGTTGAGTGCACGTGCTCAGTGTCATATCGAGAGGTTGTCTTTGGGAAATAGACGTATGCTGCAGAGGTTAAAGAGGAGGGGGGGTCAGCCTGTCCGTGCTCAGACCATACACCGCACACTGCATCAAATAGGTCTGGCTGTCATCCCCGAAGGAAGCCTCTTCTAAAGAAGACGCCGTTTGTTCAGTGTTTTCACATGAAAAGATAAAATCAAATATTTAAAAAATTTTTAGATACTCGCTTTTTTGAGATACCGTGCAGCTGTAAATGGAGGTACACAATGTCCCAGAGCTCATTGTGCAAGAAGGGACATAATGTATACTGTATTTACATTAAAAGTAAATGCATTTCCTTTCTGTAGCTGTAAAGTAAACTATGTGATAATGCCTTTTGGATCTAATCATTAAAAATGGATCCCCAGGAACCAGAGCTTAATTCTCTTGTGGATCCATTAGACATAAACAACTTGCAGAGGAGGCGTTGCAGCGCCATATCGCCTTTTCCATCTCGTGTTTGTTTCAGCCCTGTCAGCCATGGCCTCGCTCCCTGGGCCCTCTTCAACACTTTGCTTACAGCTTGTAAACAGTGAATAGTGGGCCTTGAATCTGACATGCTGATCTGGCGCATTGTACGTGCAAGTCACGACCAAAACACAGTCCTGAAAGCTTTGGCGGACCATGTTTATGACAACGGTGGTGCAGTGCACATCAGCAGTAGTGATAACAAGGCCTCGGGTGAAGAATAGCTCCTTAAAGCATTGGTAGTAGGATAATATTTGAATTTTCCTTTAAATTTCCAAACAACTAGTCTTTCTTTCTTAAAACTATTTATCATAGGAGCTTATATATACTAGTATTTTGTTAATAGGACATGACAAAAATCATCCTTTATTGTAATACTAATCAAACAAAGGCCTCAGCTAAAGGCTGTCCATTAATTTGTGTCATCATTATAATCTGACCGGCAGGCCTCTGTTGGCTGCTTGTCTTTCCATCAGTTTATATTCATTTAAAACAGAGGTGATGGTTCACTGGTCTCTTATCCTAATGCGGTGTGCTATCCCGGCCCCAGGTACCAATATTTCCTTCAGATCAAGCAGGATATATTTACTGGAAGGTGAGTGTGTCGTCCTTTTTGTGTATTAGGTGTTGAAGTGGGCAGTTCTGCCTCATAAAGAGCTGCTGTAGTAGACATATTAGCATCACATTAGCTTTGGTTGAAGTGGAGAGCGTTAGTGGGTCAAGATTCTGCCAAGAGCTGTTTGACTGTAGGAAATACGACTTTATTTACATGCACACAAGCTCATTGGGCAGATGTACAGACACTCATTATTGTTTTTTTTTACTAAAAGTAAGCGTTTGTTTCTTCAAAGAAAATACAATTTATGTTGATGTTTTCTACATTTCTATATTAGTGTTTATCAAAAAATGAGTAATCTATGTGCTTTTAACAGAACTAAAATACATTTTGTATTGATCCAAGGCTAAATATATGTCTGTTGGTTTTGTGTGTGTGTGTGTTCCTGTTGCTTCCAGATTGCCGTGTCCACACAACACAGCCGAGCTGCTGGCATCCTATGCTGTTCAATGTAAGTAGCGCTCCCGGGATACATCCCCTCTACATAACGATGGAAAGGCAATTCATTAGGGCTCTCTTTAGCTAGTTAAATGCGGTGTCCGCGGCGGCTCCGCAGCATTTGTAGCTGCTGCTCTGAAGCCATTATGATTCAATTAAGCCGTGTGGTGATATTTGATATTATTCACAGTGATATAAATATTCAATGATTGTGGTTTCGGTTTTACACTTGGGACCATTTAAAAAGTGCCCTTATTTTCCAAATATGGTACTGTGGGCAAATGGAAATGTGCCAGAGGAATGGCAACTGTGATATTTTTTGAGTGCCCAAATTTCTGAAATTGTTGCACTTGAGTCTGAAAGGACGAATAAATAAACCTTTCAATTTATCTAGATGATATTTTTGCAAAGTCTATCAACACTTTCATTAATAAAGAAACCCACATTTTGCTACAGGTTTGCAAACGGCAGCCCAGTGAATTGAATAGCTGTTTGTTCCTTGCTCACAACGCTGTTCCAGCACCTCATGGCCTACATTTCCCCCCCTGCAAAATAACACGGGTTAAAAACATCTCTTCAGACCCAGAGTACGCCAGCAGACGTTCAACCTCAGTGTTTGGGTTAAATGCTGACCGGGCCCCTCTGTCATCAAAATAATGACTCCTGACACACTGCTGTGTTGGTCTGTCTCTGCCGCTCTTCCTCTTTTACTGCTGCTCATTGTGTGCGTGCAGCCTGTTTTGCCCTCTGTCTGTTCCTTTCTTTTATCTCTGATCAGTCTTTATCATCCCTCTCTGCTTATCCCTTTTTTTTCACACTCATAACACCCCCACCCCGTCTGCCCACTCTTTCTGTTCTCCACCTCTCTGGCATATTTTGTGGGGAATTTGCACTGCTACAGTATATAGGTCAGAGAAGAGATTTGGCCTAGACTACCAACATCATGACACTACTGCTTTTATCCCCCCCCCACCCCAGCGCACACATATACACACATGCACACACACGCACTCTTTAGCTAGGTCTATGCTGTCACTTTGCACAGTGCCAGCCCAGATTATGAAGAATAAATGTTTGCTTTGGGGGGAAAAAACGGCTTGAAGCAGCTGCTATGCTGCTAATTCAGTTAGCCTGGCCCAAGTGCCAGCCCTGATCACTGTAAATCCTGCACTAAAGCTTGCATTCTCAAAACACCACAAATCCCACGCAGTAGACCTAAATTCTTTCTTGAAATTGACCAAATACTGTCTGAAGTGTGGGCTTGTGAAATGTACCTTTTCATTATCTACAAAAATGTTGCACTTGGACTAAATTACCCACAATGCATGTAAATCCATATTCACAGATGGAGAGTCGAATGTCTTGTTTGCGAGTCTTTCCACTTTGAGCCAATCCACCTCTGAGTTTTGGATTTTACATCAAACGATGAATGTATGTAGGGAGATTAGGTCATCAGCTAGACTTCGAGCTTCATTGGCCTTAACATTGAACCCTGTTAAAGTAATAACTGCAGCATTAAGGCCTTCTGTTGTAAGATGTAAGCTATTGACTGCTCTTAGATTTCTCCCTGGAGATGTGTGTGCATCAATAAGCGGGCGAGTTGGAATTGATTCGTTGGTCAATATGCTTAGGCTAACGGCTTGTAGGTTAGTACAGGCACTACTTCAATGAATCGATGCTTTAGAGCTTCAGCCGCTTGCTAGTGAGCTAAGTCTTTGGGGATGGTTCTGACGGCTCCCAGAGATCTGGGAGTGCGCGTTCCTATGCAGTATGGAAAAGTATGGAATTTGATTTCAGTAATTTCCCAGTCTAGATAAGTATGGGGAAAAGAAAGTAAGGAAAGAAATTTGTGTTTCCTGTCTATTGCCCCAATTTAGTTTTCTAATATATAAAATTCCAAGGGCATAAGAGTAGGTAGGGATATGCCCCTACCAATATCCAGCTACTACTGAACTAATCCTAGCAATAATTTAAAAAAAAATATATATATGATAATAAGAATAGAATAGATGCATGTTTTAGTATTTCTTGGCCATCTCCAGTTATTCAGACTTGTAAAAAGTGTGGACAGCAGTGTGGCGTTATTCCTCTGTCCCCTTCGCTTAAGAGACACGGTTGCTCTGTTTGGGTCTGTCTGCTCCAGGGTGCTTCCCTGTGAGCTGCTACTTCATCTGAGGGTGCTGAAGTCAACATTCGTGTGGATTTGTGGTGAGATTTATGGCTAACACAAACAAACACATGCCCACTCAAAAATAACGTGGCGTTATTGCACTAAATGATTTTAATCTCCTGGCGCTGTCGGCATGCTTAAACACTAAGTGCACATTCAGCGTTGCCCGTGGCGATGAATGATGCTGACTTACTGGAGCAGGATTATCAGAGGCTGTGAGACGTTTGCAGCTAAGGTGTGAAGATTCATTAGTTCGTTTCGCCATTGTGATCGTCCCTGTGCCTTCCTGTGTAAACAAATACGCGCCGCAAAATAAAATAACATGGCAGAAAGATTGAAAACTGTCAAATGATCTGGCTGTGAAAGTGGGAGTATCAACTTACAAGTGCAAATTTAGCTAAGGATGATTGTTGAATGTCAGTGGTTTGGTGATATTTTGTTTCATAATGAGCCAAACCAGACAGATGATCATATCCCATATCATGTTTATGAATGAAGATGGCCTGCATTGAAAAATTGTTCTTGTTGCCTATAGGCCAGTATAGCACACTTTATAACACTAAAATTAAATTAATCCTTTCGGACATCCTTGTGGTTGTCTCAGTGTTTCTTTCCACCTCTCTGCCTGTTGAATTGTTGATGCACCTTATAGCAATCTCTCTCTCTCTCTCTGTAGCTGAGTTGGGGGACTACAGTGAAACAGAGCATACAGCAGGCTACCTGTCGGAATACTGCTTCATCTCCAACCCTCCGCAAGACTTCCACAAAGAGGTCGCCAAACATCACCAGCAGCACAGGTACGCTGAGATGCAGGAACAGTCCCAGTTGTGATTCCCCATACGCATTCAAATGCATGTACAAACACAAATGTACTCACTCAAAAAAGTGAATGGGGTTCCAGGCTGTAATGAGAGATCTCTGTATTTTCAGATTAAGAGACTGTTCATCTAAGGTCACTGCAGAGTCAGAGACGTTCTGCTGTTAGTGTTGGCATATTGGCACCTGTCAAAATAGAGATTGGAAAAAAAAAATGTGGGGGGGAAAATCGCTACTTCACGTACTTATGTGCATACCGATGCACACAAATGACTTACATGCCACAGTTCATCTGACCTTTTCCCTGCTGTTACTACATTTATACATGGCTTGACAATAACGGTGGCCCGATGATGATGATGATGATGATGATGGCCCGGTGGCCAGTAAAAAGTAACGTCAGGACTGTCGAACTTGCAACTCAATGGCCTGATCTGGCCAGTGCAAAAACATTAGTATTAAGAAAACAAAAACAAAAAAATCACATTACAAATTGTTTTGCAGCTCTTGGCGCGCACCGTTGTCCAATCCAGAGTTGTAGTGACGTGACGAGTGGTTGTCAAATGTTACTTCACTAATCTTAATCAAGCGGCAACCTCTGAAAGTGAAACCAAGCAGACAGAACTTGCGTTCACTGTAACGGACAGCAGGGGGCGAGTCCGCTGGTTGCAAAAAGAAGTCCGGTTCCAGTAAAAATGGTTAAATGACCCTCCTTCTCATCTGATTTATTCCCTCAGTAAACACTTTCATAATGAGTTTATGGTCTCAGTTGCTAGTTTCAAGTCTTCTTCAGAACAGCATGATGTTCATTTAGTAAATTATGATCCCATTTAGAGGAACATAGACCAGAAAGCAGCATATGCTTCAGGGAGTTTGTTTTGTTTTTTAAATCCAGGATGTATTTAATAAACGATTAAACATGTTAACAGAGTAACATAACATGTAAGTCTTTGGTTTTGCTGATAAGTAACTTTTGGAGGGAGGGACAGTACAAATTGTCTTCGGGTCAGTAAGCTTCAAACCGACTGGCCCGGTGGGGTCAGTTGCAAAAAAGTTTAACATCGAGCACGGTCACATCTCTGATCACCCATTTCTTTTTGTTTGTTTATGTGCCCTTCCTGTTCTCTCTCCTTCCTCACCTGACACTTCCCCCCCTCCCAGCGGCCTATCTCCTGCCCAGTCAGAGTTTAATTATCTGAACACAGCACGCACGCTGGAGCACTACGGGGTAGAGCTGCACTATGCAAGGGTAAGTAAGGTTTTATTCTGCGGCCGTTAACACCCGTCTTGTTTTGGTGTGTGTGTGTGTGCTGCATATACAGTTAATGCTTGCAATGCGGCGTCACTCTAGCCTTCTCTCCCTTCTCCTACAACATAATTGTACTGCCTTCAACCAGCCGTATCAGAATGCATATAATAAAGCCCCAGTCTGCACTCTACTATTACAACATGGTTGCTTCAGCGCTGTTTTCATTACTGTAGCAGCTGAGGAGGAATGAGAACAGGTTGGAGGAGCTGCAGTGTGTACAGCTGATGTTGATGCCCACACATTGGCGTTGCAGCTCTCAGTGAAACAGCAACAGATAGTAGCAGAGTAGCCGAGTCATGATTTATTCTTTCATAGATTTCTATTGGATAGACATAAATCTCAATATGTAATCTGGCTGTACTGTGTTACAGTAAAAGCTGAAGGAGTCAACCATGATGTCATTTTGGAGTGAGAGTTGTGTTGCAGTTGTCCTTAAACCTGCTCACATGTCATGAGGTTATTTATTTATTTATTTGTTTGTTTTTTGGAGGTCAGAAAGTGATTAAAGAAAAGATTTTAAGCAGATTATTTTGTTATTACATAAGCATCGCTTGCATCATTTGATTGGGGAGCAGCCTTATTTTTAAAGTAATAATCTTTCCTGTAGAAATAAAAGGTTGAACATTTATAAGCAATATATTTATGAACCTTAATAGAAAATCTAAGTTTCAAAGTATGCAGCAACGGAATAATCAAGCAAGAAACATAAAAAAGCCGTCCCTTTAAATGGGGTCACCAGCTAGAAACCAAAGTCATGAACAGAACATGTCAATCTTGAAATGGTTAACAGTGTCCATGCATGTTTTGGCCGTTCATTGTTATTGATTTGCTAATGGTTTCAGATAATCAATTATGTTGTCTTCATAAAGCAGCACAGGATAAACATGTTTCAGCACTGTGTCACTGTCAGTATCATATTGCAGGAAGTCCAGTGGATACTGTGTAAAATTACACACATACATTAGATAACCAATTAGGACAAAAAGTACGTTGGAAGGTCGTCTCTAAGTCACTGTAGATGTTTATTGGACCTAAGCCTGAACCCATCCTCACATACTGTTGTGAGGTGGACCCACAGGGACAGGTCCTGTTTTCAGCAACGTCTACTTGTTTTGTAGAAGTGAGGAAGCCTACCAAACACCAAAAAAAAAAAAAAAAGCTGTACTCTCCGTCCGGCTCTGATTCTCTGCCCTCATATTCACCACAAACTCCATCACACACTCTCCTCCCATGTCTTCAGGACCAGAGCAACACAGAGATTCTTATTGGGGTGATGTCTGCCGGCATTGTGGTTTACAAGAACAGGGTACGGATCAACTATTTCCCATGGTGAGTGACGCACACACACACAAAACATAAAATGACATGTGTTGTAAATGAAGTGTGCAGGTCCATTACCGGTATGTGTGTGTGATCTGCAAGATGTGTCTGTTGCCAAAGCCAGTTTCTTGTGATGGGTTGTGTGTATGGTGTTCAAATGAGAGGTTACTGACAAAGATTACTCCACGGGTAGAAATGTGCGGGGAGGGAGACGGAGCGAAGCTGACGATGGTGAGACAGAAGGTTTTGGTGAGAACGTTGGGGCCTTTGTTGATTTTATCAGATTTGTCATAGGCCAGTTTTAGAAAGTTCTCTCGAATCCATGATTAAATCTCGGTGAGTCAGTTGGTCAGGGTGGTGTGAGTTGCAGGGGCGATGGATTTAGTGGATGTGTAATCATCAGCACAGAAGTGGAAGTGGAGATCAGGAAAACCGATGGAATCGCAGAGGGGGAGAAGGCAGAGGATGAACAGCAGAAGCCCAAGTACCAAACCCTGTGGGTCGACTTGGAAGTTTGGGAGAGGTGTCAGTTCGGTAGCGAGCGGGCAAACCTCTTTGTGTTGGTTTTAGGGCAGAATATAGACAGAAATATAAAAACATACATACTTTTTTGAATGAGCATGTGTCCCTCCAAACTAACTGCAGCTTCAGAAACTCAGTACGAAACAAAATAGAAGTTTGAGATCAAACAAGTTTTAGTTACACCTGCTTCGACCACAAGCAAGGTTGGTGAAAACCAACTGTTTCATGGAAGCTACTCTGCAGAAAAGCTGGCAGCTCTCAGGTGTGAATGGAAAACGGAGCACTGCTACAAAGAAACACAACCCTTCTCCATTGACACTTTCATACTAAAAACCATTAGCAACTCCTCTGTTGAAGCTTTGCTGCCTTGCTTCCTGTGGTTGACACGACTACAGAGCGCTTCGCAGTCATTTCGCCCGGACAGATTTCCCGTGATCTGGGGAATCAAACGGTGGAGGTTCTTGTCGCCTCTCTGTCCATCAATCTAGCTGCCAGCTCCGCTTGAAGCGCCTCCAAGGGACCCTTCTACTGAAAAATGTGCTGCGTAATCATTAAGGCAAAACTCTCACATAGTGATTATTGACATGGCGTGTTTAACCCTTTGTTGATCGTCTTTTACTAGGGAGGAGGAGGCTTCGTGTTGAACCAGGTTTCCTGGAAATATTATAGCCGTCAAATCTGCTTGCTCTCCTTCTCTTTTTGTTCTTTATTCTCCCCTCTCTGTTGAATTCACTGACTTACACCACTCTATATGTCTTGATAATACGCAGAGCCTCCAAAGCACCCATTCTAGGGAATCTACCATACTCTGCTGCCGCACTGTGGGAGGCTAAATGTTAATGGCTGCCGGGGGTGGGATAGTAACTGCTCAAATCCCTGTAACTCCGGAAGATAATTCACTCGTGTGTAGGCTTAACGCACACACACACACCCTGACCAAATACACATAGCAGCTGGTGTGTGGGCGTGTGTGTATGTGGATAAGATGAGTTTGCGCGTGTGACATTGTGGGGACAGAGAGCATGACATCTTTAGGGTAAAGATTGGGTTTTTGGTCAGGGTTTAGGCAAGTGTCCATGAAAAGGAGCTAAATAAATTCATTGTAGTGAGTGACCATGAGTCAAATGTCCTCCTAAGTCGAGAAAAAAAAAAATAGCTGTGTGTGTGCATAGTGCACAGTTGAGCTAAGTTTAGAGACCAACAGTGGTGTCCCCAACAGCTGTCCACTACCATGTGTTGGGAAGAGAGAGACATAACAGTCAGTAGTGTCTCTCAACCCCTGCGCTCACTTATTTTCCTCTCCCTCTTCTTTATTTTCTCCTTCTTCATCCTCGCTTAAACAAAGGCTCGCTGTTTCTACATCTGCTTTAGTCGCGTCACTTCTCAAGGTGTCTCTCGTCTGTCCTTGTTATAAATTGAACTGTAAGATACAGTGAGTAAGTGTTGAGAGAGAGAAACATTTAGTAGTTTGCCTCTTTCCTATTTCTGCACACAACAGCCTGACAAATGAGACATACTTAGATGGGGCATGACTCATTTTCTGCCTAAGCGTGTGTGTGTGTGTGTGTTTGTTCATGCAAGTGTGTGTGAGTAAGTATGTAAAATATATTTAGCATTGAGCGATGAGTCACAGCAGCAACAGAGCTCTGGGAAGGGATTATGTTACTCTGCTGATCATCAGTAGACATCTTACTGTGGCCTCGTGTGTGTGGTCTTGTGATTCAAACATTATTTTATTTCGTTTCCGCCTCTTTAGACGCATCACTTGATAATACGCAGAGTGGTGACAGATGTTGGGCACGGTTGAACCATTAGGAAACTCTAGTGCGTTGTCTTATAACCCACACACTCCAGCTGTGGACGGAGGAACGGGTCAGAGGTTAAATGGACAGTTGGGGAGCGACTCATGGGTCAGCTTTCTTGAAGAACAGACGATTCATTGAGCAGTGTGCTTCAATTCGATTTATTGATTCCTGAAGAGAAGCTTGGATCTGCGGTGTCTCTGTAGACATTGCCAGTTATGAATGCTTAGAATATGGCGAACTGGAGCAAGTGTGGCTAAGCACTAACTTTCTATTATTTTTAGTGCTGGGCAACGATTAAAGTCTTTAAGCGCGATTCATCGCATGATTTTCTGCGATTAATCGTTATGTGCAAAACTGAATAATGAATTGAAGTAGTGTATTACGCACTTTTAATTTAAATGTTCTGCTATATACACAGAAGGGCAATAACATGTTGTTTGCAAACACTTTAAACAAATTAGGTGCTTTATTCCCTTTACACAGTAGCAATAAAATATTTCTTGTAAATCTCAACTTGAACAATAATGGAATCAAATCAAAAATAAAACCAACGCTATTTGCCACTGCCAGGGAATTACCTTTTGTCTAGCTTGTTAAAGCAAATTACCATCAGAGTCCAGAGCCACGATCAGAACATCATAACAGGCTCCTTCCTAGCAACAGGTTAACGTATATAAATCTGTTTTTTTCTGAACGGGTATCAGCAGAAACATTTTCCTTTAATCAGGCAGCAGCAGAAACAGTCTATGTTCAGTAGCAAGTGTCCCTGTTAGTCAGGTGAGGTGCTCGCCTCACGCACACCGCCCGCTGCCAAAGTTGAGTTGTCTTGAACTTTTTTGTATGCGACGCGCAGCACAAATCATTGGAAGAGAGACTGATCCTCGCTGTTCGTGAGTTTCCAGAATCTGTTACTGTCAAACTAAATAGGACATGAACAGGAGGGCATTTGCATGGCAGCGTCCCCGCAAAACTAGATGAAGGACAATCGCGTAAAGTTATGTAGCCTTTAATTTTAACTTAAGTTAAATAGGCTACAGCTGAGTAGCGCACAGAAGCAGTTGCCATGGTTACTCTCCTTGCAGCCGCCTGCTGCCTCCTGTTCACCAGAGCAGAAGCGACCCCGGAGGGCTAAGAGACTACGTTGTGATTTTAAGAACGTTCCTAAGACCGACATCTTCCCCAATACTGTGACCCACGGTTTGACTGTATGTGTATTCAGAGCCAGTGAGCAACAGACTTTCAAAATAATGATAATAAAAACTGCGTTAACGTGCGATAAAATCATTGTCGGAGTTAATTAATTAATGAGTAATAACCCGTTAATGTGCACAACATTTAAAATTTGAAATACCACTGACGTGCCAGAGGTTCTGTTATTGCAAAGTTATGCTGTTATCTATTTAAATTGAAATTTTTATTCCAAATTTTCCAAAAGATACCAAAATACCTAACCAGGTTCTAGACATATATAAATAGCCGCCCAGATGTCCTATTTCTTTCAGCGATTTAAATAAGTCTGGTGTTGTGCTCAATGACGGCTGTTTCTGCATGTTGGAGAAACAGTCGACCAATTACAAAGCTTTGTAAGGAATGTCAACATCATCTTCCTGCATAGCCAGCTAGCTACATAACTACAGCCTCAAAATATCCTCAAAAATAGCAGCGAGTCGATAAGAATGATGCAACTCCACAAGCTTTTGTTAGACAGATTCCAGACATAGCGGCCTTTTTAGAATTGCTTTTTAGATGGTCCTGAGAAATCTGAGTTTTGAGTTTGAATATTTCCCTCAGCGTAAACATCACATAGATTCAATGATGGACTGAGACAAGATGATACAGAACATGTCATATTATTATGTCATTTTTAACTAGTTTAACTAGTTGATTTAATTTTTTTGTGTTTTCCTGCTTCTAGGTTGAAAATTGTGAAAATCTCCTTCAAGTGCAAACAGTTCTTCGTCCAACTAAGAAGAGAAGCAGTAGGTGTACACACACACACACACACACACACACACACACACACACACACAAACCACTTTGCCACCACCTAACTCCCACAATTGTGTCTAGATTGTGCTTAGATAAAGGAGTTTACCCACTGTGTGTGTTTCTGCTGTCTGTAAATGTGTGTTTATGTACTGTAGATGTTAGATGAGCTGATTCTGCATATGTGTGCTTAATCAGAGTCAGATTAACCCCCTGCTGTTTGTGTCCTGGTTGCCTCTCCTTTAATCCCCCCCACTGTGCCCTGCATCCCTTGTTTGACACGTGAAGCTCTTTCTATTCTCAGTGCAGCAAACAATTCCACAGACAGCTGATCTGTCGCTGTCGCAGGCAATTTGATGTTTATTTCCACTTCAAATGTTGGCAGAGTCCTCACTCATCCTTCTTGCAGTACTCCTAAATTTGAATCCTTTGTCATATTAAAAGGGAGTAGGTACTGAGATTTAACAGTTAAATAATACAGTTCTTTTATTTTCATTTTTTCTCTCCCATTTCTTCTCTCAGCATCCTCCCTGAATGCATCTAGAGAGCTGCACTGGCCTTGAACATGGCAAATATTTTATTTAACTGATAATAAATAGACTGCATCTAGTAATTTAATGGGATTTTCATTGTCTTCCTCTACTTCTCCATCCATGTCCACTTGTTGTTCACCTGCTACTGTCTAGTTCTTGTTCTGTCCTCCCGTCAGTCTTCCTTTCTCTCTTTCTCTGTCTCTCTAAATTAAATTAAGATAAAAATTCTTGGTGAAACAGTCAGGCCTGACTAATTTGCAGGTATGTTTGTTAGAAAATTGCCCTCTGGGTCACCTTACGCAGATACAATGAGCTTCGAGTAATAAAACATTCGTAATTAATTTTAATCAACTGGCTTTAAGATTTTGTAAATGAAATACAAATGAAACCTTGTTACATTTAATGTTGCCAGGTTCATTTTGGGATCTGTGACCTTTTATTTATTTAATGTTTATTTGACAGGGACAAATGCATAGAGCATTGCTTTATAAAGAATACTAAGTAGATGCCATGCATACAGGTTTCTAGCCATGACTAATTTGCAACCCCTGTCCCTGGATAGGCTTATAAAATTAAAACAGAAATTACAGTATGGAGTTTAAAATTTGCCACCATTAAAATAATTTTGTATGTGTAGCCTGTTACATCAAATTCCTATGGAATTAAATGTCATAAATTAGTTTGAAATTCTGTTTTTCCCCAATCAGGGGTATTTATGGATTGAGTCAGCTGCAACACCTGAACATCACATGTTATGATTACATATGTGTTAAAACTAACATGCACACAGAGAAATCTGAAAGGTGAGCCAAAAATAGTAAACTGTCACAACAGTTAAAATACAAAGACTAACTTAAGTAGATAATTAAAATGAATGGTTAAACAGCTGAAAATGTTTAGTAATTAAAAAGTAATTAATACTTAAAAGTGTTTAAACTGTTGATATAGTTAAGCTAGCTAAAACTAATGAATAAACAGTCAAAACAGTTAGCTTAAAGTAGCGGATAAATGTTTGAAGTAGATAATTAATATAAATAGTAGGTTGGGTAAAAATAATGGATGTACTATTAAGCTAGCTAATAAACCTGTTGAAGTAGTTAGCTTAAATGATCGTTAGCTAAAGTAATGAATAAACAGTCGAAAGAGTTGGCTTCAAGTAATGGATAAATGTTGGGGTAGATAACTAAAATGAATAGTTGAAATTACTAACTAAAAGTAATTGATAAATACATTGAACAAAATTATAAACGCAACACTTTCGCTTTTGCCCCGTTCATCATGATCACATGTTCGAGTGGCCTTTTATTGCGGCCAGCCTAAGGCACACCTGTGAGGTGGATGGATTTTCTCGGCAAAGGAGAAGTGCTCAGTAACACAGATTTTAACACACAATATTTGAGAATAATAGGCCTTTTGTGTACATAGAGAAAGTCTTAGATCTTTGAGTTCAGCACATGATGAATGGGGGCAAAAACAAAAGCAATGTGGTTATAATTTTGTTCAGTGTATGTTGAAACACCCAGCTTCTGTCATTCTGTAAGTGGTACCGGTAGAAACTGACTGATAGTTCAATTGTATGAAAACATTATTGTACAATTTAACACTATCCATGTTTATATAATTAACAGCGTTAAATGATATCCGGTTAAATTAATTTTAAAATGAGAACACGGCAGGTTGGTGTCGATGAAGGGGTACTCGAGATCGTCTGACAAAGCTGTGTGTTTGTGCGTCTGACAAAAAAGGTTGGGAACCACTAAAACTTTGTGGTTTATTATATCCTCCTTCAATTTTGACCAGTCGACACACTGCCTTTCTCCGCTGCGTGTAAGGACTATAAGCTGTACTATCTTTACTTGCATTACTGTTGAATTAAGATAGACTGGTTGAACACTGTCACGCCCACTAACTGTCGTCTTCTCCTCCCTGCACAAAGACTGAGACCCGGGAGACGCTGCTGGGTTTCAACATGGTGAACTATCGGGCCTGTAAAAACCTATGGAAGGCCTGTGTAGAACACCACACCTTCTTCAGGCTGGAGCGGCCCATCCCGCCACAGAAGAACTTCTTCGCTCACTACTTTACCCTGGGCTCAAAGTTTAGATACTGGTATGAACAAGAGCCCACACACACTTTATATACACTGCCAGAGTGGAAGGGAATCCACAGAGAATCACTGGAAAGTCCTGCCTTGACAGACAGACTTTGACATAGTGATGGGCAAATTAAGCTTAAATAATATTCGACAGTCTCTGAGTCAGCCATTCTTCGAAGAACCACAACTCAATTATTCAGGGTTCACCTCAACAAAAGTGGATACTGTGTTTGGCCTTGCAAAGAAAAGATTTCTACTACTAAGACTACTGTAAAAAAAATTCATATTTAAAGTTGGAAAGGGGACGAATTGAAATAAAATCAAGTCAACGACACCTTAGCTACAGCTTTTTTGTGTCCTTTTTCTGTGAATTCGGAATGAGAGATGACCTGAGATCTGGAGCGTCTTATCATGCATTATTGAGCAGCAGCGATGCAACGCGAGTGAGCCTTTGCTCGGATGTTAGATTTGATGCTGTGTGTCTGGCTGTGTTTTCGTCCTCATGATATTGACTGACTCTCCAATAAGGATACAATTTTGAATTGCGGATTTGTGTTGGTAACATGGTAACATGTTATTAACAGGGTATCGCAGGGTAAAATATCCATATTGTTGTTTTGAAGTTGTTTCTGGTTGTCAGGCTATGCTCTTAACTCTCGTTTTATTTGGACTGATTTGTGTATTTGAATCAGAAAATGCTTTATTGCCAAGTAGTTTTTACACGTACAAGAAATTTGCTTTGGAGATAAGGTGCTACACGTAGACAAACATACAGTTGACTTGAAGACAGGATTTTTCTAGAAGATTTGAGTGACTGATGCCACCTAAGTATCTCTTCTTATTGAAGAACAAAACTGTACATTCCTGCAGTGTGAAATCAAAATATCACTACATGTCTTAAGGTCAATTAGGTCGACAAAAAGTAAACTTTTAGTTAGAAAAACAGTTTTTGCCGAAGCCAAGAGTTGAATATTTTCATCCTGTTTCACTTCTATTAAAGTTTTATTTTCCAAGACCGTTCATTGTTTTTGTTGTTTCTGTCTCTAGCGGGCGGACGGAGGTGCAGTCTGTGCAGTATGGAAAGGAGAAAGGCATCAAGGACAGAGTGTTTGCCAGGTAATCAACATGTCTTTCTTGGTAACTTTAATGTAGCCATTCCCATCCTGTAAAGATAGATAAAGATAGATATTCTGGCCACAACTGAATTAAGCTGCGTCACAGGAACTACACCCGGAATAGGAACCTTTGGAGGAACTCACTGCGTTTCCAACCGAAGGGACCAGGGTCTAAATTTAGTTCTAGGGTCTTTATTTAACCCCCAAAAAGTCGGGGGGTAGAACTTTCCTTAAGTACTGGTACTTTGGCGGGGTACTCTGCTCCTCTCTTTACCACCGTTGTTTGCAAACCAATAAATCACAATCAACAGTCAGATAGTCACACAAGTCAAGAGATTGTATGTCAGAATTGAATGTGTTGCTCTGAAGTAGCAGCCAGCGTGCAGCTGTGTGTTTACAGTGAACAGCTCATGGAGTTATACTAAATACTCGGTCCAGAGTTTTCATCAGTCAGGAAGTTTTTACACAGAGCCGAAGTCGGTCTTCTCGTCTCCAAAACAAGCGGAACAGCTGATTACAGCAGGTAATAAAGCTCGTTAAAAATCCCGTTCCTCCGACGCTCAGGCCACACGGACATGATGCTGCCAATCTGTCGCGTTTTTATTTTTGTGTTGCTTTCTCCGTGCAGGAGTTATTTTAAGAACTTGATGGCTTTGTCCAGTTTGTTAAATTTGCAACAATCTTTATCACGTGTCTCCTCATTATCCACACAAAAAAGCTGTTTTAATGGTCAAGCAATGCCTATAGTTTTTCAATATATTCCAGTCAAATCTGATGTTTATTTAGACATTTTGCCCATGGATAGTGGTTACAAAATAATGATGCCAGTCCATTGCTTTATAGCGCAGTATAGGCCTACATCAGCTGATTAATTTGCCTAATCTTCACCGGTCTTTAGACCACGGTGGACACCCACACAACAATGGGTTGAAGGAACCTTTTAGTTCCTTGAAAAGAGTACCAGGAACATAAAAGTCCTGAGTACTTTTGATTGAAACGCGGCTTTACTGTCTTGGTCTTTGCAGATCTCCCAGTAAGCCATTGGCCAGGAAGTTGCTGGGTGGAACTGACTGGGAGTCGGTCAGCAGGAACAGCCTATCAGATGAGAGACTGGAGACCCAGAGCCTGCCCACTCGCTCACCGCCTGGGACGCCCAATCAGTGAGTCCAAGTTTCAGGGTTCCATACCAGGTTGGGGCCCACCTCAGCTTCATTTCAGGCGACTATGGCAATGGACATTTAAATGTAATCATATTCAACATGTTGAGGAATATTTAAAATTACTTTCTTCTCATGTGTTGAATTAATTCAGTTAAAAGGGAAGCCGAATATTGTTTTAAAGCAACTACAATTCAATATTTTTTAATTATTGTCTCT
The DNA here is from genome assembly GCA_024633595.2 of Lepomis macrochirus. Lineage (NCBI taxonomy): Eukaryota > Metazoa > Chordata > Actinopteri > Centrarchiformes > Centrarchidae > Lepomis > Lepomis macrochirus. Next base: position 6,720,292 of record JALXJV020000016.1, read on the forward strand.
TTTCATGGGTAAGTCACTGTGGTATGGAAGAGGATTAGGGCCACATTTGAGCTCTACGTTTACAGTCAGTCTGCTTTCTGTAATCAGGAAACCCGTTCTGAAACCTCTCTTTGTTTAGTGGGCAGCCCCTAATGCCATTTTTTAAAGCTGCAGAGTCATTTCAGGACTATATTGGCAAAAATTTGTGCTGCTGTCTAAAATTGTGATTGTTTTTGATTTAATAATAAGTAAATAAGAGCATGGTTCTGAGCATATGTTGGGTGCCGGCATTTGGGTATGTCAGTATTTGATGCCCAAAGCAGCAGCACATTTTAGTCAGTGTCAAGTTGTATTCCCCGCCCTTGAACAGTATGTGTCTCGTCAGGAATTCGCTGTTTGTACAAGAGGGCACCCGACTACGCCCATCGTCTGTTGGCCACCTGGTCGATCATGTGATCCACGCTTCGCCCAGCCTGCCTGTCTTCTCCTCCAATCACAAGTCGGCGTCGTCCACGCAGGCCAACAGCATCAGCTTGGACTCCACACCGTAAGTCTCGCCCTTGCTCGGGGCGCATGATGGAATTATGACCGTCAGCGGAAAGTTGTATTGTTCTCATTTTTCCGTGTGTGCCACGTCCTTTCCTGTCTTCCTCTGTATTCTTGTTTTTGATGCACGCACACCCGCCCACTTTCTTTAAAGCTGTTTCTCTTCGGGGGAGAAAAAGCATCAACCTTTAACTTGGTGTAAATCAACTACCACATAAATCAAGCGCTCCCCCCACCCCCAAAAAACGAAAAAAAAAAACCAGCCACCCTTTCATTTTGAAGTTTAATTTTACTCATCAGTGTTAGTGCCACTCTGTCTGACTGTACTGCTGAGTTGACTGGATTTTAAATGTCTGTCTGTGACTGCGGCTTCTCGCAACGGTTCACACCCTCTCCCAGTGTCACTTAGCTGGCCCCATTGAAAAGATGAACCCTTTGAAAAACAGCCTGTAAAATGTGTTTATAGCGGGTAGCAGGGCGGAGAGTTTGTACTTGGCTGAACTAGGAATTAGCGTGTGCGTGTGTGTGTGTGTGTTTTCTGCATGTTCTAATTGTGCTCACACACTGTAAAATATCTGGTGAATCCCTTTTAACTACTGTAATAAAGTTCCACATTTCTGTTTTAAGGCCTGGAAGCCTGTGAGTAAAAGGCTGTTCGTAACTGGAATCTGTCTTTCAGTAAACTTCAGTACTCGTATACAATGCCTTCTAATCCTCTGTTACAAATATTGTCTCATATTGTGGCGTGGCCTTCACGACTTTGGTATTTGTTAGCAAACTGATCACAAACGTGGCGGAATGTAAGGTGGAAATACTTAGCAAAGACTTTGTTAAATTGCAAACCAGTCATTTCCTCTCTTCACTCACTCAGCCACGCTCGATGGACGCTGTGTGAACCTCTCTCAGAGCTAGCACGGTAATCTAATACCGTTTAGTCGCAACGTTTTTTACAGGTTTATTCAAATCTAAAAGCTTTATTCTGTTTTACGAATAGAAAAAAATACCTTAACGATTTAATAAATTCTTAAGATATCATGTTATGGTTGAGTGTCAAGTAGAACCATTTTTACATATCGATCTGGAAATGAGCTACGAGTGTAAGATGCACTCAGATGTGCTTTTGGCCTGGATCAGGTTGTGTTTGAATGTCAGTGATTCGAATGAGTCACAAGATGTATTGTTGATATGGCAGAGAGAGAGAGAGAGAGAGAGAGGTGGTAGGACGGAACATTTCTCAGTTGGAAATCAAAGTGGTTAAGTAACATTACAGTGGTAGTTCCGCTGCCTACAAAGCTGCGCGCACACACGCCAAGTTATTGGCTCATCACTCTGTTACGCAGCCAAAAGATGACATAATCACCTGCTCTCTCTTCCTCATTCAGCTTAAAGCACAAAAACTGTTTGCCATAATGTTAGGAAGAGTACGATTAAACTGAGCCGTTGGTCTTGACTTGATAACTTTCAATTCAATCTAACTTTGTTGGCATGAATGTAAAACAACAATATTGCCAGAGCTACAAGTAAATTACAAAAAAACAATTTTATACAGTTCAGTAATATATAAACTAAAAGAATAATTTAAAAAATATAAAAATGTAAACAAAAGAGCAAGAGTGTGTGTGTGTGTGTGTGTTTAAAAAAATAAATATTAAAAATTAAAATAAATCAATAAAACCGTGAATGAGTGTGAGTGTGTGTGTGTATTAATAGACCAAAATTTAAAAAATCTGGATCAAATGTGAAATTAAAAAACAAATAAAGGAACAATTACTAATATAACAGACAATGAAAATAATAATTTGAAAACTTTTCAGAACAGTTATTATATTTGATTATTCCACTGGTTGTCCTCAGCTCGTGGCATGAAGAGACATATTTAGCTCTAAATAGTTCATTTGGACACCCTATGGCAGTCCAATGGAACTTGATGAAAATTACTTTATCAATTTCAGCGTCTAAGTTTCTGTTGCATAAATTATTTCTCTTTGGTGAGGAACCTTAAAAGTCCATGATAACTGAATATTTGCAATCTTAACTGCTATGACTCACACCTATTTAAATATCTTCAGGTCCATCACTTTGCTCTGACCCAAAATCCACATTTTCCTCCCAAGATTTTCCTCCAATAAAAACTAAATTAGAGTCTGCTTTTTCTCCCACAGGCCACAGTTATACGCTGTGACATGAGCAATACAACAAAGCCACAACCCTTGAGCACTTTCTATATCGTTCTGTTTTTAGTTGTGTAGAGTGAAAATCATCTGTTTAGCCAACCACGGTACATTTCAGTGATGTGTTTTTTAATATAGTCTCTTCATTTGCTTGACAGTGTGGGGGAACAACTATACAATACACTGTAACACAACATTGCATGCAACTATATGGTGTGTTATGATGAATTACTTTGTAGGCTATAATCAGACCTGTTTTTTTCAAAAAAAAAAGGCTGGCTTCGGAATATGATTTTGTTTTGAAAAAAACTCTTGGGTGTGCACTGAAAGTGTTTTAAATGTATGTCTTAGTGGTTCTGAATGCGTCGGGGTTCTTTATAGCAGCTTGTTTTAGACTTGGTCTTCTCATGTACCCGCATGTGATTCTTCCGTCCCTGTTCTCACTCGTTTAGTTCTGTCCTCTGTCAGGCTTTCAAGCTTTAGAAGACAATAAGGACTTGTTTACTGTCAAAACATTTGAGAAGGAAAAGTTTAAATCTCCTCATCACAGGGCCTTGGCTAAGTTATGCTAAGGTATGAAGATACTTTCATATCCATTTCACCCATCTGTCATGTTGAGGAAAGGCGGTGATGTAGGTGGATGTGCAGTGTTGGCCCAGGCCGCCCTCCTTCTGAAAGCCTGACCTGGTTTTGACCCATAATAAATATTAGTTTCCGTATGTGTATTGAAGACACAAAGTGCCACGAGGAGCAGCAGCCAAAACAAAGGCAATGCTCTCTGACTGGCCCTCTCGCCCCCCAGAGAGCGTGCCATGATGCTGCTGAAAGCCTCACCTGACTGACAGTGTTGTTCCATCACAAACACTGACTGCCTTTTATTGTATGAATGATAAAGGGTAATGCGTTATTGAGGTTAATGCGTTGTGACTAACACAGAGCTATTAAGCCTCTCTGTCTCTTCTAATGTCTTTCTCTCTCAGTCTGTAGTATCTGTTTTTCTCCATTTGTCTTCTTTTTTTTTTTACCTCTCACCTCTATATATATATATATCTTCAGCTAGACCAGTACTTATGTCTTCTGCTGTATGTTTGTGCCTTTGGTACCCCAAAAGGCCAGTCTGTTATCCCTGTTTCATCAGCAGCTATGCTGCTAAACATCAATTTAAGAAATTAATTTTGTATTTGTTTACAATGAAGTTAAGTTTTCTTCTTTAGTGTGATCACGTAGAATAGTGACTCAGATCTCCACAGCTGGAGCGTGTCTTTGCTCAATCAGATTACTTGGGGAAAATACTAAAATAAAAAACTGTCAACAATAATCAGATATCTGTATTTCTGCCCCCCCCCCCTTCTCTCTTCTCCCTCAGGTCTCCAGAGGGGCTAGACGGCCAACCTCCAGCTCTGCCCCCCAAGCAGCTGAGCAGGAAGACCTTGAGCCAGATCATCCAAGCCCACTCCCAGCAGAGCCTCCTGGACAACCACCTCAACGAGATGTACGATGTTCCCGTCAATGCTGATAAGACCACGGTCAGTACGGCAACACAATACAGTAACAACATCACTGTACATCGCCCAGTTGCATAAAACATTTAAAATAAAATATTCACCTCAGTGGAAATGATGTTGCACTGAAAATAAATTAAACCTAACGTGTCTTCAGTGACTACAATTAAAAAAGAAAAAGAAAAAAAAAGTTGATTCTGAAAAACTCTCTCAATGCATAAAATATTTATTTAAGCTCAACAGTGTTACCATAGCAACTATACAGTGTTCCTGCAAGACTGTTAGAAGCTACACAGACCTTCACCTTAGTAATCTGCAAGATGTCTTACAATGCTCAAGTAAGGACAAAATGGCACACTTATAGATAGATGTTAGATAGATATAGATGTGAATAAATGTGGTAATTCTCTAATTTCTCTAACCGTTTTCCCCCTCTTTTTGCTTATTGTTGTGATTTAATTTATTTGTTACCTGCCCAGCGTCAAACGACAGACAGAGTTAGTCCAGGGCTCGTGAACATAGCTGAGATGGGTTGGTTTGTGTCTGTTGAAGCAGGCAATTGTTTTATTATCTGTGCTTTCTCTGTCAGCTTGTTTTGATGTATTTTCTGCCCCCTAGTGGCCAGAAATGTATTGTTGACACTTTAAATGTTGAGCCTACTTTGGAGGATGTGGAGTTGGCATTCCAGTCAAGCGCAAATTTACACATAATGCTGCAGTAGACTGGGTTATAGGGCTGAACGATTAATTGCTTTTGCAATATTATCGCGATATGATAAAACGAGATTTTCTAATTGCAAAGGCTGCGATTACGCTCTGGTCACATGACACGCGAGAGTAAAGCAGTCTGCAGAGGAAGCATCAACTTCTCTTGTTACGCTGTACCTTGCCTTCTTGTTGTACAATGGCTTTAAGCTTGACAGAAGCTTGACAAACTTTAGTGTCGCACAGGGAATGAAAGTAGCACCCGCCACCCGCGGGTAATGTGGTGATGTTGGTGGTTGAAATTGTCGGGCCATCCACCGCTTCTGCAGACAGGAAAAATACACAACAGAAAGACACGTGTAGTAAGATAAGCGTATTGTGGCGATCATGGCCAGCGTCACACACACACAGCCACCAGTCAGCTGTCTATGTAACAGCGTTGTAGACCAAACTCACACGTCTGAAAGACCCCAGTCTCTCTTAGTAAGCTTGTCTATTAAACACGAGAGGCGTCACTTGGTTTTATTTTCATTGGCCAACTTTTCAATTGAACCTCAAACTGAGTATTTTTTGAGAGATTTTTAATGAGAGATGGACTCCTAGGAGATTTGAACTGAGATTAATTGATGGTTGAACTGTGGGTTTTGTGTTGAGCGCTTACTGTATAACACAGTTCACACTGGTAAACTGTTTTTTTCTTGTGGTCTGTAGTTAGGCCTACCTGATGATGTTATATCATATTATTCAATGCCATGACTTGACTCTCTAATTGTCTTTCTCATATTATAATAATTTGATACTTCTTCTCCACCATTGATCATTATAATAATTCATGGTGTTTAATCTATCCATCTGTTTGTCAGACTATACACTGATTTATTGCTTGTCTGTTTTGAATAATACATAAGGTAAAGAGCTTAAAAATGAATCGCATATAAAATCGCAATCGCAATGTTGGTAAAAAATAAAAATAAAAAATCGCAATTAGATTATTTTCCAAAATCGTTCAGCCCTACTGGGTTACATTTTTTTTTCCTCTTTATCAACCAAGTAATGTTGCCCAGTGCCTAGCCAATATTCCTGTGCCCCAGAGGAGGTTGGAAGATAGCTGAATGTGAATTTGATGAATGTGTGTCCAACTTTGCTCATGCAGCTAAATGGAGTTGTCCCTCATGATAATCTGGTCCTTATCAAGATGCGACCCGACGAACATGGACGCTTCGGCTTCAATGTCAAGGTGAGAGATGATACTCTATAGGAAAAGCCTGTTCTTATCTCTTCATTAATCTTTTCTTAAGCTGATGATACACAGAGCAACTTTCAGAGCAATCGTGCAGGGCAACGTAGCCGTCAATGGTAATGAGTAAAGATTAGTACCGTATTCCCCTTCCCCCACCACTCCGCCCTGCACCACCGCTGTCCATTCAAAACCTTGTCGGACTTGCCTCTAGCAACATTGCCCATCAACATTGCTCAAAAAGTTGCCCCGTGTATCATCAGCTTTAGTGTGTTCTCTCTTTTTTATGGCAAGAAGTCAAAAGTAGCCTTGGCACAAGTTGTCTTTATCCATCATGACCAGTTCCATTTCCAAAATGTTAACTCTTCCCTAGAAAGAAAGGACTTTTGTTCAAAGCGTGTCTACACGTGTGTCTGTGTGTCTCCAGGGTGGAGCCGACCAGAAGATGCCCATCATCGTGTCCCGAGTGGCTCCGGGAACATCAGTAAGTCAACAACCAACCCTATATTGTAGGACAACGACTACTGCTATACTTTCTTTCGCCTCGAAACATTTGATTGAACTAAACACGCTGCCAACATATCAATTTTTCAAACTCGCCTATCCCACCATTCTCATTGTGTCTGCGTTTGTCCGTTCTCTCTTTCTTTCATGTCTTCCATTGTCCTCGGCCTCCTCAGGCCGACCTGTGTGTGCCTCGCCTTAACGAGGGCGACCAGGTGGTCTTGATTAATGGACGGGACATCTCTGACCACACCCATGACCAGGTGGTCATGTTCATCAAAGCCAGCTGTGAGAGCCACTCTGGGGAGCTCATTCTATTGGTCAGACCAAATGGTGAGTTGTATCCACTGCGTCTACTCCACCTTTACCTAAAACACAAGAGACGGTGTAAGATATTCCTCAAGTGAGTGAGGAACTGCAGAGCTAAGCACACGTCACCCATTTACGAGCAAACCCTTTGGTCAACCCTCTACTACGTTTCTTTGCAAAGATTTCTTAATTGCCTAAAGACCACTTTTTGATTGTCTTGGTTTCTCTCGGACTCGACCGCATTTGTACTCTGTCTTGTCTCGGCCTCGGACATTGAGGACTCTGGAGGATTTTATTTCAAGACCATAACTTTGGGAATATCAATAAATTGCTTTTGCATTGTCTTATTTATTTGTTAACATCCAAACTCTGATTGGATGTAAAACGTATTGCTTCAAATGCAACCAATAACCCTGATTAAAAATGTGTTGTTACTGTTAACAGCTGCCCCCCCCCTCCCCCCTATGTGGGTATCTTTATGAGATTGTGAACTTGTGTACTGAAATGTTACCATCATTTTTAAACATAGGTGAAAGTGTCAGATGAGATGGCGCCCGTATTGCAGATTGCATCTTATGCTCGTCATACAATTTATAAATATTCAATAAAAACTTATCTAAACCAGTTTACCCAGTCTTCCTCGGCAAATAGTTTGCTCGGTAGTCATGGAGACAGCTTCAGATACCCCATCGTTGACCCAAGTGTGGAGCTCTGTCTTATATCATGTCACATATTATCAAGCTGTTTTCTTCAGTTGGTTCAGTCAGTAACAGTTACTGCGTGTAAATATTTAGTACAACTAATCTCTGCTTTGTGTGGCGCAACCTGATTTTAGTTTAGTGATGTGTGAATCCCCACTTTGTAGTGATAACTGGTAGAGTGTAACGGTACACTAACATCTCAGTTCGGTATGTTCCTCGCTTTTGAAGTCATGGTTCAGTTTAGGTACAGTAAGGGAAAAAGAGGCAAACGTTAAATTGCTGCTGGTTTATTATGAACTTTTGGAAACATCCAGATTACTTTAATTTCATAAACAAACTCCCAAATTACATATAATAAATAAATTATATAGAAATTTATATATATATAGAAATAAAATACTTCTGCAAACTACTAACAAGTTCTCCACTAAATAAAATATTCACAAAACAATACCACATATGGCTAATAAAATATAATAAAAAATATATATAATAATACTGATTACAGTGCAGCATTCTTCTTCTTCTTCTTTTATTCCGTCTATGAGCATTATCAATCCCAGCTTGAAGGCCTGGTCACATTAAAAAAAAAACGCTTTTCTGAAGCCTAAAGTCTTTTTAAATTCTGAAAGGCCTTTGCACTGTGCTCGTTTTTGTTTTGTTCCCTTGTGATACCATTAGTGAGTTAGCAAGTTTGACACGTTGGCAGAAACTTACCCGATCACTACTGAGAAATGTCGGCCCGCTGCTTTCGTCTTACCAACTTGTCCGTTGTTGTATTTCGCTGGAAACCAAAGTGTTCCCAAACAGAAGACAATAAGGGAGGGGCTTCAAGCTCTGCCTTCTCTGCACTGGCCGTGATACTTAAGTCACTACTTATCGAGAGGCCGGGCTAAAGCGGCTGCTGGTATTCACCATGCAGAAAGATGGCAAAACATTCCCTCTCATCAGGGTCAGCAAAGTGAGAAGGGAGCTTTCAAAGATGATGAGACATAGAAATTCTTGGTATTTTAACTGGGTCAAAGAGGGATTTATTCATTTTGTCCTCTCTTACACCGGAGCAGATATAAGATTGCATCGATGTATTGAATGCCTGTCAATTCACATGGGGTGGTGAATGCGCAGTGGATAAGACACGCGCCTTTGGTGTGAGAGACCCGGGTTCTAATCCAATGTGTCCCTGAGCAATTCACTTAACCCCTCGTTGCTCCAGAGGCGTGCGACCTCTGACATATATAGCAATTGTAAGTCACTATGGATAAAAGCGGCAGCTAAATAAATGAAATTAATTAATTAATTTTTTTTAATTTGATCTGTTACAACATTTCTGTACATAAATATTTGCACATAGATTAACTATGTACTCCTGCGGGGATTTTTCTTTACCGTGGATGTTTTTTTCTTAATCATAGACTTTAAGATAAATCAACTTCCCCTGGCTTCAGTCTACATAAACAGCTGTGTGCATACAACTATATATATATATAAACTGTGGCATATTTCTTCCCAGCCATTTATGACGTGGTGGAGGAGAAGGTGGACTCGGAGCCAGATTTTCAGTACATCCCCGAGAAGTCCCCCCAGGACCCTGCTCAGCTAGACCAGCATGCTTTGAGGGACTCCATGGTCACACTGAAGGAAGGCCTGAGCAGTGGAGCCATACTGGCACAGTTTGATGTAAGAAGAAAGACATCGTAATGAAGACGCACATGAACAGACACTGTGCATTTACGCTCACACAGACATACACAGGACGTTTTTGATTTCGATTGACGGTTTAATTTTTACTGATCCTCTTCCTGTTACCTCCTTTTCTCACAGCAACTGTACAGGAAGAGGCCGGGGGATGACCATGCTGTGTGCCAAATTACCTCAGAACGTTTCCAAAAATCGCTACAGAGACATCTCTCCTTGTACGTGACTGCGCACAGTTGTCTATTTTTCTGCTGGCTTGTGTGTTGAGATATGTGCCGACTTTAACCTTTTGCTCTGTGCGTCACGCTTTCCCTCCTCTCCACACGTCCTTTTTCTTTCCTCCTCTTGTCAGTTGTACTCTCTCTTTCTCTGTCGTCTTTCTCTGTGCGTAAACTTACTCCCCTTTTTTTGATTCTCCCTCTGCAGATGATGCCACGCGGGTCATTCTGAAAAGCACAGATGACTACATCAATGCAAATTACATCAATGTGAGTTTGTTCCTCCTCATTTCCATCAGCATCTCTGCGAAAATGCGATTATTTGACAGATCTGTCATGAGAAGAATCCGCAGAAGTTATTTTTAATAATTAAAATTATAATTAAAAGAGAAATTTCCAGCAGTGCTCTTAAGAAGTTGGAACAAGACGAGAAATTAATATATCTCTCTGTTTATTTAACCTTTTCTGCTGTAACATTGCCCTTTTGTGATGGCATACTTGAGTCACACTTGAATGTTTTACTATAATCTCACTAGGTCTGACCTTGTAAGTGACTCAGAGGCTTATTCAAACAGGAGACCAACCGCTGTTCATTTGCCAGCGTGTTTAGCTATGAAAGAGCATATCTGAAAGGAGCTTGATTTGACTTTTTGGCCGAAGATGAAGTGTTTCATTTTTTTTTTTTTTTAGAGTAAACTGAGAACATTTAGCAAATCATACCTTTTCAATTGCAAATAATAACAAAGAGAAGCTGTAAAGTGAGATCCTTGCAACCTAATATCTCTGTGTTGTAATCTTTTGTCCCTCCCTCTGTAGATGGAGATTCCAGCCTCCAGTCTGATAAACCGCTATATAGCATGCCAGGGCCCCCTGCCCAACACCTGCCCTGACTTCTGGCAAATGACATGGGAGCAGGGCTCATCCATGGTGGTCATGCTGACCACGCAGGTCGAGAGGGGGCGGGTATGTAGAAGACTTTTTCCAAAGACAAGGAACTGGAACCTCATATGGGCTCCAGACTGTGCAACATATAGGTGGTCAGGAACGTTTACTGTACATGTGGCAATGCTGGATGCAAGTACACTTTGAATTGACCCTGTCTGATAAAACCCAGGTTTGCCTGTTTAGTGCCAAAATAATGGCAGTGCATCATGAAATGCATATCTAGGTGAGATACTTAATTTCTTAGTTCTGATGTCAACAAAAGTTTTCTGCAATTTGTGTATTTTGTCAGTTTGTTCACTATTCCTTTAATACACAAAATGAGTGAAAGTTGTGCTACTCTGAAAACAATATGTCTAAGATCCCTTAATCATCAAACTAGGTGTGGATTTTCACAAAAACATTTAATCTCTCTTGAAATTAGAAAGTGTTTAGTTGAAAAAGGGGAAAGGAAAGGAACATTTAGAGGTTTTTAATGATTTCAGATGGACTGAACGTGCTTTATATTTGTGTATTAATCATAATAGCAATGAATTTAAGAGTTAAGAGATGCTATTCTGTAGCAGAGCCGAACCTCCGTCCCTGTGCTGGCAATTGTTGTAACAGTTAAGTAAAATAAATCAAAACTTTTCCTGTGTTTTGTAGGTCAAGTGTCACCAGTACTGGCCGAATCCAGACAGCAGCGCCACCTACGGAGACTTTACAGTAACGTGCCACAATGAAGAGGGCAACTCTGCCTTCCTGGTCCGGGAGATGACCCTCATGCACACACCGGTAACTACACACACTCGAACGAGGGAGGAAAAAAAGGGAGCAGGGACGGGAAATTACATTTCCATTAAAAAATTAGGCGCACAGCGGAGGAACAGGAGAGTGAAGGTTTGCCAGTAAAGACGAGAAAGTGAGAGGGTGTGCGCTGAGAACCAGAGCAGGCTCGGAGAGGAGGGCTGTCGGCAACACACAGGGAGACGCCGGGTCCAATCAAAGAGAGGGGACCAGCGTCTCGGGAAGGATGAGCCGCCGAGGGCCCCGAGGAGGTGTGTTGCCATAGTGACCAGTGTGGGCTGTTCTTTTTCTGGCTCCCGCTGCTGCATGCGAGCCACGTATTGGGATCCGGTTACCATGACAACCCAGCCACCCCGGTCGGTCACATTGCCGAACAGCGAGTGGGACGACGGTAGTTTGAAGAGCAGAAAATGGAGAAATGTACGTCTCATTCTGATGCTCGCACTTCAGCGTGCTGCGGTGGGCTTTTAGTTCGCGTCCCCTCTAAATTGTAGGCTTTTATGTGTTTTTGGATGCAAAATGGCGTCTTGAGTTTTTGCTACCATCCATGCCGGGAATGAGGACAAGATGCAATTGAAAACTTTGAACGGAGGCTGAAATGTTCCTGCTCTTTTCTCGTCTTTTCATGCCGTCCGTGTTCCTGATAACTTCCCTGTGTGTTGTCCATGCATGAGCCTTTAAAATATTTGGGTGTAGGAGGAGGCAATTAGTATTCCCCTCTGCCTGTGATTGTTGCTATGGAGATAGATGTGTTACCATGACGATGCAGCAGGGCAGTATTAAAGAGGAGCGCTGGCTGTGAGACGCGCATGAAACGGTGGTCAGTACTTATCCGCTGTAGATCCTGTGTCATTGTGCCCCTGCTGGTTTTAAATCTGGCTGACCTTCTGATCACTGAGTGCACATTACTTTGCTGCAGTCTGTTTTTTGTTTTTTTTTTCAGTATTGAGTGAACGAAATAACAAGTTTTTATAGTTTGATTGCAGCAACGTCAGATGTACATTTTGTAGTAGAGCTGCAGAAAATGTTGTCTTCGGTGACAAAACGGGGAAAGAACAACATGAATCACCAAGTGATCCAGCGCAGTGGGAACCAAAATAAAGCCACTGTTATTCACACTACTCATTTCTTAACATGTTTAAAGGCCATAATTACACAAACAGGGTGCTGTGCAGTTTCCCCCTAGGACCCTAGAGCTCAATGAAACATGATAGGAGGTCGCCCACATGAAATACAATAACCCGTTTTGAGTGAGAGAAATATTCATTACTTGACTGGGGAGAGAGCGAACGCCCTCAGTTTGTAACCGAGGTCTCAAATAATAAAGAAGTTTTTCTGAAAAGCAATACATGGAAATAATAATAATATAAAGTCATTTTCCTTTTCTCTGTGTGTGTGCGTGTTCAGAGTGAGCAGCAGCGAGAGCTTACCCAGATTCAGTACCTGGCTTGGCCAGACCACGGCGTTCCTGATGACTCCACTGATTTCCTGGACTTTGTGGCTCTGGTACGGACAAAACGGGCAGGACAGGACCACCCGATGGTGGTACACTGCAGGTACAGTTGTCCTTTCTTTCCGTGAGCTGTTTGAAGCGGCGGAACCCATAACGTTGATCGACTAACGTAAGTGAACTCATCCCAACTCTCGTTCTCCGTCGTCTTTTTTTTTTTTTTTTTTTTTCCAGCGCTGGGATTGGTCGGACAGGGGTCCTTATCACCATGGAGACGGCACTGTGTCTAATGGAGTGTGGTCAGCCAGTGTATCCTCTAGATATCGTCAGGACCATGAGAGACCAGAGGGCCATGATGATACAAACGCCCGTATGTAGACACATGAGTTTGTCTGTCCAGCTGCTCCCAGTCACTTTAAACCATCAGCTGTAATATCTCCTCTTTATCTCTGTTATCAGAGCCAGTATCGCTTTGTATGTGAGGCCATCCTGAGAGTCTACGAGGAGGGCCTGGTCAAACCACTCAAGACCGCCATCTACCAGCAGAGAGGACAGGTGGACGAGGAGAGGGAGGAGGAGAAGAAAGAGCAGCAGAAGGCAGGAGAGGGAGAAGAAACGACAGCGGCGGAGGAAGGGGAGGCGGCTGTGGTGGAGTTGTTGGAAGGAGGTCTGGACGACGAGGACGACGACGACGAAGAGGTTGAAGTGCTGGATGTGGGAGAAGTGACGGAAGAGGACGAAGAGGAGGAGGAAGTGGAGGAGCCCAGCCTCGCAAGCGCGACCAGCGTGACCAGCGAGACCAGCGTGAACCCTGACTCTGATCCTGCTAACCCGTGACATTTTGACCTCCGGGGGTCATCAGGGGTCACCAGGAGGGGAGGCCGGGTGGCCGCGGAGGAGAGAACAAAAGCACTGTTGCACTTTATGCTGACAAAAATGGAAAAAAAAAAAAAAGACACACATATGAACAAGCGTGAAAATGGTGGACAAGCTAGAATAAAAAAAGAAATCCAGCTGTGTTGAATAGGTACCATTAGGGGATGTTGTATGTTCAGGATGCAGAAAAATGTATTCAGAGAGTGAAAAGATAAAAGTATGAGAGAATAAAATGTGGATGGGGAGTTGCTGTAGTGCCATAAGTACGAAGGGGAAGGGCTGCCCCCGTGAAGGGTCGCCCTGTCTCCTTCTGAGCGAGTCTGCCAGACGGACCTGCCTTTTTTTAGTGTCCTTTTAGCTGATAAAAGAGATATACCTTATCTTTTGTTCCTCAGAAAGAGTATTTATTGTGATTCAGTTTGTGTCAAACCCTGTCCACTGAACAAAAAAAAGTGTATGTTTGTTTGTATGAATCTAGAACTTCATGCTTTCCTGATTAAATCTTAGGTAGTAAAGTAGTGCGATTCCTCTTCTTCTAACTACTTCCTTAATTTGTTTGCTTTTTTGTGGAAAGAAAAAAAAACAGTGATTTAATTTATTGTGCTTGGTTTCTATCTTTCTCAGCTTTCTTGTCTAAGTTTCTGACAGCACAGACTGACAGATGGACAGCCGAAAGCACTTTGTGTCTCACCCCTTGTTCAGTGCTGTGGCACGTTGGATTCTTTATTCTGCTTTGTGCTGTGTTTTTGAGCTTAACAGACACGCGACGCTCTGAAGCGGCCATTGTCTTGGCGTGGTGAAGAACATAACTGGTTTACAGAACCTCAGGGCCTGTGTTGGCTGGGCACCTCTCTTTCACTTCTGGAGTGGTCACGGCAGCTACTGTTGCTCTACGACTACAGACCTCCCGCTGAAAGACACAAACTTTGACCTTTCAGCGGGGATCGATTCAGAACAAATTCTCCTCACGTTGCTTAATGTTCACACGAGAAAACGAACGCGGTGTTGGAAGGAGAGGCCCCAGCAGACACACGGCCTCACTGAGCTACAATCTAAGCTATTTCCCAGCTGTCGTGGCTGATAAAGCTAAGAAACAAGGCTGAGGTCAGTTCGTTTCTGTCTTCAATTTCACATGCAATCAATTAAATATTTAAATCAAACCTTAGGCTCACTTGCAACTGACAAAGTGGGCGTCAGGGTCCCTGGTGAAGTGTCCTTGAGCCAGACACTGACTGCATGTGACCCCCTGTGGCTTCCCTCTTGATTGGTTTCCCCTGAGCAGGACAACTTTTAGCAAATGTTGGATCAACCCCAAATGTGTCTTGCTTGCTTTTGCACAGGTCAGTATGTTAGAATACCAAAATATAAAATAAATAAATAGAAAATCAGACACCAGTATGATTTTATTAGTTCTCAAGTAGTTGAAAGCTGCTCAAATGTTTATGCAATCAGTATTTTTTTTTCACCCCCCCCCAAAAAAAAAGGAGCTTGACGACAGTGAACTGACCTCAACCTTGGCGTGAATGGTAAAAACGTGACTTTAAAGGCTCCCTCCTCTGACCTCCGCTCATTTAATTTTAAATTTTTATTTTTAAATCTCGAGACATTTGAATCCTGCAAAGTAGATCAAACCCAGATCTCTGCTGACACATTTGATTGCGGTCATATGACTCGGCATTAAATTCAGTGAGACTAATTATTTGTTTTTCCAAGTGATACTTTGTTGTTTTCATTGAATAGAATAAGACTTTTTTGCTCAGTGGGGTTCGGGGGTCACTGGAGTGGGGCTTTAAACCAACCGTTGCTGTTTTTTTTGTTCATTATTTTTCTAAATCTGTCTGCCAGAGAAGAGTTGACCGTTCAAAGAAGCAGCACAGACACAACATTAAACCAGGACTGTTCCTTTTTTTAAAAATTAATCTTTCCAAATGGTACTTAATTTTAAGGCACATGTTGACATGTTGTTTTTAAGCCAAGATGTGTTCACGAGTGATAAGAGACTAAGTGATGATTTGTATTTTTAATTCACAAAACCCAGCATCAAGTTACTTGTTGAGTCTTTACTTTTGTCCAAGTAGGCTACAGGTTAAGCTGCACTGTGCTTCACAAAGCGGTATGGAATGAAGTGTAGGCTCTTCATAATCTGAGATATTTTTCTTAGCGGCCGCTCCGGTACCTGCTGTCATTGGCTCCCGCCATGGATTCTGCTGGAAAAACCTACTGCTGTGAGAGAGTGAGTGAGTGAGTGAGTGTGTGTGTTTGTGTTTGTACACTCAGATTTGTCTGGATCTTTCTCTGTACCTCTCCCTCCTCCATTTCTAACATATACTTTGTTAGCTGTCTGGTCTAAGCCTGCTTGTTCGTTAACTGGAATGAAAGGTTGTGCCATAAAGCCACAAACCTAATCCGACCTGATCCCGGAAGTTGTTTTTTTTTTTTTTTGTTACTCTGAAGAAATGCACATGGAGCCTTCTTGGAGAGACACACTGTTCTAGTCGGTCCTAAGAAGCAGGCTGAATCCTGTGAAACATTTCAGACCGTGCTCATCTCAAACAGCTGCATCAGTCTTTGTTCCACACGGAGAGGTGGGATCAAGAAGAGCCTGCTTTCCTCTTCGCTCCATTTAGTTTATTTTTTTTTTTATTTATCTCTCCTGAATTGCGGCCCTCTTCCAAAATCTGCTTAACTCCTTCTCTCAGGCAACATCAGTCATCATTTCGGCAGTACCCACGCAACATCCACAGTCCATTCTTCTCATTGTTCTTCCCCAGATGCCTCTCTTTTGGACCATTATACATGGATCCCACTCGCTCTGCATGGCCTCGAGGCGAATGGCACATCTGAGCAGAATACCAAGGATACAGTAGTGCCGTATCTGGTTTTCCTGTAGGACAAACTGAGGCTAGCCAGTGAGCGACTGCCTGAAAAGTTGTTTTAAACTTGTTTTTAATTATTATTATTGACAGTTACAAATGCACAGCAGAGCCTACATGTATGTGCTTATAATCAAAAGAACAAAAACACCATTCAACCCCTAGTGGCTTCTTTACATCAACGGGGCCACCCCATTTTAATTGCCACCAAATCAAAATGAATTAACGCAGAAGGCCTCCTGATGAAGTGGCATCACTAACGAGATCCAAAAAAACCTTTACAATTTTATAACAAGAAGAAAAAAATAAACTTCGGCCCTGCAGTGAAAAGTTAATAATTGATCAATCACGGCTGCCAAGAGTTTCCATCTGCACAACATGTCCAGAAATGAGCTGTCTGTGTTCAGAGTGTTTTGTTGTTGACACATAATTGGATCTGTCTGTGTGTTTAGGGTACTGATCAAAGGTAGTTTGGAGGGGACCAGACACGGGGAGGGCTCAGGTTAGTTGTATTTTTATAAAGATGAAAACAGCTCTAGTTGGATAGTGAAAGGACAGCACTTTGTAGAAGGCTGAGTGAGCGGTAGTGCTACTGGGGAGAAAATTAAAAAAAAAAAAAAAGTTGGAGACATAAAGCATTGTTAAAATGAGTTGTTCTTTTTTTTTGTCATTTTTATTTTTGTTTTAAAAATAAGACCTGTAGGGAACAAGAGAGGGAAAAAAAGAAAAGAACTCCTAACTACACAGTGCCACTTGTTAATTTTGTGTAAATAATACTAGACCATGTAAATACAATGTTGTATATGAAAAAAATCTTTAAAATAAAAGGGAAAATCATTTGTGAGCAGAAAGATTTTGTTTTTATTTTATTTTTGACTCCCCTCTCCCCCATGGATGATTCAAATGTGACACAAATGGTATGTGTTTCAAGACTGCTATTTTAAAAAAAAAAAAATGTTTTATTTTAAACGTAACCTATAACAGCAAGTTTGTATATATACATATATGTATATAAAGAAACACAAAATAATGAGAAATGCTTTACCGTATTACACCCTTGGTTAACTCCTACCTGTGTCATAAAAAGCTTTGTCCTCAGTTGCTTGTTTCTTTCTGGTGTCATGGTTTTACGGTGCTTTGGACATGTCTATAAGCTTGATTGTGAACAATTAAAGCTTGTCTGTCGAAGCATGGAGACGTGGCTTCAGATCAACTTGCTTTTCCACACTGTAAAAGTGAGGTTTGGCAATGTTAGAATGAGCGGACCAAAAAGATGGCACGAGTGCTGAAGACCTCTACCAGACTAACTTATTTTACATCAGACTTTTGATGTTTTGAGATTTATCCGTAGAGTGGGGTAGCTCTACATGTGGTAGCCAAAGTGCTAATTCTCTGTAATGCCAGGCTGCAAAGAAAATAACAAACATACTGATGCTAATAAGGTTTTCCAAGGAGAAAGAAAGGTTTTGAGTTGTGAGGTTAATTATTTAGCAGTAAAGTAGGTTTTCTAAGAAACAAACTGCTTCCACACAGTCTTTAAGCCCACTTTAAAGATTTATGATAATGTCAGCTGATTCTTCTTTTTTAATGGTTTTATCAAGACAGAGGCCACAATGGGAGCTGTTACTGTGCATTAAAGCCCCAAAGTGGAAAAACAGATCTACTGTAATTTCTGTATTGATAAGGACCACTTTTGTAAATGCAGCAGGTTTTAAAGATGGTCAAAGTCTACAACAATTCAAGGAGGCTTATATAAATGTGTCTTTGCGTATAGATGTCAAATGTGAGATTACTATAGTTTTGTGTGGCAGAGTTGAGGCACATTATTGAGGCAGTATAACTAGACATGTTGCAAGGCAAAAGGCCAATCACACTGTGTCCACATACATTTTAATCCATCCATCCAATTTCTGTTGTAGCCACTTCTTCCCAGTCTACACACACAACAATATGGCTTGTTTACATATACATGACATTTACAACATTTAAAATACTTGTTGATAGCGACTCAGTACTCTTAAACACTGCCTCTGAACACAGTCTGCTTCCCTCTACACCCTAAAAATGAACAGGTACAGGTCTGTTTGTCTCTGGCCACATTCAAAACCATTGTTCACATACTACCCACAAGGGGGTGCTGCTGTCTACACTGGTTCGCAGTGCACAGTAAACGAATGAGGAGGCCAATCTTCTAACTAAAACTGAAAGTTTTAAATGGAATGAAAACTGTTTCATGAATGTATGGATATTTATATTTTTACATATATATATACATATACATATATATTTGACTTGTATCAAGCTGTATGTGCAACAATTTAGCAGTCGTTTTATCTGTCCTGGTATTAACAAATGACACTTTAACTGAAACGTATGAAATATAAACTGTTTAGGTATCTATAATTAAGTGTGGTTTTTTTTTAGGTAAGATAATACGCACCAGGAGAAGCACCATTTAACCCTGCCATGTTTGTCGCTTTAAAAATGCTAATCAAGTTTTTGTTAGGGATTTATCGTGACGTCACATCCTGAGGAGCGCTTCGCCTCCTACTTTTTGTTGGGACCTGGGAGAGAACATTATCCCGCAGAGGTGGGGGGAAAACAGAAGAAAGAGGGACAAGCTGGACACGTACGAGGTTGCTGTTTAGTCGTCTACAATGCAAGCGGACGTGCTTTCACCGTGAATTCGTACGAGGAGGTTTTTGTAAGTATCCTTTTTATCTAGACCACGGGTCCACAAGTGGCCGTGGAGCAAGTGTACGTCGGATCCCAGCTTTCGGAGCTAGAAGCGGCGTTTGTTTTGCTGTACGGGACACGCTTGTTCGGTCGGAGTCTCATGTTATTGCGTGCGTTTGTTTTGCAACGGTTAGCTCGGGCAATAAAACAAGCGCACACCTGTTGCTTGTGGTTACACCAGGTAATTCAGGCCTTAACTGGGTAACTGTTACGTTTGTGATGCTAACCGTTGTTAATTTTTTTTTGCACATGCATTAATGTTATACCGCTTCTAGCCTGTTGTAACATTTCAGACTTTGTGAGGGGGTTTGTAACTGGCCGAAGAGCGCAGTCCATCTCAGCGGTTTCTTCTTCCGCCTGACCTGAAACCTCAAATAACGAGCAAGTTTACGCATCTTTAAAGTTGGCTAACGTTAGCTAACTTTTTCACATTAATTTAGCGAGTGTTTAAACTCCCTATCGCATCTCTTCTTTATCCTTCCTTGGTTTTTGTGACTTTATTCATCCAATTAAAATAATTCTTTTCAACCGTAAGACATATGTATCCTTGTTATGTCAGTTAGACGTTTGGTTAACGGTTAAATTAGCTGGTATAACGCTGAAAATGACCGTTAACAGTTGAACCTAACTACAATAACGTTACAGTACAGTTACAGCACGTTATATGCGACCCTTCACCGTTACTATGGTTATTGATTATCAGTGAATTCTTCCTCTCTTTAGCTCCCAAAAGTGTTGATACTTAATGTAACGTTAATAAATAAATGTTTATAACATTTAACTTAGTTTTTGTAATGTCAACTGTCAGTTTACATATCTAACGTTAGCTAACGTTACATTAAAAACTAATGTATACGGTTAACATAATAACCAAATGTTAAGCCAAAATAATAGTTTCCTTGTGTGGACCCAGAATATCAGACAGTTAACGTTAGTTAGCCAATGTCAACCTTATGTGATAATGCCATCCAAAATGGTGCACCTGCCAGTCTGCAGGTGCACCATTTTTTCATTTAATGTCAGGTTCATGGTGGATAATTAACGTTAGTTCCCTGCCAGCTGACATTTCAGCCTGCACAAAAACAATGTAATACAACTACTTCTAACACAGGAGCACACTCAGCATCTCTGTTTCTGTGGTGTTAGTTTACAGCTGTTAGCCACCTGACATATTATGTGTTTAATAGGTAAACACTGTATGAATGCAACAGTTCTGTACAGTAAACTAATTCAAAATTAATCTCTTATGCGTGTTAATGTCTACCCTCTTCTCTTACAGGTGTGGTAGTGTAACCCTCCCTTTCCCCCGACCCCCATCATGCTGAGTTTCCTGCGCAGGACGCTGAGGCGACGCTCCGTCCGCAAACATGCAGACAAAGCCCGTTTACGGGAGGCCCAGCGTGCCACGACGCACATCCCTGCAGCTGGGGATGCAAAGTCTATCATCACCTGCCGTGTATCCTTGCTGGATGGGACAGACGTCAGTGTTGACCTGCCGGTAAGGAGGGTTGCTAGAGTTCGAGCCTTTCAGGTTGTGTGTGTTCATTACGCATGAAGACGTTACACAGTGATCTCCAGCCAGTTGATTGTTGATCTTAGGCCATCATTTTTAGGGATGCACTGAAATGAAAATTCTTGGCCGAAGCCAAAACCGAATATAAGGAGAAAATTTGACAAATACCGAACAAGTACAAGTACATTTTACCATTGCATAAATTAAATAGTCAAAATGTGCTTTTTACTCAGTGTTTCCGACAGAATTTGGAGAGACTATGGCGGGTGGGTCTGAGGCCCAAGAGGGTCTGGTAAAGTAAATTACATGTATCCATTTACTTTTAATAGACACATTAATATATTTTATACTTTCTTTGAATATAATCCAATTAATCTTATTTCCATACTGTATAGAAACCTTTTGAAAACGTTGTCACATGTGGATCCTCGCGCTAATTTCATCATCATC